>VBSM01001562.1:10773045-10880332 GCA_008086735.1 Cheirogaleus medius
GCTAGAGTGCCGTGGCATCAGCCTAGCTTACAGCAACCTCAAACTCCTGGGCTAGCAATCCTTCTGCCTCAGCCTCCTGAGTAGCTAGGACTACAGGCATGCACCACGATACCCGGCTAATTTTTTCTATATATTTTTTGTTTGGCCAATTAATTTCTTTCTATTTTTAGTAGAGACGGAGTCTCGCTCTTGCTGGAGCTAGTTTCGAACTCCTGACCTTGAGCAATCCACCTGCCTCAGCCTCCCAGAGATGAGCATGGTTTTTATTGTCTTGTCCAGAGCTCAGTTGGTACCCTTTCCCCACCCCCAGGCCTATTCCCTCTTTTGATCTCTCCTTATTAGAATTGATTTTCATAAGGCATCTGATTTTAATTGTTTAAATCTTACTGTGAAATTCCGTTGTTAAGCAAACGTGCCCTGGGAATATTCATTATCTGCAAGTTAGAGTGAAATAATTTGTCTCTAGATAGAAGAATTTCATGAATGAAGGAAGTGGGAGAGGGCTTTGGAGTGACGTGTGTGTGTGTGTGTGTGTGTGTCTGTGTGTGTTCATTCATTTATTGATTCACTCATTCGATGAGTGTCTTCAAAATGCCAGGTCCTGGCAAGACAAAAGTAAGCAAAATAGACATAGTTCTTGACCTCATAGAGCTTAACATAAAGTACGGAAGGAGATAAACAAGTAATTACAAATAAAAGGCAATGAATACTATGACAGAAAGGTATGAGAAGATACTGATGTTGCAAGTCTAGGGAGTTGCTGTTTGTGTGTGTGTGTGTGTGTGTGTGCGTGTATGATTTTTGGAAGATGGGGTAGGGGGTTCTTCAACACTAACCGAGGCAAAAGCAAAGGGGAAAGAGGAAAGTATTATTTATTAAAAAAAAAAAAAAAACACTTTTTTTTTTCTTTTAGCAAATGAATATTGAACCAGGCATTTAACATAAATTAATTCAGGGTGTTTAAATATTTATGTTTCTTTTGTGCTTTAAGCTTTCAAAACGCTTTCCACATATATATTGCCAGTCCTTACCATGTCCGGGTAAAGTAGATATTATTGTTCCAGCTTCACAGAGAGAGGTCAATGACACATCTAATGTATGACAAACCACTTGGTGACAGAGGCAATGCTTCTGATCCCCAGGTTTGAGCCAATTGTTGTTGGGGTTTGGGGGTTAGTTCAGTGCCCAAGTAGGGCAAACAAGGATAGTGCCCTGCACCTAGGACCTTAGGAAGCCAGGGCTGAAGGTTAGTTAGATGAAGTGATGAAAGAAACTGGAATACCTTGCCTACTTCAGGTTTTGCGTAGGGCTGACGTGAAGGGGGCACCTAGAGAGATCATGCTCGTTCATGGCATGAGAACTGAAGGTTGGGATATATCCACTGACAAATAGAAAAGAGAAAAGTAATTCCTGAGTGTGGAAATGGGACCTATTTCCCTTGATAAGCATCCTTTGCTATCATTGAGAAAACAAATGGGCTTCCTATGAGGAAAATCCTATCAAATTATTATTATTACCATTATTATTATTCTTTTCAGTTCTACTAAAAACAGAAATTAGTTTTCATTTAGGTTTATGAGGTTTTTATGTATGGCAAGGTAATATCCATCTGTCTACTGAAACACCTACACTTGGATTGATTGGGTAATAAAATAATTCTATTTATTAGAGAAATCCAGGCTGAGAATGAATAAAAATATATTTCAGGTTATTTTTTTTCCTCATTTAAGAGGTTTAGGAGGGCTTTGTGAATTCTTAAGAGTCATATAAATAATTTGAACAGCAAGACAAGAAATTTCTTATTTGTGCCGACTGAGGAGGAAATGAGGCTAGAAGGGAGACTTCACTGCTTTTGAACATGAAGCTCATCTCTCCCCAAGAATCAAGATTACTTTAAACTGGTCCCTTGGCCCCCTTGTAGGCTTGAGCCACTCTTTAGCCCCTCCTGGGAAATAGAAAAGGAGCATTGGTCTAAATGCAGTTTTATTCAACTTTAGTTCCTGTAGAGGGAGATGCAGCATTTCTTGGCTGATGGAAGTTTATGGAAAGAACTATTGCAATCACACTTCCAAGGAGGTAATGTCCTTCCTAACCCTCTGCTATGTCAACATGAAACTTCTGTGTTCCCCATTTTCAGTGAGCAAACTTGGAGAGTCTCTAATCTCCCTAGAGTCTGACATACCAGTTACAGCACAGAAGCCTACAGGGCTTCTTGTCTTTGGTGCAGTGAAACAGTTGGGGAGCAAGCTTGAGGGTGTTAGCAGATAAACTGCCCTTGCAGCAGTGGCAAAGGGGGAGAGATGAAAGTAACATTTATCCAACACGGTGGGCACATCTGAAATGTAACAAGCCTTCCTGAAAGTCTGTATGTCTTATAACGGCAACACAAGTAGTCAGTTTAATGAGGGACCCTAGCCAAGACAGGCACACAGAGAATGCAGTAATCAAAAATATAAATACTTTTCTTCAGAAACGCTGGCAACTGGAACTGTGGGAAAAAGAGATATAAGTAGAAACAAATGATTTCTTATTTGTGAAATATTCTGATACTGATTTTAAGATGACCCTTAATGGAAAAGTAAAACTTGTTTTCTTGGATGGAAATAATCATAAGACCCTCTGAAGAACTGTTGCCACTTCCTGTAGTAGTTCTCCACCTTCATTCAAAGCTATTCTCTTGCAAATATCCATAGAATGCAACTCTATGACCTTTCCTGGCTTGTACTATAGGCATCATAGCTCAAAGTCAGGAAGGTCTTTCTCTTAACCTCTGGCAGTGCTAACTTGTTTACATTATTTATGGTTCACAGTCAACGTCCATCACTTAGAAATGGCATAAATTGGTTCTCAGACAAAAAAACATTTACTGAGTGCCTACAAAGTGACAAGGAATGAGTAAGATCCAGTTCCTATCTTTCAGGAAGATATAATTCAAGAGTGATTCTTTAAATGAGTGTAAATAAAAGTCAAAATGTGGAAGAAACTATCACACCAAGAAGTGAAACTTGGGCTCACTATAAGAGTATGAACAAGCGAGGCTTCAAAGAAAAGCAAAGAAAAGGGGTTCAGTGCTAAGTTACCCTGTTCCATTTCATCTTATCATAGTCCAATCCATTCTATTGCATTCAGTTCAATTTAATTTACTTCAGTTTTATTTGATGCAACTCAACATTTTAAAATTACAACAAGATTTTCATATATTTTTGCAGAAAGGAGGTTCTCTCTGAATATCATGAATATCTTACAAAACCAATGAATGACTTGGGTTAAAAGAAAGAGGACTAGATAGTGGAAGAGATTCAACAATCCTTCCATAAGAGATGTCACTGGAGAACCTGTTTTAGCAGAGCAGAACCAAGGAGGCTGAGACAATTGCTCGGTTTGGGGTAGAAAACAGAGAGCACAGCCTCAAGCAGATCATCTCTGTGGGAACGGAGGAGCATGTAGGCAGAAACTTCCAAGATTCCTATGTAGAAAGGTCTCAAGAGGTCAAGAGGTCTGGGTGATATTCTTACAGAGAAAGGAGAGAGTGAAACAAACACAGCATTTTAAAAAATTGTGGATTTTTTTTATATTAGCTGTATACAGTGAGAGTCATGGAGTGTTTATTGATATTGCTTCACTATAATTAAAACTCATGGAGAGAGAGTATATAGAGCAACATGATTTTCCCAAGTTTTGAAGAATGTTGGTGGCCATGTTGGGTAATGGTGGCAGGCTTCAGTGAAATTTGATCAATCCCTGGATATCTTCCTGATTTCCAAGCACAGGAATTTCCATTTTGATTTCAAATAATTGTAGTTTCTGTCTTTATTTGTGACAGATTCAAGTCAATAGGCAAATGAACTCAAACTTTAACAACTGGGTTATTTTATTCAAATTCAAGCGTAGCATACTGCATAACTTACGTTGCTATGGATTGCACTTTTGTATCCATAAGTGATGGAAGAGAATTTAATAAGTCAAACAATAATGGATGGCTATTTTCAGAACTGCATGAAATAGTATGAATGACTAAACAATACAATAATCACTACTATAACAGCTGAGCAAAAATAGAGTCATTGTTTTCTTATATCCATTACTGAAGTATTTGGGGCACATTCTTTTGTAAGTGAGAGCTTATTTTTTCCCTTATTACAAGAAGAGGCATTGCAGGTCACATCCCTTGCTCGTCCTTTCTAACCATGGAAAATTTCCTTGTTTGCACCTCTTTTAGGGTGTTTTCAAAAAGTATATTTAAATGCAGACTTTTTCCCAAGATGCAAACGTTATTTTAAATAATATTATCTTGTTAAGTCACTAGACTGATTGAAAATTAATATTTTGTTGGGTAATATTTACACCTACTGGGAAAAATATAATAACAAATGCCAGGAGCAAAATGACAATGTAATATCGTATATCTTAATCAACTGGAACTTGGTTTGATTCACAACTAAGAAAACTTGGGTAATCCAGAGAGATGCCTCAAACCCTTTTGCTACAAAGGGACCCACCCACCCAAAGAAGTGAAAAACAGTGATGAGATATTCATGGTCAAAGGATAAACTGCTGGGCTGGAATCTCGCTCTCTCTCCCTCAGGCTCCTCATTTGAAGATGATAAGCAGTGTCTGCAGGAAGTACTGGGGAGATCTCCACTTACGAGCCACTGTGCAAAGCAAAATGGGCTGGATAAACTGACGGCAGTTTAGACAGGGCTGGATAAGCATGGCTGCACAATACTTCCCTTTGCAATTGGAGATTTGGAGAAAGGTAATTATAAAAGGTCAAGATTATCTCTTCTGGAATAAGATGTAAGACTCTATTTTGATTTAGCTGTCAATATGGTTTGGTTTTGGGTGATGTTAGGCTGAGATTTGCTGCCCCAAAACATTAGCCACAACCTGTCATTCTTTCTCAGGATTAACGAAGGTCTTCTGGAATCCTTTATGAAAATATAAATAAATCCAGGAGGCAATATCCCATTTTCTCTTATAAGGTGTGATACTCTATCTAACATTTAATCCTTTGGTAGCAAGGAGTAGCAAGGATAAAACACAAAATAACCACTGTAGAACTGGCAAAAAGTTTCCTTAGAGAAATACCTCTATTTTATAACTTGGTTGAGACTTTCTGCTCTTTTACTTGTAGGACAAAGGCCAGGAACACATAGCACCTTTACTCTGCAATATAATTTTTCGTGACTCAGCTTTCAAGCCAGCCCTGCTGAAGGGGGTCTGGCTGAGTCACGCGGTTTATTCCTGGGCTTGTCTGCTGCCTTGGCACTGTGAGATAATTGATTGGCAAACTTTGGGGCAGATAAGGTCACTTCCTCCTAGGTTTAGAGTACAGTATTTTAAGATAACAAATCTGTTCTTAACAATTGGACTGGAAGGAAGAGACTTGACTCTGACCCTAATTAGCTGTGTGATCTTTGACAACCTAGGAACCCTCTCAAACCTCACTTTCTTCCTTAGATCTCAAGGGCATTGAATGAGATTGTTCTATGGTCATTGACTTGGATATTAGGTAACACCTGTATCTAGAAAGTAAAATCAGTAACAACCCAATGAGAGTTTGATATAATTTCTTGCTCATAAATCTTCCCATACTGAGTAGCATTTTAAATGTTATATTTTAGTGGCTTAGTAAGAGTGAGACATTTCAAATCTATTTTTAGCATAAACAATGGAGACAACTTCTGTGGTAAATGCCACATTTCAAAACTGCATCCTTGCTTGTAGTTTTAAAGTTTTAAAACACCCCAGCTATTTGAACAAGACTGCTTGACTAATAGCTGAAAACTGTTTGTAACTGGTTACAATATATTTAGGGAAATTTTTATTTACCAGAATCTACAGATGCTTCAGGTAGGTGACCAGATGGTTAGTAGCAAAGAGGCTGGATATTTATTACAAAAAGAAGATACATATTTCCTATAGTAAGAGACAGGGATTTTCATCATGATTTCTGTGAATCGTGGGGAAAATTTAGACATATATTCATGAGCATGTACAAGTAGTAAAAATTGTGCTTCCTGGTACATAGCAGAATATCACAGTCATATTTTAAGTCATAACTACATTTTCTACAGAGTAATTTTGTCAGTGTAACAAAGCTTACAGAGGGTGAAAGTCACTCTACACTATCACCTTGTTATCTTGTTCTAGTTATTAAGTATCATGTTAAACAAAGTTTCCCAACTACGATTAATGCAACTATCTTTAAACAAACAAAAAAAGCTCATGAACCTTC
The DNA here is from genome assembly GCA_008086735.1 of Cheirogaleus medius. NCBI lineage: Eukaryota > Metazoa > Chordata > Mammalia > Primates > Cheirogaleidae > Cheirogaleus > Cheirogaleus medius. The sequence goes on from VBSM01001562.1 coordinate 10,779,284, forward strand.
CACTGTTGACCTAAAATATTCCTACTGTAGTAGTATGTAAAATATACGAACACATAAAATCCAGAATTAATTTCAAACATGCACAGTTCTTACACATTTATAATTCAAATGCATTTACAAATTTCATACAACAAAAACAACACAATTAAAATGAATAACAGTAATTTAATACAATGATTGGTGTTGTCTAGCTGAAATAAACTTCAGGGATAAGAATAGGGCACCGATGTCTTTATAAAGCTGTTATTAAAAGAACAAAGCATAGCACACTGGCCACTGATGCAGATTCTTTTGCAGTAATGGCACCCATTTGGGTCAATAACCCATCTAAAACCACTGAGGTAAGATCTATTGCAGGATTCAAAGTCTTTCAGATTTTAGAAAGGGAAGTATCTAATAATCAAATACATTAATATGTTTGCATCAAAACATATGAATATATAAATTTCACAGTAAAAGAGATAAATAAAGACTATAAATAGTCATATCTATACAGTTCAAGTTTCGTATTTAGAATTACTTACTGCATTTATGATTTATTTTATTTAAAAATATTAAGGAGATACAAATGTTTTTCTTATGTGGCTACCTTTTATAATGCTGAAGTCAGCAGTGTATAATGATTTTAGTGTGCCAGTCACCAGAATAGTGTTCACTGTATCCAATAGGAAAATTGTTATCACTCACTCCCCTGCCAACCACCTCCCTCTTGATTTCCAATGTCCTTTACATCTCGTTGTGCCTGTGTGTACCTATTGTTTAGTTTTCATTTATTAGTGACAACATGTGGTGTTGGCTTTTAGATTGCTGGAATACTTCACTTAGGATAATGGTCTCCAGTTCCATCCAAGTAGCTGCAAAAGGCATTATTTCATTCCTTTTTAGTAGTACTCCATAATGTCTGTGTATGTGTGTATGTTGGGAATTTTGTATTACTGTTTTGAACTCTCTTTTTGTTATTGGTATGTTTAAGATTTCTTCGTCTTCCTGATTCAGGCTTGGGAGGCTGTGTTTTTTGCAGAAATTTATTCATTTCCTCTAGGTTTTCTAGTTTGTATGCACAGCAGTTTTTACAGTATTCACAGATGATATTTTGTATTGCTGTGTTATCACTTTTACTTTCCCCTTTTTCATTTCTCATTTAGTTTGAGTTAGTCCTCTTCTATTTCTGGTTAATCTGACTAGTGGTCTATTGATTTTGTTTATCTTTTCAAAGAACTAACTTTTTGTTTCATTGATCCTTTGTGGTTTGTTTGTTTGTTTCCATTTCATTTAGTTCTTTTCTGCCTTTTTAAATTTCTTTTATTCTGCTGGGTTTAAGTTTGGTTTGGTGTTCTTTTTCTGCATCTTTGAGATGTGACAATCAGTTGTTAATTTGTGATCTTTCTGTCTTTTTGATGTAAGCATTTAAAGCTATGAATTTTACCTTTAGCACTGCTTTTCTTGTACCCCATAGATTTTGAAAGCTTGTGTCTCTTTTGTCATTCACTTCAAGGAATCTTTTGATTTCCATCTTAATTTCATCATTGACTAAAATATCATTCAGCAGCAGGCTATTTAATTTCCATGAGTTTGTGTAGATTTTAGAGTTTCTCTTGGAATTGACTTCTGGTTTTATCCCATTATGGTCTGAGAAGATACATGATATAATTTTCCTTTTTCTGAATTTGCTGAGACTTTTTTTGTGGCCTAAGGTATGATGAATCTTGGAAAATGTTTCATGTGCTGATGAGAAACATGTGTATTTGGTAGTTTTGGGGTAGAATGTTTTGTAAATGTCTGTTAGGTCCATTTATTCTAGAGTCCCATTTAATTCCAACGTTTCTTTGTTGATCTTCTGCTTTGATGAGCTGTCTTGATTTGTTACTGGGGTGTTTGTTGTCCCTGGCAATTATGATGCTTCTGTTTATTTTTTTCTTGAGATCAGGGAAAATTTGTTTATGAATCTGGAAACTGTGTTAGGTGCATATATATTTAGGATTATTATGTCTTTGTGCTGAATTTCTCCATAATTGTTATATAATGACCATCTTTGTCTCTTTTTTTTTTACCATTATTGATATAAATTCTATTTTATCTGATATGAAAATAGATACACCTGCTCACTTTTGGTTTTCATTTGCAAGCAGTATTTTTTCCCATTTCTTTATAAGTCTGTGCAAGTCCTTGTGAGTTAGGTAGGTTTCTTGGAGACATCATATAATTGAGTTGTGCTTTTTCAGCCATTCAGCCACCCTGTATCTTAATTGGAGCTTTAAGACCATTGATATTTAGTGTTAGCATTGATATGTGGGATACTGTTCTATTCATCATGTCGATACCTTGTTGTTTTGTTTTCCCTCTTTTGCTACTGTTTTATAGGAGCTGTGAGCTTTAACTTTCATGTGTTTTTACACTGGTGGATATATATTTTTCCATTTCATGTATAATGCATTTTTGAGCATTTCCTGTAGGGCAGGTCTAGTAGTGACAAATTCCCTTAGTGTTTGCTTATGTGGGAAAGTCTTTATTTCTCCATAATTTATGAAACTTAATTTTGCAGGACTCAAAATTCTTGATTGGTTGTTGTTCTCTTTAAAAAGACTTAACAGGCTGGCCGGGCGCGGTGGCTCACGCCTGTAATCCTAGCACTCTGGGAGGCCGAGGCGGGTGGATAGCTCAAGGTCAGGAGTTCGAAACCAGCCTGAGCAAGAGCGAGACCCCGTCTCTAAAAAAAAAAAAAAAAAAAAAAAAAAAGACTTAACAGGGGGTCCCAATCCCTTCTGGCTTGTAAGGTCTCTGCTCAGAAGTCTGCTATTAGCCTAATGGATTTTCCTTTGTAGGTTAGTTGGTGCTTTCACTTTGCAGCTTGTAGAATTTTCTCCTTCACTTTGACTTTGGCCAGGTTAATGACTATGTGTCTTGGAGATGTTCTACTCATTACAAATCTTCCCAGTGCTCAATGACCATCTTGTATCTGGATATCTGGAATATCTGGATATCTGGAATCTCTGGTAATAACAGGTAAGTTTTCTTCAATAATTCCCTCAAATAGGTTTTCCATGCTTTTTGATTTTTATTCTCCCTCACAGATACCTATAATTCCTATATTGTCTCATTTTACATAGTCCAATATTTCTCTGTGTGATTGTTCATTCTTATTTATTCTTTTTCTGCATCTTTGACTGACTGTGTTAGTTTAAATGCCTGGTATTCAAGCTCTGAAATTCTTTCTTCTGATTTGTGTAGTCTGTTGTTGAAGATTTCTGCTATGTTTTGAAATTCCCTAAGTGACTCATTTCTTTAAGTTCTGTTTTTATCTTTTCTTTGTTGTCTAACTCTTTTGTGACTTTTTCATTTTTTCAAATTATGTCCTGGAATATTTTTTTGCTTCTTTGTGTTGGTTTTAAACTTAATCATCAATCCCATTCATTTTATTTGCCATTCACATTCTGAATTCCATTTTCTAAATTTTCAACATTTCAACAATTTCCGTTTGATTGGGGTCCGTTGCTGTAGATCTTTTGTATTTCTTCAGGAGTGTCAAACCAGCTTATTTTCAGATGTTGCCAGAGTTCCTTTGCTGGTTTCTTCTCATCTGAAACTTCTTCTTTCAGCTCAAGGCAGATAGGTTTGTGATACACCTGTTATCCTTTGCTCGGAACTCTCTACTTGATAAGAAGGAAAGGTCCCTAGATGGCATCTTACACTAGAAGATGGACCCAGCAGGAGAAGGGTGGATGCACTGAGAGCCTGTAACACAGCTGTTCTGTGTTGTCCTATTCCAGTGAGGTTATCACAATTCAAGCCAGTGCTGGGGCATCTTCATGCAGAGTGGTGGGTTGGTTCCTGGTCTGCTGCTGGAAGCTCAGGAGGGGGACTGGGTGAATTCCTCTCCACAGAGGTGGGCATTGTGAGAGATTGCTCTGCCTGTGTCTCCCCACAGTGGTGGCAGTGGCACTGGTGCAGGCCACATCGTGGCCACAGATGTAAGGGGTTCAGTCATTCACTCCATTCAGTTCTAGATGCAATGGCAGCATATGGAGGGGTGCAGCTGTGGCTAGTAGGTCCATGGTGGAACACTGGACCATAGACATGGTGCTGGGCGGTGAGCAGGGATATGGGAGTAGGACTGCTAGGCAGCATGCAAGATCATGGGGCTGGGCAGCTGGGCAGCTGAGTCTCTCTTCCCATGCAGGTCCCACTTAGGCTGGCTCTGTTTGAATCTCCCCCTGGGGGGGACACTCAGCTCCTAGTCACGGGGAGCATAAGTGTATCTGCTCTTCCTGCTCCTTCCCTGGTCTGGCAGGGGTGATGTGGAGGTGGTTGCAGCAAAGATAATTCTTGTGTAGACTGGACATTCTGGACCAGAGAGCTCAGAATGGTATCAGTTGTAGTTACCCGGTAGCAGAAGCCATGTGTCCCTGCTATACCTGCTCTCTGGTGCAATGTTACAGCACAGACTCCAAGCAACTCCTTGATTAGTATGGGCGTCTGAGGTGGTGGTGGGGTCCCCCTCATATCTTGGGTCACAGTGTCTGCCGAGGGAGCATGGAGCCCCAGAGTTCTTTCCTCTGACCCTTCCCCATGTGTGGACATCTCCCCCAGGCACCTTGTGATCTTGCTAAGTAGATCACCCCATATCCTTCACTTTGTCTCCCATCACTTCCCTGATGATTTACAATGCTCTCTCCAAGAAAGTCTATCTATAGGTGGGCATTTAATTGCAACTTTCAATCCTCTCCTTGACAGCAGCAAGCATAGTCTGCTTCTAGTCCACCATCTTGGCTGGATTCACGCACTGCATTTATAATTGTGCTTACTTAATTACTTAAATGCTTACTGCATTTAGAAAATATTTACTACATTTAGGTTGTGAATACAGGTCGATAGGCCTCTACTGCCATATGGTGTGAGATAATTTAATTTTATAATACATTCTGTAAAACATCCTTTCACATAGCTAAATGTGAAATCTTTTGGTTTTCATGGATGGAAACACCATATGTATATTATGTCCATTTCCATTGTATTTTTTATTAGCAGTCTCAATATGGTTAAAATGACTTTTGTAAAGCATTAATCCCCAAGAATATGTCTTCGAACTTTCAGGAGCCTTAGACTCTAGTTTGAGAAATGAACCAATATCTAATACACTTTAAAGCCAAGAAAGTGGATCCCAGATAATGCCTAAAGTGGTTTAGCTCTTGAAATATTGAAAGGGCTTTGTTATAAAGCAGTGGATATTGACCTTGAGATCTAAATCCTAAAGCTATGGAAGGTGGGGTGAAAGTATTTGAGAAGCTACCTCATGCTAACACATCCTTTGGTCTTTATACAAATTACCTCACTGAAAACCTATTATAAATAGGGAATCTGGATCTCAAGGTTACACAGTATTATGGTTCAGAGCCACTGCTATTGTAACATTAAGCTTTTACCTGCTAATTATGCTTTTAACTTGGTCCATGTAGAAAGAAAGAAGTCATGGGATGAGCATGAGACCTAGGTTTTGCCCTAATTTTGTCTTATTTCAATTTTTTGTTTAGCTTTGGGAAAGTCACTTTGCCTAATTCATCTCCAGTTGTTTTATCTGTAGAGTAAGAGATCTACTTGTCTCACCACATTTTGTAGGACTTACTAAGAATATGAAGGCTTATGAAAGTGCTCTGTAAAAAAAATGTGCTGTCAGAATGCATCTGAATACTAATCAACCACCACACTGCTGGGCAAGAGCAGAGAATTGGTTTTCTAGCTAGCCTGTGCTCTGGGTCACCAGATGATATGGCTGGAACTGCTAGGCGTGGGCTTTCCCCTTGCTCTTTCCCCTCCATACCTTGCTCTCTCCAACCAGGTGATTTAAAAATGAACAATTTACAAACATAAATGTGACCACTTTGAAGCCCATATCTTTTCTATTTTCTTTTTCTTTTTTTTTTTTTTGAGACAGAGTCTCATTCTATTTTCTTAACATCTTTGTGCTTTTTGTGTTCTTGTAACTTTACATCGGTAGTTGTAAATTCAGTTTATTCATCTTTGTATCCCCCACAGTCTTCCTCCTTCTGTCCCACCATTAGCAAATTTTTTTTCATAAAGCAATAGTCGAGTAAATGTCTCTGTTGAATAAAATAAAATAAAATGAAATGAAAACATCTACAACTTTTTAAAATGCAGTATATGTAAAGACCCATTTCTTCCAAACTGGGATACATCTGATTATGTATAGATTTTTATTCTAATAATAAAGAGATTTTGGAAGGAAATAAAATTTAGATTAATCTTTTGCTAATGATTGATAAAGCATTTCTACAATCTCCTGTACTACATAACTAAATGATAATTACAATCTAATATAAGCAGACACAATTAGATAAATGATTAAATTTACAAAAGACAGATAAAGGATTAAATAATGCCCAGTTTTCTTGTGTTGCATTTCACTGACTCAAACTTACAGCACAAATTTTCAGCAACACTGTTAGATTAGCATTAAGGCAAATTAGAATTATGTTGGCATTGATGATGTTGACAAATCTTAGTTACACTTATTTAAAATAAGTAATTCTATATATTATAGAGAAATACAACAAATATGTGAATTCATAAGGCCACAAAATGATTTGACTAGAATCTCACAGTATTTTAAAAAGTTTATCAAAACTTAAAATGGATTTTTACATGCTAAAAGCTTTCCTTTTTTAAAAAAATTAAAATTTCAGATTTTATTCCTACATATTTATAATTGGATTACTATTAATTCATCAAAATATTAATCCTCTTTTAATTTGATGATTTTGGTAGATTACAAAATATGACCATAAATTCTTCCTGTCCTTATGTGCATACCCACTTGCAATGTGACATCACTGCTCTGCCCATCAAGGAGTGGAGTCTCTTTCCCATCCCACTCCCCTTAAATCTGGGCTACCTTTGGAATTTACACTGTGCAACTTTTGAGATAATAGAAAAGGTCTATAGCTTCTATTTTGCCCTTTTGGAACAAAAAGACAAAAGCTTTGAGAGCAGCAGATTCTGAAGAAGCCTAGGATAACGGACCATGTGGAGAGGATGAGCTGGCTTGCTTGGCCATTCCAGCCATCCCAACTGAGCCCTCAGACCGGTTAGTAAGGCCATCTTAGGCATCCCATCTCCAGTCAATATATCTGATGAGGCAGCCCTATGAGTGATGTCAGAAGAGTCCAGCCCAAAGAGTTACCCAGCTGAGCTGAGCTCAAAATGCCGAATCATGAGCGAATAAGTCATTTTTATTTTAAGCCACTAAATTGAAGATAGTTTGAAATGCCTAAATAACGGATGCAGTAAAATAACTGATGTAATGATAATGGTTTCTTTTACGTTTCCATTTTTCCCCTAGAAATAGAATGCTAGGCTTTGGAATGAATACATAACAAAAGCTTTAAGTTTAATATGAAATTGTAAATGGTATTATATATGGATTTCTTAGTACAAATAATTTTCATCATGTCATAAAATCTTTTGAAGTTTTAAAATGAAAATAAGAAGCATTTATATCAACTTTACATGCAAAGTTATCTATGCTATACCTCTTTTTGTATACTTCCACCACCATCATCATCAAAATTTAGTCAAGACTCCCTGCCCAATTTAAGCCCTGATTCATACACTGCACACATATTTTTTTTTTTTTTTACCACAGAATGAATGGCTTTTTGTCCTTCCATCTCTAATTCTACCACTTAAATGTTAACTTGTAAGAAAAGCTTTCAGTTAGTATTAAATGAATTCACATACACAAATCCTCCCATGGCAATTTTTCCCTATAATTTATGCATTTAATTTTCTGCTTGTTTATTATATTATTTACTTCATATTTATGAATGACCTGCCAGTCTCATTTGGAAAATTTGTATAGGCATCATCAAATGCTTTGACTACCCCTTTTAGTTGGGGAGATAGTTTAAGGTCCAGATATTTTTCTGGGAAATTGTCATGGGGATGTTGGACCCAAACAAAACTTTTAGAATACAGTGTAGTAAGGTTTCCTTTACAATATATATTTCCATCCTCCAGTCTCTATGACATGTATTCACAATAACTTCCTAGATCTTTCACAAAATTGCTGTGGAAGAATTAATACAGAGTCTATATTACAGAAATTGCTGTAATTGTTTTTAATATAAATGTCATTGTGAAGCCTTTGTCCTCATAGCATTTAAAATTTTTTAAAAATATGAGATAGTAGAAACAGCAGCAAAAATACTTTTATGTTTAGTTATACACACATACACACACACACATGCACACACACACACTGTGTCATCCAAACTCTATGTTCTTATGAGTCTATTTTAGCTTATGTAGTTTCTTTTTCCCACTTTTTTCTAGAAAAGATAGTAGCATGTGCAATAATAAGTAGCAAATAAAAAGGCATATATCCCTTTTTTGCACTGTAGTGAGTGATTCTATCTATGGAGTAGTCAAACATTTACTTCTTACCACAATGTATGTCATCTTTCATTTGCTTTGCCTTTGTATCCATAAGATACCAAATTCATTTAGCTCTGTCTTTATGTTTTCTCACACCCTAAGAACACATAATGAGTCAGTATATATAAGAATATAGGATAACAGAGCTGAGATAGATACAAGTTCTACTGCATATACCAAAAAGGGCATTTCCCAGGGAACAGCTTTACATCTGTAATTGCTGCCAAAAAAAGAAAGCCAGTCACACTATTGAATAGCAACAATGGTGGCACTGGCAGTCCATGCCTTCTTCCTCCTACTGCTCTTGCACTGAACTAGTTAAAAGACCATGGGATGTAGACAACTAAAACAATTTTGCATATGTACCAATGAAAAGAGCCAAGGACATTGACAACTCAATTCTTAACAATCCCACCTCTGAATATTACCCACATTATGAAACTTGGAGGAAAAGTTAAGAAAAAGATTAAGAAACACCACAAATCTGAATTTAGTTATTTTTTCTGAAAAAAGAGGCAGTCTATTTTGATGGTATCTTCATTTAATAAATAATCTTGATTTGATATAGATTCACGTAGCTTTATTATCAGATTTAATGTAAAGATAGATCTACATGCTAATTAATTTGTTATTAATTAGTTGATTAATATTTTACCATTAATATGTTACTATTCATATGATCTCTTCTATATACCCCTCAAAAACAAAAGTTGAGTGTTTGATTAAGATGTGTATAATAAGTTTATAAATTTCTTGTTGAAATTAATTAAAGTTGGTTCTGTTAATCCAGTATTTATTTGGTGTATTCTAGATTCATTTCTCTAATAATGCTGATTGTCAGCTAACTTGTCTACCCTATTGCTTCTCCCTCCATGTGATCAACGGCTGCTATAACTCTACAACTGGATTGCTATTGTCAAGGTTAGAGCTTGGCTAACCAGCAGTCATGAGATGGGCCATTTGACTTTTCATCCTGCCTCACCCCAATCACATTTTCATGAGTAGATAATCTGTACAGTTAATTTGGTTCCCTAAATTTAGCCTTAATTCTTCACTTTTAAATCTGTACTACAGATTTCATTCCTGCTTACCCTGTAAGGCTGATGTAGAAGAAATGTGATAAGAATTCTGGGGAGAGAGCGGCAATATGGTGGTGGCACCCTGGAGCATTCTGGGTCAAACAACTTCCAGTGGTGTTCATAAACTGTGTGAGTCAGGAGAGTACTGTGAAAGGTCCAGAAAGCTGGCCTCACTGTTTATTGCACGAAACTCCACTTCTGAAGAAGATGATTGCTTCGATGTTTAACAAGAGGCAGAGAATGGAACATTCTTCTTGGTAGCTTAGATGCATTATCATGATTGTAGGATTAAGAGGTGTGTGTGTGTGTGTGTGTGTGTGTGTGTGAGTGAGAGAGAGAGAGAGAGATTCATTATCAAGATTAGTAAATTATAGTATAATAAATAGAACAAATAGAAACCTCCCAATTCTGGTGTTTTAAAGAAACAGACCCGGAAGAATTTTTTAACTCAGATTTTCAAAGTGCCTTTTGTTGGGCACAATATTTCATATGAATAAATATCTCATGCATAATCCCAGGTGCACAGAGGGGTTGAAAGGGTAGCTCTCCTCCCTCCCCATCAAAGCAGCTTTTCCCTTATGTGTTTTATATATTGGAGATTGGGATTCCACCTAGGATTTTGTCTTAGGAAGGATTCCACTGATAAAATATGTTTTAAAAAGCAGTACCTCTGAAACACAATATGAGATATGCCTGTATATAAAATGGATGTAAGCAAGACAAAAAGCCATTACATGTGGAGCTATTGTAATAGTCTAGAAATGAGACAATAAAGCGATGATTCTTATTAAAACAAACAAACAAACAAACAAAAAAACAAAACCATGAGTGTAACTTAAGAAGACACTAAATTTTCATATTTTATATTTGGGAGCTTTTAATACAAAAGGCGACAAGTAATGATTTTAAAAGTGTCTTTATTGCTACCAGCTCTATTATTTAGCTGTGATATATTCATGGACACACATGTTCTCTTAAACAGGCAGTATGTTCTTGTTAAAGTCTTTGTATATGAAGATAAGAACCTACACACTGAGGAATGAATGGAGGGAAATAAAATCCCAAAGTAAGAAAACCATGTATGTGATGTGGAAAGCCAGATTAGTTTCATTCAATGTAGAAGGCATTTGTTAAATGACAAAACCTCAGGCATTACGTGAGCAGCTCTGGGTGGAAGTTGGGAGCAGAGGAGGGAAAGAAGATATTCAATTATAGAAATAGAAGCAACTGGGAAAAAATGGCTTTTAGAGTCTTTATGTAGAAATATACTTGAGGATAGTTTTGTCTCACCTACATCAAAGAGGTTTGAAAGTTCCCAACCACAGCATGGCAGGAAAGAAGACATATTGTACTAAGGCGTTTATCCTAGTGCATCTGAATGGGAGGCGAGCCACCCACCCCTCCTGAAGCTCTGGCAAGTGCTATCTCTGCAAATAGGAAAGAGCTAGAGCAAATATTTTAAAAACTGAAAGTGGAGACAAAAACAGAAAAAGCCATTGAGATTCACATTTCAGCCCTAACAAAGGAAGGAGACTAGAGTGATGGGGATCTTGTTGAATCATGATTAACTTGACCTGGATGGAAGGTGACACAGCAGCATTTCACAGGGGACCTAAATCCGGAATAGTAGCAAAGGAAGACAAATGGAAGACCATGTTCTCTAGTCTTCCTTGTGCTCAAGACAAATACTTTAGAATTACATTTTATTCTTTTCCCAAATTATCAGCATAAAGTCCCCTGTCCAATCTATCAGCAGCAACTCTTCAAGGTTAGAGCTTTGAAATAGATACCAAATTCTTCCATTGATCTCCATTTCTGCTACATTACCCTAGGGACCATCATCTGTAGCCTGGATGACTGTAATAGTCTCCACTTCTATTCTTCCCTTCTTTTAACCTATTTCCATGCACATCTGATAGAGTAATTTTTAAATATATAAATCAGAGCACACGATTAAAGCCCTCCAGTGGCTTCCCAATAAATGAAGAATAAAATTCAAACTCCTTATCGTGGTCTGGTCCTTGCCTACCATTCAACCTCATCTCATGCCACTCACTGTTTCAGCCACAACAAATGATTCTGTTCCTGGAATGTGCCCAACTCCAACTCCTGCCCTTGGGTACTTGCCAGTCCCTTTTTTATGACTTCATTTCTCCAGTTCTTCATTAGCATCTCTCTCTCTCTCTCTCCTCTCTCTCTCTCTCTCTCTCCCCCTCTCTACCATCAGGGCTCAGCCTACACATCATCTTCTTAGATCTTCCTTGACCAACAAATTCACCTCCTTCAACTAGGTTATTGTCTTTATATACCACCTAATTTATTATCTATACCACATTATTTTGAAATTATGCATTTCTTTCACTATTTTTAATTTTTCTTTTCTTTATTTTTGTCTGTCTTTTCACATTAAAATGTAATTTCAACAGGGCTTGCATCTTCCTTCACATTTGTCTCCCAGACCTTATAACTGTGCTTAGTGTATTGCAAGCATACAAGAGCTCAATAATTATTTTTAAAAATTAATATCTTCTAGTCACTTCTAACTATTCCTATTTCAGAATTCCAGTTTTATAAAAGTAATTACTTTACCCCAGAATTAAATAGCTACATATTTTGTGGAAGACACAAAAAGAAAATAAAAACAAACACCATGCAAGGAACAAAAAGAAATAACATGTTATCTTCACAGTGGTGCAACTAAAATGCAGCTGTTAGGGGCTGAGCAACTAACTCTCGATGAGGTGATTAGGTCACATAGTTTCATCACATCACTATGTCAAAAATGCATAGCTGTAGGTATTTGACTGCCACAAAAAGTCTATAGAATATTTTTTTTTTACCATTAAAATTAAAATTGTGATTGGAACATTTTCTTCACATTTTAGAAGTAGCAAGGAATTTTTATTTTTGTTTTTGAAACTTAATGCTTATTTTTGATAGTTTTTTCTATTCAATTAAAAGTCAACACACCTGTTCTTGTTAGCACTCCTTTTTCTTCCTATCATAGATTATACTTCCAGTGTCTTAAGGACAGTTAATATTAATAATAATTAATATTAATAATATTAATAACTTTCTGATAAACTTGTTTTAAGACTTGTGAATATTGAAGTAATGGTGAAATTCACATACAAAATTGATGAAATTTCAATCCACTTTTAATTTTTTCTTCTACTAAATTGCCAAAGAAAAAAAGAAAGAAAGAAAGAAAGAGAGAGAGAGTAGGGAGGCAGTCTTTTTTCCATTTAACAAAAATACTGACAAAGGAACAGTTAAGAATAGTTTGCTAGGTTTGTGGGGTGATTCAAGTCTCCCACAGCTGAAAGGTTACTTAATTCAGAGTTGTGCTGAGTTTCCTGATCTATTCCTAGTCTCCTGATAGACAAAGATTTCACCCACAATCTGCAGTCAGCACTAGAGTTATATTAAGGCAAAGAGGCTGATGCGATTGTACATCGTCAAGGAAAGGCGTGGAAGCCATCAGAGCCAGGGAGGACATTGTTAAGTACTGGAGGGTCCAGGCTAGCAAATATAGTTCCCAGACGTGTGTGCGGGAGGAAGAGAAAACTATTAGCACATGTGTTTTATCAGGACTTCCATACTACTATTCTTAACACAAAATCTGGAGTGCTTTGAGAAAATGAACTCTTGGCTATAGGCAATGGGCAGGCTTAGAAATGTAGCAGCACAAACGGGTGTCAGGACTTAGGTGATCTGGCACAAAGGAGTCAGATGAAAGTAGCAAAACTTGGCTGCAACTAATATTTACAATCTCTCCCTGCAGTGGCTCCCAGAGCCTTTGCTTATTTACTGGATGATTTAATATTACTTTATTTATATATCTGTGTTATTATAATGATGTTAAAATAAATATATAATGTTTTTATTTTATGGCTCCTGTTTATTGACCATACTGGCAAAGGTTTTCCTTGTCAATTTATTTAGTTTCTGTTGAGCTGGCCATGTTTACAAATAGAAATGTTTCTTTCTCCTTGATATCAAAATATTGGTGGATTGTTGACATCTTATCAGCTAATCTGCATCAGAAGCATAACACAGCACTTTATAAATGGAATAAGAATGTCTGCATCCTATTTCTATTTTCTAGGTTTAGATAGATACGATCCATTTTTATCCAAATCATTTAATTTACTAATAATCAACCATCTAAGATACATTTTAAAGGAACTATGCAATTAAAATACCTGTAAAGGGACAAGGAGTAAATATTTTAGGTCTTGTGGGCCACACAAGCTCTCTGTCACTACATAATCATTTTTTTAAAATTTTGGCAATGCTTTAAAAATGTAAGTAACATTCTTAGTCCCAGCTCTCTAGGCCTTTAGGTTAAATATGGCCCATGGGCCTTAATTCCTGATCCCTGGCATAAGTAATAAAAATTATATTTAAGAATTTGCTTTGGTTCAATCAAATAGCTCTACTTTTCCTCATCTGCATAATGGGGATAATAATGTAGGCCGACAAAATTGACAGGTGTTCTGCATTGTAAAAGAGATGGCTCACTTGGAGAGCAGGCATATTAAACATTTCCAAATGTTCACAGTAAGCATAGTCAATCTTAGTCTAGTCCTAGTCTAATCTTAGGACGAATGTGATGCAATTCAGCACTGGTAGGAAGCAAAATTTTTTTTTTGCTTCCAGAAAAGGTATCATGTATAATTATGAAGTGTCATCTTCAGTATTGTTCTGTGGTTATTTAAGTTGGAATATTTTGGGCAGGGATAAGAATTACTACTTCTTATATGTGATGACATGGTTTTCCATCTCTTATTTCCTGTTTTCAGGCTAAACCTTCAGCCTTGATAACTAATAACAACAATAATAGTTATGTGCCTATTTTATATTTTGTATTTTGCAAAGCTCATTTCTAAATAAAAATGAAAATTTCTCTAACTTTTCTGTTTGTTTGTTTCTACAGGTTGAGTATCCATAATGCAAAAGTCCAAAATCTGAAATGTTCCAAAATCTGAAACTTTTTGAGCACTGACATGATACTCAAAGAAAATGCTCATTTGAGGATTTTGGATTTCCGACTTTCAGATTAGGAATGTTCAACCAGTAAGTATATGGTGCAAATATTCCAAAATCAAAAATATATATATATGAATTTCATATTCTAAGCATTTCAGATAATGGATACTCAATCTGTAATAATATTTATCAAAGATTCAATCTTATAACTAAGAAAAGATAGCTGAATCGAATTACCTTCAAAGCAGAACAATTTATAAATTTATTGACTCAATAGATCCATGAACAAACATTCAGGTATTGCCCACTTCCATCAGATGTTACAGATCTTCATTCTAGTGTTATATTTCTTGTCTTGCAGTTGGCTGGCTAATCCTATTTATGAAGGATGGAGGTAGGGATTTGACAATTGGTAGCAGCATTTTGTGCAGGGAGTTTTCTATGACCTTCTCTCATCTGGTAGTAGTACTGTTTTTTTGATGTTTTGTTTTGTTTCTGAGACAGGGCCTCTTTCTATTGCCTAGGCTGGAGTGAAGTGGTGTGAACACAGATCACTGCAGCCTCCAACTTCTGGTCTCAACTAATCCTCCTGCCTCAGCCTCCCAAGTGGCTGGGACTACAGGAACAGGCCATTACATCTGGCTAGTTTTTCTTTCTTCTTCTTCTTCTCCTTTTTTTTTAGAGAAGGGGTATTGCTATGTTGCCCAGGCTAGTCTTGAACTCCCAGTCTCAAGCAATTGCCACATCTTGGCCTCCCAAAATACTGGGATTATAGACATAAGCCACTGTGTCTGGCCTGGTAGCAGTTTTCTCTGGTTGCACAGCATAGGTGCAAATTACACTTTCCAAATTAAACTTGTAATTTGGTGAAAGCCTTGAGAATTTAGGGGAGGTAGAAGCATATCCATCTCAGTGTCTTTCAAAAGAACATACTAGTTGACCTCACAGACAGGCTAGTTTATTTACCAGTAAATATTCTTTGGAATCACTGGCTAAATACAATTGCTTCAACCAATTTTAGTCTTTGTCAATTTCTGTCTTTCTCTCCCATAACCTTCTCCTTCCACAACTTAAGCAAGATTTATTGGGGAAAGAGGCCTTCAAGTTGGAAGAAGGAAAAGAAAATACAGCCAACTCAAATTAATATTTTGAAAAATTTAGGAGAGCAAGGAATATATCCAAATTCATTTTAGAAGGCCAGCATTATCCTGATAGCAAAACCAGATAAGGACAGTACAAGACAAGAGAACTACAGACCAATATCTCTGATAAATCTAGATGTATAAATAATTAAGAAAATATAGTCAGCCCTTCATATCCATGGGTTTTACATCCCTGAATTCAATGAACTGCAGATCGAAAATAATAATAAAAAAGGATGGTTGCATCTGTACGGAACATGTACAGACTTTTTTTCTTGCCATTATTCCCTAAACAATACAACAACTATTTACATCGAATTTACATTGTATTAAGTATTATAAGTAATCTGGAGATGATTAAAAGAATATAGGAGGATATGTGTAGGTTATATGCAAATTTGATATAAAATACTTGAGCGTTGTGAATTTTGGTATCTGTGAGGGTCCTGGAACCAAACTACCATGAATAATGAGAGCAAACCATATTCATCAGTAAATCAAAAAGATAATTCACTATAATCAAGTGGGATTTATTCTAGGGATGCAAGGATGGTTCAACATAAGCAAATCAATAAATGTGATTCATCATAGTACCAGAATGAAGGACAAAAGCCACATAATATTTGCAATAAATGCAGAAAAAGTATTTGACAAAATTCAGCATCCTTACATGATAAAACTCTCAACAAAATAGGTATAGAAGGAATGTTCCTCAACATGATAAAGTTAATATATGACAATCCCACAGCTGACATCATACTTAATAGTCAAAAGTTAAAAGCTTTTTCTCTAAGATCAGGAACAAGACAAGGATATGTACTACTTTTATTCAACATACTACTGGAAGTCCTAGACAAAGCAATTAGTCAAGGAAAATAAATATAATGCATCTAAATAGCAAAGCAATAATGATATTGTCTCTGTTTGCTGATGATAATATCTTATATGTAGAAAACACTAAAGACACCCCCTGAAACTATTATAACCAATAAACAAATAAACTTTCAGTAAAGTTTACAGGTTACAAAATCAACATAAAAAATCAGTAGCATTTCTATTCATGAGCAATGAATTATCTGAAAATAAGAAATTATCTGAAATTAAGAAAACAGATTTATAACAGCATAAAACAATAAAATACTTAGGAGTAAATTTAACCAATGAGGTTATATTTAAGGAAGATCTGTATTCTGAAAACTATAACAGATTGATGAAAAAAACAGAAGCTACAGAAGCTGAGACAGATAAGTAGAAAAATATCCTGTGTTCATGGATTGGAACAATTAATATTGTTAAAATGTCCATACTACCCAAAGCAACCTACAGAATCAATGCAATCTCTATCAAAATCCTAATATCATTCTTTATAGAAATAGAAAAAGCAATTCTAAAATTCTTATGGAACCACAAAAGACCTGAAATAACCAAAGCAATCTCAAGCAAAAAGAACAAAGCTCAAGGCATTGCACTACCTGATTTTAAAATCTATTACAAAGCTATAGTAACCAAAACATCATTGTGTAGGCACAAAAACAGACATAAAAACCAATGGAATAGGATAGAGATCTCAGAAATAAACTATCTATGGTCAATTGTTTTTTGACAAAGGTGCCAAGGACACACAATGGAGGAAGGATAGTCTCTTCAATAAACGATATAGGAAAAACTGGCTTTCCACATGCAGAAGAATGAAATTGGACTGCTATCTCACTCCTTATGCAAGAATCAACTCAAAATGGAGTAAGTACTTAAATGTAAGATCAGAAACTATAAAATTACTAGAAGAAAACATATGACAAAACCTGCACAACATTGATCTGGGCAATGATTTCTTGCATATGACTCCCAAAACACAGGCAACAAAAGCAAAAATAGACAAATGGGATTTCATCAAACTAAAAAGCTTATGCACAGCAAATGTGACAATCAATAGAGTGAAAAGACATCTATGGAATGAATGTAAACTTTACATCTGATAAGGGTTAATATCCAAAATATATAAGGAACTCAGACAACTCATTAGCAAGAAATTAAATAACCCAATTGAAAAATGGACCAAAGACTTGAATAGACATTATTCAAAAGAAGACATTCAAGTGGCCATCAGATATATGAAAAAATGCTCAATATCACTAAGAATCAGAGAAATGCAAATCAAAACCTTAATGAGATATGACCTCATAGCTGTTGAAATGGCTATTATTAAAAAGACATAAGATAAGTGTTGGTGAGGATGTGGAGAAAAGAGAATACTAATGGAAAGATGGGAGTATTTTTGAATATGCATTGAATCAAGTATGTAAATTGTGAATTCTAAGTTTGAGTTCTGTTTGTGCACGATTTCCCAGAGAACTTTTCTACCCCTAAGTACCAGTATTCCCAGCCAAGCTCCAGCCTTTCAGTTTAACCTGTACTCACTCCCTATTTTACTCCCTCTCTTTTATCACTCTCTTGCCTTGGACACAGCCAATAATACAGATCCAAACATTGCTCTTGTGGTAAAGGAGAAGCTGCCAAAGTCCCATTGTACACACAAGTTATCAGAATCTGGGTGGTTGCTGAAAAGACTTTTGGATAATTACTTTAGGATATCGATGCAGTTAATGTGAAAGTTACCATCTAGTTTTTACTTTGTGTCTATGCTAGGATACAATAACAGGTGGAATCTTGCAAAAAAAAAAAAAAAAGCAAAATTTTGCAGGATTAAGAGCACAAGTGAGAAAAATTCCTTGAATTATACAAAGACACATTTAAAATGCAAGTGTGATAGAAGCTATAGATATCCATGTTCACAAATAATCAATAAAAATTATTTTAGTGTTACGTGTGACAGAAAAAAATTACCCCTGGGTTTTTAAGAAAAGCAATATTTAAAAATCACAGTAGTGGCTATAAACTACCATCTGGAATACGTATATTATGTACACTTAAACAAATTTAAATGTTCCAATTCTGAGTGATTTGGTCAATTTAAAGAATGTTACTGCACACTGAAGAGCACTATGTGATCACCACACCGGTGTTTATAAATATTAATATTAAAGGCAAAATTGTTGTTTACTGGGATTAGGTCAAAAGTTGTTTCTTGCATTAAAGATCTCACACCAGTTTTTCTTGTTTTATACAACAGAGATGCTATGTGGCATCAGCATTGTGAGGGAATGCCATATATTCTTCGTGATGTCCTATATGAAATAATATTCAATATTTTAGATTTGATGAAACAGTTTTGATGGAGATTTTGAGAGAATTTTATAATTTCACAACTGCTGAAACAACTGCTTGAAATCACTTACTTTGAAAGCCTATGCGATTCAAACTATTCTCAGAAATTAGCCTTTCTTCACAGAAGGAAATTAAAACTCGATACATAAATATTACCTCCTTACAAGTTAACAGAATCCTAGGTCTTCTGGATCCAGGCAAAGCTGTAAGTTAATAGCCTAGATCAACACTACCTCTATGAAATAATGTTATGAAGTCAATTAGAGTTTATTTCATTCAAGATCTTTTGTTTTTATTTATGACCTAAATTCTTTGTGTTGTTATTTAATATATTTTCTCTTCATTCTTCTTTGGCTAGTGGACAGCTTTATACTCCCAAATTTTCCAAATACTTTTATTAACATTTCCTAATTTTTTCTACTTTCTATCTTTGTCATTATTTATTATTTTCATCTATTCTAGGTCTCTAATTTTTTCCAGTCTTTCCAAGTCTTTCTTATTTATATATTCTCATAAATAAATTGGAAATACTACTTGATGATTAACCTAGTTTTTCATTTGTTCATTAACAAAATTATATACTATATTTAATAAACTATGTTCCATATGAAACATTATACAGTTTATGAAATATACATTGCTCTGCTTTTCTTAAGTGTACAATATAGAATTATGCTAACTTTCTAATAAATAAAACCACGTTGACCAAAGTATAGCTTCTGACTCACTAGGTAACAACCAGTACGCTGTGCGACTCATCCATTTCAAACTTGAATTTGTGCAGTTGCAGATTTCTTTAGTATGTTGCTGCACAGTTGATAGTAGGGAACTCAGTTTCATTTGCTTGTAATCATTTTTCAAACAGTCAAGGTCATTTTTAATTCTAATCCTGTCTTCTAAGGTGCTCACCCATCCTGATGATGTGATGTACTTGGCAAACTTAATGACCACTCTCTTCAGCTCGTAATCAATCACATACAGAGATGTTAAACGCACCCAGGACTGATCTCTGCAGAACATCACCCGTTAGGAGCTTAGGGGCAATGGTTCTACATTGTTATTTTTAAATTCTGGTGATTGCCTCATTCTTCACACTGGGACTTGGAGAAAGACAAATAGAAAGCTACCTGAGTTAAATAAGCCCAAACAGTTTTAGGAAGGTGATCACAGCTAGGGCTGGTATCTTCCCTTAGAGCACTTTACAAATTATGGCACCCTACCTTGACTGTCACTCATGAACAAACCAGATAATTTGGGGGTGGACAATTTTGCCTCTGCCACAGTTTTACTGTACTTGTGATTTTCAAGACAGCAGAAAGTTGCTTGGTCTTGCCAGAAAACTTTACTTTGTCCGTGTGAAAAGAATCAGTTTCAGTGACAAGTGTGTAGATGCTCTGATACTTTTGTGTAGAGTAGAAATGCTAAAGAAGTGAGACTTTCAAAGTCAGCTCTGTACTGAACGGCTCTGTTTACATGTTTGGGTTCAGGAACTTGGAATATCCGGCAAAGAAGATTAAACATTTCCAGTAAAGAAGTGCTCCATTTCAAGATTCTAGACGGAATCTTTAATTTAGCTGCAAATAGTTCTGGGTCCCTGTTTCCTTAACTGTAAGATGCAAATTTGGACTAGACTAGGTATGGCATATGGTTTGTACTTGTGGTACCAATTGATTGAAAGTTGTTGCCTTAAATGCTCTATTGAAAATTATGAGATAGATGCTATGCTTCATAGAAAAGAACATTCCAGGGAGCAGGCATCTCTTCCATCGGGGGGAGAAGAGGGAAATGCATATACAATTCATTATCCCTGCACTAGATTATTTTTAAAGTCCTCTTTTACTCTAAGATTCAATAAGAACTTAGCTGAAAGGAAAGGGAAAAAAAGGGCAACTCATTGTTAATATCGATACTCCTGGGATAACGGTATCTAGTTGGAGTTCTGTTCCACTATCTAGTTGGAGAAGAATACTTGTGCTCAACATGCTCTAGTAAAAATCTGTGACCTGCTGGTAGCCAGTGGTTTGCAGATAACAGGGCAAATGCTATCAGTTGACTGGAGCTTCCTTTATTTAAGATGAGGCTTTGAATTCATTCTTTGAGATTATGGGTATCCACCTCTAATTTCTTTTGCTAAATAATTATTTGAGTATATTGCATCTGTTCTGAGTCCCCAATTTTTTTAATCTTTCTCTTTTTTTCCTTATTTTGGTGTTTTTAACATTTCTCAGCTTTAACTTCTAAATCAGGGTACAAATGACCTTTAATCATCTTGCCATTATTCTATTTGTGTTTAAATGTCACATTCCTTAACAAATTATAAAATTAATCTCTTTAACATTTTGCTTGGACCATCAATGGTAAAGTTAATTCTAACTTGTCTTTTTTGAAGGTTAATAATTCATACAATTATCTGTGTACGAAATGAGGTACTCAGCCATAGCTGCTCAAAGTTAAAACTTTTATAACTTTATCTTATGAAGTTACATTAAATATTGTAAACACTTGGATTTAGATGCTCCCTTTCATGTGTTAAAGATGGACTGCACCTTATTTTTCCTAATAACTTTTTCATGACATTTACCTCATTAGCTTTTATAAGGAATGAACAACTTGTAGCCTCTGTTGAATTCATGTTCTCTAGCAAATGGATTAATGTCAGTTTTAAAAAGAAAAGTGAGAATAGTTGAGTTGTGAGTTAAAAAAATATTTAATTGCAAAATGTTATAAATCAGACATAAAAATGTTTGATGCTCCTAGGTCTCACTGGGATGAGACTCAGAAGTGTCCCTGTGGACATGAGGGTTGTAGCAGAGGAGGGGGCTGGGGAGAGGGTGGAGGAGGGCACACATGGGAGGATCTATCACAACATTTTTGAAAAAATGCAATTTCATTCTGTTTTACTATCTTTTTCCAGGGGTGTGAGGAACAAGGCTCAGTACGTTTAGTTAGAGATAATAGGGAAGAGGGTTAGAAAGAAATTGCAACAGGAATCTCCTGAGGGAGAGCCAAACCCTGACAGAAGAGAAAGGCAGAAAGGGTACAGAGCTCCAGGGCCCAGATGAACTGGAAGGCTGTTTAACACGTTTACCCAAGGAAGCCTGAGGCAAGGTAGCTGGTGGGAAAATCCAACCCATGTTTGAAATTGCACCAAGGTTAGAGATCTGAGGAAAGTGCTAAATACCAAGTTCTCACCACAGTCTACAAAACCCTAAATGACCTGGCCTCTGGGTACTTTTTAAACTTTATTTTCTACTCTTTTCCTACTCACTCACTGAAACTCAGCCTCCTCTGTTCCTAAACATGCCAAGCACACTGCTGCCATCGTTGGGCCTTTGTTCTCTATTTCCTCTGCCTTCATCTTACTAGAATCGCTCCTTCCCTTTACTCACGTCTCTGTTCTCATTTTGTTTTTTAAAAAAAGAGCCTCCCTGACCACTTCATCTAAAATATTCCAATACAAATTAACCCATTATTCTGAATTGTTTTTCTTTATAACTCCTATGACCATTTCATATTATATTAAATTATTGCTTTATGGATACAGCTGGAACCCATTCTACTAAGTGAAGTATCTCAAGAATGGAAAAACAAGCACCACATGTACTCACCAGCAAATTGGTATTAATGGATCAACACCTAAGTGGACATATAGGAATAACATTTGTCGGGTGCCGGGCGGGTGGGAGGGGGGAGGACGGGATGGGTATATGCAAACATAATGAGTGAGATGTGCAATGTTTGGGGGATGGTCACGCTTGAGGCTCTGCCTCGAGGGGGGAGGAGGGCATGGGCAATATTCATAACCATAATATTTGTACCCCTATAATATGCTGAAATAAAAAAATGTAAAAATAAAATAAAATACAAATTTAAAAATGAAAAAAACAATTATTGTTTTATATCAATGCATGAACAAGAAGATCAGAAAAGGGTAAATAAGCAAGGAAGGTAAAAGCTGAAAGTATCAAAAGTTCAATGAAATGTCATAAAATGAAGATCTTAAGTCATTCCGTCAGCATTAAGACATTGAATGGCGAGGAGGAGAAGCTGGGTTTCCTTTTTTGTAGTGTTCCTGCAGAATAGCACTGGGTTTAGTTTGGAAACCTATTAGGGACCCCACAGGGCTGGACTAGTGTATCGTCCTTCTCAGGAGATGTTCTGAGAACCAAACAAGTAGAGTTTAGGAGTTTGAGATTGAGTTTTGGTGTCAACCCTGTGAATTTTGAGGTGAAGAGTTGCTATTTTTCATGTGTGCTGAGTTCTGGTACACAAGAACACAAATAGATTGGATGATGGACATTGTCAGTAGGAAATGTATGCAAAATTATAGTTTGACCTTGGGATATATAGATTGCAAGAAGGTAAATCATGACCTAATAAAATAGAACATGGCGGTTTTTACTATTTCTTTTTTTTTCCTTTTCCTTTTTTGAAGATAAAGTCTCCCTCTGTCACTCCAGCTAGAGTGCAGTGGCATCATCATAGCTCACTGCAGACTCAAACTCCTGGGCTCTAGTGATCCTCCTGCCTCAGCCTCCTGAGTGGCTGGGATGACATGTGCACACCACCACACCCAGCTAATTTTTTCTAATTTTAATACAGATGGGGTCTCACTCTTTCTCAGGCTGGTTTTGAACTCCTGACCTCAAGTGATTCTCCCACCTCAGCCTCCCATTGCTATTTCTTTTTAATTTAAAAAATCTCTTTACTGTGGGGGCATAGATTATGGTCGTAAATTCTCATTTGGTTCTTAGACTTTTATTTTTTAAGGTTATTTTTTGTTTATATGTAAATATTGTACTTTTATTGTATGGCCAAGTATTTCTTTCTGTTGTATATTTTCCAAGTTTTAATGAAAAGTACAAAAAGTAGTTGTGAAAACACTATTCTTATTATCTTCAAGAAAGATAACAGAATCAAGGTGTTTCAAAATCCAGAGGTATTTTAACACACACTTCCATTTGAGAAAAAAGTAAACTACCACCTTTTAGAATATATTCTATCTACTATAGATCCCTTGTTTCCTACTATCTACATGATATACACTTGAATTCTTTCCTCAGTCTATTCTCATCCTAGAATGGAAAGATTTGGTACCAAAATTCATAGACAAACTTATTGTCTCCTTAATAATATATATTGGTTCTGTATTTTAAAAATATGTAAGAATATTTGCATTATTGCTTTCATTTCTCATAGGTGGGAGGTAATCGAACATCTAATAGTGTTTAGATGCACACCTTAAAAATAAAATCTCAATCTATAAAGTTTTATAATTTAAATGATTAAGGAAACTTGATGTCTTAATTCTTCCTTTATTGACATGAAAATATGTTAGTAGCAAACATTAAAAAGGGAGGGTTTACAAAATTAGCTAGAGAAAGTTTTACTTTATACTAGGGATTCTTTTCCAAATTAGATTGTTTCAGGAAGAAAACACACGCTAGCTTT
This sequence comes from Cheirogaleus medius, assembly GCA_008086735.1. Classification (NCBI taxonomy): domain Eukaryota; kingdom Metazoa; phylum Chordata; class Mammalia; order Primates; family Cheirogaleidae; genus Cheirogaleus; species Cheirogaleus medius. The sequence goes on from VBSM01001562.1 coordinate 10,803,621, forward strand.
AGGTGTGGCTGTTGGCCTTATTAGTTCTTTAAGAATTTAATAAATTTATGTTGCTTACACATGGTTAGGTTGTGTCTTTGATGAAATAGATCATAAGGAGTAGTATGTTTATTCTAGAAAATCTACTCTTTGGTTCAGTAGTGGATTGTTCAATGGTCCTAAAATAAAGAAAAATGTAATAGCTTTCCATTTGGAGAGTGGGCATAGATTAATAAATCATTGCAATTCTATGAGCTGATCCCACCCAATCCTATGATTTCAATGACCTCTTAAGTATTAAGGATTCCCGAGTCAATTTCTTAAGATCTGATTTCTTTCTCAAGTTTCCACTTGTGTATCAGAATGCCTATTCCATACCTAGTTCACAAATAGTACATCCAAAACTGAACTCTTTGTTTTCCCCTCTAAATCTCTTCCTTTTCTGTTTTTCCTATCTTGATGGAAATGCCCTTAGCTATCCAGTGACTAAAACAAGAAATAGGGGAGCTAATCTGTAGGCATTCCTCTCCCTCACTTTCACCTCACCTCAAATCTTTTTGACCTTTTGATTTTACTTTCTGTAAACCTCTCATATCCATCCACTGCTCCTTTTTTCTTTTATTTTTTTTCATGCTAAGGTCTTGTCTGAGATTTTCTTATCTTAGAAAAAAGGAAAAGAACAATCACATTGACCTGCAAAACAAGAAAAATCTATGTCCAAAAGAAGAAAGAAATCCTCCTGCTAATTTTGATATTAAGAATTGGGCTTCAGGAGTAGTATACAGAATCGAATACTGTTAAACAGCTAAATATTTCTTTTTGTCTATCTGTATTCAAAACTAGTAGTACAAGGGGGAAATTACTTCAAATACTTATTAATTTTTTCATAAATGGGTCCTAAAATCTCATCAATGAGGTTATAAAACATAGAGGTTATTCATGATCAATTCTTATTTTTCACAATGGAAAACAGAAAAATATCTGTTCTTACATAAAACTTAAATAAGAATTGTGAAGTAGAAATGCCTATCGGAAGCTTTTATGGGAGAGATTGAAAGTGTGCAAACATGCCAATCTTTCCTCATCTTGTGTGGCTGAAATGAATGAAGCTCAACACAGGTTTTCCACATACCTAAATTACTACTAAGATCTTGAGCTGAGCATTGAAAAGAAAGCTAAAACAGCATTAATTACTGTCAGAGACTACATTCTAGGCTAGAGTTCACCTTTAGAGAGGCAGATTAATTTTGCTTTTCAATTTAGCTTTCTCTATAGCTATGACAAGATAAATCATTTCATAGAAGATTTGTTAAATCTGATTAGGATTCTTGTTTTAGCAGCTATCAGACTTATAATGGTCCAGTGGCCAGCAGTAAGCAGACACTTAAGAGAGTTACAACTAAAAATTTTGGGAAAGGAATGCAGAATGCATTTTTATTTTTCAAATTGCCAGGAAAGAGTAAAGCCTCCACTCTTCTGAAGGATCTTTCTTGTTTTGATTTCGAGATGCCTGGAAGGTGATAGATGTGAGCACTAAAATTCTGCTTTAATGTGGATTTCAAAACTATCATTTCTCTGATGGAAAATAGTCTAAATATAAGAAGACATTCTGCCTGCTTAAAGTTTCATTTTTCAGTGTTGACCCTTTCCCCTTGAAAGCCTGCACCATCTCTATTACCGAACTTGATAATTTCCTTTCCTTAGTATTGAAATAGACTCCTGACGAAGTCAGCAAAAAAATTTCCACAACTTATTAAGTCACAAAATCTGAGTTTCTATTTATGGCTTAGACAAACTAGCATTCAAAATAATTATTTAAAGTTTACTCTAATTTACCAAGACTTTTTGTACTTCTTTGTTAGCATGTTGGGTGGATATATTGCATGCCTTCTTAGTAAAGTCCATGTACACATATATATGTTATTTATTATATACATAATAAATTATTTATATCTAGTATATTATATATAAGATACACATATATTATATATATAAGTAATACACATATTTGCTTCATTTTAGTTGTACTAGAAAGATTATATTTTGTTCTGAAAAGATTTTATAAACAATGGCTGGCAACGTAATTGAAGAAGATCCCTTTATGTATAAATAAATCTCCCTTTAAATTCTATTGGTAAAGATTAATTTCTCTAGCCTACAATTTCTTTTTCCATATTTTTTCAGCTACTGCTAAGTTATATGTTTGAGCATGTAACCTAGGAGAGAGAAAGAATATGACTAATGAAAAAGAACTATGAAAATGTATATATCTCAGTGAGAAGCCTGACTTAGGAACTCAAAATTAAAAGTCAAGCTTAAAACAAACAAACCAACCAACAAAAAAAGCTGAATTGAGTTAAAAATTATTGTGTAAATTAAAATCTTCATTGAGTTAACTAACAGTAAATGAACAGTTGATTAATTTTTAAGTACTCATTCAGTTACAAGGTGACATTTACTATTATCATTTTAAAAATTATTTTATTCAACTCATTTTTTAAATGAGTGCTTTAAATCCTTAATTCTATTCAATTAATTGGAAAGAGACTAAAATAAGGATAAGAACAGTAAAAGAAGTTATACAACTGGCTTCTATAGGTAAAAAATCCTTCACTATTAATCATATCAATGTGAATTTGAGCAGATGATCATTTCTGCCTACCATGATAAGAAAGATAAATACATAATGTGGCTGAGGATTTCAGGCTCATACGTCTTAGCCTAACTCGGTTCAAAAGCAAACAAACAAAATCATTCTGAAAAGAAATGTGGTAAAATCATTTTAAAAGTTATATGTTTTGATAATTCTCCCAGAAATCTATTTTATCAAAATAATCAGAACCTTAAACAAAGATATAAACAAAGATATCCATCAAAATGCTATTTTTAATAGGATAAAAGCTGGAAACAGCCTAAAATTTATAGCAGAGTGACTAAATAAATTTTGATATAGTCATAGTTTGAAATGTTAGATTACTACAAAAATTGTTTCCAAGAGTACATATTGACCTGAAACAATGTTTAAAAAGGATGATGTATAAAAAAGGATGATAGAACAAGTACATATAATGACATCAACTTTTAAAATACATAAGGATTAAAAATAAGGCTAGAAATGAATATATCAAACTATGAAAAGTCATTATTTGTTGGTGGTAGGATTATGAATTTTGTATTCTTCATGTCTTCATATGCCAATGAACACACATTCATTTTGTAATTAAGAAACAAGTGTTTTTGAAATTTACTCAAAAAATGGCTTATTGACTACATAAGTTGCTAAATTTTCAGAGATTAAAAACATGTTTGAAAGAAAGAAGTAATTATGAATTATTACCTACTGTTTCATTTGCATCACATAGAAATTAATGAATAATAATTTAAGCTATGTAAAATAATTATCTTTATTAACAATTAATATTTTAATACCATTAATCAGATACTTAAGTTGAATGAAAATTCTAAACACATTATAGTTTATACAAATTATTTTCTGATCATATAATAGTTAATATTCTACCTTTAGGTATCTTTGAATAAAAATATACAATTTTAAAGTACTAGATTTAACAAAATATAACTCTTTGGGCTCCTCCAAATCTAACTGATTCAGCCAGCTTGAAGATGAATATAATTACAGAGTTACAACAATCTGAACACTGCTGCCTTATAAGGTTTCTTAATTTACCAAATCTGACTTATTCGTTTAGATATTTGTAAACCTAATAAACATTCCATAATTTTATTACAGTTCCTGGACAGGATCATTATATTATGTCAGGTCCCATATCTACTATTTGGAGTTTAGATTAGGATGTTTACAAAGGATTCATCTTCTGAATATGGAAGTTGACTTCCATGTGTTGACCATATCTATACACGGGGCACTACAACAAATAGTTAATCCAGTGAAAGACTCTTTGACCAGGGACCAGATTCTGCATGAGGGGCTGATAGGATGATTATGAGAAGAGAGACAAACAACAACATAATCTGGTACTTTCAACTCCAAACAAAATTTGTTTTCAGTAGTGTTAGTTTATATCACAAGCATAGAACAACGCCAAACTATGAGTTGTCATCCAGGCACCTCTAGACTGAACCATAACTGGGTATATGTGGGCACAGTTTTGCACTCAGAAATTATTTCTCTGATTTTCTAATTTAGTGCAATTTTCCCCTTCCTTCTAGTGGGCAAGTGGGGGTCATTTTGTGGAGCTACCAAAATTATTCTTTTTATTAAGCAATAGGAGTAAGATATATTTGGAGGTGATAAATTTTGTCTGGTGAATCTCTATTCAGATCCTGATTTTTGTCAAATGAGCCTACCTACAGTCCACTGAAAATTCCATGCATTCTTCTGACTCTTCCTTTGATCATGCTGTTAACTGTACTAGGAATAACTTATGGTATGCTCTCTGTATGTGTTAGGGTAGCTAATTTCAATTAACTCCTGCTATATAACCTCTGAAGCCATAGTATTTTATTGACCTTACACCACTGGCAATTCACTTAGTATTTTCTGTGGCATCTCCTGAACTGTACATGACTGTGTTGTTTTACATTGTTATTTAGATGTTCTCCAGCCCGACTGAAATACTACGAGTTGCTTGAGAAGGAGGTGCCCTTACTTTAACTTCTGGACTTTTACAAGTGCTATTCCGTTGCTCAGACCATTATCCTCTTCTCATTCAATTTGATCATGGCTCTACCAAACATACACAACACACACACGTATGAACAAACACAAGCACACTTTTTAAGAGTCAGAGGAGACATTGCTTTTTCCACAAAGACATTTCTGCCTTCCCCTACAGGAGGTGGTTGGGTTCTCTTCCAGCATAAACCTAAAGCATCCTCTACTTTCTCCATATGGCCCCTGGTCATTGTTTACTTCATCTGTAAGTAAAAGCCCCATGAGGCTCCTTTATCATTTGTGAATAAATGAATGAATGAATAAATCAATGGCTTTCTCAAATGCTATTTAACTTTTCCTGCATGTTGGTCTTCTATACTTAATAATGAGGTGATAGGGTCGTTGAGGCTAGGGAGCACATCTTTCATTTTTCAGAGTCTGCCACCACTCAGCATTTCACGCATCAAGGATTTTCAATACTTATAGGATATTTTTAAGGACTGTATTGGATTTTTCCTTTACATTGTTGTCCTCATATGAAGTCACAGAACTTATCTCTGGAAGGGTCCTTAGAGATCACTTAGTCCAACCTTTTCATTGATATTTCCTTTGGATTTACTGTGAAGGTATTTTAGGTATTTTGGCCCAGAGGCAAGATGAGTTAGTTAAGGGAGAAAGTGCTAAGAGTGCACAAATGAAGTTAAGGCAAACTTCTTGCTGCTTTTTCCTCCTTTTGAAGACAGATTTGGCAGCAAGTAGAAGAAAGGGAGGGGAAACTAGGGAGTGGACAGGCCCCCAAAAGAGATTCCAACACTAATGGTCACTCTGAAAGAGTCAAGGATTCCAATGAGTGGAGGGGAAGGGTCTAACAATGTCATGAGACTAAGGGGGCTGCTCTGGGCCTGGGACAAACCTGCCAGGGTTTATGGCTTGGAAGAGTCTGAACCCAGATCTAACTCAGTCTAATTTAGGCCAAAATTGGGCCATCCCTAGGAGGGTTCAGACTCTAAGCATCCTTTGGGAGAATGGGGAGCTCAGGGAAGATATATTTAATATGTGTCTCTTTCTCTCACAAAGATGGGTTAAAATGAAATTTAGAATGAGCTGGAAAAGGGAAACAGTCACACATCATCCAAAAGTTGGAAATAAGGTCTAGAGACTGTGGAATATTTGTTCAATGTCATACTGGAGTATTATTCTTAACTTTTTGAAAAGTACATTACAGCAATATAACCTGAGAGGTTGTGGAGCCCAGGCAAGCAAGCCTCCACTGATTGCCTAGAGAGGCATTTATGATTTTATGTTATATTCCACAGTTCCTTTAGGGAACAGCTGAATGAGTTCTTTTCTCCACCTAGGTCTGGCTCTCCACACCATCTGTAAGAAAGATTGCCTCTATGCAGTCCTGTTCTCCCAAAGCCTAGGACTCAGGGAGATCATCCCAATTCACTACATGCTATTGTGCTGTTCTGCCATTGAGCTAGAAGATAAAAGACAAAAGTTGTTAGAGAATTGTTTTTATATGTGTATTGCCGGAACAAAGATTCTGTAATTTTATTAACTTATATGTGACCCATAATTTATTAAAATATCTTCCAATTTCCTAGCCCTAGTTTTCTGCCAACATTATGTAAGCAAAGATATAATCTACTTAATAGGAGGATAGCCATAGGACTGATGACTTAGCTACTTTTATCTTCATTTATCTTGCCTATGATAAGGTACTGAAATCATAATGGGGTTAATATTCTGAAAATTAGTAATGTGTTCTCTCTCTTGCCTTTCTGAGTATGGGAACTTTTACCCTACTTTCTCCAAGGTAGGGAGAGAGGAATGCAGTGAAAGTCAGGACTTGTTAAAGAACATATTAAATGACACCCCCAAAAAGGACTGTTTTATGAGACAGCAGGTTTGAAAACCAGGCTCAGTGAAGACAAAGCTATTGGCCAAAATAGGAAGGTGTGTCAGATAAATGAGGCAAGGAGGACTCCAGATCCTGCTCCCTGGAGGGACACTGAGAAGAAATCACACTCTCCCTCATGAACTGAAGGTGCAGCACATGAGACTAAGCTTGTAGGCACCAAAAATATCAGGCAGAAGAAGGCCATGAGGTTTAACTTTTCTAAGCCATCTTCAGTCATACTTTACATGGTTACAAATTTAAGAGCCAGGGGGTCCACCATGGGGCTTGCTGGGGTGTTGTTGGGATAGACCGCGAGGCAGAGGGGCAAATGGTGATTATAGCGATGATATGGTGTTCCCTAACCAGAGTCAAAAGAGACAAGATCTTGAGTTACACAGCCCTCATTCATTATCTAAGAGTTCTAGCAGGACAAGCTACAATGCAGTGAACAAGAGATCTTATTCCGTGACATAAGTAGCCAGATAGCATCACACTTTGAGACTTTGACTTTTGCCCTCTGATACAAGTTTGTGTAAGACACACTCTGCTCTCTGATACTCAAGTGCCATTCTAAGGATGAACTGAGAAAGGGATAATGAGCTAAGAAATATGAAATATTAAGAGATGTTTTCCTGAACAGAGTGAACATTACTTAAAGGGACTAATTAAAGCATCAGATCTAAAAAAGCATTGAATGCATTAGGCATTAAATTACTGTTCTAAGACTAAGAAGCACATGAGGCTAAGTGGGGAAGACAGCTTTAGTGATGGAGGAAAAAGAAGGTTTTATTGTTTTGTTTTGTTTTAGGTTTCTTGTATACATTTGAGCACACTGGAAGTTAAACCTGCAACTTTCCCTCATGGCAATGCCAGATATATTGAGGAAGAGTAGCACCATTTCCTCCTGGGACACTTACACCCAAGTGGAAATCCAGATGATATTACAGCTGAACTGATGTCTGACTCCTATCCCATGGTGCAGTTCATTGGGGAGGGATGGTCAGGGGATGCTTCACAAAAGAGGCAGAAATTGAATTGAATTTTAATTTATGGATGGGGCTTAGGAAAATAGGAATGTCATTGCAGGAAGGGTGGATGTTTGGAACAGGGTTGTGGAGTCAGAATCACACAGAGTATGACTAATATAAAGGATAGCATTTTACTTCTATTTCAGGATTATGGCATATTAAATAATTTGAAAAACCTTCTGAATACAAAAGACCTAGAAACATTGAATAAAATATAGCACATATTCCTTTTGGACTCACAAATGAGCTTCCAAAAGCGGATGAAAAATAAGCAGGAATCAAATTAAAATGTTACACAGCAGAAGGTGATGTAGACATCAGGGATGCTTTGCATGGGTTTGCCAATCTTTGTAACTGATAGGGTTGATTATTAATGATTATACAAGTTTACATCAGAAGGTACCACATGAAGTCAGGATATATAAAAGATTAGATCCTTAGTGAAAGGCAAACTTGAACAAACTAGCAAATTCGTTTTTCTTGACCTGGGCCTGAGCAGGCAAATGTCTCCCCTAGAAATTTACAAGCATTAGCCTATACTCAGATGAGTTTAAAACTTAAATTGGCCCTCTCTAGGTGGTCTAAGAAGCCCCAAATAGTAAATTACCATAAGTAATTGATATTGTACGGGAACATCTGGCAAAACAAAATGACTCTTCTAAGGATTCCCAGAGATAAAGCCCTGCCAAACATGAATTCAAAGTCCACGATTACAAAATACATAAAGAGGAATCAACAAAGTGCTTAATTAAAATTAGATTCACAAAAGTACCAAATAATTTAGTTACTGAATATATAATGTACATACATACATACATTTAAGATGTTTAGAGAAAAGTAGGTTGAAATATGAAAAAAACAATATTTTTTGAAATATAGTCATAATTGTAAAAAGTATGCATAGGAATAAAAAGTAATAACAATTAAAATTGAAAATCTAATGGCAATCTTAAATAACAGACTACACCAGACTCCAGATGAAGGGATAACTAACAAATAACATGTGTTTAAGTAATTACCCTGAATTTAGTACAGGGACACAAAATGAAACATACAGCAGAGTTTAAGGGACTTGGAGGACAGAATGAGAAGATTTAATATGCATCTAATTAAGCTTCCAGTGAAAACTATTCTATATAAGGAGAAAAAGGTAAGAGAGGAAATAACCACAGATATTTTCCAGAATTGAGAAGCACGGATGCTCATACTGAAGGAGGCTAACAAAACTTAATCATGTAAATAAAAAAGGAATCCACAGCCAGACATATCATGTCATAGTGAGATTGCAGAACACTAAGTACAAAAAGAATATTTCAAAAGCAGTCATAGAGAAAGGAAGATTTTCTCCAAAGGACTATGATTAGAGTGACTGTAGACATCTCAATAGAATTAATAGAAATCAGAAGACTGTATAATACTTCTTCAATATGTGAAAAGAAAATACTGTCACATAGAATTTTATTTAAGGGAAGAATATATATTTTAATCAAAACAACACTAAGAATTTGCCTTAACAAACCCTCAGTGAATGAAAATCCTCTAACGTACATAAAACTTTTTAGTTACTAAGAATAAAATTATTCCAGAAGCCCATTGTTGTAGCCTATTATTTAAGTTTTCCACTGGATTTTATATTTTGTCATTTTTCTTTCTATAAGTCCTATTTAAAATTATTACTCTCTTTCAAAAATATACTGTTCTTTTCTATGTTTCAACCTATTTTTTTTCTCCAAGACAAGGTCTCCCTATTTTGCCCAGGTTGGTTTCAAACTCCTGGCCTCAAGTGATCCTCCCAAATCCCAGGTAGCTAGGATTATAGGCATAAACCACCATGCCTAGCATCAACCTAGATTTTCTCTAAAGATACTGTTCAAAAGGTACTGTTCAAAAGGTATTGAAACAAAAAACTGGTTAAAATGTAGATGTTGCATGCCTGTAGTCCCTGCCACTTGGGAGGCTGAGGCAGGAGGATTGCTTGAACCCAGAAGTGTGAGGTTGCAGTGAGCTATGATGATGCCACGACATCCAGCCTGGGTGACAGAGGGAGACTCTGTCAAAAAATATATATATATCATGGGTTGTATAAAACAATAATAACTATAAATTTTATGGGCACAAAATGAGATAGGACAAATCTACTGGACAACAACAACATATAAGAGGGGAGAGGGTGATCGTAGATAAGGATACATGCTAAACTTTTGAAGGATTGATAACAGAACAGAAATGGAGTGTTTAATTCTATTGTAGAGGGAAAGTGAAATAGAAACTTCCTCCATGAGAAAATTTGTTTTTTAAAAAATAAGCATAGATAAAGCCAAATAAATAGAGTACAAAGAAACTGAGACTCATCTATTTCTAGTGGGAATCTAAATCTGCACCACCATTTTGAAGAATAATTGGCAACCTCTTAAATATTAACTTATCCATACCTCGTGACAAAACAATTCTTTTCCAAGGTATATAGGCTACAGCAGTGCTTCTTAAGCAATCAATGGTTTCAAAAACTTTCAAAATGTCGAATCCACTGCAAAACTATAATTTTGCAAAATAAAAAAATCACATGTATGGATGTTGTAGCAATGTCAAATTGCTAGAAAAATTTTCATATGCTTACTCTTGGTAATTATACTTACTTTATCATAGATAACTAACAATTCATGGATTGACATTGGTCTATGAAACACACTTTGAGTGACATTGCTCTATAGAAAGTCTTAAACATATGCACAAGAAGAAGGTGCCAGAATAATCATAGTTTATAATATCAAACAACACAACAAACTAGCTAATGCCTCTCAACTGATGGCTAAATAAATTGTGGAATATTCATAAATCTGATAATATTTAGTGATATGAATGAATGAACTAAAACTACATACCTCAAAGCTGATAAATATTAAAAACATAATATTGAGCAGAAAAAGCAATTTTCAGAAAAATACATGCCATATGATAGTATTTAATAACACAAAATGCTATTTTTTAAAGGAATACACATATTTGTAGTGAAGTATAAAACAAAATAGGAGTAACAAACACCAAATTTAGGATAGTTACTACTTCTAAGTTGTAGGAAGAGAAGAAAATTCTATTGGACAGGGCTCTTGAACTGTATTTGCATTGTTATACTTCTTTAACTGAGTAGCAGGTTCAAGTGTGTTCATTACGTTCATCATCTTTTTTGTACGTTTAAAACATTTCAAAATTTAAAAGGAAAAAAAGATAAATTCACAAAATATTTGAGAGTTTAGAATTATACCATTCATGCAGATCTGCCATTTTCTAACACAGTTGAATTTTGTTTTACACTCTTTATTGGACTTCAGATTGTGTGTTCTTAATATCTCAAGCTAGCAAAAATATACCACCACCTGTGGTTTTTGTTCACTCAGACTCCTCTCCCTGAGTCCTCCTCTATACAAAGCAAGCCTTTTCTAGGCACCAGTGTTCAGGGAGCCTATAGACAATCAGAGGAGATTTCACACATAGATTCTAATAATCTTGGAAAATGGCTGTGCCTCCCACATTGTGAACCCAGATTAACTACTATGTGCTTTTAATTTTCTTATTCAGCATTTCAAACATTGTCTACAAATATATTATTAAAAATTGTAAACAAACAAGCAATTGCTGTACTCTACTGACTATTTACATAAAGGAAAAGACATTAAAAATATATCACTCAAGGGATTTAATTAACAATTTAAATCTAGCTACGATTTGCCTCAGTGGTCAGGGTGACTTGTACATTCTTTGTTAGATTCTTCTGAGGTTTAAAAAATTTATTAAGGTTCTCAAATGCTAGGTACCAGTGCAAAGTCATACCTTAAGAATCATATTACACCCTACACACAGAGAAAGTAGTATCTATTATACTTTTAATTATAATTAGTTATCATTTATGCAACACTCTCTCAATGCAGAGTAATTTAGAGTCATTTTATTTATTGTTAAGATAGTAAAACAATAAGGTTATTAAATTCTCCGATTGCTTTGCTGTATTTTTTTCTCTTTTTAAGATTATGATCAGCAAAAAGCCCTAGCTCTGGGAGAGTGTTTATGAATGTAATTATAATTATGAATACACATGCAAAAATGTACTAATGACACATGCTTTAAATACACTGACAAGAAAAGTAGAACTTTTTTCCTGGATTGCTTATAAGTTAGTTTTCAAGTAATTAACAAAATGATGTCATATTTCACACTAAACTAGAATTGATTAAATTGGAGATAGGAAAATTGCTGAGATGAATTTCTAATATTATGGTTTTCTAAACTGCCTTACAATCTGAAGTTTTGCTGGAGTGGAAATCAGGTATATTTCTCTAAAAATGCCTAAGATTCTGATTATGTATAGGTTATGACAGGCATGTCCTATCACTGCATTTTTCCACATTAGTCTGATCTCCATTTCCAAAGTTCAATTTATAACTCATGGGATAAAATAGTGAAATTCAATTCCATCTAACTCATATATACTGAACATTATGTTTCTTCTATGCTAGCTTTTATAAAAGTTGAAAATGCAGTGGATGACATCCCCTTCCTCATTTAGACTCTTGGCTTTGGGGAGCGACAAAACTTGGGAATACTAAATCTTTTAAGTAAAAAGTAGATCAAACAACTAACATGTCATAGCTGGTATTGTAGACAAGCTGGACTTTAGAAAATTTGCATTTTTCTCCTCATGTGTCACTAACTAGTTGTATGACTTTGGCCAAGTATCACTTTTAACTTCCTTGTGTCTTGGTTTCCTCATATGTTAAATGAGTAGGTCAGCATGATGTTTCAATTTCCTTGCAGTTTTCTTACATCATCAACTGTCTTAGACTCTTTGTCCTTATATAGGATTTGTCACTGGCCTCATCCTCACCCTCTTTACACCAGGTTGAAACTTGAGTTGGGTAGCAGGATAAAAACATAGGCTAGAATTGCAAATTCTATAAAAGTCATTAGAGTTTACCTCTGTCCTGGGATTTCTCTTTACATAGGGAAAATGTATAATGATAGAAAGCGTTTGTAGTTTATATTACAATGAAAAATTTATTTCTACTTAGAAAAGCACCCTAATTTTCCCCCCCCCAATATGCCATTTACTTCTCTGCTTAAAACTGTAGAGACATTCTAAAGAGGAAAGTTCAGTAGTTCTGTAATCCCATCCATGTCTGCAGGGTTGTACATGACACAAACATGCTTACATAGATTTTAATTTAAATGTTTACAAAGGAATCACTAGTTTAAAAAAAATTAAGTACTGCTTTGAAAATAAAACTACTTCTAATTTTATTTTGGCGAAATGAAATAATCTATCGTAATTTTTAAATTCTAATATTTTTAAACTGCCATATTTGGTTTAAAAATTCTTTTGTATCTTGTTTTTCATTACCTGTGGTCTATACAAATTTATAGGTTTATGATTGCGGATGTTAATGGATTGGTAGATCATGTAACTCCTTCCTCAAACTAACTAAATTAGCTTTATACTAAATGTCTCTGATTCTCTTCCATAGGCACTAGAGGTTTGGAAAACTATCCAACACAACAAACCAATTTTAAGACACACACACAAACCAATTTTAAGACACACACACAAACCAATTTTAAGACACAATTTGAAGTCATATTGATTAAATGGGGATGCAAAAGGGTAGATTATCTAGATTAGAAGATATTAGACCAAGCAGTATTGCCATGGCTTAGTAACATATCTATTCACGCATATTTAATTCATTCTTTCAGGAAACATTTGTTAAAATTCTGGCATGGGTAAATCACTCTTCCAGGCTCTGTTAGGGACAAAGACATGAAAAGCAAAAAGTTGCTGTCCTTAAGGAAATTATCTTGGATAGCTTCTGTTGAATGTTCAACTCATCTGTCTATCCATTCATTTATTCACTCATTCAATTACTCTTCATCAATTATTGTATATCGGAGCTGTACTAGGCTATTCAGTTACTAACTATGGAAAATATAAATTTATTAATTAAGAAAAAGTTACCCACTTTAAGAAATATGATATACTTCACTTTAAGATATGTCCCAAAGAAATAAAAAAGGCCTGAAAAAATATTATTAAGAGAGTGAGTGCAAGGTTTTCTAATATCAAAATTTCATTAACTGGGCATATCCCATGGAAAGTCAGGACAAAAGACCAAGGATAATATTGGAAAGTTCATTGAGAAGTGGTTATCTTTTTAAAATAATTTCCCCTAGGATGGAACAACAGGCAGAATTAGCCCTTGGTCCAAGGCTCAATTCTTCCAAAAAACCAATTCCTTTTCCCTGGTCTCCTTCTAGAAAACCTTCCAAAATCAATGCCACATGACAGCTGATCTATTAGTGGTTTGCTCTGTGACAAGACAACCTAGAAACAAAACAGAAGGCAATTATATCCTTCTCACAAAGGGATCCTGTTTGTAGATAAGCCAGTATGTAGCCCTATCGCTGGTGAAATCCCTCTCCATTGCCTTAAGCATTTGCTGACAAATATTTTGTTGACGATTGCAAATTAATCTCCAGATCCTGGAAATTGCTTCACAGTAATCAAACTGATCTTGTCCCACAGACATTGTTCCAGAGCATAAAGCTTGGAAATCTAATTTGTTATTACTTATTATTTAACTTTTATTAATTTTTATCCCTTATTTTTAAAGGGTATAAGGAATTTGAATAAGTATGTAGATTAAGTATAATACTTATTAAACGTTAAACTTTTTAGATTTTACCACAATGTGTTCTAAGGAAACTGCTGAATTATAACAGAGAGCTAAGTCCAAAATACTGGGACTAGGAGATCCATGGCTAGTCCTCAGATCTGCTACACACACACACACACACACACACACATATATATATAAACACCTACGTATGAGAGAGATAAAGAATGTGTACATATTTAATGTATATCTTTAATTCTACAGTAAAGATGTTGAATGTCATGATCTCAGAGATCCCAAATTAAAAGTCGATTTGATCAAGAAATGTTAAGATCCATGCAAAATCACCTATATGCTGGTGATTTCAACTGTGGGTTTCCTGTTTCTTTAGACCTGTACTTGTTGAGCATTAGAGCATGTTATAACTTCTTTGGCTTGCCTGAAAATATTTTAGATGGTGGACTTCTCATTTTTTAAAAAATATTTTTCTTCCAATATTTCATCCCTGTTATTGACAATGCCATTTCCAAAGTCCTGCAAATTAATTAATTAATGAATTTTAGAGATAGTTTCTCATTCTGTTGCCCAGGCTAGAGTGTGGTGGCACGATCATAGCTCACTGTAACCTCAAACTCCTGAGCTCCAGTGATCCTCCCGCCTCAGCTTCCCCAGTAGCTGAAACTACAGTTGCACACCACCCAGCTAATATTTTTTTTTTTTTTTTTAGAAAAGGGGTCTTGCTATATTGCTCAGGCTGGTCTCAAACTGCTGGCCTCAAGCGATCCTCCCACCTCAGTCTCCCAAAGTGCTGGGATTATAGGCGGGTGATCCACTGTGCCTGGACAAAGTTCCCCAAATTTAAAACTAATATCCACTTTTGAGATCTTTTATCCCTCATATTTTATTGTAAATCATTTAAAACTTCATTATTCCTTTATAAAGCCTCATGGATTCTCATTATTAGTCTTCTAATCATTGAGTAACAGTCAATTCAGGTCTATACAAATGGTAAAGCTTTCTTAATGTTTTTTTCTTGCATCCTCTTTTTCAGGTGCCAAGAAATCATAGAATAATCTTCCTATTGCAGACCCTCTGTCACATAATTCCTTTGCTAAATAATACAGAAAATCTCTAATACCCAGCAAAAGCATGATAGATTATCCTAACTGGGACATATTTGAGAAATAGAAATTCTGTTATTATTATGCTTGGACAAAAGGCATAAGCTGGGACTACCCCAGTAAATGGGGACATACGGTTACTTCAAACATAAATGTCTCAAATTTCTTTCCCTCATTTACAAATGCCTTCTCCAAATTACCCTCTCCCATGTTTTCCTCCATTTCACACCTTTTTTTTTTAATTTCAGCATATTATGGGGGTATAAATGTTTAGGCCAGGGGTCCTCAAACTTTTTAAACAGGGGGCCAGTTCACTGTCCCTCAGACTGTTGGAGGGCCGGACTGTAGTTTAAAAAAAACTATGAACAAATTCCTATGCACACTGCACATATCTTATTTTGAAGTAAAAAAACAAACGGGCAAAAACACCCGCATGTGGCCCGAGAGCCGTAGTTTGAGGACGCCTGGTTTAGGCTACGTGCCTCCCCCATCCCACCCCCCGGAGTCAGAGCTTCAAGAGTGTCCATCCCCAGATGGTGTGCATCACACTCATCATTTCACACATTTTTAAAAAGTGTGTGTACATATTCTTTTGGTTTTAAGCAACTTTTGTTGCCTCCAAAGGACATTGCTAGTTTTGACCCTTGTGGCTTTTATAGAGGCAATTCTATAATTTTATTTTGCGATTTCTTGTTTTTCCTCTGTTTCAAAACCTGGGTATAATCATCTTTAAAATCAGAGAATATGTAAGAATGATCCATGGCATGGGGGATACTAAAGGTGTGCCCCTGCTGGCAAAAATCCATGCTGACATGCTTCTCAACTGAGAATACTCCTTTGCTCTACCACACTGCACAACTTCACTCACTTTGTGTTCCAACATGGTGAAGAGGAAGAGGGCTAGAATCTTTGAATGGATATCATCAGCCTACATATATTTCCCCAGGGTTTTGTAAATAATTTATGCTTGATACATTTTTCTTGACAATTGATTATATACTAATTTACTCTGTGGCCGAATAAAAAATACACAAGATTATTATCTACATATATATTTAAGTCACAGTCTTCAAATAAACTCAATAAGTATATATTTAGCACTTATTCTGTGTCACTGTGTATATATATAGAAAAGCAAAAAGATTAAATATTATTAACTGGTTAGATTGCTTCAGAGGCTGAAATTTTATGTTAAATTTTGTTTTACATCAGAAGTGGTTCAGTATACAAAGTAGCCATAGACTTTTGTTTTAGCAAAATTGAAGTCATTTATTTAGTTACATTTGTTAAAGAATCAATTTGCCTTATTCTCTGTATTATTATTAGTTACATGCATCATGCAAATATTTCTCCTATGAGAAAAGTAACCAAAATACCAAAAAAAAAAAATTTGCTATTAAGGGGAATTTTCCTTTTGCCACTTCGCATGTGTGTCTTTTTAAAGACTATTCAGTCTAATTTCTCTCTTGATATAGAGTTTGCTATTCTATTTTTGCAAAATAAGAACATTCTGTTCTATTCATTCTCTCACTTACTTTTAGAAACTGCAGAAATGCTTAAATTAAACTCTTAAAAATTAACTGCCATTCTCATGGATAGTTATCAAATATACAGTACTCCTGTGTTGGCTGCTCTTAGGAGTTGTGCGTTGCTGATAAGTGTGATCAACTTTGCATTCGTATAAAACATCACGGGAGGGAGTATCAAAACTGGGTCAGTACCACCCTTCATATGATGATATTCAGGCCTCGCTTGTGGGAGCCAGAGAGGAAAAAGGGAAAGCATATTAGCCACCTGATCACAATGGGATATATGGAAGAGAATGGGTTCTTTGTGTCTAATATAAATATTTTGTTCATTCTTTTATTGGAAATAAACAGCAAGTGTCACTAAATAGGTCCTTCAAGGCTGGCAGATGTCAAATGAATTTAAATTTGTTTCCTCTTAACACAATAGTTTTAGTTAAAGAGCTATGTACCAAAGGAAACTTACTGCCTCCTTTGGTTTAAATTTTGTCCTTTTTTGAGGATAGGGTGAATAAAGGAATTGAGCTCTGAGTTTTCTTCTAGTTATACAATTTTGTCTCTTAATGTCTAAACTCCTGGAATGCAATGCTAAATTTTCTAATTTATATGTATGTATGTGTCACTGAGAGGCCAGTTGTAACTGGTCATAAAACCTGGTAGTAAATCTCCTAAGAATAAAAAGTCCTGATTACAGATGCCCAGCGAATCAAAAGCTATTAGGGATTTGACTAGGAAATAAATAAGGAATACGGGTATAGAATTTGTCCTTTGAGTCCTTGCTTTGCCTCTCATGCATTCTGTTTCATGGACTTTTGTTGCTGTTCTATAGATTTCTATTCTTTAAAACAAAGAGGCACTAGAGGAGTAATTCATATTCGTATCCTATGGTACCAATTAGTCCAAAGATGAAAAAGAGTAAGTAAATTTCTACTTCAGAAAAATTCTTGCATTATTTGTGGCTGAGATGGGTAGAAAACAGTATGTTTTGATAGAGTTTTTGTGCTCAAAAACGTCTTTTCACATTATAAGTCACAAAGTGGTTTTTGGAAATTTCATGGATAATCTAGCTCTGTATTCTGTTTTTCATTCGTGGTGCTTCTACTAGGGCATGGTGGTTTTCCATAACATTAACCTAGAAAAGTTGAAGACGTCTTCCCATACTTCTAGGTTTTCTTTGAAGCAAATATTTGTCAATTGCTTACAGCTTTACTTTATTAAGAATTTTCTGAAATGTTTGCATTTCACTGAACCATTTGCCTAGAGATACTGCATATTATAACCTGTCTTTTTTTGCTCTTTTTTAAAGGTCTGGAATGGTTGAATATTAGCAATTTCATATGGCTTAACCTAATGGTACCAATTTATACTTGAGTAAGATTTATATTACATATTTTTTATTAAAGAATCTTATAATTCAACAAAAATACACTGGTTTGGCTGTAGAACTGCTTTTTATATGTGACCTGCTAATATTGTGGACACACATTGAAAAACAATGATGTAATTCTAGTTCCTCTTAATGTGGGTTAGTACAGAGATTAAAAACATGGATTCCAGAGCGAGACTTCTTGAGTTCAAAGTCCAGCTCTGTGAATTATTCATGTCACCTTGCACAAGTTATACAACCTTTCTGCACCTCAGTTTCCTATAAAATTGGGACAATACTACCTATGGGATTAAGATAAATATTAAATGAGTTAATATTTATAAAATGATTTGAACAGTGAATTCACTTAGTTTACACAATGTGTTAGCCAATATCATTCATTATCTTTTGACCTACTAAATTGAGGAATCTTTGAGATGCAGTATAGTAGTCCTCTCTTATCTGTGGTTTCACTTTCCTGTTCTCAGCCTTGGTCAACCTCGGTACAAAAATATTAAATGGAAAATATCAGAAATAACCAATTTGTAAGTTTGAAATTGAATGCCATTCAGGGTAATGTGATGAAATCTCATGCCATCTCACCCTGTCCTGCCTGAGACGTGAATCATCCCTTTGTTCAGGGTATACAAACTGTATACATTTCTCCCATCCACCCACCCACCTGCTATTCCTGGACATCATCTGCTTCTGACATTCAGCCATCAACATTATCATGGCTCAATGATTTAGGATCAACCGATGTAGATGGTTCTCCTTCTGATGTATCATCAGAAAGTCAACAGTAGTCTAATGCTATGTCACAATGCTTACATCATTCTCCTTATTTCATCTCATTATGTAACTATTTTATCATTTCACATTATCAATAGAAAGGTGAGTACAGTACAATAAGATATCTTGAGATAGAAAGAGAACCGTATTTATATAATTTTAATTATAGTATGTTCTTAAAATTGTTCTATTTTTAGTTATTGTTAATCTCTTACTGTACTAATTTATAAATTAAACTTTATCATAGTTATGTATGTATTGGAAAAAAACAGCATACATGGGGTTTGGTACTATCCGCATTTTCAGGCATCCATCGAAGGTCATAGAACATATCCCCTGTGGATGAGGGGGACTACTATGTAACAAACACATGGATTAGGAGTAAGAGATGTAGGTTCAGAGAAACTAAGATTTGGGTCTTTGACCCATTTATATCTGTTTTCCATTTGAAAAATGGCAAGCCTCACTGTCTGTAAATGCATAGTGTAAATCCCAGGTAATACTCTCCTTTTATTTACACACTCTCACCTCTCTAAATTTCCATGGTTCTATTCAAATTCTGATATTCCAAAAATCATGAGATAGTCCTTATGTATTTTAGCTATATCTTCTGTGATTTTT
This sequence comes from Cheirogaleus medius, assembly GCA_008086735.1. Classification (NCBI taxonomy): domain Eukaryota; kingdom Metazoa; phylum Chordata; class Mammalia; order Primates; family Cheirogaleidae; genus Cheirogaleus; species Cheirogaleus medius. The sequence goes on from VBSM01001562.1 coordinate 10,823,255, forward strand.
TTTTTATTTCATCATATTATGGGGCCACAAATGTTGTTAAGGTTACACATATTGCCCTTGCCACCCCTCCCCTCACCCCCAAGTCAGAGCTTCAAGCATGTCCATCCTCCAGGTGGAGCGCATCGCACTCATTATGTAAGTATACACCCATCCCCACCCCCCCCAACCTGCCCGACACCCGATAAATGTTTTTTTTTTCTTTTTTTTTGACATTTTGCTTACATTTTATATCTTTGCCTCTCCCTAAGAAGGGTTAGAGGTATGCCCTTCCCCTCCACAATGCTCACCACATCCCTAAGATGTGAGTCTACCCCCCCACCCCCAAATCCCTGGTGAACACTACCACCATTTGAACACCATAGTTTTAATCAGTCAGTACCAATTTGATGGCGAGTACATGTGGAGCCCATTTTCCTGATCTTGTGTCACTTCACTTTGGATAACGGGCCTAAGCTTAATCCAGGATAGTATAAATGGTGCTAGCTCACTGTCGTTTCTTAGAATTGAGTAATATTCCATTGTGAACATATACCTAAGCCCAGTGAGAATGGCCTGTATCAAGAAATCCCAAAACAACAAATGCTGGCGAGGATGTGGAGTGACAGGAACACTCTTACACTGCTGGTGGGACTGCAAATTAATGCAACCTTTGTGGAAAAGAATTTGGAGATACCTCAAACAGCTAAAAATAGAAATACTATTCACCCCAGCAATAGCACTGTTGGGCATCTACCCAAAAGAGCATAAGACTTTCTATTATAAAGACATCTGCACCCGAATGTTTATGGCAGAACAATTCACTATTGCAAGGACATGGAAACAACCTAAGTGCTCGTCAATTCATGAGTGGATAATTAAAATTTGGTATATGTTCACAATGGAATCTTCTGTGATTTTATGGGCTGCTATCATATACATCTTTCCAGAATGAGAAATTGTCATCATTTTTAGTAACTACTTATATGAGTCATCTCCTTTACCAATTTCTAAAGTTTTCTCCTAATTTCTAATTCCATTGTCAGTTGTGTAATAATTCCTATCATCCCATCAAAGGAAGTTTCAGATAGTTTTAAGTAGCATGGTGGTTAAATGTGTAGACTTAACTCTAATTCCTGGGGTTCAAATCATGGCTCTGTTACTAGTCCCATGACTTGGGGCAATAGGCTTAGACCCTTGGCACCTTTGATTTTTCATCTATGAAAGAAATGAAAAAAAAAGTGCTTGCTTCATAGAGTTGTGTGAAGATTAAATGAGTTAATGCAGATAAAGCACTTAAAACTTTACCCAGCATATGATAAGTCTTCAACAAATGTTGCCCATTATTCTATTATTATTTCTTCACTTTAGGTAAGTAGGAGCTAGTGGGGGGTGAAAGCAGCAGTGGGAGATGAGGAATTTTAGAGGTACAGCTGCTTTAGGCAGAATCAGGATTCAGGCAGGAAGATCCCCTTTTACAGCAAAAGATGCTTTATTGTTATTACAGGATTTAAAAAGTAAAATAGGGTAACCAAAAAGAAAAAAATTAACGTAAGGATCTTCGCAACCCTACCCCCACCCATAGGGTTTTGTTACCAGCTTTTTAGTATTCTGTTGTGCATTTAGGATAATAGGTACAAAGAGCTGCAAGGGTGGGGACTACATTGGATAATTTTTATTGGAAAGAGAAAAAACTATAATAAAATGATAGACTTAATCCAGAAAAGGAGGGGAGGAGGGGAAGAAATAAAAAGGCATAGACCGAACTGTGTGTAAGATTGAGTGTCTTTGGTCACCTGGAGGAAAGAAACTTCTGAGTCTTGCTGTGGAAATTTTAGTACATATTTGAAATTAAAAAATATATGTAATCTTGCTGATCAAGTCAAATTCATTTGTATGAGATCCTGCCACAGAGCTAGGACTTAGAGGCAGCCTAGTTATTTTGTGCTTCAACTTTGGGTAATGTTAACTGCGGAGTAGTGTGGTTGTGGGGAAATTTTGCTTATTACATTAATATGTGATTGTTTAGCTCAATTTTCAATAAGTATATGCTATTTTTATGGTGTGCAGCTTCAGTTGCACTCAAATACAAAAGGCTAACTGTGGGAAAAATGACTGAGCAAAAATGCCAGCAAACAGGCCATTTGTTAATTAGGATAATAAATATTTAGAGACACAGGGTACCCACAGAAACTTTTGGCATGTTTAGATGAAGGCCTCATGTAAACATCACATTTTATAGTCTATGTCACATATGTCTAAAGTCTTATAAAATAGTTATAATACTACTAGTAATCATAAAACAAATTTTTGAAAATGGAGATGCTACTATGTTGTAGAAAAAGGAATATTTAACACGATGAAAGAAAACTGGAATTCTGAATGTCAAGAAGTAAATTGCCTTATCTCCTGTAATTGAAGATACAAAGTTTCTTTTATCTGGAAAAATAAGTGATTGACATGTCTGATATATGGTAATCTAAGTAAAGTTTGATGAGCAATGGATGCTGTCACAAAACAAATTCAGTCATAGTATCTGAGCCAATTTACCGGAACTGTAAGCCAGCAGTGCTCTGATTAGGAATAGGTGCTATTGCTGCAAGGACAAGTTCAACTACACACATTTAGGGAACATTAATAAAGATTTCTGTAATGCAGGGTTTTTTAAAAAAACGAGACTAACCCAGCCTGCATGACACCATGTGGTGTAAATATTAAGGTAATTAGTGAAAAGACTATTATCAATACAGGAAACAGAGGGAATATAAATGGATGGAACTTCAGTGGTTATGCTGCATTATTTCTCCAAAACCCCATGAGTGAAATGTCTTTCTTACTCTATGTGGTACCAACCAGAGACAAGAATTTTAAAAATACGTTGTCCTTGATTTCCTACATGGTGGCAATGTGAAAGATCGTGCTTATAGAATGCACTCAAAGAAAAATGTTTGTTAATTAGTGAGTGAATTCCCTTATAGTCTTGAGAGAGGCTTCTGAGCCATATGGATTACACCTATGGGGGAACTGCAGTCTACCCTCTCACAGTCTGCCAGAGGCACTCAGCATGAAGGATTTAATTTCTCTAGCATCTAAGAACATTGAGAGTGCACTGCATGCTAGATTTACCCAGGGCTAGCTGCAGTTACTGTAGAGGTCTGTGATTGGCCACCTATTTCTCCATCTCTCTGTATTATAAATTGGTATAATAAAGAGGGTGAGATTGTGAAAAAAATAGTATGTCTGACCTAGGAGAACATTTAACTTAAATATCATAAATATATGAAAAAGTGGAATGCAGGCACACTGAAGCAAAATTAATATGTATTTCCTTAAATAAACTATGTTCCTAAACACGTAGTCAAGCAAAATATTTGAGATCACTGAAAAAATTTGAATCAGATTATGAATAATAAATACTAAGACAGTATATAGTTCATAATCAATAAAAATTATTTAAAATTCAGGGCTAAACATTTTTGAATGAAGTAAAAACTGAAGGAAATGAGACTACCACTGATTTTCATATTTCATTATTTATATAGTGAAATTTTAATATATTTGACTTAGAACCACTAGAAACTTGTGGTGGCTCAGTGGTTGATCTGGATTCTGGGGTAATCTGGCCATGACATCTGTCACTACATGGATTGCCAGGACAGACTTGCCTAACCGAGTGATTGACATAGTCAACATTTACATTTTCCTGGTGAGTGTGAGCCTTAAGAGTAGGAAGTATATCTTTATTTCCTCTTTAGCCTCATTGCGCAGCAGTGACTTGTACTGAACAGGCACTCAGAAATTGTTAGTTAAAAGAATGACTGATATATTGACTATACAATTTAAGGAATTTACATACTGTGTTTGTATACTGTCTTTGCTGTTCCTATGCAAATTATCAAATTGTATAAAATAAAGAATAATGAATTATAGTCATAAAATCAAGAAAATTTGGAATTATTATAGAGGAATGTGTATGTATGTATATATCTATCTCTCTATCATCTTTTCATGAGAGTATTGGTATTAAGAGAAAATCCATTGTTTTCTTTCAATTGATGTACAATGCATTGTAAAATAAAGGTTTTTGAAATAGCATGATGCCAGAGAAAAAAACTATTCTCTTGTTTTGAAATATGCCCTGCCAGGATCAATGGAACAAGGAAATTACATTAGTGATGCCATAGAAGAGCAAGATTTTCACCCTTCCCTTGCTCTAAGAAGAGATTAGTATCAACCAGACACAAGGAGAGGGTCTTTGGGGCCAAAGAAGTTTTGTGATTCTTTAGTTCTGGTGCTGTGTCCCATCCTTTCCACACACTCTCCTTCCTCTATGTGGGATGAAGAATGCTCTTCTCTCCTTATGAGGAATTTTTATTCCTAGAGAGAATCATCCCTTACAACAGTTTGTAGGTATTTCTGAACATGGGGATATACACTTTGGACCTCAAGTCTCATGAATAGCAGAAAGCTAGGATTATCATCACTCTTGGGGCAAGGGATAAAGGTAGTAGGAATATGGAAGTACAGCATGGAGGACTGGGGCAAGGCAAGAATCAATAAATGCCATCCCCCCACCCAACACACAGATTTTCTGTAAAGCTGAGAACTGGTTTCCTCCATGGGCCTACAGAAGGTATAGCTGGGCCAAGGCTGACTTGCCTGTGTCACCAGTGGGCTGCTAAATAAGAAAAATACCCTCAAGCAGGGGCTCTGGAGGGTGTTCTCAAGTAATTATGCTTCCACTGAATCACTGACACAAGAGACTGTGATTGACATGTTCTGGTGGAAACGCAGAGAATCACATAACAGAGCGAGTGGCTGGAAGTGACTGGCTGAGGACACTGGCAGAGAAGTAATCAACTTGCAGTTTCTGTGCTCCACTTACCAGTGGACTCCATTTCCTCCCCTTGGCCTTGCTGTCAGATGAAATGTACATGGAGGGCCTGATGGGGTTTAGAATCTGTCAGAGCAGGAGGAAGAGGGAAAGGATGCTTAGAAACAATGAGTGGTGTGCTGGAATTACCTTGGCTCACATAATCTCTTGAGAGCTGATTGTGCACAGAATTTCCCAACACCATATTCAGTGATGCCACGCTGGTAGCTTGACACTGGCCATGGAGGGAGTATTTACATCACAGAAATCAGCAAATGACACATATCAAGGATTGTCTTTTCCACAGAGCTGATTATTAAATGTTTACCAGCACCCCGCTCTTTGGAGTGAATCCTTAGAGACAGGACATTGAATTATGAACGGTGACAGAGATAACAATACTGGAATCTGAATTTACCCAAGAAAGGATAACTTAAAGCTTATAACTTGGAAGTCAATGAAAAATTTTGAATTGGACTGATTTTACTGACTGAAGTAAAATACATTGTCTGTTTAGTTCCTAAAGACAGAAATTGCTCAAGTGATGACAACATCTAAGCTTTGAACGTGGAGTAAATTACCAAATGGAGTGAATATGAAGGTCAATGGAATTGAGGCATTCAAGAAACTATAAGACTCGGGACCTGGAAAGATCATGTAGACATGAAAATAATTCAAAATGATCTTAACAATTCAGATATGTATAAAACTGAATTAAGCTATTCAGACACTTAATTGAAGTCTCTGTGGGGACCTATGTGCAAATAGATAGGCAATATCCACAGGATTTGTGCATCTAGAGCTTAGCGGAGTATAAAGGTTCAAGGCACAATTCTGGGAATTACTTTCACTGTTATGACAGTTGAAGACATGGAGTTAGATGAGATTATGTAGGAATATATATGGAGGTAGAGGAGAGAAGTATGCTAAAGACTTAAACTTCAGGAATATCTACAACTAAGAGATGAGGGAGGAAGAAGAATTGAAAAAGACATTAAAAAGAGATATGAAAAAACAAAGATGCAAGAAAATTCAATGTCATCATAGCTAAAGGTAAAGACACTGGCTTTAGCAATTAGGATTTTTTTTTTCCTAAGAAGATAACTGTTTTGGCAATGGATTAAGATAAGACAATTAAAAGTACTGAATGCAGACTATCCTTTTTTGAGAAGACTGATAGATGTCAAAGTAAAAGGAATGATTAAATATAGAATGGCAGTATTAGTGTAGTTAATAGACCCTAAGCAGGTTTAAGGGTCGGGTCAGCCAGGGAAAACAGCACCCATGGGAAAATGACCTTTCAAAAATAAGGTCTCCCGTAATGAGAGGTGGGATAAAGTTTTAAGGGTTATGATGAAAGGTGGGTGGGGAGCCTATAAGCAACTCTGTCTTGGCATTCTGCCAGCTTAATCTCCCAGATCAGGTTCCAGGTAGCTGGGAGCACCCTGGCATGGCTGCTGTGGTTCCGAAGATCCCTGTCTGCCACAGGACCTAGAACCATTCCCATCCCTCCAGAATGAATGACCACTACCAGGTAGTGTCAACTGCTGCTGGAACTGGACATAGTGAGGTTTCATAGCTGGATTTCAAGAACACCAGGCTGGCAAGCTAAGCAGGTTTGTTCTGGTGTTTCATTTATCTACAACAACTGCATTTTAGGCAACTGAACTTTGCAAGCTGCCACTTACTATGCTGTGACAGGTCTCTACTGCACTTTCACCTTGTGGGGACTTGTAGGATGAGAAGCTTGCTCTCTACCCTTATTGCAAGTGCCACTGTATTATTGACTCTGTGCATTTATTAAATTTTTATTTCTGTATATTGAGGAAAATTGCATTTTTCCCTGTCTCTGGGTATCTTTCTGTCAAACCACATCTCTTTGTGATGATTGTGTGTCACAGATGTAGTTAAGATATGGTGTGTCCATTTTAGGAGCTCATCTATAAATGTCCCCCCAAATAAATGGCTTTTCATAAAAATTTGGAGAAAAATTGTGCCTGAACTGTTTCTTATCAACGGATAGACTCTAACACTTAAGTGTAAAGGTGAAATAAATTTATAAAATGTTATTTCTTAATTTTGATTTATAAGATCTTTAAAAAATATATTCAATTCTTTACAGAAAAATCTGTAAAGAAAAAAAGGTTCTTTTTAAAATCATAGAATAACATGAGTTCATTTCAGTTTTATCTGAGTTGGTAAATGTAGCTATAATACCCAAAAAGTATCTGAAAGATTAGGAAAAAAAATTTTCAAAAGTAGCTGTAAGAAATAACACTAGATCACAATGAATCATAGAAAGAATAGAATTAATATCTCATTGAGAAGAAAGAATTTGAAGTCAAAGAGAGTATAAAAACTAACAGAGGCTTAAGAAGAATGTAAATGTAGTTTGACAAGATAAAAATGAAATTAAGGCATAGTGAGGAATTCTGGTTTAAAATGTCATTAATTAATTAAAATAATTAAAATAACAAATTAAGAGTTATGTTTTGTTGTCCTTTTTTGGTAAAAACAATCAACAGAGTTTTTCTTTCTATTTTCAACTACTCCGCTCCACCCATTTTCCAGGCATCTGTCTCCCAGGCAAAAATTCTAATGTCCTTCTATCCAGTTGAATGGCTTCAGGGTGGGGAAGAGTTTGGAAGAGGGGAGGAAAAAACTCCAAAAATCTGTTGAAGACTATCTATCAGAAACCCATACGAAAACTAAAAAAAATTATGCTTAATGGTTAAATATTAGAAACATTCCCGCAATCAATATGAGGGACAAAACTACTATTAAACATCATAGGTAGATCTTACCCATTTGAAGAAAAAGTAAAATAAGTAAATGAAGGTATAAATATTAGGGGGGAAAGAACAAAGGAATTAATATTTGCAGATGATAAGGTAATCTAATAGACAAATCCATATGAATCAACTGAAAACTATTAAAAGTAATAAAATTATTCAGCAAGATGGCAAATTCACCAAACTCAATAGCTTTTCTACAAAGCAGGAATATCCAATTAGAAAATTTAATGGGAAAAGAATATCATTTGTAACAGCAACAACACAGCATAAAATACTTCGCAATGAATTTAGAATGGGATGCGTGGTGCCTGTATGTAGGATGAAAACTACAAGTTTACTGAATGTGCATGCTAAAAATAACTTAATAATGAGAGAAGTCTATCAAATTCCAGGATTTAAGTACCTCATATTTTTAGGATGTTAATTTTCCTCAAATTAATCTATAAATTAAAAAAATTATTATCAAAGTCTCAGTATTGTTTATAGAAAATGATAAGTTGATTCTAAAATTCATATGGGAAAAAAATATTCAACAATAGAAGTAAGCTTTCAATAAAGAACAATGTCCCAGAAGAGATCAAAATATAAATCTATAGTAATTAAAACAGGGAGACTAGTTGAGTCATTCATAACAGATCAAAGAAAAAGAACAGATTCCAGAAAAAGACCTATGAATAAATATTAATATATCTTAAATAAATGGCATTTAAAAATTGGCAGAAAGAGACTATTCAATAACAGTGTTTGCAATAATCAGCTAACCATTTTAAATCAAATAAAAATAGATCATCTAATGCCCTATGCTAACAAATAAACTTTATATGAATTAAAATCCAAATACTAGTTAAAAATACAAGAGAACATTTTTATCATCAGATGGAGGAAACTGAAAAGGAGGGAAAGACTTCTAAATACAATGGAAAACCCAGAAATCACAGAGGAAAAATCTGGTGGATTTGGCTAAATAAAAAAAACAAACAAAAAAATCTTTTCTCTTACATAGGAGAAATAAAAGTCAGAGTAACTATGTTGGAAAAATATTTTCAAATTTCATATCAGAAAGAAATTAAGATTAATATTTATAATCTATAAAAGTATATAGTAAGAATATTAACCATTTTTTATTTTTAAGCTACCCTTTATTGAGCATTTTACCATATTTTCAGTAATGCATTTATGTTTTAAACATTCTCAAATTTGTCATGTAACCCTGTGAGGTATATATTATTCCCAATTTTTATTTTAAATATAAGAAAAATGAATTGGGTTGAAATAATCAGCCTAAGTTTACACAGTCATATGTGCCCACGCAGCATTTAAACCCAGGTTTTTAGGTGAAGAACTCCTAACTGCAGTATGCTATGAATGTGATTATGCTTTTGGAACTTTTTTCACAGTTTATGGTTTATAATTTAATTTTTTTACTATATTTATGATGATAAAAAGTTGAAAGATTCTGTAGACTTATAACTACTAGTTATTAGCTATGCAATTGACTTTCCTCAATATTTCGTATGTCTTCTCCACACCAAATAAGCAATATTTTCATCTTGTTTCTTGGTGTCGGTTCATATTACCCTTTAATCCATCTAGAATTCAGTTTTGATATACAATATGAGTTGAGATGCCCAACTGATTTTTTATTCCATGCAGGTGACCCTTTTTTTTCTATGTTAAACTCTTATTTTTACTAGGGGCCATTGTGAATGCATTCATTTGATTCCATTTATTATGTGTCTATTCTTATATCTATATTATGTTGGTTCACTTATGGAAGCTCTGTAATTTGTTTTAATAGGTGATAGAGTAATTTCACCATTCTTTTTTTTTTTCAAAATATTCTTGGAAATTCTCCACAAACCATTGATTTTGGAAAGGATTTTGCTTCTCTCCAACATTTAATCTTTTCATCCAACCATAAGGCATATCTTTGCATTAATTCAAATCTTCTTTGTATATATTTGATAATGTATATAACTTTTTATAAATTTGATAATTTTCTTTGCATAGATCCTTCCAATTTATTGTAAAATGTTTTCCTAGATTACTTGTTATTTATCTATGTGTGTGATAACTGAGTTGCGTGGGAGATGAATGTTACTACAGTTAATGGGATGTTTTCTGTTTATCATACCTTCTACTTGTAGTTATTGCTGGTTGCTGAGTATTACAAGAACATTGTTTACCTTTAGCAGCAGCAGTAAAGACTGTGTTTTCATATCATTCAAATTCAATAATCATTTCAAAGCACTGTTAAGTACCAAGTTCTATGCTAGGAGTATGAAAATATAGGTAAGATACAGATCTCTTACCCTGTATATGTAAGACAGAGATCTCAAAAGTATGCAAGGCTTGGTAGAAGGGGACACCATCATTATATCAGGAGCTAGCATGACATATTGACAAGGGACATATGGACAAGGGACAGAAAAATTATTGGTAACTACTACATCTTTCAATATCTTCATGGCACATTATCTTACCCTTCACAACAACTACAGTAGTAACAGCTACAATTTACTATCTTTTATGTGCTTGGCCTTGCAATAAAATTTAAGAATAATGCTATTAATCTTCCTGCCAACCTCTCAGGTGAGCATTACTGTCCCCTTTTTACTGATGATAGGAGTGAGTCTCAGGAGTCATAAGGAATGTCCCCACAGTTGCGGTACAGGTACTTGACAGACCCAGGATTCCTACAGGTCTGAATGCCTAGTAGTCTCCAATTGTGCTCAGCTGTAGACACAGAGTCAATTAATTATGAGATGGATAAGTAAACAAGGAAAGTCATTGAAAGTCAATAAGAAAAAGACTAGTCATTTTTCACTAAATTGTAATATAAGACTTTTTTTCTTTGGGTTTCTTACTCAATGAAAGATGATAAATTGGGAGGGGAGATAGATAATAGTCAATAGTTAAATCGTAGTAAAATAGACAGTTAGAAAACCAGCACCTTCTGTTCCTTTTACTCTTTTGTAAAACATAGCACCACACTATCTAACATGTGGCTAGTTAATTTCATGTGTAAATTAATCAAAATTAACTAAAATTAATAATGTAGTTCCTCAGTTGTGCCAGTCATATTGCAACTGCTTAATAGCTCTACCATACTGGACAGTGCAAAGAAGTTCTACCATCACAAAAATCTCTACTGAACAGTCCTAATTTAGCACATTAGACCCAGAGGTCATACTCTGAACTTACTTTATAATTTCATTTCTTCAGCAAATATTTAACATATGCCAGGATATGAGCTAGATACTGGGACACAAAAATAGGGAAGACAGTTTCTTTCCTTACGATTTTAAAAATCCGGTGGCAGACAAATGCAATGAAATTGCATTCTTGGGAATAATAATAATAATAATAGGTTCCCAAGAAATTACTGTATTTTTTCTGGTCTCTTTCCTTGCATAATTGCTGCCTATTCCAGATTATATAATCAGTACTTATTCCAGGTTGATCTGGGGTGCTCTGAATTATTTACTGCCCCAAGAATCTATGAGTTTAGTCCTGATTTTTACCTTTAAAGTTTTACAGATCTTAGTGCTGATTTTACACCCACCCACACAGGCCCAGAACTGCTGCTTTAAGAGCACATAACTGAATCATAATTTTTGCTAATTCTTTTTGGAAAATAACTATGTCTGGAGTGATCTATTCACCTTTTCTTTGTGTTTGTTACCTAATGAAAAAAGGAAATCTTGACCTAGAATTTTCCCCAATTTATCTTGCACAAAATGACCACTGACAAAACTACCAACAAAACAGTCCAGTTCTTTGTTATTAAACATTTGGAAATTTCTCACTTAAGAGAAGCTACTGGAAAACCCTGTTGTTTTCACATATAAGAAAGCTCAATTCCCTGTGAATTTTCATGCACAAGCTGGAGGGGTTTTTGGAAACATCTTGCTGCCAGAAAAAGCTATCAAATATTCTCCCTATGTGGCCTCTCTCTTTACCAGCAGTTAATAAGAATAATTCCATTTCTCACTTTACAAAATACAACAGACTCACTTTACCTTTCCTGGAAGAGCCATGTTCATCAGACTTCTGTTTTTGCACCTGGTTGGTTTCAGGCATTTTAGAATCCATCCTTCTCAAGCTGATGTTCAGTAGTATTTATTTAGCACATTTTTTTCTATTTGGCAACAAGATTTTATGCAGTGGCATTATTTCATGAAGATAGACTAAAATTAGCACTATCAAATAAGGGGCAAATTACAATCTCAGACAAAAATAGAAACAGAAAAAAAAAATAAGTGTTTGTAAAACATTCATCTTCTCCTGAGAAAAGATTTGTCACTGAATGTTGTCCAGTTTTTACCTGGATCATTCTGTCTGTTTGTAAGACAGTCATTGTAATTGCTGCCAAGTGCTGTCAACCAGAGAACTAATGCCATGTTGATTATTGCTTCCTGCTAGCTATTGGACCCTCATTGTGTTTCCTAATCCATGAAAAATCAGCATTGGCTAGTTTCTCATGCTCTCTTTTTTTTTTTTCACTGTCTAGATAAAAATTTTCTCTTTTGTTTCCAGGCCTGAATGATTCAAGACACCAGCATTTTAACTCCAAACAAAAGACTGAACATGAAAATTCATTGACATGACACAATCACCACATATTACATGTCATATCACAAGTCCATTTTTTAGTAAACTGGCCATAGTTGCTTTTTAGGTTTTTCTTTCTTTTTTTCCCCCACACAAATGGGAGCAATATATTCCATTAACATAGATGGAAACAACTAATCTCGCTGGATTAGCCTATAATTTCCTTGACGGTAGAAAACAGAGCTATTCATTCTATTTCCCTCCAATGGGTCAAGTCTTAAATTTTGCTTTGCAAGGCTAGCCTGATACATATTGCTGAGTAACAGAGCTTTTTGTCATCTGCAATTTTACTTTCAGCCCTTCAGCTTTCTTCAATCTTTTTCTCCAACTAGGTCCATCCAGCTGCCTACACTCTCTACACTTTCTGTTCTTTTTAACCATAGAATCTTACAGGAAGAGTCCCTTTTTAGAGAATTCATTAAGGACTTAATCAAGAAGACTTAACATTGGGCTTTTCTTTCTTCTTTACTCCTCAGAAGCCCCCATAACGTCTCCTACATCAAAATGCACCTCCTGTTCTTCTCTCTGAAAGTTGATAGTGCCATTTTTCATGTTAATAGTTAGAGGGATTCCATCCTCTTGTTTTCATGTGCAGACTGCCCACATTTCTAGTCTCTCTCTATGGCACTTAATCCTTCCTTATATGACCTGGTTCGCATTTCTCCTTGGGCAGGGCCTGCGGAATGAGGCAGTGATTTCCTTTGCAACTTGCTAGGTAGGTATCCAATTCGTGAATTATCCGTTGAATCATCTTACATTAGTGGAAAAAACAACTCTAGTATTTCTATGTGGCCAAACATCCAAACCTTGTTCTCTAATCCATTTCACTAGTTAGAAAGCTGATGTGTTATCAACTAATATGTTGGTCAAAGGCTACAAAATTTTAATTATAAAGATGGAATAAGTTTAAAAGATCTATTGTACATCATGGGGACCATAGAGTTAGTAACAAGGTATTGCACATTTGAAAATGCTGAGGGTAGATTTTAAGTGTTCTCACCATAAAAAATGTAAGTATGTGAGATAATACATACAGTAAGTAGCTTGATTTAGCCATTCTATGATGTATACATATATCAAACCATCACGTTGTACATCATAAATATATACAATTATTACTTTTCAAAAACAAACCAAAAAATAAAGTCAATGTGTTAATCTCCATTTGATCTTGGGAAGGCAGAGAAGAGATTGTTGTGATTTATTGGCCCCTTTAGACCCAGACTATAATATGCTGGCTTACATGTGAGTTGATGAAAAGTTCTAGTGTGTTACCTCTCTTAGTGTTCACGTTTGCATTATCTTTTGATAGTACCATGTGATAAACCCAACATTTTAACTCAAAGGGGTTACTATCATGGAAACAATTCAAACCCAATAGCAGGCCTACAGAGGAGCATTTTTTGAATAGGATGTATCATTCAAGCTTTATTATTCAAAAAGAAGCATATTCTAGCTATAGGTATGATACTTGAAGATAAAGTCCTGAGCTAGTTTGTTACTGATATTGAGGTATTGAGGTGATAGGTCCAACATGATCTGGATGTAGCTCCTGAACATTTCTAGCTTTACCTTCAAATACCAGGGACTGAAGCTAGAAAAGTGCCTGTGGTCAGAGACAAACCTCATAGGAAGCCAAAACAGTCACTGGAAGTACACAAATTCAGATTCTGCATTAGGTTAGTACCTTTTGGAAAGAATTTGTACTTAATCATCAGTTGATTTTTCTCTACTGACTAAGTCCATTTTTCAAATGTTGATTTGAATATCAAGATGAGGTCACTTTATATGCATTTTGTTTGGGGTGCTTTTAACAGAAAATATTAATGGCTTAAGCTTCTAACAAAATAGGTTTCTGCATTTGAAAAGCAAAAGAGCAATTTTCTAGCATTGCTACTGAATCTTATCGATAAATAAGGTGTCACATCATTAACTCTGAGAAGTTGCTGAAATAGTCATAAAGAAAAGCATGAATTTTAAAAGTAATCAGTACCTAAGACCAAAAAAAATCAAAGTCAAAAGAAGGGTGAATAAATGTATTTGATGATTATCAGCAATGTGTACTAGCAAAATGAAGTTATTCCCAAAGAATATGTGGTTTCTGTGTGCAAATGTTTATTCTTTTGCTGGCAACCAAATCCAGATTTATAAGTATAAATTAATATGTAATTGAAAGGATGTCAAACTAAGGGCAGTTCTAAATTTGGCCAAACTAATCAAAGAAAAGATCATGGGGAAGGTAGGTTTAAGACAAAAGTTAAAAGGGAGATGGAAATTCACTGGTAAACTATGAGCTATTTTTAACATATTCACACACAGACATCTGTCCATCTATTAATAAATCAGGTTTTTTTTTCAAATTTGACACTTAAAACATTTTGGCATTATTATTAATTCCTTGTTATAAGTGAGGCTATCCTGTGCATTGTAGGATGCCTAGGAGCATCCTTGGCTTCTACCTACTAGACACCAATAGCACAACTCCCTCTACCACTAGTGGTGGTAAGCAAAAATGTCTATAGATATTGCCAAGTGTTTCTTGGGGTTGAGGCAAGATCATTCTTCTCACTTCCAATGAAAACAATTGATTTAAATGCATTCTTGCAGGAGAGAGAATCTTTCGTTTGACACTATCTCATCTACTTACAGTAATAGTCATAATAGCTAAAATTTAAATTCTTATCATGTGATAATTATTTTGCTTGCATTTTGTACAATTCTCACAGTTCTATGAGATAAGTAGGCACTTTTATTACCAATTTTTTGAAAATATTGAATTTAAATTCATTAAGTGAATGAATACATTGTACCATTTTGCAGATGAAGAAACTGTGGCTTAGAGGAGATAAGAAACTTGCCCAAGGTATTAATAACACTGCTAGGAATGGATAGAGTGAAAAATTACATCTAGTTATGACTAACTTCAAAGCCCATGCATGTAACCATTACATTACAAGGTCTTTCAGTATAGTCTTGACTTGTCATAGAAAAATAATATATTAAAAAGTGATGTAATAGCTCATCATAATGCTAAGATTTAAATATCAGAGAGTCTGAAGGACTAAATGCTTCCCCCCTAAGATCAAGAACAAGTCAAAGATTTCATTCTCATGACTCTTATTCCACACATTGCTAGAACTTCTAGCTAGTATAATAGGGCAAGAAAAGGAAATACAAACATCCAGATTAGAAAGGACAAAGTAAACATGTCCCTATTTGTAGATCACATGATTGACTACATAGTAAATCTTAAGGAATCTGCTAAAAAAGGTCCTGAACTAATAAGTGAGTTCAGTAAGGTCACTGGATTAAGATAAATATACAAAAATCAATTATATTTCTATACATTAACAATGAACCAAAATTAAAAATGCAATGTCATTTCTAATCACCCCCCAAACCTGTGTACAACATTTTACTGGTAACTACACAGTGCTGATGAAAGAAATAAAAGATTTAAATAAATGAAGAGACATACCATGTTCATGGATTGGAAGACTTTATAGTAAAGATTTCAATTCTCCTCAAATTGGTGTATAGGTTTAACAAAATTCTTATCAAGATCCCAGCAAGATCCTTTTTTATGTAGATGTAGATAAGATCATTTGAAAATTTATATAGAAAGGAAAAAGAAGTAGAATAGTTTTAGAACAATTTTGAGAAGAAGAATAAAGTGGAAAGAATCAGCCTATATTATTTCAAGACTTATTACATACACACAGTGATTATGTGGTACTAGTGGAAGCATAGATGCATAGATCAATTGAACAGAACAGAGAACCCAGAAATAAATCTGCATAAACATGCTTGACTGATTTCATACAAAAGAAATTCAAGGAAGGAAAGTTAATATTTTCAACAATGGAGCTGGAGCAACTGGACATCCTATTCATAGGCAAAAAAAAAAAAAAAAAAATTGAAGCTTGACCCAAGCCTCAAACCTTATACAAAAGTTAACTCAAAATGCATCACAGGCTTTAAAGGCAAAATGTAAATCTACAGAACATTTAGAAAAAACTTAAGAGCAAATCTTCAGGATTTAGAGTAGGCAATAGTTCTTAAACTTGACACCAAAAGCATGATACATAAAATTTAAAAACCTGATAATTTGAACTTCATGAAAATAAAAAATGTTTGCTCTGTAAACAATTATGTTACAAAGACAAAAAAGACAAGCTACAGTGTGGGAGAAAAATATTTGCAATGACATATCCAACAAAGAACTAGCATCTAGAATATATACAAAGCTCACCAGTAGAAGAAAGAAACAAACAGCCCAATCGGACAATAGATAAAAATAGATGTTTCACTGAAGAGACTATACAGATGGCAAATAATCACATAAAAAGATGTTTGACTTCAATAGCCATTAGGGAAATGCAAATTAAAACCACAATAAGATATCTATCAAAATGACTAAAATAAAAAATATTGACAAAACCAAATGCTGGTGAGGATTTAGAGAAACTGGACCACTCAGACATTGCTGGTGGGAATATAAAATGATACGGCCACTCTGGAAAGCAGTTTGGTAGTTTCTTAAAACATACAACCATCATATGACTCAGCAATTACACTCTTAGAACATATGTTCACATAAAACGTATATATGAATGTTTATAGCAGTTGCATTTATAATAACCAAAACCCATGAATAACAGAGATACCCTTCAACAGATGAATGGTTAAACAAACTGTGGTACATCTATACTGTGGAATACTACTCAACAATAAAACTAACTGTTGATACCTGTTATACCTGTGATGCAAATACCTGGATAAATGTCCAGGAAGCTATGCTGAAGAAGAAATCCAATACCAAAAGATTACACACAGTATGATTTCTTTTATATAAATTTCTTGAAGTGACAAAATTATTGAAGTGGAGAAGAAGTTAGAGGTCAGGAGTAAGGAAAGGGTTGGCCAGTGATTATAAAGGCAACCTAGTTGTAATGGGAATATTTTTTATCTTGACTGCATCAATGAAAATATCCTTGCTGCTATCTTGCAGCAGGGTTTTGCAAAATGTTACCATCAGGGGAAACTAGGTAAAGGGTACATGGAATCTCTCTATATTATTTCTTACAATTATCTCAGAATAAAAAGCTTAATTTAAAATGTGACAGAAAAATATCAGAGAGTCTGGGGCATTTAGGCAAGTTTAATAATTGGAAAGCCTCTCTTAACTATTTCATAGTTTCAGTGAAGCCCAAATTGTTATTTTCTCTTATTTGTTCATAAAGAAGAACAGTGAGGTGGCCACTCAGAGGACATCCCTCAACCCAAGATTCCTCAACCCAATAAATTCTAAATAGATAGGTATAGAGTATCAGAGTTTTTGCCTTGATTAAATTTACTATCTCAAGCCTTACTTTTCTTCTTATCACAATAATTCTATGCAGGCTTCCTGGATACTTCACAGTGATGGCTCCTGTCTGGACTCTTAAGGTACTTATTTGCATGTACAACTCAGCTAGAATATTAATCATTGCAATAAACATGTATTGATTAGTCCCTGTTTGTAAAGCACTGAGCTAAAACACAGTACCTTTTCATTATCATCTTGTCATTTAATTTTTATTCTACTTAATTTTCATTTGCACATACTTTTTAAAAAATTTAACAAATAAATTGTATAGTCCTTAAGGTTAATTCTTGTCTCTGAATCTTGTCTGTGTATCCTTCATGACCCTATCACAATGTCATATGTGCAGGAGGCATGCAGCACATATTTCTAAGTTACTTAATTGAGAAATTCTCAATTTAGCTATTTATAGTACTTTCTCAGGAAAAGGTATAGCATACATTGTGGGCCCATAAAGGTATCTACTGTTGTTAATGTTTGAATGATTTATGCAGGGCCATTTTTGCTGCTATAATGCTTCTTTTATTTGTGTCACACTGTGGTGACTTGTAGGAATGAGATTGCACCTGGCAGCAGAAACACCTGCACATGTCTGCTGGAAACTACAGATGTGCTTTAGGGCTTCAGTGACACTTGCTTAACTTAAAATCCACATCAGCATGCAGCTGTGTTCTTGCTATTCTTGTAGAATGGAGGGTAGATAACCAGGAGACTGGGGATAGCACTAAGTAACCAGAAAAGCACGAAGTAATATACCAGAGATTTCAATCTATGTTTACTTTTACAATGAAGCAGTTTGACAAGGCAAAGCATACTGGTCAAATTATGGGCATTTGGGGAAGTGCAAGATGAAAGAACGCATATGGTTTGAAAATTTTAAAAATACTTTATGGAGTGCAATGGAGATAAAATAGAAATATTTATGCAATTAAAACTTGAAACTGTACACAGCTCAAGCTATTACTTACAGAAACTCTGACTTAATAGAATTTCTTCCTTTGAAATATTTTAATGACTCTAAGAACTGCCCTTCCAGTGTTTTATGGTGATTTTCATCAAATAATGCTAAGCCAGCTCACCTTTCAAACTTGTTGAATCAATCAGAGCTGCAGGCTAGCTCAAACCATCCCTAATTGATGATCATTCAGACTATTGATTTTGTTTTAGATAGCACGCTGAGCAATTTATCAGAGTTTATTTGCAAAAAAACCTCCCAGAAGATATTGTTTTATCCTAATTACATAGTAGATTAAGGTGTAAATATCAGGGGAAGTATACGTGAAATTTTATAGCAGGAATGAAATTATATTTACATTATGGAAAAAGTGAAATAGATTTAATTATTTAAAGAAAAATGATTAACAAAGCAGATTATATATTACTAGGTGAGATTTGTATGGACCTTTAAAAATAGTGACTCTGACTCTCAGAGGATTAAAGGAACAATATAATGGAAAGTTCTAGCTAGTTCTTCAGTGGGTAGATAGCATGGTTCCTCAGTTTATGAACTTAGAGTCACCACTATACTACTTTTTTTCTACTTACTATATTTTCTATGGTATGTTTCTTTCTTGTCTGCTTAACTTTCTCCCCCATCATCTGTCCAGGGATCAAGGAAGTCCTTTTTAGCAACCTTGGGAAAAATAAACTTGAGAAAAGGACTGCACAGCATCTGTGCTATTTACAATGACTCACTCAGTATCAACAAACAGCCTTTTGCTCTGAAAGGAAATTAGCAAGTAAGAAGTTATTTAAATGAGAGGAAATTGGTAGTGATGTGTCCTTTTAGTACATTAAAGTTTTTAGTTCAGTAAAGTTGTCCACATAAATAAAATAGTGAACAGTGACTAATGATTCCAGTACAAGACCCAGTGGTTTTATACATTGAATCTATTCATTGATTTCTGTCACAATATATCTAGAATTCCTTCTGATCAATATGGTGAGCAAAGCCAGCCTGTGCTGAATATAACCAAAAAGGTACTTCAATGGTTTGAAATCTGACCAATGTTAGTGTTTATCCAAAGCACAGATATAAAATTTAACCTACCAACAGCCCTATAATAAAAGATAATAACCATTCATTTTAATAACCACTTAGTTATAGTTAAATATTTACAATTTAGAATAAGCTCGTTTTTTGTACTAATGTATCAGATACCTAGGAGGAAGGAAGTTCTTTGCTTTTTCTTTTCCAAACAAAATGACACTAATTACTTTCCTCTTAGGTCCTATTTTTCTTTCATAATTTTAATTTATCTTCTCTGAAAACCGTTAAGCATCCTTATAACTAATGAAGACTACACTCAATGTATTGCTTGAGTAAATCTCAAATACTGCTAAATATACAGAATGTCTATTTGACCTGGGTTACTTGACCCTAGAAAATAGCGATCCTATAAATACAACTTAGTTGATTATATATATATATATATATATTTGTGTGTGTATGTGTGTAAATTTTTAAAATCATTACCATTTTGCTTAGTTATATTTAAACAGTGTTCGTCTATGATTAGCAAAACTTTTTTGTTCTGTTTTAGCAAAAATTAATGTATGTTTGAGAAAATTTGTATTTAAAAAGATCCCTGTGACATATTTGTTTTTGTTTCTGCTTGATTGAGTTTATGTTGATTGAAACATTACTATAATATGTAATTTTTAGGGGAAAAAGTCACCGTAGAACAGAGGTACAACTCTGTTCTGAGGTCATTTACAAATTTGTGGCTGAGATCATTTGCAAATTTAATCTTTGTTGAAGTTGCTCATCTCTATATCATCTCTATAACTGTTAAAACTAAAGAGAACATTGTTCTTTTCAGATTTGTGAAATCCTGGAAAACAATATGTAGATATTCTAAGGCTGTACACCATGTACATTTCTCACCTACTTTCCTAGAGATTGACCTCTCTTGTAAAAGAGAATAAGTTGATTCATTATTTTTCATTATGAATTGAACATAAGCAGAATGTACAACAGTATCAATTTTTTCTAACACTCTGCCCTTTCTCCCAAATGAAGTCACCTAGAGAGTTTCTGGTAACACTTAGAGAGTGTATGTTTTCCTGGAAAAGTTTTTACATTGCTGCTCAGTGGGAAAATTTGAACTCCTTGTGTGACATATCTCTCAGCCTATATGAATCATCATCTTTTTTTCCCCAGGGTTGATAAGTGAGTGACATTGATTTGCTCATCTAAAACTAGAAAGACAAAAAAGAGTGACTTCTAAGCATCATAAAACCTTTAGGGGTTTAATAAAAAATATTCATTTTGTGTGGTCAAAGTAGACCAGAATTAGTTTTGTCAGCTCAATGCTTACAGCTAAACATGCCATGTTTTGGGGTTTCAAGCCATAAAAAAATAAGAGGAGAGTTCCAACAAGCCCTCCATATTTGGAAACATACTTATTCATGTTTTATCCTTATAGATGGAAATGAAAATGTCCACTTAGGAGAGAGTAAAAGGTTTTATTAAAATTCAACATAATTGTATCTGCTTCACACTATCACAGAGAAGGATGAATTTATTTAGAATAATGCATTTCACAGAGCCTTAACAAGTAACCTATGTTTTTCTCTCTCCCACCTCTTTTCCTATGCTTTTACTGCTTTGTTATTTCTATTCTCCATTTGTTCCTGCTCCACACTATAGAATGGCCAGTCCTCTGAATAATGTTTGCTCTCATTTTCAAGACCTGGAATATGATGACATATACCTCCTGTGATTATGTTATGTTTTATGGTGCAGTTGATCTCAAGATAATGAATTTATTCAATGGTCTTAGTCTAGTGACCTGAGCCTGACCAAAGCAGTCAGGCAAGAGAAAGAAATAAAGGGCATCCAAATCGGAAAAGAGAAGGTGAAAATATTCCTTTTTCCTGACTATAAGATCTTATGTCTAGAAAACTCTAAAGACCTCTCCCAAAGATTCCGAGAACTGATGTTTACAAAAATTTAGTAAAGTTTCAGGTTACAAAATTAATATACACAAATCAGTTACATTTCTATAAACTCATAACAGCCAAGCTGAGAACCAAATCAAGAACTCAATACCATTTATAATAGCTGTAAACAAAACAAAACATACCTAGAAATACACTTAACCAAAGAGGTGAAAGATCTCTACAAGGAAAACTACAAAACATTGATGAGAGAAATCACTGATGACACAAACAAATGGGAAAACATCTCATGGTCATGGACTGGAAGAATCAATAATGTTAAAATGTTCATACTGCTCAAAGTAATTTACAGATTCAATGCAATTGCCATCAAAATATCAACGTCATATTTCACAGATCTAGAAAAAATAATTCTATGCATCATGTGGACCCAGAAAGGAGCCCAAATAGCCAAAGGAATCTTAAGTAAAAAGAGTAAATCTGGAGGCATGACATTACCAGACCTCAAGCTATACGACAAGACTATAGTAACTAAAACAGCATGATATTGGCACAAGAATAGAGACAGAGACCAATGGAACAGAACTGAGAACCCAGATAGAAAACCATCCTCAGATAGTCAGCTAATCTTTGACAAAGAAGACAAACACATACACCATGGAAAAGAGTCCTTATTCAATAAATGGTGCTGAGAAAATTGGATAGCCACATGGAGATGACTGAAACAAGATCTGCACCTTTCACCTCTCACAAAAATCAGCTAATGGTGGATAACAGACTTAAACGAAAGGCATGAAACTGTCAGAATTCTAGAAGAAAATGTTGGAAAAACTATTAAAGACATTGGCCTAGGCAAAGAATTTACGATGAAGACCCCAAAGGCAGTCACAGCAACAACAAAAATAAATAAATGAGACCTGATCAAATTGAAAAGCTTTTGCACAGCCAAGGAAACTATCACGAGAGCAAATGGACAACTTACAGAATGGGAGAAAATATTACCATATTACATATCCAATAAAGGGCCAATAATTAGAATCTTTACATAACTCAGGAAAATCAGCAAGGAAAAAATCAAACAACCCTATCAAAAAGTGGCCAAAGGACATGAACAGAAATTTTTCAAAAGAAGACAGACTAATAGCCAACAAACACATGGAAAAATGCACAAAATCTCTAATCATCAGGGAGATGCAAATCAAAGCCACGATGAGATGTCACTTATCTCCAGTGGGATTTTATCACAAAGTCCCAAAACAATAAATGTTGGCATGGATGTGGAGAGACAGAAACATTTGTACACTGCTGGTGGGACTGCAAACTAGTACAACCTCTGTGGAAAATAACATGGAGATACCTCAAAGAGCTACAAGTAGAACTACCATTTGATCCAGTAATTCCATTACTGGGCATCTACCTGAAAGAAAAAAAAGACAGTCTATAAAAAAGACATCTGCAGTAGAAGGTTTATAGCAGCACAATTCACAGTTGCAAAGATGTGGAAACAACCCAAGTGGCCATCGGTACATAAGTGGATTAATAAAATGCGATGTGTGTGTTTGTGTGTGTATACCATGGAGTTCTACTCAGTCACAAAAAACAATGGTGATCTAGTACCTCTTGTATTATCCTGGATAGAGCTGGAACCCATTCTACTAAGTGAAGTATCACAAGAATAGAAAACAAGCACCACATGTCTTCACTATCAAGTTGGTATTAACTGATGAACACTTAAGAGCACATATAGTAATAACATTCATTGGGTGTCAGGCAGATGGGTGGGAAGGGAGTAGGGGAAGGGCAGGAGGGGATGCGTATATACACAGCTAATGGGTGGGCACCATCTGGGGGATGGACATGCTTGAAGCTCTGACTCGGGTGGGGCAAAGGCAATATATGTAACCTAAACATTTGTAGTGCCATAATATGCTGAAATAAACCAAAATAAAGAATTAATTGTGAATTGTGAATGAAAATTTAATAAATACTCAATTAATTACTTGAATTCATTGTGATTGTGTGTTTAATTGTGAGTTTAATTGTGATTCTGTGTTTTCAGCTGTCTGGTGAGCGAGCCAGAATCACAGATAGGCTGGCCTTTGTTTCTCCTAACTGAAGCAGCTTCCCCAGCCTGTGTCTGTCAGAAGCATCTCAAAGCAAATATACTAGCTGCAGTCACCTGTGGCAAGGGATAAAAGTCAGGGCAAGCAGAGATGGGAAATCCTGGGAAGGAAGAGGCTGGGGAAGGAGATACATGGGGGAGGAAAGGCTGAGAAAAGCTTCTGTGCACAGTAGGGAATTAGAAGGCCATGATGTGCCCAGAGCTGGACACACGCTCATAGAAGACCTCAGAAGACCCTAAGCTTTCACTTCAGGCTGACCTTAGGTTCCCTGCAAGCAGGAAGTGAAGGCTGAGGCAGAATTGCAAATAGCCTAGCTAAGTATTGAAGGAGCGCCCCAACTCAGAGCCACTATGCAAAGACCTGGAGAATAGTTTCATTTTTCTTTCATTTTTTTTCTTGGCTCCAGGTGTTTAGGGATGTGTCTCTCAAATCTTATAAACAAGACGAGGCCAGGGCCCCATTCTCACTCTTCTCAAACAGAATAATGCCCAACCTAGAATCTTGTATCCTGCAAAACTAATTCTTGTATACGAAGGAGTAATAAAGACCTTCTCAGACAATCAAAGACTGAGGGAATTCATCAAGACAAGACCTGCCCTCCAGGAAGTACTGAAAACAGTGTTACACATGGATCAGCACAAGAAACACTCACCAATGTAAAAATCATCCAAAAGCTACACGTCAAAGGCCAGGCACCACAATGGCTTGAGAGAGAAAGCAAGGCAACAAAGTTGAACTCAACGGGATGAACAGAAATCTACCCCTGCTTATCAATTCTCTGAATAAATGTGAATGGCTTGAACTGCCCACTAAAGAGACATAGGCCAGCCGAATGGACAAATATACACAAGCCAAGCATCTGCTGTCTTCAGGAAACACATCTAAGCCACAAGGATGCATTCAGACTCAAGGTGAGGGGATGGAAAACAGTATTTCAAGCAAACGGAAGCCAAAAGAAAACTGGTGTGGCAGTTCTGATTTCAGATAACTTAGTCTTCAAATCAACAAATGTAATGAAAGACAAAGATGGTCAGTCACTATATAATGGTGAAGGGCACAATTCAACATGAAGACATAACAATTCTAAATATTTATGTACCTAACTCAGGTGCACCCAGATTCATAAACCAAGTCCCATTTGACCTAAACAAAATGATAAATGGCAACACAGTAATAGCCAGAGACTTCAACAACCCTCTGACAGAACAGGACAGATCCTCCAAACAGAAAATAAACAAAGAAACAATGGACTTAAACAGAACTCTACAACAAATGAGCCTGGCTGACATTTACAGAGCATTCTACCCCCAAACCACTGAATATACATTTTCCTCATCAGCTCATGGGACATTCTCTAAGATTGACCATATCCCAGGCTACAAAGCACGTCTCAAAAAATTTAAAAAAAATAGAAGTTATACCATGCATCTTCCCAGACCACAGTGGAATAAAATTAGAAATCAACTCCAACAGAAACTCTCATCTCTACACAAAGTCACGGAAACTAAACAACCTTCTGCTGAATGATTATTGCGTTAAGGAGGAAATCAAGATGGAAATCAAAAGATTCTTTCAACTAAATAATAAAGGAGACACAAGTTATCAAAATATGTGGGACACAGCTAAAGCATTCCTGAGGGGAAAATTTTTATCCATAAATGCCTACATCCAAAAGACAGAAAGATCAGAAATAAAAAACCTAATGAATTGTTGCAAAGAAATGGAAAAGATGAGCAAACTCAGCCCAAACCCAGCAGAAGGAAAGAAATAACAAAGACTAGAGTAGAACTAAATGAAATTGATAATAAAAAACTATGCAGAAAATTAACAAAACAAAAAGTTGGCTCTTTGAAAAAATAAACAATGGGTAGGCATGGTCATACAGAGTGGGGTAATGGACTTTGGAGACTCAAAAGGGTGGGGGAAGGGGTGGAACAGATCAAAAATTACCTATAGGTACAATGTATACTATTTGGGTGATGGGCACACTAAATGCCCTGACTTCAACACTATACAATTCACCCATATATTAAGAAAACCAGATGTCCCCCTAAATCTATTGAAATTTTTTAAAAATTCAGGAGACACTTAACATAAGAAAGCAGAAAACTTCCTCCAATTGGTGGCTAAAGGAGGAAGCTGATTTATATTCCAAGTATGGAAAGACTTGATGAACTGCTTCTGGTTAGAAGATGGAAGGGACCATGAAAGAAAGAATATGGGTGATCTCTAGGAGCAGAAAATAGCTCCCAGAGGACAGGCATGAAAGAGTGACCTAAGACCTACAACTGCAAGGGCCTGTACTCTGCTAACAACTTGAATGAGACTGGAAGAGGAATCTTCTCCAAATCCTCCAGATCAGAGCCCAGCCTGGGTGACATCTTGATTTCAGCTTTATGAGACCTTGAGCAGAAAAACGAGCTGAGTCCATCCAGACTTCTAACTCATAGAACTGTGAGATAATAATTGGGTATTGTTTTAACCTGCTAAGTTTGTGGTAATTTGTTACCCAGCAATAGAAATCAAATACACACGGACTTTGTCTAAAGTCCATCAGTGATACCAATAATACAGAAGGGCTTCAATGTTGGCTTCCCAGGGTCAAGAGGCTGCTGGCCTGAAAGAGAAAAAGATAGACACCTTTGTTTATATTTCTACCTGATGGCACATGAGGCCATGCTAGTTAGTTAAGTATCTCAGATCTGCTGAGAGATTTACAGCTCCCCAACTTTGCTGCAGTCTCCTAAACTCCCTTCTCAACCAGGGTTCTGACATGCTTGTGTGTGTGTTGGTGCGTGTTCAAGTGTGTTCTGTGGGGTTAGCTGTACTTAATACACACAGTAAATGGCAGCTAACTCCTATTATATGAGGCTTTTATAGTATTTTGATGGCCTTTTAAAAAAAAACTATGGAGTTCATCCCTAAATTTGTGTGGTTACATTTACAGATTCTTTGAGTCTATATCCTTTTATGGTTTATGGCCCTAAAAAACCATAAACACCTTGGGAATAAGAACTATATTACACATATTGTCAGATCCCTAATTATCCTATAGTAGGCACTGAATAAACAATTATTGAAGAATGATGTTCATAAGGAGCAGTAAATCACAGAGGTTAGAATACAGGATCTTGAGTCAAACTCTAGACAGCATAATGTTGGTTCATACTAAGTGATAAATAAATGCAACTAATAAATTACCTATTATAAACCTGCAGTGTTTCCCATTAACTAAACTTTGCCACATCACGTTAAGCCCTCTGTGATCTAGCCTACACCACGTTTCTAGTTTTATCACCGTCTACTTCCTCCCATGCTTATTCACACTCCATGAAGATACAGCTCTGTGCTTTTGCTCATCCTTTTTCTACTATCAGAACATTCTTTTTACCCATGTCTTACTGTATGTCAGAGGTCAACAGACTGGCCTGCAGCTAAATCCAGCATTTGGCCTGTTTTTTTGTCTAGCTCAGAAGCTAAGAAAGGGTTTTATGTTTTTAAATATTTGCATTTTAAATGGTCATATAGTATAAGTGCCTACATAATATTCTTAATTTTGCCTCTTGGCCCATAGATCCTTAAATATTTACTATCTGGCCTCTCACAAAGATAAATTTGCTCACCCTTGCTTTAAGTCCATTTTAAATACCACCTCCTCCATAAAGCCTTCCTAAATTCTTCCAGGGGAGGAAAAAAGAATCTTCCTTTAAGTCCTCAGTAGATTGCCTATAATCTTTTTAAGCACTCACTTCACTTTCCTTTACTTAGGTCTGCATATAAAATGCTCAGATGTGTTTCTCTAGGTTTTGGTTGAACATTGTTTCTGCATGTCATTCTTGACAATGAATAATTAAACATAACAGGAACTACATAAATATCATAACTATTAGTTTATTTATATTAATACTTGTAGATGACAGGTAGTGAGTGTTTATAAAGTCTATATGCATATCTGACTTTTAATTACTCAGTTTTGTTCAAACTAGGCCTAGAATTTCAGTACATACTATTAATATGTTTTACATATTTGGCATTTAATAGTGTATAAAATATCTGCAGTCATGAATGGTTAATGATTTTGTGTGCTTTTGGGAATATATAAATCCTATATTTAAAAGTACTAAAAGTGTAAAAATAGCTGACCTATGTGAAAGAACTCTAAGAAACCCCAGAAGAAATGGTACCAATATATTAAAGGGAATCCACATAGACAATAGTACTAAAATCCTCTGCTGGGATGGTGAAGATGATGAGAACACTGAAAAGGGAGTGGCTGGTTGAGTATGAGAAGTAGGAGCATGAGTATGAGAATAGTGAAACTCTTTACTATTGATCAAATAAAAGGACTGGATATCAATAATCAACACATTGTTATCAGCAAAGAAGGCTGTAATATGGAAAATAATATTACAACTAAAAGATGTTCGAGATTAGAGTCAAACACTTCAAATAAATACATGTAATGCTGTAATGACAGACAGATTTTACCTGACCTGCTGTTTGTGAAATTTACGCTCCTCTAAAGCTGTTTATAGCGGATATGATCAAAGTAAAAATAGAAGAGAATCTAAATAAGAGAGCAATTGAGAAATGGGCATTTACTTCGGTGTCATCAATAGTCATTCACTTCTTGGAGATAACCGCAGATCAAATACAAAGCTAGATAAATAAACTATTTTAATATTTTCTTAATAACCATTAAGACTTGCAAGTATTTTTACAAGAGGGTCAATAAGTATTAGAGTTATTTGCTAGGCTGACTCCCCTATTATGATTTTTAGGTTTTCATGGGCAGATATTATGTATTATTTCTCTATGTATCCTATCTGTATCATCTTTGTATAAAATGGGTACTTAAGTATGTTTTAAATGAATGAAAGAATGAAAAATTATTTAATGAATTCGGAATGAACTTCTCACCACTCTTACTCTCAGACTGAGGTATGTGTGCCCTATGGGTCCATGAAGGCAACCAGGAAATAATAAAAAAAATGACAAAATGTTTCTTTCCAAAGCTCCAATTTTGTTTTTAAAAAGTTTTGGGAAAAAACACCAAAAGAAAATAATTACATATTATGAAGTAAGGTATAAAATTTTGGTTAATTTTAAAATTAATAAACCAAACTCCCAAGAAAGGTATAGATTGTGCAAGGAAATTTTTATCACATTGCAAGGATGCATTTTCACTCTTCTCTGCCATTAGGAATATTTCTGTGGAAAAATTTGAGATACTTTAACTTAAGGAGAAGAGATACAGAGAGACCAAATTATGTGCTGGTTTCTCTGCAATTCTGAAATATGTAGCCCAAATAGAGCTAAATGTGACATGTAGCTTACAACTCTGAGGTCTCTCCATCATGGCGATGTCAAAAGAAATTCAGTCATTGA
Organism: Cheirogaleus medius; assembly: GCA_008086735.1. Classification (NCBI taxonomy): domain Eukaryota; kingdom Metazoa; phylum Chordata; class Mammalia; order Primates; family Cheirogaleidae; genus Cheirogaleus; species Cheirogaleus medius. The sequence continues at coordinate 10,852,292 of VBSM01001562.1, forward strand.
ATATTGTTTAAGACTCAGCATTTAATAGCCATATTAATATCTTTGAGCCTTGTCAACACTAGTACCAAGTTTATATTTATTAATTAAGAAACTAAGTAATGAAAAGATGGATGGCAAAGTAGTCAAGAACGTAGGTATCAGACATACCTAGTTCAAGTCCTGCCTTTGTCAATAATTAGAAGTGTGACTTCTGTAAAACTATTTTATATAAACTTTGTTTTCCTCATCTGTAAAATGAGTATAATAATAATATTATATAATTCAAAACATTATAAAAAATAGAAGATGCAATACTGCAGAAGACTTAGTATGATGCTTGGCATAAAGCAAGCACTCAATTAATTTTACCTATTAGTATTAAACAAAAGTTCCCTAATGAGAAGAGAGTACTCATTCTAAATAAGTTGCTAATAAATATTGGCATTTTATTTAGAAATGTATGGTTTCCTTCTAGTAGCCCTAATTTCATATAATGTTAATGAATGCTTAATAGCCTTTGAGATGCCTCCAGCATTAGATGACCTACTTATGAAGAAGAGGTCTCCAATAATCTGGCCCTTAGAGAGACTGTGTTTTCCTGGACTGAGGAAATTATATAATTACTATTTTAGACATTGCTATAGAATGTTTTCAATTATATTCAATTATTACAATATTTAAAGTAGTTAACTGATTACTTTTCCAAAATTTATCCTTTCTAGCAATAAATAAATTGTACAAAATGTGTTTGTAATGTGGATATTATTAATAATCACACTTTAGAGTACCTCTGTTTAAGAAAAGCTACAACAATAATACTAAAGGAAGATAATGCAACTTTATTCTGTATTTCCAGAAATTTTGTGGCCACACAAATAATGGTCACAAGTCGTCTGGGTTCTGTAGTAGCCGATGTGATCATAATCAGATTATTATAGTCTTCCATTCTTGATACAGCATTTTGGAACGAAAAGTGATGAAATAGAATCCACATAGCAAGAAGCAATGAGATTTAAAGTTTGAGAGAAGTTCATATGAAAAAGGATGAAAGAATCAAGAATTTAGGAGAGAAGATTCTCAAGGAACCAGGAGTGCTGTAATCAGAGTCAAAAGACAATTATGGAAAAGAGAAAAGAATTAGTGTAATTCTAGATGGCAGAATAAAGACCAAAAGTGAAGTTACAAAGAGCTTTGTCTAGAAAGGAAATGGACAATTTGAAGGCAATTTGGGGCTCCCTGTCATTGGTAGGGTTCCAGCAGATGCCAGATGACTACCTATCTTCTGTGTTAAGTTGCTACTTCGTTGGGCTGATGGGCTGCTAAAGACATTAATAATTTTATACAGTCTCTGACTTAGTGGTTCTATTAATAGAACATTTGGCAATTGAATTTCACTTGTTCTTGGGCTTGAGTATCTTTAAATCTGTAAAATAAAAAGAGTTAGAGGGGGAGTGGCCCTAATATTTGAGAATCCTTTCTAAACGTTATGATTCTGTGTTGACTATTTTGTGAATTTGATTTAATGAAAGTATACATTTAATCACTTTCAAAGTAATAGTTTTGAATTTAGATAACTATAAAAAAACCCACAAAAGCCACTCTTTCAATGAAATACTATCAATATTAACAGTGTCCAGTCTCTGAAGCTGAAAACAAATATTCATTAAAATTAAAATGTGTTGAGCAAAAATACATGATTTTATTATGAGAATTGTCTTTTTATTACTGCTTATATAGTTTTATTTGAAATTAATGGACAGAGAATAGTGCGCTTAACAACATTTCTCACAGCAGATACTTTATGTTGCTATTAAGACGTAGAGTTAGGTAATGTCAGGTAACAGCACATATCAGTATTAGGTAATAATAAAAGTAATAAATACAGAGTTCAAGTTTCAGGAAGGTGGAAATTTCATTAAGACTCTATTTCCACTATCAATTATTAAATAAATTCACCTGGGTATTTTCTTCCCCTCACCTATTCAAGACAAAACCTTCTCAGAGGAAGAGCATGTTCTTTGTTATGCATGAGTGGATTTTGAAATAACATGCATCAAAGCCTTTTTTTGTATGCTGAAGATTTCCTAAAGATTATATCTGAATAATTATGTCACAGGCTTTTTGTTTTGAGAAAAGCTCAAATTTATACAATGGGAAATTATTAGAGAGTAAAACTATGCCAGAAAATTTGAAAATGATTTTTACTTTTAGTTTTGTAATAACAATTGTCTAGCGCTATTTTGCATTCAATGAATTTTTTATATTCACTTATTATTTTGAAGTCATTTAAATATTAACTCTCTCCTGAGAAGTCACATCGCCTGTGCATAATAGTACAGCTTGCATTTTCTTGTTCTGGGTACTGACTCTTAGAGATTTCTCATGAGAACTCAATAAGACAATGGCAGAACCTGAGAACAGATCCTGAAAAAAATGGTTCTTGACCTTACATCTCTGCACTGAAAGGCTTCTGTGATGATCTATTGTCATTATATACTTGTACCAGGAGAAAGAGAGAGAGAGAGAGAGAGAGAGAGAGAGAGAGAGAAGGTGGAATTTTCAGAGGTTATTTTTAAACTCAAAACATTTACTTTAAGTTAAAAGAAATTCTGCTTTTTTGTTAAGTCAGCAACAGAACATAATTAAACATAGCTGCATTGGCATTCATATATACAATTAAACAGCAATAACAATATTTATTTATTGAAATGATACTGGGTTATTTGACAGCAAGTTTAAAGATAGTTAATATATTCCTAATATATTGGGCCTTTAGGTAAAGCCAAATAATACAGTAAAGAGTAAAGAAAAAAACTAATTGCTCCCACCTTCATGTTTTTACTGCATTTAAGCTAAAGAGTTTGACCTTTGGCATATTAGATGACATTGAGCGCATTGCTATTGTAGATCTTTCGTTTCCCTGTGTGTTTTCCAAGTACAAGGGCATTATCTTATAATTCTTTGATCTCTAAAGCCTAGCACAATTCCTGTCACATGGTAGTAATTTGTGAGATGTTTAAAGAGTTCCATATGGCTAAATCTTATGCACATTTCTCCACAATCAAAAGTGATGCAGTACAGTTACCTTATATGTCAATGGAAATGTTTCATAGTTGTTTCTATGATCATAAGGAAAGAAAATCTTCTTTTGTGTGTATGTGAAGATATAAAGACTTTTTAAAAAATAATTTTAGAAGTTCATTTATAAATTCTCTAGTGGATCGTTTTCATAATTCAGAATCTAGGTGTTCTGGAATATTCTTGAGGATTATGTCTCAATATATGATATCTATTCAGTTCAAAAGAAGCTAATAAGAAGCTTGGCATATCGTACTACCATGAGGAGAATTTTTTCTTCCTCTTTATTTGGTCAACTCCTATTCATTCTTCAAACCTAGGTTCAAATGTCATCCCTTCAGTGAAGCCATCTTTGACCTTTCTGACAGGATTAAATTCTCCTGTCATGTACTCTCACAGCACTGAGTAATTCTCCTTCATGAAACCTATCTCAGATGCCAATTTTCATCTTATCAGTGTGACTATTTATGTGATGTCTGTCTCCGCTACTATACTTTTATCTCCACCAGAGCAAGGGCCATGTATGCTATTGTACTCATTCTCCCAGCATAATACCTGGTACATAGGAAGCACTACATCAATATCCAGCGAATGACAGAATAAATAAACAGAAGAGTCTTTGGACTCACTGAGACTCTGTCATTTAGCAAGTGGGTACATATAACTAAAGCCATGCTCTATCCCCCAAATTCTGAGAAGATCCATACCATGAATAGCATTCAGAGATTGCATATTTTAAAATATAAATACTTATCGTATTGAAGAAAATGCATGCTTTTTTAATGAAGAAGTACTGTTAAGTTTTTGAAACTTTCTTGGAGGAATAACATTGCCTGAATGCATACTGACCATTTTTTAACTACTAAAAAGTTTTTTTATGTATGCCCAAATCAATTATGAAATATGGATACCTGTGAAATCTAAGAGAGAAATATCTTAGCTCATAGGTTTTTAAAAACAAAATCTTAAGCAAAAGACAATGTTTTGTTTCCTAAGCACTTTATAGTTATATTCTATTTTTATTAGGAAAACTCAAAAGCAGTAAAATCTAAGCTTATGGTATGTTGAAAGAGCTGAGACATAACACATATTGGTGGGTTCAAAACACACCAGCAATGTATTCTTGGGAAAATCTAAACTGTCTAATCCTTTAACTTTCCATCCTGAAAATGGAAATCATAATAAGAGCATTTAGCAAGATTGTTGTGAAGATTGCATGAGATATTTTGAATAAAATACATTATAAAGGATCTAGTGCATGTTAGGTACTTTATAAATACTAGTTCCAATTTCAATACTTTCATAATAATAAGTATTTATCAAAAGTTGTTTTTAAACATTTTTAAAGTCTCATAAAATATATAGACTATTTGAAGAAAGATAGATGTCAAAGAATCTGGGTCTAGGTAGCACCATTCATTGTGTTTTTGAAGTTAATGTAGCTGTCGATACTATTGAGTGATTCCTTTATGCCAAAGGCTTTATGTTTTCTTGTCTAATCTTCACAAAACTAATTGTTATAATTCCATTTTACTTAGAAGAAACTGAGACAAGCCTGACCCTCACACATCTTAACTTTATTTTAGCAGAATTCAAGCAAGTACAATGTCTAGAGCTCTTAGTTTAGAAAGCAGGATGTTGAACCTACAAAAACTGTGTAACCTAACTACATATGCCTGTTGTTTATTATATTTATGTATATATTCTATTGACAGACATTTCTATTCAATATAGTATTAGAAGTCCTAGTCAGAGCATTTGGGCAAGAGAAAGAAATGAAAAAAATCCAACTTGGAAAGAAAGAAATTAAATTGTCTTGTTTGCAGATGACAGGATCTTATATATAAAAAACCCTGAGAGTCCACCAAAAAACTGGTAGAACTAATAAATGAATTCAGTAAAGTTGCAGGATACAAAAATTAATATACAAAAATCAATAGCAGTTCTATTCACCAGCCAACTACCCACAAAAGAAATCAAGAAAACAATCTCATTTATAATAGCTACAAAAGTATAAAATACTTAGGAATAAATTTAACCAAGGAAGTAAAAGATCTGTACCCTTAAATATATAAAATATTGATGAAATAAATTAAAGATGATGCAAATAAATGGGAAGATGTCCCATGCTCATTAACTGGAAAAATTAATGTTCTTAAAATGTTCATGCTACCCAAAGAAACCTACAGAGTTCATGCAGTCCCCATCAAAATTCTGATGACATTTTTCACAGAAGTGGAAGAAATAATCCTAAAATATGTATGGAACTACAAAGACTCCAAATAGCCTAAGCAATGTTGAGCAAAAAGAGCAAAGCTGGAAGCATCACATTACCTGACTTTAAAACATACTGCAAAGCTATAGTAATCAAAACAGCATGGTATTAACATAAAAACAGATATATAGACCAATAGAACAAAATAGAGAGCTCAGAAATAAATCCACACATTTATAGTCAATTGATTTTTGACAAAGAATACACAATGGTGAAAGAACAATGTCGTTAATAAATGGTTTGGCACAATTGGTTATCCACATGCAGAGGAATGGAATTAAACCCTTATCTCACACCATATAAAAATCAATTGAAAATGAATTAAAGACCTAAAGGTAAGACTTGACACTATAAAACTACTGGAAGAAAACATAAGGGAAAAGCTCCATGACCTTGGATTGAGCAATGATTTTTTGGAAATGACCTCAAAAACACACACGAGAAAAGCAAAAAATAAACAAATGGGATTACATCAAACTAAAAAGCTTAAACAGAGAAAAGGAAACAATTAATAGAGTGAAGAGACAATCTATAGAATGGGAGAAAATATTTGCAAATGATATATCTGATAAGGGATTAATATTAAAAATATATAAGGAACTCAACTCAATAGCAAGAAAACAATTAACCCAGTTTAAAAATGGGCAGAGGATCTGAATAGAACTACTCAAAAGAAGACATACAAATGGCCAACAGGTATATGAAAAAATGCTCAACATCACTAACCATCAGGAAAATGCCAATTAAAACCACAATGAGATATCATTTCATATGTGTTCAAACAGCTGTTATCAAAAAGATGAAAGATAACGAGCATTGATGGGGATGTGGAGAAAAGGGAACACTTGCACACTGTTAGCAGGAATGTAAATTAGTACGATTATGAAAAACAGTATGGGGGTTCCTCAAGAAATTACAAAAAGAACTAACATATGATCTAGCAATTCCACTACTAGGTATACATCCAAAAGAAATAAAATCAGTATGTCAAAGAGATATTTACACTCTCATGTTTACTAAGCATTATTCACAATAGCCAAGGAAGAGAATCAATAGATGAATGGATAAAGAAAATATGGTATATATACACAATGGAACACTATTCAGCCTTAAAAGGAAAGAAATAAAATAAGCCAGGCACAGAGAGACAAATACTGCATGATCTCACTTATATGTGGAATAAAAGAAAGTTGAATTCATAGAAGCAGAGAGTAGAATGATGGTTATCAGGGTTTGGGGAGAAATGATAGGGAGGATTATAAGATGTTGGTCAAAGGATAAAAAATTTCAGCTAGACAGGAGGAATAAATTCAAGAGATATATTGTACAGAATGATGGCTACAGTTAATAAAAAAGTTATTGTACTCTTAAAAATTGCTAAGAGAGTAGATTTTAAGTGTTCTCGCCAGAAAAAGCGGTAAGTATATGAGGGAATGCATATGTTAATCAGCTTTAGTTAGCCATTCAACAATGTATACATATTTCAAAATATCATGTATATAATAAATGTATACAATTTTTATTTGTCAATTAAAATAATAAATTGATTAAATAAAAAGTTTATTATTGCTCTTTTCAAAGTAATTAAGAAATAAATATTTTTCAAAGATAATGATAGAATTTTAGTATTTTAAAGCACCAAGATTTGAAGTTATACAGACTGAGGTTTTAATCACAGCTCTGCCATTTATTTGCTGTGAAACCTTAGAAAATCTAAAGCTTTATCTGCAAAATGAGGATGATGATATCTAGTTCATAGGGTTATTGTGATTTTTTTTTAGATACTCTATGTAAATTCAATAGCACCTCTAATATACATCTCTCATAGGAACAACTCCATCATCAGCTATCTAGCATAAATAACAATATAATAAAAAGTAAAACATATAAATATGTACATCTACAATCACTTAAAATGATAACCATCTGTGGCAAGCTCTTCAGAGAGTCATCTATTATACTGTATATCAATTTTATAAAATATGAATGTCAAATATATGTTAAATGTTATTTTCTGAAGTTTGAAAGATCTGTGTGGATAGTTTAGCCTTTTATAAATACAGTCTAGGAAGTCTAAAATGATGTCTGTTTTGTTTCTAACAAATTCCCCTAGAGAAGCAGAAGCACAAACAGTAAATCCACTGACTTATTTCTGTGCAACCTTAGTGTCAATCTTTTAATAGACATTCTATAAAAAGTCTATATAGACCATAAAATAGTCTATGCAGACCCATAAAATCGTGTGTCTGTGTGTGTGTTTGTATTTGACATACTCAATATATAAGGGGTGAAGGTCTAGAGCTGTATCTCTTGAATTCAGTTCTCTATTGCTCTTTCTGCTTGGATTCCTCTTCCCTTCTTATCTATCATTTTTATGAGAAAAGAAATCATAAACTGAAAGCATATAGGGAATACATGGAAGGGTGAAAAGGCAATACTTCCCTTTAGTAATAATGATGAGGAAGGAAAGATGAGCATAAGAGCAACAAATCACCTATTCTCTCGATCTCTATAAGACTGTGTCCAGGGCCTCTTACTAGGACACTACATTTTGGTCAATATATTTGACAATATAAGTAGAAAACTAATAAATGAACATACTGCATCATTGATGACTTTTATGGGATATTTATTTTGGAGTATCAAAAGAGAGAGTAAAAATAATACAACAGAAAAATGTAGTGATTGGTTTGGCTAGACTTAGTTTAGAAGAAATACTGAATATTAGAGATGATTAATCATCAAACTTAAGGGTTTCAAATTCAAATGACTTCAGATAGGAATGAGAAATGAACTAGGTAGGGACCATGACAATTTGGAGAGCATGTGTCCTCTCTAAAGGTATTAGGCAGCTCTAGCAGATTGCTGCTAAAAAATTGGATTGTTATGTGAAATTGCCATTTTTAACAGACTTTATTATTTAGAGCAGTTTTAGATTCATAACAAAATTGAGCAGAATTTACAGAGAGTTCTCGTATACCCTCTCCCCTCACACAAACAAAGCCTCCTCCATTATCAACATCCCACACAAGAGTGTCTCAGTAATTACAACTGATGAACCTATGCTGATACATCATTATCATCCAAAGTTTACTATTAGGGTTCATTCTTAGTGTTGTACACTCTATGGGTTTTGAAAATATGTATAATAACATTTGTCTGCTAGTATAGTTTCATACAGAATAATTTCACTGTGCTAAACATCCTATATCCTCTGCCCATTTATCCTCCCTCTCCCCCCTGAGCCATTGCAACAACTGATCTTTTACTGTCTCCATAGTTTTTCCTTTTCCAGAATGTCATATAGTTTGAATTTTATAGCATGTAGCCTTTTCAGACTGACTTTTTCACTTAGTAATGTGTGTTTAAGTTTCCTTTTAAACCATGTCTTTTCATGTTTGAAAGCTCATTTCTTGTTAGTGCTGAATAATACTGCATTGCATGGATGTACCTAAGTTTCTTCATTTACCTACTGAAAACATCTTGCCTGCTTCAAGTTTTAGCAATTATGAATAAAGCTGCTATAAACATCTGTGTGCAGGTTTCTGTGTGGACATAAGTTTTTAACTCATTTGGATAAATACCAAAAAGTATGATTGCTGGATTGTAAGAGTATATAAGAAACTGCCAAATTGTCTTCCAAAGCGACTATTCTGTTTTCCATTCCCATTTAGGTCTATGATCTTATTAAAAGTTCATTCCAAGCTGATCATAAACCTAAATGTAAAATGCAAAACTATAAAACTTGTGGAAGGTAGCATAGAAGAAAATCTAAATGATCTTGGAACTGGAAGTTTGTGTCTCCTGCCCCCTAAAAAAATTGTATGTTGAAATCCTAACCTCCAATGATATGGCATTTGGGGTGGGGCCTTTTGTAGGTGATTAGGTAAAAAGGGTGGAGCCCTCATGAATTAGATTAGTGTTCCTTATAGAAAAGACCCTGGAGAACTCGCTCACTCCTTCTACCATGTGAACACACAGGAAAATGGCCAACTATAAACCATGATGATGGCCCTCACCAGACACCAGCCCTACTGGCACAGATTCAGACTTTTGGATGTGGATGTCCAGTTGTTCCAGCACCATTTGCTAAAAAGACAATCTTTTCTCCATTGAATTGCCTTTGCTCCTTTGTCAAAGAATAGTTGATTATATTTGCATAGCTCTAATTCTAGGCTCTCTATTTTTTTCTATTGATCTGTTTATTCTTTTGCCAATGCCATACTGTCTTGATTACTGTAGCTCTATAGTAAGTCTTAAAATTGGGTTGTGTCAGTCTTCCAAATTTGTTCTTCTCCATGAATATTATGCTGCATATTCTCAGTTTTTTACCTCTTCATATAAACTTTAGAATCAGTTTGTAAATATCTACAAAATAACTTGCTAGGATTTGGATTGGAATTGTATTGTTTCTACACATCAAGTTGTAAAGCCTTTCTCTCTAAGAATATTGGCTATCTCTCCATTTATTTATCTCTTCTTTGATTTCTTTCATTAAAGTTTGGCAGTTTTCCTTATATAGATCTTGTACATATTTTACTAGATTTATAACCAAGTATTTCATTTGGGGAGGTGCTAATGTAAACACGACTGTGTTTTGAATTTCAAATTCCAATTGTTTATTTCTGGTATATAGGAAAGTGATTAACTTTTATATATTAACCTTGTATTTTACAACCTTGCTATGATTGTTTATTATATTCAGGAGGTTTTTTTAGTCAATTCCTTTGAATGCTATACACAGACAACCATGTCATCTGCAAAGACAGTTTTATTTCTTTTTTCCTAGGTTTATAGCTTTAATTTCCTGTTCTTGTCTCACTGTATTAGCTAGGATTTCCAGTACAAGTTGAAAAGGAATGATGAGAGATATTCAAAAGGAATGGTGAGAGGAGACATCCTTGCCTTGTCCCTGATTTTGGAGGGGAAAGCTACTAGTTTCTTACAATTAAATATTATGTTAGCTGTAGATTTTTGGTAGATGATCTTCATTAAGTTGTGAATGTTAGCCTCTGTTCCTAGTTTGATGAGAGTTATTTTATCATGAATAGGTGTTGGAGTTTTACAAATGCTTTCTCTGTATGTATTGATTTGATCCTACAGTTCTTCTTTAGGTTGTTGATATAATGGATTTCATTTATTGATTTTCAAGTGTTGAACTATCCTTGCATACTGGAATAGAGCCCACTTGTTAGTAGTATATAATTCTTTGTATGCACTGTTATATTCAATTTAATAATATTTTGTTGAGGTTTTTGCATCAATGTTTATAAAAGATATTGGCCTGTAGTTTTCTTTTCCTGTACTATCTTTGTCTGGTTTTAGTATTTTGGTAATGCTGGCTTCATACAATGAGTTAGAAAGTATTCCCTTTGCTGCTATCTTTTGAAAGAGATTGTAGAGAATTGGTATAATTTCTTCCTTAAATTTCTGGTAGAATTCACCAGTGAATTCATCTAGGCCTGGATTTTCTGTTTTGAAAGATTATTAATTATTGATAAAATTTATTTAATAGATATAAGTATATCATCTTGTATGAGTTTGGACACACTGTGTCTTTTAAAAAAATCAGTCTATTTCATGTAGGTTATAAAATTTGTGGGCATAGAAGTGCTCATCTGACCTTTCAACATCCAAAAGATCTGTAATGATGTCTCCTCTTTCATTTCTGATGTTAGTAATGTGTATCTTCTCTCCTTTTATTTAGTTAGGCTGGCTAGAAATTTATCGATTTTATTGATTTTTTTAAAGGATCAGATTTTGGCTATTCTTGATCTTTTGTGGTTCCATATAAATTTTTTGGATATTTTCTATTTCTGTGAAGAATGTCATTGGTATTTTGATGAGGACTGCATTGAATCTGTAGATTGCTTTGGGTGATATAGACATTTTATTAATAACAATATTGATTCCTCCAATCCATAAGCATGGAATATCTTTCCATTTGTGTGTGTGTTCTCTTCAATTTCTTTCATCAATGTTTTATAGTTTTCATTATAGAGCTCTTTCACTTATTTAGCTAAATTTATTCCTCAGTATTTTATTTTACTTGTAGCTATGATAAATGAGCTTACTTCCTTGGTTTCTGTTTCTTAGATTGTTTACTGTTGGCGTATAGAAATGCTACTGGTTTTTTTTGTGTTGATTTTGTATACTGCAACTTTACTGAATTTGTTTGACAGTTCCAATAATTTTTTTGTGGAGTCTTTAGATTTCATATTATTTGCAAACAAGGATTAATTTGACTTTTTCCTTTCCAATTTGAATGTCCTTTATTTCTTTCTCTTGTCTGATTGCTAGAATGTCCAGTACTATGTTGAATAACAGTGGTGAAAATAGATATTTCTGTCTTGTTCCAGATCTTAGAAGAAAGGCTTTCAGTTTTTTCACATTCAGTGTAATACTAGCTGTGACTCTGTCACATATAGCTTTTATCATGTTAACATAAGTTCTTTCCATACCTAGTTTTTTGAGTTTTGATGGAACCACAAAAGACCCAGAATAGTCAAAGCCATCCTGAGCAAAAAGAACAAAACTGGAGGAATCACATTACCTGACTTCAAATTACTAATACATTACAGAGCTATAGAAACCAAAACAGCATGATACTGACATAAAAACAGACACATAGACCAAAGGAACAGAATAGAGAACCTAGAAATAAATTCACACACCTATAGTGAATTTACCTTTGACAATGATGCCAAGAACATACAGTGGGGAAAGGACAGTCTCTTCAACAAATGGTGCTGGAAAAACTGGATATCCATATGCAGAAAAATGAAACTAGACCCTTATCTCTCTCCACATATAAAATCAAACCAGAATTGATTAATGACTTAAATCTAAGACCTGAAACTAGGAAACTATTAAAAGAAAACATTGGGCAAATGCTTCAGGACATTGGCCTGGGGAAAGGCTTCTTGAATAATTCCCCCAAAGCACAGGCAACCAAAGCAAAATTGGACAAGCAGCATCACATCAAGCTTAAAAGCATCCACACAACAAAGGAAATAATCAACAAAGAGAAGAGAAAATTCACAGAATTGGAGAAAATATTTGCCAACTAGCCATCTACAAGGGATAAGTAACTACAGTACATAAGGAGCTCCAACAACTGAATAGGAAAGATAAATCCAATCAAAAAGTGGGCAAAGGATCTGAATAGACATATATCAAAAGAAGACATACAAATGGTCAGTAGGTATATGAAAAAATGCTCAACATCATTAGTCACCAGAGAAATGCAAATCAAAACTACAATGAGATATCATTACTCCCCAGTTAAAATGGTTTTTATCAAAAAAACAAGCAATAATTAATACTAGTGTGGATGTGGGGGATGTTAGTGGGAATGTAAATTAGTGCAACCACTATGGAGAACAAAACAATATGGAGATTCCTCAAACAGCTAAAGATAGAGCTTCCATATGACCCAGCAATGCCACTGCTGGTCATATATTTAATGGAAGGGAATTTAGTTTATCAAAAAGATATCTGTACTTCCATGTTTATTGCAGCACTACTCACAATAGCCAAGACTTGGAATCAACCTAAGTGTCCATCAACAAATGAATGGGTAAAGAAATGATGGTACATGTACAGAATGGAATATTATACAGCCACAAAACAGAATGAAATCCTGCCATTTGCAACAGCTTAGATGGAACTGCAGAGTATTATTATAAGTGAAATAAGCCAAGCACAGAAAGGCCAATCTCACATTTTCTCATTTATATAGGAGCTAAATATTAAAAGTAATTGATCTTCTGGAGACAGAGAATAGAATGCTGGTTACCAGAATCGGGGAAAGGTAGAGGGGAGGGGAGGATAAAGTGGGGATGGATAATGGATGCAAAAATATAGTTAGATAGATAGAATGGACAGTATTTGGTAGCAAAATAAGGCGACTATAATAAACAACAAGTTAGTGTATACCTCAAAATAACTAAAAGAGTGCAATTGGAATTTTCCTAATACAAAGAAATGATAAGTGCCTAAGGTGATGAATACCCCAAATTACCCTGACTTGATTAATTCACATTGTATTCATGTATCAAAACGTCGCATACTATAAAGATATACAATTATTATATACCCATAATAATTAAAAATAAAAAACAAAAAACCAATTGACAAGAACTCAAAACAAACATGTTTCCACGTGGGCTTGAGAAGAATGTATATTCTGTTGTTGAATGTTCTGTAGATATTAATTATATCCAATTGATTGATACTGAGTTCAACTATACCCTTACTGATTTTATGCCTGTATGCACATGCTGTGAAGCATTACAGTGTGGACTTAAATCTAACATAATCTTTCAAACTGTATATGTAGAAATAAATACCAAGAGAAGGTAAAATATCTGTGTATCATATAACTATTTCATGGTGGGACTGAGACAAGGACTTAATTCATTAGACCCCAGTAGACCTCAGTCTTGTCTCCTCCATGCCAGGTCTTCTAGTGATTGTTAACCAAAAGTTCTGTATAAGAAGATAGTATTCTATTTGGCAAGGAATTTGTCTTCTGGAGACTTTTTAAAGACTTGACTTATTATTATTTTGAAGAAACTATGACAAGTTAAAATTATTCTCAACACGCTTTGAAGAACAACACTTTTCAATGCAAGATGCAACGTGATGTTACTAAGATTGCAATGCCCCAGGCATATAGTGTTACAATCCAATGGCTACCTCCTACCTGCAACAGTGCATACAGAGTATTCTATCAGTGGAAATGCTTTGGATCTTTAGTTCTTAACAGAAACAAAATCAATTGTTATTCCTCAAATTTATGAAAAGTTACCAAAATGTTAATAGCTGTTCTTTGTAACAGGAACTAGGAGACATCTAGAATTCACTATGGAGAAAAGGTAGTAGCAAGAAGAAAGTTTATAAAAGATAAAACAGATGTTAAATAGAAACTGGGTATGATATCTTTAACAAGAAATAAATATGGTTGGGAATCTTTAATTTTTTTCTGATAATGTTATTTATACTTATGAACATAAAAAGTCACTGCATATAATAGAAGATTGTTTATTCAGGAATCTAAACATATCCACAAATCTAAATAATGAATTCCTGGGTAAGCTAGGAGTTGTCAACTGTGGATATCTTGGAGGCTCAATCTCTGTGGTATAGTGAGGGAGCTGTGAATTGTAATAGCTCAAAATGTCTCTGTAAGAAGCTATTTTGGGTAATGAAAATCTCATAAATTTTATGGAATAGAGGTTGTGTAATACTAAGAAGGAGATACTCCAGATTTAGAAAGGAAATGAGAAGCAAGAGCGATCCAGTGACACTGACAGATGTTTCCAAAGAACGATTGCATCATCTCTCTTTTGGTGTCTGCAGATTTATAACAGGTCCTGATGCTAAATGATTCTGTTTCTAGGAAAGTAGCAATTTCAAACTTTTATATTATTGTTGTATGATACCTTTTCAATTTTAAAGTACACTGTATTAAAATTCTGATTTTTCATGTAATTATTAATAACTGAGAAAAATATATTTATTGAACACCCTCCTACACACACTATTGTGGAATATATACATATTCAAGCAAACTTGTTTAAGGCAAAGCACATTGAAGACAGAACTTAAACTACAAGTCAATCAATTTATATGGTCTCTCTATATAAATAAAGCACATTTTTATGCTATGTGCAAAAAAAGGTCTTTGAATATTTTATTCATTTGGAGTTAACAAATCCAGTCTCTTTCCTATCTCAGAGCCTTTTCACATTGTCTTCTGACTGTAACATACTTTCTCTCTTCACAGCTAGTTCCTTTAGAGGTCCTCTCTGACCATCCTCCTTTCTTTGCTCTGAATAAAATGTCCTCTTTATACCTCTTGTTTGCTTGCTTGTTTCAAGTCTGTTTTCCCTGAAAGTCCATAAACTCCATTAAAACAAAGACAATGAATGTTTTGTTTACCAGTATTTTAACAAAATAGCTGGCAAGTATTAGGTACACAATAAATATTTATTCTGAGAATAAGTAAATCAATAAATGTGACCCAGTGTAAAAAGCATTGAATTTGAGGTCAAAAGACATGGGTTCTTCTTAGTTCCCTGGTACTTTACATCTATATAAGCAAGTTATTCAACTTGTCTTGCCTTAGTTTCCACTTGTAAATAAGGATATAACAGTAAGACTTCTCTTACATGGTGGTTATGAGGATGAAAGACAGTAGATGAAAAGTGTGAGTACATTATAGGCACTTAGTAAATAATAGTTATTATGGTTGTATAGCCTTGAGTAAGTCATAACTTTTGGGGCTGCCATTTACGCACTTGTAAAATTAGTAAATGAGCTATTGTGAGGTTAAAATATGATTTCTATAGGGTCTGTGCTTGGCACACAACAGACGCACAGTAAATGTTTGTTGAATATACATTTTTAGAAAACATCTCTCTAATATTGATTCCAAGGTTCATATATTTTCATTTTATATGTTTGAGAAAAAATTTCCATTTGCAGAAGTTGTTCTTGTTATAGTTTCAACAACATTTCAGTTTCCTTTTCACATTTAATCTTGTTCTAGGATATGTTTTGATGATAATTTTTCATGATTTGCTAATGACAATAAATTCAAGTTGAATTTCTCTTTTTTCACTTTCTTCTCAGAGTAACACATAATTTTCATTATCACTAAATTCTCCTTTTTAATAGAGAGCTGATTAGTTTGCTCTTCCAGAAAACCATCACTAACTTTTTCCCCTCTCTGACAATCTTCAAGAGAATCAAATGATCATCTGTCAGAGCAAGTAGAAATTGAAATGCAAATCTAAACATTTAACCTGTGTAGGGAGGCGCTTTCTGAATAAGCTTCATCAAACCCTAATATCAGCTATTGAGAATAAGTACTATCAGACAATATGATAATATAAAGTAATAAGATGGCTTGGAAGTCTTAAAATTGGATAGAAATATCAATGTAAAACACATATTACATTAAATTGAGCTATGTAAATGGTTTTGAATATCAAGGAAAGATAAAACAGAGCAATTTAAAACATAATAGCTTCCAAAGAATTTGTTAAGAATCACTGCCCTGCTGCAGACCCCATTATAAATCTGCAATATTCTCTAGTCAGCATTATTAATTCTCTCTGACCTCAGCTACTCATTTCTGCCAATTCTACCTTCTTTTCAAGACTATGTTAATACTATGGTCTCCTATGTCTACAGATTTTCCACATCGGTTCCTTTGTTTAAAGTCATGAGTCCTTGTTGTCATCTTTTCTCTCAGTTCTTCATTTTTCTCTTTCCCTGTTGTTCCCCCTCCTCTTTCCACCAACTTTTCTTCGCTTTTTCTTCCTTTTTTAAATTCAAAAAACCCTTTAAAAATCTTACAAATACTATTGACTTTTTCTCTAGAGGAGTGCTATGTGCACATATAACCTGTTTTACTTGCAAAATTAGGGGATTATTGGACATCGTAAAATTCCAGGTGAAGAACACCAGTTTTAGCAATCTCTTTCCAATTCTCAAAGCAGTAGCAACAGTTAGTGGTTTTATTGGAAGACTGTCATACACAAAATTCTATGCTGGATATATTCTCTTCTTCAGCTGTAAAACTCATGAGCCGCATTTCACAGAAGATGAAATTGAATGGTAAAGAAGTTAAATAATTTGCTAAAAGATGTACAATTCATTTATCATGAAATTGGAATCTGATTTCAAATCTAATTCTAAATGCACCCTGTTCTCAATATACTATACTACTTCATGATGTTTTGTGAGAAAAGGAAGGACATACAGAGAAAACAATTAAGATATCAGAGACTACAGGTAATAAATTGGAGTTTGTATAGGCTATTAGTTATTCCACATACAGTATATAGCATCCTTTTATATAAGAGTGTTAGGTAGCAATGAGCAGTGTTGTTTTTCAGCCAGTATGAAGTAGAATACATAAACTGGAGATTAAATATTGAAAACAGAATTCATCAGTCAGAAAATGTTCAGGCTTAAGTTCCCCCAATGTTCTTCTTATGGCTGATTCAGCTTCCCATCACCTCCCAAATGACACACATAATTGTGAGGTTAAAGCATATCACATCAAGGCTCCAGCTATAACTAGTTAAGATTTGCAGGTGTGAAATATTTTGAATATCACTCTTGGTTATAGACAGAAAATAAAGAAGTTGCCCAATTAATCCTTCTGACCCTTCTCCACTAATTTTTTTCAGGTCATTCTCAACTTATATTTTTTATCAGTCATGATTACCTTTGAAAGTACTTCTATTTTTGGAAAAGCATTCTGAACAATGGAAAAGGCCTATGGGTTTTGCTCACAATTTTGATATGTATTCCAATCTCCTAAATTCTTTATTTCTTTTCACAAATTCTGGGGTAATTTATTTGAAAGAGTCTTGGAAAAAATCTTACATCACACAAGTCATGCTAAATTATAATTTGTGTTCTTTCATTTTCTTATCACAATTGAATTAAAAAACAGAAAGCATCCTCGTTTTTATTATAAATATATTGAATAAGTCCAAAGTTACAAGTATTTTTGATTATCTACAAATAACTGTTTATCTACAATTAAGAACTTTAAAAAATTTATTTCAAAGTATTATGGGGGTACAAATGTTTTCGGGTACATGAATTGCTTTTGTAATGTTTGAGTCAGGGTTAAAAGTATGCCTGTCCTCCAGATAGTGTTCATTGTATCCATTAGGTATATTTTCACAATCCCTTCCTCCGTTCTGCCCTCTGCCTGATTTCAATGTAGTTTCACTTCCCTCTATGCACATGTGCTCATCAGTTAGTTCCAATTTAATAGCGAGTACATGTAGTGTTTGTTTTTCCATTCTTTAGATACTTCACTTAGAATAATGGTCTCTGGTTCCATCTAAATTGTTGCAAAAGGCATTAAGTCATTCTTATTTGTGGCTGAGTAGTATTCCATACTATACGTAAACCACATTTTGGTAATCCACTTGTGAATTGATGGGTATTTTCTGCAATGGCAATAATGGTAACAACAAAAATATATAAATGAAACTTGATTAAATTTAAAAAGCTTCTGCACAGTCAAGTAAATAATTAACAGAGCAAATAGATAGCCTACAGAATGAGAGAAAATATTTGCAAGCTATACATCCAATAAAGGACTAAAAACCAGAATCTACAATGAACTCAAGCAAATCAGCAAGAAAAAATCAAGCAACTCCATTAAAAAGCAGGCAAACAACATGAACAGAAGCTTTTCAGAAGAAGATAGATAAATGGTCAATAAAGATATGAAAAAATGCTCAATGTTACTAATCATCAGGTAAGTGCAAATCAAAACCACAATGAGATATCACCTTACCCAAGTCAGAATGGCTTTTATTAAAAAGTCCAAAAACGCAATAGATGCTGGCATGGATGCAGAGAGAAAGGAATACTTATACACCATTGGTAGGACTGCAAATTAGTACCAACTCTATGGAAAACAGTATGGAAATTTCTCAAACAACTACAATTGAGAATTTTTAAACTTATTTACGCTATAATAAGAAGAACACAAACTTTTAAATGTTGCCCACTTATATTTTATTATTCATGTCTTTTGATAAAAGAATTACATTTGGTACCAAAAAATATGAAATTATTGGAAAAACTGAATTTGTTATTTTTTTAAATGGAGTCTTTTTTCTAATATGTCTCTATATCACTGATGAAAGAAAGGAAAAATATTTTAAACGCTCATGGAAACTGTAGCAAACTAGGAAAAGGGAGCCTGTCTTTAACTTGCTTTCTTGTCCGAGCAACTCATTTTTGGGTTGTTACTAAATGGATCTTTTATCTGTTTCCCCTCTATGCAAAATTATCCAGTGATTTAAGAATCAAATGTTTTGCTACTTGGATCCTCTCTCCTGACTGATTTTTAAAATTCTAATTCAATTCAATTCAAGTATAATATGCAGGTAGTCCTCTTACTTCTTTGCACTTTTTTCTTCTCCAACTCTAACTAGCTTCCTCATGGTCTCTTAATTCGATCAAATTTGCTACCTCAAAGTTTTCATGAATGTGATAGAGTATATTGAAATCAGTATTTCTCACAGCATGGTACACGTATAATACTAATGGTATATAAAAGGTGTATAGAACAACATTTTTTATTTTTACAATTTTATTTTTTATTTTAGTGTGGATTAAGGAAATAACCAGAATCACCACATCAAGAATTTCCTTTCATGGAAATTATTGCTTAGGAAGAGTTTAGGATTTTAGATCTTCCACTACCTTGTGCTCTAGGGGGCAACTGGATTTAAGCCAAATGTGAAAGCCAGTTGTCCCTTGGTTTTCAATCACTTCTGTATGCTCTGATTTTTAACCTTATACTTCCATTCACTTCCAGCAGCATTAGAAGCCCAACCTTCTGAGATTCTCTCACATCTTAGAGATAATCACCTTCCAAATCTTCCAAATGCTCTGTACAATTCCTAATAAATCCCATTCCCCACCCCTCTCTCCATCACTGTTTCATAAAACTTTCCACAATAGCTTTGAGAATTCTCATTGCGTCTGAAGGACATATCCCTTCATCTTTAAACTCTTCTACGATTTCCTTTAACTTTTTACTCTTTCTCTCTCATAAGAATATTGTTTCCCTGCTATGTTCAAATAGAAGCCATTTTATATTTTTCCTTTCCTCCCACACCTCATGTGCCTTTAGGACCTGGAACTTTAATAAGTGTCCTCTTTGCTTGCTACTGCTCTTTTCTTCATCTACTCCTGTCTCCTTCAGAAACCTTAACTCCTTTAAAGCACACTATATGACTGTACCACCTTTTTCCTCTTCTCCTTTTTTCCCATTTACAAACTTCCTGATCACTTTGTATCATTTACTAATGGTATCAGCAACTAGGCTCTAACTTCTTCCCCAGTGTTCTTTGAGATTTCTACTGTCCATCCTGAATCTGGCCTTTTAGTTCCTCTGGTTCTTAACAACAATGACATTTTCTTCAACTTTGATCTTCAGTTATTGCCAACCATGTCCTCTGACTTTTTCGTTTAATATTATCATTTCTTACTTCTATATTTGCTTCCTAAACCTCAGTCCCTGCACTCTTTTGTAGAACCATACCCTAGATCTTGCCATCACTCTAATAGCTGTACCTCCTTTACTATATGAGCTGTGATATCCCCTCACTGACAGTCATCTCCTCTCATTCCAGCTCTTTTTCTCTAGCACATCCAATCCAATAATTCTCTGAGCACAGTAAGTCTCCCAATCAGTAACCTTACTTCCTTCAATTTCTTCCTTATCCAGCTCTAATTCCATGATCCAGTACTATAATCACTCCTCTGCAAATATCAGGACTACCTAATACCTTTCTACACTGCCAAACTTGTCTGATAAAACCTGAACTCTGGTGAATCCAATAACTAGCTTACTCTACACCTATACCACTATAGCTAAAAGCTGCTAGAGAAATTAGACAAGTAAACTGACTGGACATACTGTAACTTTATGAACACTTATATTAAAAGTACCATTCCCATCTGGTTTTCTTCTTCCTTTTCTTTTGCTAGTATGTTCTCCACTAGATCAATAATTACTGATTTCCTCCTGCTCGTTGTCCTTAGTTCTCTTTCCTTCCCTATGCTCATTTTATATAAGAAATTTCATTCATTTCAATGGCTTGAAACACTATAAAACTTTGATGAGTCTTAAATGTTATCTCCATTTTAGACTCACTCCTAGTTCCAGACTATGCAACTGCTTCTTTATTTTATTTTACTTTTTAATCAACATCTTTTATTTTTTAATAAATATCTAATAGGATATCCAATAGGCAGTTCAAACTTAAAACATTAACAAAATAGCTTCTGTTCTAAAACAATATATACTTAACTATAAACTTTTCCTATTTCACTAAATACTATCATTGGAATCAGCTTATGTTCCTCTTTTTCCATATATTTAATCTATCAATTATACTTCCACATGTATCTTGTAAGCCAACCCTCTTACCACCACCTCTTCTCCAACCCTAATGTAAGCTTATCTGTGACGTGAGTGGATAATACAAACAACATTTTTACCAATCTATCTTTGTTCTTGCATTCTCTAGTTCATTCTTTATACATCAGTCAGGTGGATCTTTCAGAAGTGTAAATCGAATCATGTCACTTTCATGTATAAAGCATTCTACAGGTTCCACATTTCACTTATTAAAATATCTAAATGTAACCACATCAGAACAATCTGATTTAACTTTTATGTAACAAAGTTCTAAGTTGTTTTCTCAATCGCCTGGACCACCAGGTTGAAATTCACATAACCTGAGCATACCCAGATGAATGAAGCATTCAATCATGGGTGGAACCTAAGTGTGTGGACCAAGGATTGGGCACTGAAATAAGAAAGAGACACTGCATTGTGGAATCCAAGATCTAAGCAGACTGAGCCCTGGCATCACCCCATGGCAGAATCCAGTTAGAGTATATTCCTGGTATCATCCCATCATAAGATCCTATCACATGTGCAAAACATGGTATATGTATACCATGGAGTACTGTTCAGCTTCAAGAAACAATGGTGATATAGCACCTCTTGTATATTCCTGGATACAACTGGAACCCATTCTACTAAGTGAAGTATCTCAAGAATGGAAAAACAAGCACCACTTGTACTCACCGGCAAATTGGTATTAATGGATCAACACCTAAGTGGACACATAGGAATAACATTTGTCGGGTGTCGGGTGGGTGGGAGGGGGAGGAGGGGATGGGTATATACAAACATAATGAGTGAGATGTGCAACATTTGGGGCATGGTCATGCTTGAGGCTCTGCCTCGAGGCGGGAGGGGGGCATGGGCAATATACATAACCGTAATATTTGTACCCCCATAATATGCTGAAATAAAAAAAAAAAGATCCTATCAGATCATGCCTCATTACTATTTGACTATAGAACCCACTCCAACCCCAGCTCAGGGAGATAGTTTGAGATCCACTCCTGTCTCCTTGTTTGGGCCACTGACAATAATTCTTTATTGTTGCAAAAACACAGTGTTTTCATATTTGGCTTTCTGTTAGGTGTGGGCAAATGAAACCAGTTTGGTTCATTTACACAAATCCCTCACTGTGATCTATATATTTTATTATATGTCCTGTGCCTTCATCTCTGAATGTGTATGTCTCTACTCACCTTCTCATCTTCTAAAATTAGTTATGCTGACTCTACCTTTTTTTACTCAAACACTCAAATTAATTTAGATCTCAGAACTTTTGCAATTGCTATTCCTTCTGATTTAACCACCCTTCTCCTTTGAGTGAGTATCTAGTTCTCGTCATTCAGGCTTCAACATTTTACTTCTTCAGGTTTACTGGTCCCTATTCCTAGATAAATCAGACGCCTTGTCACAAATAACTCTACCACATCATCCTACTTTATTTCCCTCATTGCACTCACTGATGTCTAAAATTATTCTTTTTATGTATTTGTTTTAGGTTTATTGCCTTTTTCCTCCCAATAGAATGTACTAAGTTCATTGTAGGCATGGATTCTGTCCTGTCACATTACACCTTAAGTTCTTAAAACAGTGAGTAGAATATTATAGATGTTCAATAAATATTTATTGGATGACTAAAGTAGAAATCTTAGGCTTGAGTTTATTTATACAAACAGCTTATTTATAAACTAGTGTTTCAAAGGCAAATCAAATTGATTTCCATTTTCAGCAGTCTGTCAGAAAAATGCTCTGATTAGTGTTTGCTATTCAAAACAACTAAAAATCTTTATTAAATTATTTTTAAAAATGTTTAATTTTATTGCCAAACTGTCAAGAAAGTAGGAAAAATACCAGGAGGCCAAAATAAAGGAAAGCAAAATTCCAGGAGGTTAACTATCATGCGAAATTGACAGCTGTCCTGAGGGCATCTACCAATCCATGCTTATGGTGGGCTTAAGTTTTAACATTTGCTTAGTGTGTGATTAATAAGAGACAAAGTCTAGGGCTTACTAAACTTTGCAAATATGACAAGATGGAATGTAGAACCTCAAAAGATTATAATCCTAGAAAACCCCACTCAACAAAAGCATACAGTAAATATTTTTTCTGTAAGCTTTTTACAAGGTGGGGGGAGGGGAATGTTTTCTTTGAGGATTAAATATGACAAGCCATCTTTAATGTAAGGTTGTGGCCTGAATTAATAGTTATCTGAGTCATCTGCAAAACCACAAGTACAGAACTAAAGTGACCTAAAGCATGTAGCTTTCCCCAGGACTTGACGTAGCAGGAGCTACTTCTCTTTGGAAAAGAAAACACATCTTCCACCAGGGTCCCATAATACTTTCCCAGATAAAGCTCCATTGCCTATAAGCACACAATAAAATCAGAAAACAAACACACACCAGCATAAGGCATCATGATTGAGAAGCAGTACGGAAAAAAAAAATCAGAAGGTTTACAATTTCAAATATATTAGATATTGAAATTATATGATAAAAACTACAAAACAAGTATAATTGCTTTCCTTAAAAATGAAAGAAAGCATCAAAAGTATATATAAAGATTCAGGAATGTTAAAAATGGCTGAAAAATTTGGGGAAAAAATCAGTCTTATGCAAATTTAAAATGTAATACTTGAAATTAAAAACTTAATAAATGTGTTAAATAGCAGATAAGGCAGTTAAAGAGAATTTTTTAAAATTAAAAGATAGGTATAAAAAAGGTAACTAAAGAGCAGCCTAGATAGAGAGATTTAAAGTCTGAAAAAGAGGTTAAGAATTATAGAGGATAGAGTAAGAAGCTGTAATATATGTTCAGTTGGATATCCAGTAGGAGATAATAGAGAAAAATGAGTAGAAAATAAATAAAATGCTGACGATTTCTTGGAAGCATTGAAAGATGTGACTATTTAAACTCAAAAATCAAAATGAATCTAATGTAGGGCAAATAAAAGGAAACCCAAACTTAGACACATCATTGACAAACTGGAGGATACCAAAGGCAAGACAGTCAAGAAATATTATCTTAAGAGGAATGGAAATAATTTCAAAAGCAACAATAGAAGCCCAAAATCAATGGGATGAACCTTCAAATTACTGAGAGAAAACAACTCTCAGTCTAGGATTGTATACCTAGCAAGTATACAAGACAAAACAATTGACTAATACAAATAAGCTTGATTTAATGAAATATATAAAACATTGCCCATATTCCTTTCAAGCACATATAAAATATTTACAAAAAGTGACTAGATATTAGGCATAAAATAAGTCTTGGAAAATTCAAGAAGTTGAGGTTTTGCACACATTTTCTGATCATAGTATGCTTCCCTTAATAATCACTAGTAAAGAAATAACTTGAAGATGATCATATATTTAAAAATTTTAGAAATATGCTTGTAAATGTAATTCATATCTCAAAGAAAAAAAGTAATAGAACTTAAATTATACTTGGAAATGACCAATAACAAAAATAATTAAAAGTGTGTGAAATACAGCTAAAGTAGTATTTACACGAAGGATAATAATCCTAAATACTTTCATTTTAAAAAACGATGAATAAACTCAGCATCTAACTTAAGAATTTATGAAATCATGACAGATATCAACAAAATGAAAGGAAAGAAAAATAGAAATAATAATATTAATAGGCACTCACATAGTGATTACTGTGTATTGGACATTGTTCTAACTCTAAGTCTTTTATTTTTATTATCTTTAAATTCCCCTTACCATTCATGTGATGAATTATTAAATAGAATATAAAGATATGATACTTAGAAACAGCAAGCCCAAAGACTCTTTAAAATAATATAATAAAATTGACAAATTCTAGTAAGATGTTTCAAGAATAAAAGAACACACCAATAAAAAAAGGAAGAATGAAAAACAGGATGAAATTTGACTGATGTGATAGTTTAAACAATAAGGGATAAAACAAGCAACATTTAGATAATAAAATTCAAATTTAGATACATTGAACTAAGTCCTAACAAAATACAGTTTACTCATATTGACTTAACAGTAAGTGGAGAAAAGACAAGATTATAATAATTAAAAGGTTGTATCAATACTTTATAATATTTCCAGATGTAATCAAGAATGTTTTGCAAACAATTCTATCAAAATTTAAAAGAAATGATAATTGCAATATTTGGAAAATTCTATCAGAGTATTTTATAAAAGGATTACCAAAAAAACTTGATTTTCTAGGCTACAATAATGGTGCCAAAATGAGACAAAGACGGTAGTCAAAAGGAAAATTACAGATCAATATCACTCATGGCTATATATAGTAATGATTTTATATGAAATATAGCAAATCACATCTACCTATGCATGAAAAAGATGAAGCAACATTATCAGTTAAATTTATCCCAGAAATGAAATGTTAGTTTAATATTAAGGAATCAATTAATATAATTCACCATGTAATAGATTGTATTGTCTATTCTCAATAATTTGTTTCTTCCCTACCCTGTCATGATACCTCATTACAGGGTCTGAGATTTAGCCATATGATTTTATTCGCCAGATAGAAAGTGAAGACATATGACACACTAATTATATGATTTGTTTTTCTCTCTTGTACTTTTGCTCTCTGCCATGAGAATAGCATGTCCCAGTGAGGGGTTGCTCATTCAGTATGGCCCCTGGAAAGTGAAGAAATTTGGAACTCAATCAATATATATTTGACACACAGCAGTCATGTAACATGAGGAATAAATTAGTGTTTTTGTTGTAAGCCACCAAGACACTGGGATGCTTGGTTACTGCAGCAAAACAGATTAAAGAAGTAAAACCCTGTATAATCTCCAATACAGGAGAAAATATAATAAAATTCAACATCTACCTATAATTTTTTAAAAAGTTCTTAGCAACTTAGAAAATTCCTTAATGCTATCTGCAAAAATACCAAACCAAAGCAACAAAAAATCTTTACATACAATTCTTAACATACTGTTTTAAGTGATAAAATATTACAAATTTTACCTTAAAAACTGGAAACAAGTAAATCATGTCAACAATCAATATTTCTAGTAAACATTAACTAGTCTACACGATAAGGCAAAGAAAAAAAGATAAACATAAAAAGATTGGAAAGGAAGAATTTGCAAATGACAGACTTGTGTCCAAAGAAAATCTAAAGAATATTCTGATAAATTTTTATAATTAATAAGAGTTTAGCAGGTTTGCTGAATACAAGCTAATATAAAAATCAAATGTATTTATATACATCAGAAAAAAGGTGTTAGGAAATATAGCAAAAATAATAGTGACAAAACTATTAAGTATTAAGATATAATCTAATAAAAGAAGGATATGTGTAACCTTTATGGAGAAAATTTTTAAACTCTTATGAAAGGCATTTAGGAAGACTTAAGTAGATAGAAAAGTATACATATTCTTGGATAGGAAAAGTCAATATCTTCAGGTTGCTACTTCTCCCCTAAATTTAAACACAGATTCTATGTAAGTGCTGTAAAAATCATAAGTATTCTTTATGTACTTTAAAAAGCTGACTCTAAATTTTAATAGATATGCAAAAGCCTAAGAATGGCTTGAACACTGATGAAAAAACAATCTGGGGGATCTATCCAATAGATATCAATATTCATTTCAACACGATATGACAGGTAGAGATATAGACAAATAGAACAATTCAACAAAATAGGAATTACAGAAATGTTTCCATACATAAGAAAAATTCCTATATAACAGAGAAGGCTCAGCAAATCAGTGGATAATATGTGTATATATATATTTCAAAGTATACTCAAAAATCAATTTTAGGTAGATTAAAGTCACAAATGAATGGGAAGCTATAAAACTTTTAGAAGGTGATTTGAAAAATATCTTTATGGATCTTGCAATAAGGAAAGATTTATTAACCAAGTATTCAAAGGCATTGATCATAAAAGAAAATATTGATCAATATGATTACATTATAATACAGGCCTTCTGTTCATCAAAAGGCAAAATAAAAAAATTTAAAAACACAAGCTACAAATTGGGAATAGATATTTCCAACAAGTAACTAACAAAGTATCAGACTGTAGAATATATAATGGACTCCTTCCAATAAATAAGACTACAATAAACAGCCTAATAAAAATAGGTAAAAATGAGCAAATATTTCAGAGAACAGGATACTCAGTATGATGTTATATTATATAATATATAAGATATATTAATTTATTACGAGATAGCCAATGCGATTAGTAATTGATGCAGTACAAATCAAAGTTACAAATTGGTTAGTATTTTATATTCATTGAGTAGATCAAAAATTAAGAAGTCAGCCCCAAGCTTCGATAATATATGGATCTACAGGAAGCCTACAGACTCCTTTAAATTTTTTAAATTTCAGCATATTATGGAGGTACAAATGTTTAGGTTGCATATATTGCCTTTACCCCACCCGAGTCAGAGTTTCAAGCCTGTCCATCCCCTGACGGTGCGCACCACACCCATGATGTGTGAGTATACTCATCCCCTCCTCCCCCACCTTCCTGACATCGATGAATGTTATTACTCTATGTACACTTAAGTATTGATCAGTTAATACCAATTTGATGGTGAGTACATGTGGTGCTTGTTTTTCCATTCTTGGGATACTTCACTTAGTAGAATGGACTCCAGCTCTATCCAGGATAATACAAGAAGTGCTATATCGCCATTGATTTTGTGGCTGAGTAGAACTCCATGGTATACATATACCATATTTTATTAATCCA
>VBSM01001562.1:10880432-10898670 GCA_008086735.1 Cheirogaleus medius
GATTGCTGGATCAAATGGTAGTTCTACTTGTAGCTCTTTGAGGTGTCTCCATATCACTTTCCGCAGAGGCTGCACTAGTTTGCAGTCCCACCAGCAGTGTATGAGTGTTCCTGTCTCTCTGCATCCATGCCAACATTTATTTTTTTGGGACTTTTTGATAAAGGCCGTTCTCACTGGAGATAAATGGTATCTCATTGTGGTTTTGATTTGCATTTTCCTGATGATTAGAGATGTTGAGCATTTTTTCATATGTTTCTTAGCCATTAGTTAATTTTATAATAAAATTGAAACATTCAGAATTATTTGCAACAGCAAAATAAAAACAGAAAAATAAATGTATATTAAAAGAATTTTGGATAAAGAAATGGTAGTATATTCATAGAAAGATATTTCACTTAAAAATGAATGCACTATTCATACATGCATCAATATAAGCTAAATCTAACAATTGTAATTTGAGTGAAAAATATGCTGGTAAAAAGTAAGATGCAGTATATTTCCACTGAAATGAAATTCAAAAACATTTAAAATATAACAATATATGGTTTACTGGTATCTTATAATTTTAAAGAAAATGAAAAGAATGATAAACACAGACACACTACTGGTAGGGAAGAGAGGATGCTCTTAAGCAGACTTCAAATGTTCTATTTCTGAAGATGAGTAGTGGATACCTGAGTGTTTATTTTATCATGATCTGTAATTTATAAGTTAAAATATTATTTTATGTCTGTTAATTATTTCATTAAAATAATAAAAACTGAGCAAAGTTTTATATATTAAAAAAATGAAGGTAGTATGCAAAGTCTTAAAATTAATAGTATATATTAATCAATAAATATTGTATGAAGTTGCCTTATGTATGTTTACTACCAGGATTCAATTACTATATTAAATATATGAGTAATAGAACTTCAAGATGAGAACTATGAAGGACTGCATGGACAAAGATGGATAGATAAGAAAGCAATGCTTAATTTTGCATTTAACTCCCATGTTCTTTTCTAAACACACCCTCTTCAAATTGTAAGATAACTTGAATGCCTGAAAGCAAACATAGTCTCTGCCTGAGAATCTTATTGTAGTAATTCTGCTAAAGGGCTATCTTCCATTCGGGCACAAAGATTTACTTCCAAGGCTCTACTTCACTTGCAGGAAAGCATGCTAATATCTAAAATGGGTTATTAAGGTTTCGAAGATAACAATAGCAGATATCGTAAACTATTAGAGAAACTCTGAATCTCTGTTGGGTTTAAATAGACAGCAGTGTTACAGTAAAATAGGTATATTTTATGTTCTTATTTGAAATAATTATAAATTTCTGAGCATTTAAGGCTCAGGACTTAGGAAGAAAGTCAACAGAAATGCCAAACACTCTAGTTCCTCTGCTTCTGTTGACATAGTTGAAATGAAACAGTATATAAAGAGGAACAAAATAAAAAGAACCAATTGAACTTTCACTAGCAAGCAAGGCACTTGCAATTTTTATTTCTATGTTGAGATATACAACTGCCACAGCTGACACACTCTGGAGATCTTGAGGTAATTTTTTAAGAAATTTAGAACTATCAATAAATGCGCCAATAGAGTACCTTGGAGAGCTCCAGTGGTTACTACTATCATGGGTTTAAAATTTGAAATAAAAATGACATCTCCCAATGTAGCCTCACAGAAAACCTTTCCCAATTCTGTGCTACTACATAAAGCTCCACTTTTGTGATAGAATCATACTCACTTT
The DNA here is from genome assembly GCA_008086735.1 of Cheirogaleus medius. Lineage (NCBI taxonomy): Eukaryota > Metazoa > Chordata > Mammalia > Primates > Cheirogaleidae > Cheirogaleus > Cheirogaleus medius. The sequence continues at coordinate 10,882,171 of VBSM01001562.1, forward strand.
CTTGTTTTATGGGCTTAATTCTTCCTGGAAAACATTACTCATGCCTAGGAAGTTTGCAAGGATATCATTTATGAAAAGAAAATTACCAACATTTCTAGAGGCTAGGAAATTTATTTTTATCTAAATGTAGAAAGTTTTCTGAAACATTACTCTGAAGCACAAAATAATAATTATTTTATGGTAATTAATATCAATAATCCCTTAACTTGTTTAATTGTGTCAAGCAACTTGGCTGACCAAATGTAAAAATATTACTTCAGATAACTGAAATCATTGCAAACCCATGCTGCTAGTGACTTTTTGCAGATTAAACAGCAGAAAATATAGAAGTCTGTTCAGTCAATTAGTTCATTAATTCATACTCATTTTTCCAAGGTTATCACATTATTTTTTTTAACATTTTGTTAAAGGGTATCACACAGAAGGGGCAGCAAATTGCAGTGCACAACCTAATGAATTTTTATAAAATGAACATATCCATCTACCAACACCCAAGTTAAGAAGCAGAATATAACCAACACTGCAGAAGCATCCTTCATACCCCCCATTCAAGACACCTCCCACCTAGACACTCTTTTGTGCCTACTTCTTTCCTTCAACATTGAATTTGAGAGCCATTCATGTTATTGCATGGAGTTGTGATTTGTTTATTCTTATTGCTGTGTAATATTCCACAGTATGCCACAACATGTTAAATCATTCTACTCTGCTTGAGCTTATTTGCAGTTTCCAATTCAGGTTCATTATGAATAATGTTTGTGTAAACATACTTGTACATTTCTTTTGGCAAACATATATTTCAGTGGGCTTACTGAGTCATAGGGTACAGATGTGATTAGCTTCGTAGATTCTGTTAAACATCTTTCCAACCTAGTTTTATCAATTTACAGGCACATCAGTAGTTTGTGGGAGTTCTAGTTGCTTCACATTCCCACAAATGTTTGGTATTTTAGCTATTCTGGTAGGTGTGTAGTAGTATCTCTTAATGGTTTTAATTTGCTTTTTATGATGATAAGTATCTCATCCTTTATTGGCCATTTGGATATCCTTCCTTTAATGTTTCTGTTTAAGTTTTCCTGACTGTTTTTTCCCTTGGATTATCATCAAGTTATAATGAGGATTAAATGAAACACTATAAATGAAAGGATCTTTGTAAATTTGCAAGTGTTAAAGGTAAAGCATTTTATTATCAATTAATATAATGCACATAATATATATACACATATGTATGTATACTATGTGTATATATATGTATATGTATGTATGTGTATATATATAACATTTTGGAAGACTACAATTTTCTAGATCACATGAAGGCTGTGAGTTTTCCCAACATGGCATTTTCTTAACAACTTTCCTTTTGTGAAAGTAAGATACTATGTACATAAAATCCCCAGGAGATGATATGTCATATTGTCCCAGCTCAATAAATGATAACTCCTCTTATTTTAATTATATTTAGTTGACTTGAGTTTGAAGTATTGAGAACATGACTCAGGAATGATGATATCCCTGAACAAGATGGAGCTCAAAATCCAACCAACCAAAGGAAAACATGATAATCAATCAAATATTTTTGTCAAAAAAGAAAAATATTTCATCAAAATTAAAATCTCCAGGGAGAAGGAGCAATGTATAAAGTTTACTAATAACCTCAGAATGATCTGGGAAGTCTGGCAGCCTGAGGATTATGGCTTTGGCAGCAATATTACACAACCTATCAAACTCAACTGAGTATCTGTGGGGCTTTGTCCGTGTGGATTTTGTTTTAGAGCCTCTGAGAGTAAGACACGTTTTTAACACTTATGGTTAACAGATTTTGGAGACATATCTCCAAAACCAGTGTCTAAACAAGTTGGGTTACCTAATTTCCTATTGATCATAGCCAAGGAAATCTTTCAAAGTTCTTGTGATGGGTCATATTTTCCTAGTAGGTATTAAGCATATTTAGGGAATGGGAGTAATATTTTCTTACATAAAATATTTTTCAAAATGTAAAGTGAGAAAAGTCTGTAACCTTGATATTGAATGAACATGGTAATTACACATTCAAACTAAAATTGATTAAAGAATTTGGAGTGGATACAATAGTCATTAGATGCCTTTGCAGGATATTTGAGTCCAGGAGTTTTCTATTCCAACATGGACTTAAGACATGTAAACATGTAAACATATGCTGAGGCAGAATTTGAAATAGGTCACAGGTGTGAAATTGGAAACAGCAGCATATATATTATCCTGGAGTGCAAGATTTCAGAAAAAGAGTAACTCTTTTTAGCTAAGTTGTTCATAAGCCTTTTAGATATAAAGGGAAGAGAAGAGCTCCGTGCAACAGGATTGGCAAACAACACTTTCCCAAAATAGCAGCCCTGCTTGCACAGTTCTCAGAGTAAAAAATTGTTATCATGTAGTCATACCTTCAGTCGTTCCAGTAAACTGTTCAACAATTATTAATAAAATTCTGATATTTTCAGATTTGCATGTGCAAGCTAATATGCTTGTGCATACTTAATATTAATATATTACAGTGACTTGGTAGATGATTGAGATATATTTTTTTCATTCAAATTATTTTCATGTTATGCTTTGGGGAAGGGAGATTATTAAAGCTTGAAAGACACCTAGAGTTAAAACCATCATTCTGTATTAATGCATCCCTGATGTGCTAATTACTGAAGCACTCTGAGCAGTCGTTTGAAATATGGTGCAATTTAGAGAGTTAAATACAGCATAACAACGTCAAACTATGCGTTTTCTTGCTTTTATGTTATGAGTCTTGCATTCTAATTTTCCTTTATATCATTATTTCTTATCTATTCAGTAATCCAAATGTCATGTAAAAAATACTTCACAGTGTTGTTTTTAATTATCTTTTTTTTCAGGGTGAAAACCAAGGCAGGGTTCAGGTTCACGTTAACTAAAGTATTATGTCTAATTTATTTCTACACTCGACATTTCTCAGTTTTATTTGGCCTTCTGAAACATCTTTCTGAATTTCATTTAATTTGCTTTGGAAAAAACCTTTTCAAAACTAATTGGAGAACATTTAAAGTTTGTGATTTCATTGGAATTTACATAATTTAAGACTATAAACAATTAAAGTTTTGTTTGACAGAAGTAAAAAATACGCCATATTTAAGCTTACTGTAGAAACGAAGTCAATAAAGAATCTAGCCTCTTTCTAGATAAAGAATGGTAACAGGTAGCTAATTGGCAGCATACAATTTTAATGGCTGACGGTATTCAACATTACAGTCTCAATATTTTGTGCTGATTGACTTCTGTCAAAGTGGAAAAGGAGGGAAGTTTCGGTAGAATTGTACCACGATTATTCCCAGAGAAAAGTGTAAGGCTGGGTGATGAACACATAGCGGGCCTCCCCTCCCTCTAATAATATTCCCATTCAAGTCAAAGCAGTCTGGAAGTCTTGAGGAGGAAGAGAAGGCAGGGAGGACATGATGAGGAGCAACATAGTCTGAGATGTGAGAAAGCAGAAAGAGAAGGCAATTGCTGGGCAGGAGTGGGTGAGTAGGACTTGGGGAGAAATGAAAGGATTTATATTTACATAATAGAAGAGAAACCAAAGTCTTTGTATGTCTTTTGTTTTCCCCATAGTACCAACTGGATGTCTGTGAAATTTGTAAATATATAAATAATCAGTCCCCAGCCCATCTCATCATACATTCATTAGATATATATTGAGCTCCAGTAACTGGGGATTACAATAGTAAGACACGTCTGTATTCTAGCCTCATGAAGCTTACAGTCTAGTGGGAGATTGCCATGATACCAATAGATATACAAATAACTGTCATTAAAATCATGATCCTTTTATGAAGGTGAAGTTCTGAATGCCAGGATCTCAAATCTGGTATGGGAGTACAGGAAAAACGGTGTGGAACAGTGGTTAAGAGCCTGAGCTATGGAATCAGAGTCCTGGGTTTGGCTCACTTATTAGCTGTGTGGCTCTTGGTTATTAAACTTTCTAAGCCTTCATTTACTTACTTTTAAATGATTATAATACTAGTATCTACTTTATAAAATTTCCATAAAAGTTGAAGGGATAATACCACAAAGAAGAGGAGTAGGGCGTTGAGATCAGGAAAAAGTGTACAGGGTTTTGGGATTGTTATTGCTGTGCTTCCTGGATTGCCTAGTGGATCGTGGCTGATAGTTAACATGCTGATATATATCACATATATTCTTTTATACTCATCAAACTCTTTATACTTCATTTTTCAAAACAATTTTTAGAAATGTAAGATATCAGCAGTCTTTACATGTTGTTTATCTCTGTGGTGTAGGATTATAGGGAACTTTAAACATACAATATCTAGTTTTTTAAAAAACACAGAGACAAAAGAAAAATATATTGAGTGAGAGTAAACATAAAATGTGCATCCCAGAGTACTTCAGTGAAGAGCTGAAGCAAGGGGTAGCTTGGTTCATGTGGGGACTTGAAATATCAGGGTGTGGCTAAAATTTAGAAATGCTAGAAAGAAACTTAGGCCCAAGGTGAGTCTGGAAGTAGGGAGAGTGCTTTCTTGGCCAAGTGAAGTTCAGATGGAGTAGCATTTAAAGGATAGAATAGACTGTTTTAAATAAGTACTAAATTGATTAGAATTAATCATCAGATAAGAGCTGCCCAAAGAAGAGGTTCAGGTGTTGGTGGTATAGTGGTGAGCATAGCGTCCTTCCGAAGAAGAGGTTAAGGTCTGTACACATTTGTATAAATGCATGGTTCTCTAACTTTTTCTAATGCAGAAGCTCATTACAGACACTTTTTTAAAACACTATGTTCTTTGAGTAAATTATGAATCTTTACATATTTAGTATCAATAAATGCTAAGAATAATTTTGACAAGGAAAAAACAAAAGTCACATATAGTAGGTAAAAACAAAGAGGAACTCCATCTTGTGGGGTAAAACCAACACTGTCACATGGGGCTGGGGTGCTCCTTCATCACTAAAGTCATGCTTGAGAACCACTGTTGTAAGCCAAAACGCAGAGCTCAGATTTGACCCAGAAATACGGGACTGTCAGTACACAAACTGATGATACCAATGGGGAGAGAGGTAGAGATTGAATCACTCTAAAAAAGAGGAGCAGCTTGTGCTTCTCAAGATACCCTATTAGAGTCTAGTTTTCCTTTCTCCATGACTTCCTAAGATCACTCTTTATTTCAGTAAAAATCTTTGTAAATCATAGATCGTGTTTGACAAAAGAAGTTGTCAATAATATTTTCAACTCATTTTTGTGTCGAGTAGTTGTAGCACATCTAATATCATTAAATACTATCAAATGATAACAGGCAGTACCTCCCTTCAGTTACTCATTTATTTTGCTGATATTTGTGAGTTTCTCTGTAGTGGGCAAGGTATAGGGATTATGTTCCATATGATTACTCTCTAGTCAATTGCCATTTATAAAGAAAGATTATTTAAGTTTCTCATTCTTCATACTCAGTTTTTTTCCCCCCAAAGCTGGGTTGCGAACATACTTGTTTTTTATGGAGTGGAAGCTTTAAAATTTCTGTATGAGAATGTTTCTAAATCTGACTTTGAATCTCAATGATATCTACAATACTAAAAGAGGTCTACACCTGTTGGTCATATGGATTATCACTTTATAACTGGTACGATGTCAATATCTTTGTTCATATTTGTGTTTTCCATAAAGTTGGTATTTTTTTTTAAATTTTTATTTTTTGAGACAGAGTCTTACTCTGTCACCCTGGCTAGAGTGCCATGACATTAGCCTAGCTCAAAGCAACCTCAAACTCCTAGGCTCAAGTAATCCTCCTGCCTCAGCCTCCCAAGTAGCTGTGACGACAAGTGCACACCACCACGCCCGACTAATTTTTTCCATTTTTAGTAGAGATGGAGTCTCACTCTTGCTCAGGCTGGTCTTGAACTCCTGACCTCAAGCAGTCCTCCCACCTCGGCCTCCCATAGTGTTGAATTATAGTCGTGAGCCATTGCACCCAGCCCACATAATACTTTTAAAGATTTTTAAATTTTAATATTTTTTACTTTTTAATTTTTTTTATTTCAGCATATTACGGGGGTACAAATGTTTAGGTTACCTATATTGCCTTTGCCCCACCTGAGTCAGAGCTTCCAGCATGTCCATCCCCCAGACAATGAGCACCGCACCCATTAGGTGTGAACATACCCATCCCCCTCCCATCTGCCCGACACATGATGAATGTTACTACTATATGTGCACTTAAGTGTTGATCAGTTAAAACCAATTTGCTGGTGAGTACATGTGGTGCTTGTTTTTCCATTCTTGTGATACTTCACTTAGTAGAATGGGTTCCAGCTCTACCCAGGATAATACAATACATATAGCAGTGTAGTAATTAAGGGCATAGACACTGGAGTCTATCCATCTGGATTTGAATCCTGGAACCACAATTTACATGCTGTATGACTTGGGCAGATTACATAACCTCTCCATGCTGTAGTTTCCCCGATGTGGAAAAAGGGAAAAATAAGAGTATCTGCTTTGTAGTGTTACTTTGAAGACTAAATAATTTTATTCCATGTTAAGCACTTAGAACAGTGTCCAGCACACAGGAGGCACAAAATAAATGTTAGCTACCATAATTAATGGGGAAAATGTGGGCTTAGCAACACATAATAAATTTATGTCAAATTTTAATAAATAGCCAAATGATGTCATAGAATGCTGTAAAACGAAGGTTTCATAGTAGTTCAAGAAGAGAAGATATAGAAGCTGAGTAGTGATGGGGGATGCAGCACTATGAACATGCCACACCCAAACTATTTCTGGATGACATTTAGGCTGAAGGATGGAGGTAGTGCTACAATGGGGCACAGGGAGATATCAGGGTTTATGGTGATATTATATCTTTTGATCTGGGTAATGATTATATGGGGTGTTCGTTTTGAGATGATTCAGAAAGCTATATATTTATGACTTGTAAACTTTTCTCTACATGTATTTCAACAAATAACTTAAGAGAAAAAAACAAAGGTGCAGACTTCCCCTTTAATCTTACCCGAAAACTCATGCCTTAGTATTCAACACCATATTTATGCTCTTCATCTTGGTTGAATTTGGACCAAAAAAAAAAAAAAATCACCTCACCTTACCCCACTAGTGTTGCTAATTGAAATGTTACTGGTTTTATGGTTTGTTTGGCGTAGATGTAAATTAAGATTTTATAATTATATGTGTGCCAAAATCATAGTAGCTTGCAACTAATTTTAAGCTTACATGTGTTTTAATAACATAAAGATAGTTCAAATTAAGATGGAGTTTGTGATCATGTTATTTTTTACTTTAAAAGGACTTTTTGTACTATTTGTAATAACTTGCTTTAGTGCATTTGAGAGATAGTGAATTAAAAAACAAAAGTCACAAGAGGTAAAGAAAGTTCTGAAAATCTTAACTGTTTTTAACTTATCATTTGCTTACTGTTACAGGAAATTATTTTTTTTTCTGTATATTTTCAAAAGTAATTTTCTGCTTTTAGGGATTGGTTGGAATGAATTTGCCCCATGGTTTGTTCATAAAGGTAAAGTCATAAAACTATTGTGACCCTGCTGGATGATGGGTCAGATATTAGAATACAGTACCTACTATAGTGCACAGGGATTTCATGAAGCCAGAGTGAAATAGCTAGACCTTTCTTCCTTCAAATTCAGTATGTTTCCATTCATTGAAAAAATATTTATTTATCTGAGTGCTCATAAGTGCCAGGTACTATTTTAAGCAACAAGAGTCAGGAATGATAAAATACATAAGTGGTGTGCATAGCCAGTGGAAACCTATCATTCAAAACCAGAATTATAAAGCCTTCCTGTTGTTTTTACCCACTTCTTGTCAATTGTAAGAACTGATTTATTAATAAATCTAGCTGTTGACAGAGAGAAAAAGAGAGAGAGAGAGAGAGAGCGCACGAGAGAGATGCTATAAAAATTTGGGAAACTTTGCAACAAAATAGCACTTATATTTAGCATAACATGGTAACAGTTTAGATAATCTATATTTCAGAACTTGTGGCAACAGCTGTATCTTGGTAAAGTGACATATTTGTTTTTCAGAAGACACAGGAATTATAACATAAAATACTGAAAAAAATGTCCAACAAATATTTATTCATGGTTATTCCATGTGGTGGGGTTATGTATGATTTTGCTTTCTTCTTTGTGCTTTCTATAACTTATAATTTTAAATAAAGAGACATTAATTGCTTTTGTAATCAGAGGGAAAACGGTAAATTATAAACTACAGACCTTGAAATTAAGTTAAAAAATTTACAAATAATCCTGTCTGTATCTGCAATGATCAATATCATAACATTTAAATATAATCACAGAGAACTGTCATTTCCTGAATGTACATTTAGGAAAAACCCAGACAATAAATGATTTCTTAATCAATACAACTTAAGAAAGACTCTTACATAGTGTCTGGCGCTGAATTTGGATTGCTAAATATATGAAAGTATAGATTTCTTTGTATTTCTTCTCAAGGGCATGTATCAAAAATTAGGTGCAGAAGATGATGCTGAAATAGAAAGTGCTGAAGCACACAGTTAAAACTTTAAGTAGCAGAAAGTGTAATGCAGAAGTGGTTTTCCTGCTAAATGAACCAGAACTCTCTATTGCAGGGCATGACAAGGTGATGATATCTGTTTATTTACTGAGAGACATTATATTTTGGTGTGTTGAGATTGATATCTCTCTTTGTGTAGCAAATCAGAACATCAAATTTGTTAAATGCACATCTCTCATTTAGTATTCAAATAAAGTGCACAATTCTCTATTCAGAGAGTACAGATATTCTTGAAATTAACTTAAAATCTTTAGACCTCTGAGTCAAAAATTCCTTATTTAGAAAAATTTCTCACATAGAAATGATGGTATTTTAGAGATGAAAATAACCTTTGGATTCATCACACATAATTTCCTTATTTTTGAGATGCAGACATTGAGATAGAGAAATTAGCTGGTTCATCCAAAGTCACCTGAATGGCAAAAGGCAAAATCCACTTTTGAACTTTGTTCTCCTGTTTCCAGCCTAGTATCTTCCTGCTGATTCTTGAACATTCAACCAATCTCTTCAAAAATACTATTTCAACAACTTACTCTTTGCAAATATTTCTCTGATTTTATTTCATTTTAATATTACACACCTAACGTCATAATCTGTCCTCAAGGTTCTCATTGAGAGCAACTCAAGCTTTCAAGAAAACTACTCCAGCATGTCCGAATTCACCAATGTGAGACAAAGAGAAGACATTTCTATTAAAAGACAAGCGGTTCCATTAGGAAACTGTCTAATTCCCTAAAATAGAAAGACCTTTCCTACATGTCTAAATTAATTTAGACATCATTTTTCTCTAATTCAATCATAGCTTTTCCTAGTATCAACAGGTAACTTTTTTGTACCAGCTGGGTGCTTAGAAAATTGTTAGGCAGTACAATCAACATAAAAAGATATTTTTAGACCATATCTTCAGGGAACTTAGCATCTTATTTAGGAGATAGTACAATTAGAAAATTGTTATAGTATAAGATGTTATGCAACAAAAGCCCAACTGAATTTATTCTGGTGACAAATATTATAGTATAGCAAAAGGATGACTTGCTATGGGTGCTCAGACAGAAACACTAGGATTACTGGCAATGGCTCTGTGATGAGACTGGCATTGAGGTAGTGCTAGGAGACTACCAGATAGATTTTCTAGGTGGAAACATATATTAGCAAGAAAATGGAAGCAAAGAAATAAATATTGCATGGAAATTTTACATTCGAGGGCAGTGATAAACATGCCTGTTATGAGAGGATATTTCAGATGTATTAGCCAAAGTAAAATGAGGCCAGAGCAGGAAGTTAGGAATGCATCTGAGAAGCCAACAGAGTTATTCAGGAAGGACTGTGCCAGGGCCTGGTCCATAGAACAGAAAGAAAGGAACAAAACTCAAAATCAGGGAAAACGGAAATTAGGCAGGACTTGAAAAAAAATCAATTTACCCAAACCCTAATAGTGATTGATTGTCACTCATCCAGTCAGGGAAGACAGAACAAAGCAGAACAAAGCAATAAAATAGATGCCTCATGCTAAAATGAGAAGTCAGCTCAACTATTCTTGGTCCTATTCTTTCCTAATCAGATGAATGATAATCTAACTACAGCTGAACAAAACAATTTTAGGTTAACAGTTGTTCTTTAATATTACTGTCCAGACCATAAGCTATTTAATAGTCTTAATGGAATAGGTCACCCAGGTCAAGGAGGTTGAGACATAAAGCGGGAAAGTGTATTTATCTGCTATGGGAAATAGTTTAGCACATGGTAGGGCAAAGGCTTTAGCATCTGATGGCCATAAAAGTTATCTGATAGGATTTTACTGTCACCCTGTATGCTCCTCTCTTATAGCAGAGGATTTAAACACTAATTCCTTCACAGCAATCTCTTAGTTTCAAAAGCTTTCTTCTTTAGATGGGTGTTAAAAAAATAAATATCCAAAGTAGTTAACTTCTCTGCTGAGCAGAGGTGTGGGTACACCAATTCATTTTTAATCCTGAGGTTTTGCTAATATTGTCTCCCAAACCAAGAAAAGTAATTTTTATTAGCCAAGGTTAGTGAGTGCAAACTATATTCTATTTATTGCCAGAGATAACATTACCAACCTTGACTAGTAATGCTATAAATGTGCATCATGTTTTGGTCATGAGAGTTACCCAGTGAGAAAACCTTGAACATGTTTTGAAAAATCTCAGTCCACAAAAGAGGCAAATCAGTCCAGGCTTTAGGGAGACTTTAGATCTGGCAGGGGCTCACCTAAATATCTGAACAAGTTGCATGCCTTAAGAGAAGTGTTCTCTACTTGTCTTCTTTGAAATGTTTTCTTAAAACTTCTGCAATTGCTTATGTTATTCTATATTATTTCGTTTTTTAAATGTGCCTATGCCTTTTGGGTCTGAACTAGTTTCACAGACAAACCTACCTGAGCCAAAAAATTATCGAGGGTCACCAGTCTGCCTGGCATGCAAGCTGCTCCAGATGAGGTTTCAACAACTGCTTCACTGGAGATGAACAATTTTCTATTCATCTAAATCCTCTAGATCTCCAGCAAAGCCCATGTTCAGTATGGGATAGTGTTATTTTTAGAAGAGAGTATTTCTATCAAAGAGTAGTTGGGGCTGCTATCTGTCTCCAGGTTTATCAAGAGCAACATGAGCAGCAAGAAACCAAAAAGCAAGTATCTGGCTATCTTTCCTCAGTAGTGAACATGCTCATTAAGAAGAATATGGCTGGCAACAACCTCAGCCTTGAAATTGACCTTGATTGATCAACTTGGATCATATTCTAGAGAGTATGATGTTCATGCCTCACACCCTCTTTTCCAAAATGTTGATGTTTTGCATTGCCATGTAGTAGTGGAGGAAGTGTGTTCCGTACCAGTGGTCTGGTGGACCTGGCTTATACTAGTTCATACCAGCTACCAAGAATAAATTTTCAAGACTTTGGTGAGATAGTGGTTAAACATAACTATTAATGATAATTAAATTATACAAATTTATGATTAAATAGATTATATTAAAAACAAAGGTAACAAATATGCAAAACATACACTGATTATTTTACACTTTTTTTTAATCTGTGCTCTTCAGGTTATTTTTGCCTACTGAACCTGTACAATAGAAATATCTTTATAAAAAATAAAATGTATGACTGTGCATTTTTTTCCCAGCTTCACACTCGATGTGACATTGGTAGCTTGAGATCAACTATACTGGAAATATTAATATTTACACCACAAAAATTGGCAAATGCTGCAATTCTGAGATCCCCCTACCCACTTGAAAACTGCTTACCAAATATTTACCAGCACACCACTAGTAAAGACTATTTTGAGAGCTGAGCCATGGGTCAAGATAAATAATATTTAATTTAAATTAAAGCTTTTTCCCATGTGAACATCACTAGACTGATTTTCTCTTACAAGAGAACATTCAAAAGATGAGTTTCTAGTAAAATGGCCCAGGAGCCTTTCTCATAAATAAAAACTACGTGTATGTACAATCCCAAGTTACTTTTAGCAAGCATTTCATCAAAAAAATTTTAATTAAAGCATATTTCACTACATGAGGGAACAATTAAAAAACAAATTTACCAGTGATAATTTATAATATATAAGACCAATATTAAAGTTTTGAGAATGAAATAAAAACTAATTAAGCAATTAGGAAGATTACAGTTCCAACCAAGCTATTTTCATTACATAGATAGGAATATAAGGCCAACTCTATTTAAGACATTCCATTTGAAGTCAATTCACATTTTTTCCAATGGAATTGTGATATATCAAATAATCCAGTTTAATTCGTCCTTTTGCTGTTAAGAATTTTAAACATGTGGATGTAGTTATCTTGGCAATAAACATGAACTGTTTCCTATTATATTTATTCCTGAACATATATATGCTCATTTGCTTTTGTCAGATATAAAACTATCTACCTAAGACCAGCTGATATTTGACAAAGTAGACAGCAACATATACTGGGGAAAGAAAGCTTTATTCAATAAAAGGTGCTGGGAAAACTGGATTGCCACATGCTGAAGAATGGAACAGGACCCCTATCTCTCACCATATACAAAAATTAATTCAAAACGGATAAAAGACTTAAGTTTCATGCATGAAACCATGAAAATTCTGGAAGAAAATGTATGAAAAACTCTTTTAGACATTGGCCTAGGCAAAGACTTTATGACTAAGACCCCAAAGGCAGATACAGAAACAACAATAAATAAATGTGACTTGATTAAATTAAAAAGCTTCTGCACAGCAAAGGAAATAATCAACAGAATAAATAGACAACCTACAGAATGGGAGAAAATATTCACAAACTATATATCTAATAAAGAGCTAATATCCAGAATCTACAAAGAACTTGAATAAATCAGCAAGAAAAAAAAATCACTAAAAAGTGGGTAAAAACCATGAACAGAAGTTTTTAAAAGAAGATAAACAAATGGCCAACAAACAAATAAAGAAATACTCAACATCACTAATTATCAGGGAAATGCAAATTAGAATCACAGTGAGATAACATCTTATCCCTGTCAGAAAGGCCATCATTAAAGATTCAAAAAACAATAGATGCTGATGTGGACACAGAGAGAAAGGGATGCTAATACACTATTGGTGAGATTGCAAATTATTAATAGTACACTGCTTTTTAATGACATGTTGTGTTTCATTGTCATTCAGCAGGTGGGTGTGTATGTGTCTTATCTCCTAAAGTTTTATAAACTGTTACAGTGCAAAGAGCCGACATATGAAGTGAGAATGATGTGGAATGCATCCCTTTTCTGTTTGTTGTTAGTTGGGTATCTTTGAGCCTCTATTTTCTTACCCATCAAAGGGGCATATTTCCTTCTATCTTGCCAAAGTTGTAAATCTTACTATTATAGAAAGGTAATAATGTTCACCAATTACCTAAGTCAGTGTCTGGTACATAGTTCATTTTCAATAAATAGTATCTATTATTATATTCTTGGAATACTAAACATTGAAGAAAATACTTGATTGCTGTATTAAATTTAATTATTATGGTTATTTGTGCTTTTCTCTTAGTAGCATAGGAATGTTAAAAACATATTTTCTACTGAATAAACAAACATAATGCCTAGTATAAGTAAATTCAATTCAAGAACCATGACATGCAAGGGTCAGTTAAATCTGCTTAGACTGTTTCCTGTTAAAATGTGTTTAGTGTATTTTAGAGCCTTATTGACTCAAGTAAAGGAAACACTGGTTTTATCCATCATGTATTTCTCTAGGATTGTACACGCACTATTTAATCTAAAACTAAATGATTTCTAGAACTCCTATTTTATAGAGGAAATGCATAAATATTTCAGCATGCCTTTTAGATAAAAAATACCTGAGGAAGATGGGAAGGATAAGGAGTATGAGGAAGATAATGTTGCTACCTTATTCATAAGCAATGGTTCTATGTAGGAACTTTGACTTCTACAAGCATCTTAGGAATTCAACAAAGGGGAAGAGGAGGAAGAGAAGCAATGTTATACAATAGAACTTGGTCGATATTATCTTCTCAAATAATTGGCATGGTAACCACACCTTTATTTAGAAAGAGAAAACTTACACAAGAAGTACACTTTTGATTTCTGTAGAGGAAGCCTAGAGAATATTTCCTCTTCAGCACTGTCTTGTTTGCTAGAATTTCCTAGCTGGCTGCTTGCGTTCCTGTTAGGTAGATAACAGGCCAATTCCAATTATCTTTTCTCCTATTTCTCATTGCTAATAAAGATACTGGGAGATTTGTCTGCTTCCTGGCCACAGATTTCACTCAGTAGGGTTATTTCTACCCATGAATGATAGAGATGGACTATTAAATTCAACACCACCACCAACAAACAGGTATTAAATCTCTCTAAAGATTAAATTTGGGATTAATTGAATACATCTTATTTATTACAGAGAGCATGCTGATATGTCAAATTTATAGATAAGGTGAAGTGAGGTTTCCTCTGGATTGTCTTGAATTATTTTATTTTTCTAGAACTATTGTTATAATTTAACTTCCTAGCCTCCATTCTTATTTTTTTTAAGTTTTATATGTTCTTTGTTATTGCTCTAGGCCAATAGTTAAACTTTTTTTTCTAACTTGTGGAGAACTTTATTTGAGTGAAGTTTTACCTGTAAACTCAATTTGAGAACTGATCAAAGAGACATTGTTTAGCAGGTAGGCTAAGAGTGATTCCCACAAACTCCATTCTTTCATGAAAATATTTACAGTAGCAAACTCTTAAAAATCATGAATTATGGGAAAATAAATATTTTATATGAACTCTTTTATAACTGTAGTCAGTCCATTATTGTAAGCTCATGAGTAATAGGATCAGTTAGGTCCTAGCTACAAATGCAAACAACAGGCGTGGAGGCTGTATTTTCCACATATGTTTGAGGCAATTTTAAAATTCCATTGCAATAAGGCTAAAAACTGTTTCTTTAACCCACCCCTAAATTGAATAGCAAACCAAGACTACTTATATAATTTGATAATTGCCTTCAAAAATACCTATTAATTTGGCAGATAATGTCAGATTTTTTCAAGTCAAATATTGTCATTTTACTACTTTTTCTACAAATTAATTTTAAAATGAGGCTGCCGGTCATTTGAAAGATTGTGAAACAATCTGGTCTTTGAGGAAGACATCAAACACCAGTGTCCCTGAGGCTAAGATTTGATAATAGACTCTTGACAGCTTATAGAAAAATCTCACATTTTTTTTCCCCTGTGATTTCTGTGGCTACTGACCTATTGGAATCATAATATGATCAATTGTGTTTAGTTCTGCAAATATGATAGTCTGCATCTACTTATCATTAAGACCATGACATTGGCATTGTCTAAGGGAAATTCATGTTTATGCAAACAACATTAGATTTCTTCATCAAAGTTACACCACAGCTACAATGAATTGTAGATCTGAGAATCCATGTCAGCCTTCTCTAAACAAAATCTTGTGGTATAAACACACACACTCACATGTGCACACACACATATATACACATTTCTGTGTCTGAAATGTCAGTTAAAGTGTTTGAGTACTTTAATAAAAAGATAGTATACTAAATTTGAAAAGTCTGTGTGACAGCAAAAAAGAGATTGTTTACTGTGATATTTTTCTACTGACGAATCCAGTAGGTACAAGGGAGTCTCTAGACAATTTGATTTTTTCCTCTATTGATATTTGTAGTATATGCTGGCACAACACTGCACAGCACAAAAACAGTGCTTAAGGTGAGCTGATAAGGGTTGAGAACAGTTCACATTGGTGCTTTATTTTCAATCATTGGAAAAAAAAACCCCAAATATTGGTGCTCAAGAATTGGGGGACCATATGGGAGACCTTAGAAGCCATTGTAAAGTAAATGTAATCTAATAAAAGTAAACACCATAAGGTGGCCAGCACACTGTGAGTTATTCAGCCAGAGAAAGTGTGAAAGAGAAAGACAGACACTAAGAAGAGAGTGATGGCATTTCAATGAAAACTTTTAAATAATCCAGAGGAAAGAACTAAATAAGTAAATGAAGGAAAAACTACATGGTCAATTATTTTGTTTAGTTTGTCAAAAGGTAAATGATTGGATTTGGATTATATCTACATAGATAAGAATGCTGAACAGTCCACATAAGTATGCTGAATAAACAAATGGGAAAAGGATATTTTTGGAGGAATGGATTCTCTATATGGTTTATCTCTACGAACTCGGTTAATAGGGGTCTTTTACTTGTTAAAATTGCTCATTGAAAAACACTTCATTGAGTTCTTTGGCTTAAAGGCAATTCTTCATTTTAAAGGAGCTCTTGTGTAAATTGACCACACACACACACACACACACACAAACGACCACAGCCCACACCCATGTACCTGGAAATAGCCTGGAAGATAATAAGTTTTTTTTTCTTTTTTTTTTTTTG
>VBSM01001562.1:10898770-10935550 GCA_008086735.1 Cheirogaleus medius
ATTACATGTAACCAAAATGTTTGTACCCCCATAATATCCTGAATAAATAAAAAAGAAAAAGAAAAAAAAAGAATGTCATACATTCAGGAAGTATTAAAGACAAGTAAGTTAACATGGAAGAATTAGTCCATGTTCAGACAGCATCATGTCAGTGGAAGGTCATTTTCAATGTGCAATGTGATACATCATGAGAACATACATGCAGTTGCAAATCAGAATAGCTGAAGAGAGAAACCACTGATGGAGGTGGTGGATGGCTGCACTCCTCAGGATGTACCAGCAGTAGATCTCTTAGGAAGAAAGTTGGCCTAGGTGCATGAGCCAGTGAACATGTGGGTGAGAAGATATGACACAAAAACCTTATAAAAGAAGATAGCATATCTTATTTCATTACTGGAAAGAATGGGGGCAAATTCCACTTCTCTGAAAAATATATGGTAATATAAGCTGAACACAAATATTATACCTTTCCCATCTTAACAAATATAGAAAAAAGGAAGACTGACTGCTATCTCAGAGGAGATTACAGACAATAAGGGGCTAATTAAGATATTATGGGTTGAAGAAACAGTATTCTATTGTCGTTAATAATTTTGAATAGTGCAGTGATTTTATAATTTAATGAAATAAATCCTATGAGGACTAATAAGATAGCGTTTTAAAAGTCCTTTACAGAAAGGAGTTATACAAGCCTAAAGTCTAGCTATTAGCAAGTATCTGCATATTTTAATAATATATATTCTCCTTCTGAAAACATACTTGAAGAACTATAATTAATCACCACAGTTTTAACTCTCTTATCATTCAGTAATTTACAGAGTATAAGTATTATGAAGAACTCTCATTAGCACTTCAGAACTTGGGAAATAATGAACTTCTTTCTGTAGTTTGGAGGCTGGGTTTTTACAACTAATAGAGAAAAGGCATCTGATATCATTGAGAAAGATAGCTACAATAGATCATTAATACATTAACTCAGAACTCAGATTTGTTTCTCTACCATAAGAGCTCAGTTTTAAATATGGTTATTTTACTCTGGCAGAGAGGCAGTGGGCATTCATAGATCTTTGCAGTTTTATTAAACACTCAGAGAACCCACTGTGGGGTGTGTGTATGTGTGGCCGTGAGTCTGTGTGTATGTGTGTGTTATCCTCACATGAGGAGTCTGGCCTTGTATGATTCTTTAAGCCCCTCATTCAGGAATCCAATGTGATGTTATACTCTCTGGGAATAACTAGACAAATCTCTATTATTGGTTCATGCTCTTTTCAGAAATCTGTTTCCCCAGGAATGGAGGAGACACTTTGGCAAAATTATTAAGAGAAGATAGGACACAGAAGCATTCCTACCAGCCAGGAGATTGCCTGGACCACAACTCTCAGCTATCTTAGAGTTAAAAGAAACCGGTAATTATTAAAGTCATTATTTTTTATATTAGTGGAGAAGATTTTTACTAAATCTAGCTATCTTTACTTTCCAGTCTTTTCAGATACTAAAGATATTTGAAGGAGTATTTCATGTTTTTCCTAGGGAAGAAATTTGGGCATCCTTTGGCTGGGTTATCTATGTAAGTCTACTGATTTTCTTTTTGCTGTTAACTGGGGTATTGTTATATCTCTCGTCAATAATAACCAGTTATTGGATTTGGGGAGGATGGCAATGGCAGCAGCATAGTTTTCAAATGTCTCTGAATCCCATAAAAATAGCCAGATTAACATGACAACAAAACCAAAAACCTATGGACAGCATTTGCAGTAAATGTAGGTAACAAGATAGTTCCATGAACCCCAAAATGCAAGATTCTGAGCACAAACCACTGCCAGGGTTATTTCAGTCTTTTTAGGAGAAAGCAGAGGGAAGTCATGGGGCATCTGATGGTCCTGAGAATCCCAAAATAGCCCAGAGCTTTTCACTGGGGGGCACAGTGGGCCAGCTTGAGAATAGCTGCTGAAACTGGGAGTGGTGTTGCCAAGTGTAATAATCAGTAGTGCAGAAGATCCAAGCCTAGTATGTGTTCAGAGCACAAGAGGCAGCAGCAGTCTAAGCTGTATGGCTTTAAAAACTGACATGTCAGGGCCCAGCACTAAGGAAAAACTACTGAAGGAGAGTCAAATCCAACTGGATATTGACAATAGAGATTAAGAAGAGAAGAGGTCTACATAAAAGTGGAGTAAGGGAACAATTCCACGAAAGCCTGGAAAGCAAGCCACCTTATATTTTGGATCCCCTAAGAAAACAACAAAAAATAGCTCTGAGTAGTTATAAAAGGTACCTTGAATCCTGCCTCTTCCTAAGAATTCAGAAGGACCAACTTCATTTAAAAGAATATTGTTCACATAAGTTCCTCTTAAGGAATCTACCAAACAAGTCAAATGACTAGAGAAGGTGTCGACTTAAGCACAGTGGTGATCGTTAAACATATGCTTACTTATAGAACTAAGTAAGAGTTAGAAGGGACAATAAAGGCTACACACTTAGAGGAAGGAGATATGCTATTCCTGAAAAATGGGGGGGGGGACTGGAGAGATCATATCTGAAAATGTTTTATAAACATTTCTAGCAATATATTGTAAGTAGAATAAGTAGTATTGTTATTCTGAGTCTGATACATGTGTAATGTGGTATAAAGTAAATAAATAATTGCAGGTTGTAATTCTATCATCCCCTGGTTCCATCCTGGCTAGAATTTTTGCTGTGGAAGATAAAGAAGAGCTTAAATAATAATAATAGTAAATCCTGGAGTCCTAATATGAATTGGAGGTATCCGTAGAAATGAATGAGGATTTTATTTTTACAGACGTGTTTCCTATTGTCATCTATTGAAGAAGTTTAGAGCCAATGACAAATGTACCAGCAATGAGCATCCCTTGTACTCAAGTTGTGGCCTTAAAATACCCTTTCCCACAAAAAGAAACTAGGGCTTCTTCCAAAAAAGACTGATTCCAGGTCTGGGGCAGGGAGAGTATAAATGACTCTGAGAAATCTTGTCATATTAGATATTGAAGAAGCTAACAACAACTAGTTAGATCATGTCACAAGGACTCAGGAGCCAAAGTAAAGATGTTTCATTTGCCAAAATGGGCCTTCTTGAGCTTCAAAGAGAATAATAATTGCAAACGATTGAAGCCCTTCTCATGTTTAAATTTATGAGCTCATAATTATATTTTAAAAATCCAATTTGTCTTTGAAGGATGATAGGAAACCAATTCATTTTATTATGAAAACTGGTAAATAAATAGAAAGAAATAAGCATTTAGTTTTGATTCTTTCAATTTATTTAACCTTTTCTATATGAATTCTATCACTGGCTAATTATCTGGCTGACTGTAGAGGGGGGAGTCTCTTTATAAAACTATTTCAATTAATAAATGACAAAGAAATGCTAGTAGTTTGTAACGACCAATAAATTAATGGATCTAAGTACTGAGCATAAATGAATGTCAATGTCACAAAAGAGAGGCAACTAGACATATCCTCCTGAGGAAAGAAACAAAATACCACCACCACCCATAGTCTTGCCAAAAGGGTGAAGCTGATCCAGTCTATGAATTCATCGGCCAACTTGCAGGAAATACAGAGGACAAAGAATCATGTTGCATTGTACCTCGAGGGTGCAATCAGTGAAATGTAGACTGCGGGAACTCTACAGGTCAAATGTCCTGAGTACTTGTACAAATAAACTATAAGAAAAATGAAGGACTGAGGGAGAACCTATAGATTGAAAGAGATTTAAACACACTTTAAGTTGAAAAGAGTGAGAAAGGTTAAGTAAACTATGGCGTCTAAGTATACATAGTTGGATGATAAATCTAAAAATAAACTCTAGTAATTCATGATATTAAAGTCAGGGTAATGACTATGTTGAGGGCAGGGAAGGGAGGGGGTTGAGATTGGTACAAGAGTGTGGAAAGAGTATCTGGGGCAGGTGATAGAGTTGTATTTCTTAACCTAGATATGGAGATAGAATATGTCTTCTAATAACTCATAATGCTATACATTTGTCTTGTGTAATTTTCTATAAATCTGCTTTATTTCATAATAAAATGTTACAAAATAAAAATAATAATAATCATTTCTCTATCTATTGCTGAAACGATTTAATGAGTCAACAACTTATTTCAGTTTATCTAAATTGCCTCATCTCATATTCCTGTAGTTTCTAGTTTTAATCTCTTATTTCTGACTTTCCTATCTGAGGAAAATAACTTCATATTATTTGTCTCAATTTCTGAGAAATAAGAATATTAAGTTTCCCAAGGTAGATTGCAAAGAGTTTATGAGATTTCAGGATTCCTAAAATTAATGCCATCCATTACTCTCATAGTTTTCAGAGCGCATACAAATTAGATTCAAAGCTCATATACTTGGTCCGGTGAACTAAAATTCACAGACACTAGCTCCTCTCTTCTCTAATTCCCTCTCCTCAACCCCTGTGCCTACAATCCTTCTGTTTTTACTTAAGGTCCATAAAAAATTTCATTTCTGCAAGAAGATAACATTTATACATGTAGTAGAATACTACAGATACCAATGAGAGAGTGTTAAATTAATGCCTCTGGCTGGAAATGATACGTACCCTAGCACATAAGATTATGGATTGAAAGCCGTGACAATTTGTAAGCACTAGATCTCCTTTTTAATTATCCCTTCTGCCTGTGACTCTTTTCTTTGTGTCAGTGGACATAATTTTTTTGTTTTGTAGGATAATCATAATCTGCCTCTTTTTTTACTTTCATTGCATAAATTTTTCTCAGGCTTATTAATATGCCATATTTTCAAAAAAGCTTTTGTACTTCACATAATTCCCATTCCTTTTATAGTAGCTACAAATTAGAGACCCCTAAGAATCAACTGTGTTTGAGCAAAACTCAGAGAATTGAATATTAGTGTACTAGCCTCAAGTTAAACAGGCCTGTAATTCATTTCTAGGCTCTGCATTTACTTAGAGGAAAAATTACTTTATCTCCATGAGCCTCAATTTCCTCATCTATAAAATGGACACCATAAGATAAACATCACATGACTGCCATGGAGGTTAAATGAGGAAATGCATCTAAAATATTTGGTACATTTTAGATACTCCTTAAGTTATAACTACCCTCAATTACCTGTTAAGTATTATATTCTCAAGTTGTATTTTATGTCAGAGTAGATTTAATTCTAGAATAGTTACTGTATAGGAAAATATTCTCTTTGGCCAGGAATATTTGCAGTTTTTTAAATTGACAAAAATTGTATAGATTTATCTTGAACATGATACTTTGAAATATGTAAGCATACTATACATTGTGGAATGGCAAAATAGAGCTAATTAGCATACGTATTACTTCAGATGCTTGTCGTTTTTTGTGGTGAGAAAACTTAAAATTTATTCTCTCAGCAATTTTCAAGAATATAATGCGTTGTTGTTAACTCTAGTCACCATGTTGTACAGTAGATCTCTTGACCTTATTCCTCCTAACTGAAATTTTGTATTCTTTGACCAACATCAGCCCCACCTCCAGCCCCTGGTAAGCACCATTCTACTCTCTGCTTTCATGAGTTCAACTCTTTTACATTCCACATATAACTGAGATCACGTGGTATTTGACTTCCTGCACCTGGCTTATTTCACTTAACATAATGTTCTTCCGTTTCATCCATGTTGTCACAAACGACAGGATTTCCTTCTTTTAATGGCCGAATAGTATTCCACTGTGTATATCTGCAGTTTTAAACATCTTCTTATCCTCATGCCTCAATAAATTTATTGTGCTCAAAAAAGATATAGTAGAAATGTATTAGATATGCATAATCTACAATCTACATCCCTAATGAGTTCTTTTCTTTATTACAGATTCAAACTCTTTTCAAACAGTTATATTTTTAAAAACTTGCTATATTTGTGATGTGCTTGAAATTTGATAGTATCTTTTGTTTGCTTTTAACTTAGTAAAGGCTAACTGATAAATGAATAGTCAATAATCACCTTTAACAACAACTTAAAAGACCGTCTTTCCTGCTCCTCGTGAACACGGCTTCTTTTCTCATAATGTTCTAAAGAAAATGAGAGATTATCCTTTGAACAGCACAGAAAGGGTACATTCATCTTTAAGACTATGTCCTCCCTTTAACCTCCACTGCCCATTTTCTGAAGTAAATAAGTAATAGGGGAAAGAAAGGAAGGCAAACAACATGACCTAGAAAATCAAGAAAAGAGAAAAAAATATATGTATATTTTTTTTCATTAAAAGCAGCTGTGATACCTTGTCTTTCAAGTTGGCATCTACCTCTGTAGAATGATTCCGGGGGCAACGGAAAGAAACACAAATTCGATAAATTTCCACATGTTTGTTTTTCTTTCCTTTTCAAAAACATTTTTGAGAGTTTCCAAATAATATACAAATCCACGCAAAACATAAGAACTGTATCAGAAGATGAGACTGACTACCCCGTAGCTGGAGCAAGTGCTGTGAGGGTGGAAGTGGTGAGTGTGGAGGGGCAGAGGCATGATGGGAACCCCATCTCCTGGAGCTCGAGCCAAGGGGAAGGGTCAAGAAGAGACATTTTGAATATCTCTGTAGGAAAAGACCAAAAGCAAACACTTTTCATTCATTTATAATTTTTCTTTGGAACCATGAAATGCTATTCTGAATTCCTACTGATGGTGCAAGCTGACCAAACTTGTGAGTAGAAAGTCAGAGCGATCCCCTGGTCCAGCTTCTCAGAATTTCCTTCTTTTTTAAAAAAAATTATTTTATTTTTAGTGGGAACGTTTCTACTCTGTAAGGATCATGATTTGAAACACATCTTTTTAGTGGGCATGGGAAAAGAAAAAGGACTGAATTAAATATGACAGGACTGCCATCCCTTGCTCTACCAGACAACCACTCCAGAATTCTACATGTAAAAATGTAAATGTTTGTGAGAATTCTCTTCTTTTAAAAAATCCATTACTTTATGACTGTCAGCATATTTGAGAAATAAAGATCATTTCCAACTTCTTTGAAGCTAACAGAATCTGTTTCTTAGTGATTGTGTCAGAGGTTTAAAAACTGTTGCTCTCAGTTTTTTTCTTAACATTTAAGAATCTGTTTCCTTTTTGAGTCTGTCAAAAGCTTTTAACAAATTGGAAGATTGTTGCTCATTCAGTTAGATTTTTTTTTTTCCTGGATGAACATGATACAACAAATCTGTTTTGGTGTCTTTAAAATCAGAGTTTTGGCTTATTAAAATAGTTAAATATTGGTTGCTCTCTTTAAGGCTTTGGGGTTGTTCCTTAGAAATGGAATTATTCTTGTGTTCGCCCTGTATGCCAGGGCACTGGTTTCATAACTAACTGGACAAATGGTTTTTCACATAATCAGATGTTCAGTTAATAAGGAATGACAATCATATTGGACTCCTGGCCTCTTCAGAACTATTATAGTACAGTCATGGATGGTTACTAAGAACACTGCCAAACATAATGGTTTTATAGAAGCCACTGGGGAGAAGAAAAAGAAAGTTATTTTGGATACTATCAGACATAAATAATTAGGACATTCTCATTCCTATGGTTTAGTTTTTACTTATAGTTTATTGTAAACCAATGACATTTTTTTTACTGTAGAACATGCATAATAAAAATTTTGCTAGTAGTGTATCATTGGAGTTACCTGGAGAATTATTATATTTAACAAATATATTTATAATTTATAAGTCTATTTTATATCTGAGAAATCCTCATTAAATGCTTACAGACCATTTCCAAAAATTTACTCCAGTTCAAATCCATTTATACAAGTATTTTCATCTTTTTAAAATAATTTTACTTTCTATTTTCAGCCCCAAGTATCCAGAAAGTAATGGAGTTGACAGAAGGGCCCAGCTTATGCTAGATTCCCTAGAAATGATTATTTCGGGGCAGGTAACACATTGTCTTCAAAATTATAATCTCATAACCCCTCAAAACATCTCAAAAAGCCAGGAACTAGACAATTTAAAATGAGCCTTAAGGGTTAGAGTTTAAGCTCATAAACATTTGAGATAAAATTAAAAATTATGTCTCAGTGTTTATCAGCATTGTATAGTTCAACCAATTTCAATTTTCTACAGGACATTGCATGGATAAAAATATTATTTTCAAGATGTTAGGTCATTTGTAAAGTAAAGCAAGAATAGTGAGACATATCAGTCAACTTGAACTATAAACAACATTCACTATACTATCATTGTTATTACTGATTGTGATGAACACAATATTCTCTTTATAAATCGAAGTTAGATCTCTTTTCAATATCTCCTTCCTTTGGGCCAGAATATTGAAAATATTACTCTATTACCTCATATTATACATAGATTAGCCACAGTAGTAAAATAAGTTGTATAATATCAATTTGTTCTGTCAAATAAATGACACACCGTCAGGTAGAGACATCTGGCTCCCATCTGGAATATAATGCTTTATCACTTTAATACAATCAATGAAATACTGTGCCTCAAGTGATATTACTCATCATTTGCTTAAATTGCTTAAAAATATTTTAAAAATAATTGCAACAATTATCCCATGATGATCTGTCAAATAGTTAGTGCACCGTAGATGTGCTAGGAAAGAACTTAAGACATGTGTTCCAATATTTTAAGGAAAAGAAGTCAAATTCACAGTAAAATTATTATGCATGCATTTAAAATAGTGCATCTCTAATTCTCCTCTCTCTCTTAGTACTGGTCCTTGGCATAAGTTGATCTCTATGCCTGGAGTATCTGATTAAAATACTAACTCTTGTTTTTATCACATTAGTTTCTTTTTATTTATTTATTTAATTTTTTTCTTTATTTCAATAGATTTAGGGGGTATAAGTGATTTTTTGATATATGGATAAATTGTATAGTGGCTAAGTTAGGGCTTTTAGTGTATCTGCTACCCACATAGTATACATTGTACCTGATAGGTAATTTTTGATCCCTCGACCCCATTCTACTCTCCCCACTCTGAGTCTCCAAAGTCCATTATACCACTCTGCATGACGATGCATACCCATTATTCAGCTCCTACTTATAAGTGAGTACATGCAGTATTTGTTTTTCTGTTTCTGAGATCCTTCACTTAGGATTATGGCTTCCAGTTCCATTCAAGTTGCTGAGAAAGTTATTATTCCATGCTTTTTTATGGCTGAGTAGTATTCCATGGCATATATATACATACACACACCCCACATTTATTATGCACTCATAAATTGATGGGTATTTAGGCTAATTCCATATTTTCATGATAGTGAATTTTATACTGCTATAAACATACAAGTGCATGTGTCTTTTTGATATAATGACTTCTTTTCTTTTGGGTTGATACCAAATAGTGGGGTTGCTGGACTGAATGGTAGATCTATTTTTAGTTCTTTGGAGAATCTCCGTACTGTTTTCCATAGAGGTTGGACTAATTTGCATTCTCACCAATAGTTTACAAGCGTTTGCTTTTCACTGCATCTGTGCTAACAGTGCTTTTTGACTTTTTGACTTTTTAATAATGGACATTCTGACAGAGGTAAGGTGGTATCTCATTATGGTTTTAATTTGCATTTCCCTGATGATTGGGGATTTTGAGCATTTTATCATATGATTGTTGGCCATTTGTCTATCTTCTTTTGAAAAATGTTTGTTCATGTCTTCCGCCCACTTTTTAATGGGGTTATTTGTTTTTTTCTTGCTGATTTGTGTTTCTTGTAGAATCTGGATATTAGTCCTTTGTCAGATGTATAGCTTGCAAATATTTTCTCCCATTTTTTAGGTTATCTATTCACTCTGCTGGTTATTTCTTTTGCTGTGCAAAAGTTTAATTTGGTTTAATTAAGTCCCATTTATTTATTTTTATTTCTGTTATATTTACTTTTGGGGGTCTTAGTCATAAATTATTTTCTTAGGCCAATGTCCATAGAGTTTTTCCTAAGTTTTCTTCTAGAATTTTTATGGTGTCAGGTCATTTACAGAACATCATCAGGTTAGCTTCTATTTGTCCTCTAAACTCTCACTTTGAGTTTACCTCCTCCAGGTAGACTTTTTTAATCCTCTCTGCTCATAGTTATTATAAATCTCTGTATATTTTCTCTCTTCCTAATTAGGTTGAAAATGTATTGAGGGAGAGTGTTTGATTTATCTTTGGAAATATAGGACTCCTCAAATGCACTAGATCTTGGTAGGAACTCCATAAATGCTTGTGTAAAGAATGCTCTTAGGGCAGTAGTTCAGGAAGGTAGCAAGGACCTAGATTATCATCAGGGTTGTGTGAATAATTTTTTTAATGCTGGCTGCGACATACATTAGAAAAATGAGCATTTTTGATATTTAACTATGTATAGTATTTTGAGGTAAATAATAATAATAGTTAATAATAGGTACACTATGCATTATAAAATATTTCATTTGATCCCCCCAATAACCCATGAAGTGCCTACCATTAATATATCTACTTTATATTTGAGACACCTAAATTACATTGGGCCTAGGTAATATATCCAATGTCAAATAGGCAGTTAACCATAAGAACTAGACCTAGGATTCAAATTCAACCAGCATAATAATGCTAGTGTCTGAACTCTTAACCTTTTCATATTACTTCCTCAAAGGGATAAAGTCACATCACTCCAAGGATTTTAGCACCTATACTTTAGATAACACAACTGTCAGAAATATGAAATGTCAGAGGAAGAAATGGTTTGATGAATGTATAATATCACTATCATTATTTAATAATAAATGTTTGCAGGGCAAGATAATATCAATTTCAAATGACATCTATATTTCAACAGTGAGAATGTTAAACATATATATAATATCTACATGATAGCTAATCTCCTTTTCAGGAGAAGGTATTTTAAAACTGATTAAAGAAATAGAGAAGGATAAACTGAAATTTAAGTACTTCATAATCTGGCCTAGAACCTAAGATTGACTTTTTCTAGACAGGCATTACCGGACACCATAGTCATTATGATACCAGAAGAATAACAGAAGCCATCTAAAGTACTGACTCAATTATCTTACAGCTAGCAGTAGAAATTTCTTTGATCAAGCAGTTTACCTGCCAACTGTTCAAAATTGTATGTGGGTTTCTTGGAAAAGAGCAGAGAGAGGAATAATAGAAAGCATTTTATTAACATGGAAAAATATAAAGGTACAAAATGTTAATTTACAGTAATACTGCAATTTCTGCTATTCAAATTTTAAAGGATTACAGTGAAAACTATAATATTAGCAAATAACTATACATGAGCTTTTCATAAAAGATTGGGGTAATACTTCCCAGAGTAGAAATATAGCTTTAGATATCCTGTTACACCTCCCCAGCCACTGAAATTATGTTTGACCTTGACTAAATACAAAATATTTCCTATATTTTAGTTCCCCTAGAGAAATGTACCTGTTTCCAAGGTGGGTAGATGTTGATAGATTTGAAAGTTATAAGATGCAAAATAATAGCAGAACATTATTCATATTTTAATATGTTCAACAACAACAACAACAACAAAAGTCAATTAGAGAAGCAATTCAATTATTGAAATCTCAGGAAAAGACATTATGGACGTTATTTTTTCTCCCATGAGTTTAAACTGACTTGAAATGCAACATTTGGTTGTGAAGAAATTATAGCCTGTATTTTATGAGTTGTATGCTTTGGTTCAAGGTAAAATCGAGGGTCAAAATTTCAGAAGCTTTTGTCTTTTTAAAGTGTTATTATTTTAAAATATGTGATTCAAAAATTCACAGCCTTATCCAGTTAGTGGATCTCTTTTTCAGCTCCAGAAGACAGAAAAAGGGCCCTACTGGGCAATGGGAGAGCCAATTTCTTGGCAGTGGGAGAGCCAATTTCTTGGCAATGGGAGAGCCAATTTCTTGGCAATGGGAGAGCCAATTTCTTTCAATCTCCTTTCCCAGATTCCCTGCAGAGTGGAGCTTGAGTGCTAGCCAGCTGTCTCCAAAAATCCTGACCCCTACTTGGAATCCCTAGCAATTGAAGGCAAAATGGCTTTATGGCCAGGCAGAGTATGCAAAGATATCAGAAACTTACATGAATATTTTTTCCTTTACCCTCTTCATCAAATTCTGATCTGAAATACAGTTGGAGATAAAGAAGAAGAAATTCAGGAGAATTTCAAGAAAGAGTCTCATCTGTTTGAAATCTACGTTTTGATAAAACTAAGATGGCTAAAACATTAAATGAGTTAAATTTCTTAGTGCGTTTAAAGGGTTTGTCATTATGGATTGGGGACACTCTTGTAAATCATAATTCATTTCTACAACCTTATACATTCTTTTTACAAACTCCAGCTATACGAAAATCGAGTCATGCTAGAAGAAAAATGTTAATGAAAACTATTTCATAACAACTCAAAAATTTATCCCAAATTAATCTAACAGCTAAAGAATGATGTACGTGTTATAGAATTTACATGCAGACATATTGCATATTCTGTCACAAGGTTATATGGAAACCGTGGGCACATTCTTTATCTTATTTCTTAATCTAGAAACTAGAGATACTTTTTGGTTAAGTGAAATTAGGTGTATAATGGCATATTTAAAAAGTGCAAACTTGTTTAACTGTACAGTGTAATGGCAGTTTTATTATCATGTCCTGCTCAAACAGACATGATTTATAGATCTTGAGCTTACAGGAAAACCATAGCATTACATAACATTTACCTTTTCAGAGTATTGAAATTGTAATGTGGCTTCAAGCTTTATGTTTCACTAGAAAATCATGACTGGACATAGCTCTTTTGTGTCTCCTCTAATATAAGTTTGTTACATTATAAATTGTGAAAATGTGCTAAATTGGTCTTCATGAATGTGTCTAATTAATGATACCCATTGTTATCCTTGGGCTGATAAAATGGACTATGCCATGTTGTGAATGACTGGCAAGGCCCAACTCAAGTAGTTTCAGATTTTACGTGAGCCTTTGCCCACCTAAAACCTTGCTGAGAGGATTCAGCAAAAAGTTGGTATTTAGTAATGAAGTCTGCCAAATATTTTTCTTATCAGTGAATTTTGGGAACCAAATAGGAAAAGGCCTTAAAATGCATTAAAAATTAAGTTAAAACACTCTGAACCAACTGTCAGCCGGCACTCCCAGCTGGAGTATTCATGATGTAGTAAAATTAGAATGTTGGAAAGAAAACACACTCTACACAAATGTACTTGATTTAAAAGTCAGACTTCACATTTCAAAGTTCCTGATATTTCAGATGAGCTTCTGCTGTGCATGCCCACAGAGGTACACTTTTGAGTCACAGACGAGTGCTCTGCTAAATGTAAAATCTTTTGTGCTCCATTACACAAAGACAGGAGGACTTAGGGAGCTTTGATGGAGACCATGGTGCTTTGTTGTAGTTAGGATGGCTTAGCCAACCTAGCAAACCTTGGAAACATATTTAAAGTTCCCCTTTTTAACCTACAGAAACCTTAAGAAACTAAGAAAATTTCTAGAAATAAAAACTGGGATGAAAACTATAATATCCATGAAAATGGCTTTAATCATCAGATAGATGATCATCATGATGGTATGAATCATGATTATGTTGCTGATGATGATAGGAACAGTTTTCATATATGGAATGTCTGCTATGTACTTTATGTGCATTAATTTATCCTCATAAAAACCCTTTGGTAGGCATTCCTGTTATCCCTGTTTTACAGATGAGAAGACTGAAGTTCACAGGTGTTAGGTAACCTGGCAAGGTCATAGCTACCACACGGCAGAGCTCTGCAGGAAATCAGATATGCCTTACTAAATAATGTTATTACTCCTAATCATCCTACCATATGACATAATCGATAGTATTCAAACTCCCCCCAAAAATATACTCTCTGGTATCTCTGTAACATGTTTTTATTTCAGAAGCTCACAGAGGCTTTGATAAACAATTTGCCTTTAACTGCCTTCACCCCCAGGGAAGTCAAGTCACCCACCTCTGAAACACAGCTGACTGTAGGAGGGAAAAGGCTTGGAATAATGCTTGTCCACATAGAAAATAAAAACTGCTTAAAATTGCCTTTCATACTTAAAAAGGCAATAACCACAGTTAGAGGTTGGTCTGGTCATTTAAACCAACACTTTATTTCTTACAATGTGTGTTACTGAGACCTTTAATGAGCACAGTTGGAGTGGGGAGCTTTCTATTTCTGAACGCCAAGAGACATCTCCAGTTTCGTGGTGTTCCCGAACAGCACGCTAGAATATGCATTCGCTGGAGCCCAAGGACACAACTTATTAGCACGCTTTTGACAGTCCATTTTTTTCCCCCCAAGAGGTTTCACATTTAAAAAAATGTCATTTCTTCTTCTTGCATTTGAAAATCAAAGGAAGACAATACAAATTTTATGTGACTATAAATCATCTAACTGATTCCATTTTTGTTTAGGTTTTTGCTTAAATATTGTCTATGAATTTGAGGTTATATTCAGGAACATTTGATACTTCTTTAGATTTAAGCAGGCAAACAATTCACAATTTTTTTTTAAAGGGTAAAAAAAAAACCCTTTGATCGTTAAACTTTAAGGTAAAAAGCATTGGCATCAGTTAGTAATGGTCAGATTTAGATATCATTCAACTTAAAACTAGAAGATATAATTTAGATCATCTTTATCATAAACTATGTAGCTAGCAGTTAACTGTCATCTGGCAAAAAATTCACTGAAATAATTGTAAATATGTTATAAAAGGAATGATTCATTTTAATGTCATCATTTATGTCATTTAATTTCATTAAAAAGACATTGATCAAACACATCTATTTTGTGTCAAAAGAACAAAGGTGGTGTCTATGAATGATACAATCACAAAAAAGCTTAAACCCTACTGTAAAGAAGGTGACAGTCAAGGAAAGGATGTAGTGCATGTGTATGAATATCTGTGACATCGGGAAATGCTCAGAAGAGGTAAGCGTAGGGCCGGATACAGTGGAATCAGAAAAGGGACATGATCTGACATCATCCGCTGCCACTACTCTCCCCGATTCACTCTGCTCTGGCCAGACTGAGCGCCGAGTGGTTTCCTGAACAACCAGGTACTCTTTAGTCTCAATATCTTTGCCTTTGATTTCTTCTCTGCCCAAATATCCATGAGGCTCACTCCTTCATTTTCATCTAAACTTTCCTCAAATGCTGTTTCTCAGTGATACCTTCCCTCTCTGCCCTGTTTAAAATTACAGTCTCCCCACCCACTTTTCATTTCCCTTGCCTACCTTATTTTTCTTCTTAACTCTTTTTAATTTTCAAACATAGTATATAATATTATCCTATTTATTTAATATATTATTTGTCTCCCTCCAACCACACAAGACCCATAGGGGCAAAGATTTTTATTTTGCTTACTGTTGATTTACCAGAGTTTGGAATAGTTCTTAGCACTCGGCAACATATGGTTGAATAAATATATGAAGTATTGACTAGGTTAAGGTGGGAGTTCTTAGGACAAAGGAACTAAAAACTTGAGTTAGTAGCTAAGGTATTATATTATCAGCATCTAGAGAAAGTCATGGTGTACTTAAACTTAGGTAGGTTTAAACATATTTGTAGGCCAGGGAATATGAGACAGGGCCTAGAGAAAGGAAAAACAATGATGAAAAATGAAAGCACTGAGGATCAAAGTCTTGAAAAAATTAAAGGACACAGGCCTAGAGGCATAAGTACAGCAATTAGCTTCCTTTCTAGAGGAACATGTCATCCTTCAAGACAGGATCAAAGGAGGGAGAGAGATAAGTTAGAATAAAGAGAAACTTTGAACTGTGAGAAGAGTGAAGCTGAGGAAGCTCATCTCATCCAAGGCCATTTACTAAGAATTCGGGGATCAAGGGGCAGCAACTGGGGGATTCTGGGAGAGTAAATGATTGGAATAGTTATTCAATAGAGTGACTAAGAGAACTGCTAGAGATGAGTAGAATGGATGTGGGTAGTGAGAATTTAACTATAAGTATGTAATATGCACCTGTAAAGGAATCAGCCTTTTATACACTCCCTGTCATCCTGGCAAAAGACCAAAGAAAGAACACTGTGGGTGTCATCTAGGTCTAGGGACAGAGAATATCACAGTGGCAGGTGGGACAGCTATGAAGTAGAAAAAGTGACTATATCTTTGGAATCACCTAATATTCATTTCAACACATAGTATGGAAACACATGGTGGGAAGTTAATAAATGGTTGCTCTTAGTTTGTTGTTGCTAATATTTACAGAGTCATGCAGATGAAAGAATCAAGGTTAGATGCCATGACACAGAGTACTGGGGCAGTAGTATGCTGAAGCTT
Source organism: Cheirogaleus medius (assembly GCA_008086735.1). Taxonomy (NCBI): domain Eukaryota; kingdom Metazoa; phylum Chordata; class Mammalia; order Primates; family Cheirogaleidae; genus Cheirogaleus; species Cheirogaleus medius. Next base: position 10,915,038 of record VBSM01001562.1, read on the forward strand.
GTTATTAAAGATTTATCATATGTAAAATAAAGATGGTATTAGCACCTATCTCATAGGTTTATTGTGATGATGAAATGAAGCTAATTTTAGTCCTGAAGGGAAAATATTTGAAAAGTGATTAAAAACTGACATAAATAAAAGATAAAGTATCTAAAATAGTGTTTAGCTCAGAGTAAGCACTATACAAATGTTGGCTTGAAGACGAAGGGGGGAGGAAGAGGAGGAGGAGGCACAAGAAGGAGGAGGAGAAAAGAGAAGGAAAAAGGAGGAGAAGGAAAAGAAAAAGAAGAAAAAAAAGAAGGTGATGAAGTGTTGAGAATCTTTGCATCCAGAGTGGATACAGATTTCTTGTTGTTGATGATTGTCTGAGAAAAACACTGAAAAACAAACCTCTCAATCCAGTGAGCATTAGTATTTTCTCCATCCCCTAAAATCAACTGAGAAATAAGACAGGTGACCGCTTGTACCAGGGGTTCACTAAGGCAGAGGTTATGAACTGCTCATGTAGAAGGTGGCATGAGCCTTCTGTAGCTATTTCTTATCTATGTAAAATAAACTTTGAAATCCTAAGCTTGAAATTCAAGGTTCACCACATTCTGTCTCCAATTTCTCTTGAAAAACTTTACTGCAGCCTAACATATCTGTTCATACTTCTCCCAAAAGCCCAAGGCGCATCCTTTCTCTAATCCTTTTTTTTTCTTATTGTCTGAGTTCAGATAATACCTTTCCCCTGTCCTACTAGTCATATTCCTCTGCTAATGCCCTACTCAAGCCCTTCCTGAATACTTCTCTGTCTTCCCCAATGCTTTCCTCTCTGAATGTGTTTGTCGGTAGCCTGTAGCCTGTAGTCTGTAGTAGACTTCCTGGGATGTACCATGTGCCCTAAAATGTGCACTGCTACTGAAACTATGAAAGCATGCAGCTTGATCATTCAACAGTGGATGGCAAAGGGGTGAGAGTGGTTATTGAAGGGAACTCACCCTTGTGCACATGCATGATCACTAAGCAAGATAATGAGAAAAAAAAAAAAGAGAGGAAAGAACAAGTGGATATACAGTAGTTTCCAGGATGACAGCCAAGAATTTGCCAATCATGTGAGCCGAGATGGTCAAATGTTAAAATAGCTTTGCTCCGTAGTCATGTGAAATAAATTTGACACCCCAAATTATCTCCAAGACTCAAGAGGGGCTTTCAAAGCCAGTTGCTCAGAATTAGCCAGATAAGTCACTTATAGATTCTGAAGCAATAAAATGAGTATGCAGACGGCCACAGTAATTTGAAACAAAAACAATGCTAAGCTGTAAACTACAAAACATGCATGTATGATAAAATTAGGCCAGCTTATTTCTCGATGTTTTTGACCAAGATTCTGGATAAGTTCAGAACGTTCTATTTTTGTTTCCACTGATTTGCTGATGCCTCAAGCCTATTGTTAGTTCCTTGGTGCTGGTCCTATGGAGAAGCTGCGTGTGTTATGCAGTGAAATTGCAAAATGAGTCATCATAAACCAATGTTTACACACACACATATACACACACTCTCTTTCTCTCAGAAAGTGCAATCAAGTTATCTATATTACCCATTAACATTCCTGAGAAGACACATTTCAATGTTAGTGTTTTGTTGGAACAAGGGTCAAAGATTCAAAAGCCATCAAGGCAGGTGGCATGCACGGGTGCGGTGGGAAGAGAGCAGGTACCTAACACATGCATTCTGTATGGATGCCGTGGGTGTCACGTATCTGACAAACGATGGCCAGAGATGCCCTTTAGAAGCTGCTGTAATTTAGCTTTGGCTGATTTTTGTTGCTTGTGAATGTAAGCCTAGTATAATCAGATCTTCCAAGTTTTCAGGAGAAGCTGAACACCCTGATGTCTTCATGTGAAATTTATAGATTTTAAAAGTTGGCTCAAATGCTTCTAAAATATTATAGGTCAAACAGAACACATTTCTCATGGCCTGCAAATCACCATTTTCCAATTTTTGCTTTGGATTCATATGATGACCCTCTTTAGTGTCACTTCAGTTCAATAACCACAGAAAAAAGCTTACCTGTAAGATGTTAAAAATAGCCATTATACTTTTTATAATATACTTCCACATGGCTGAAAAAAATCCTTATCTATAAATAACAGGGAAGGCTTTGAAATGATATGTGAAAACCATGAGGCAAAGACAGGAGTTATTAAGGGGAAATGTAGATTACATGATATTCTTGCCCCTGTTTCATTCAGTGCATGCCCTCTGGGCTGAAAATATTCCTAGAGCAATAATCCAGATGTCAGCGCCAGGTCTTCTGCATCAGCAGAGATTTTGAAAGGTACTGTATTTTTAGAACTCTTTCACGGAGACTGCTATTGCCACCATTAATCTATTAGTCTCTGGCTTTGCCAGGAAGGCACTTGAAAATAGTCTCTGAGTAGAAACACCTTGATGAAGTATAAATGGGAGAAACAGCTGGTCCTTTGGGAAACAGGTTATACATTTAAAAGGCTTTTGCAACATGTGTTGCTCAACACAAGTCACAAAACAGTGCCCCGCCTCCACCTACATCCTGCCTTTTAGGTAACAGATTTCAAAGGGAATTTAGTTCATATTCTTTTCATTATAAGAATAACTTCGGAGCTATTGTGTGCCCATGCAACCTCGCAGGACCTTTTTCTAATGCCCAAAAGTCATGTCTCTCTTTAGCAGTTAACATAACTCAAAAGTTGGAAAGGGTAAAATATGCTCTGCACTTAGAAGTCAGACAACCAGAGTAACTTCTGAATGCTTCACACAGTAAATGTTTTCTTGTTCCTATAAAAATAGGAGGATGCAGAGAAAGCCTTTGTTCCTGCAGTGAAGCAGGTTTACAATAGCTATTACATTCAGAAGAAGGAAAAGAAAGAAAAAAGGAAAGGAAATGGACAAACAAAAAAATGCTAACAGTGATAAATATGAAAAGGTAAAGAGAGAGGAGATGACAAAAGGAGGGTGGTTTCCCAACCTGGTCTTCCCATCTGTCTTTGTCTCTTTTTCATTGTTGTGCATTTAGGATGTTGCATTATCTCTTCAAAGCTCCACAATGGGACCTGAGTGCTTTGATCAAAGTATGCTTTGCCTTCATGTACAAGACTCTTTACAGGGCACTTAAAGAGTCTAAATTTTTGACTGTAGTATGGCTGTTCCCATCACATTTTTAGCGAGTGAATTCTTGGCATCTTTAGAATTATAAAACAAAGCGAAGAATTTTAATGTCAGCTGAACAAAAGCAGATTTTTGAGAATCACAGAAAAGTGCTCCTGGGCTGCGCATCCTTCTCTGCAGTTCTAAGTGCACCTGTTGGTGTTCTTTGTGAGAATCTCTCTGTTTTACTTTATCATCAGTCTCCAAAGCCCATCTTCACCCCACTGGGTAAAGGAGTTCTCAGGAACTGGCAGAGGGCTATACAGGGGTCCTACTCTTCAGCCCCCTCCACTCACTCTCCCTCTAGCTTTTCCTGAATAAGGAACTTTCTTCCTGCTGCATGAGGGGAGAGTGGCTGAGATAGTTACTCATCTAAACTCAGAATGGCTTAAAATAATGAGAGTTTGAAATAGCTCTCAGAGTGATTTTAAAACAAAGGAGGGTGAAGATTAAATAAATACACCATTCTCAAATTGTTCTTGAAACAGGTTAATTTATACTTTCTAAAATATCCATAGTACTATATCATAGTGCACAAATGCCTTAATATTTCCATTCTAGAACAACTTTGCTATCAGTTTTCAATGCAAAAAATTTAGATGGCCATTTAAAAATGTAGAAGGTAATTTCAGTTTTCACTTTTTAAACATCGCTTGTCAGAGCAGTTCATTGAACTTTACTAGGCAGAAGGTAGGTAGGAAGGTAATTTATTTGAAGTGAAGGGGGAATATATTCACATTTGATTGTGAAATGCCAGTTGAATGCTCCTGTTGGAAGATATGGCTACCTGGTGGTATTCATGCTCTTTTTCAGTCACACGGAAGAAAAGATTTGTATAGAATTCAAAGAACTGAGTCAGGATGTTAGAATGACAATTCCTTATGATAGGAGAAAGTAGCCATAGATAAGGTATTCACTGCAAGAGAAGAAAGGAAAGCTTACAAAAGGTAACCATGTAACAAAAACACTTGTACCACTTTAATATGTACCCCCTTAATATTTTGAAATTAAAAAAAAATGGATTGACTTGTTAAAAAAAAGAGAGTGGAAAGGAATAGAAATTTCTTATTTCACCTATTGAAACAGAAATAGAGAGTGACCTGGAAGGCAAACTCTTGAGACAAAGAAATGCTAAGAAAACTGCTGTCGTAGCCAGAAAATCCCTGATAGGCAGAGTATGTGTCTTGTGGCAAAATTGATAGTATTTTGATCCCAAACTGCACTGAATATAAAGAACTGTATGTTAGCATTGTGAAAGAGCTAATTCTAAGATAATAAATGGGGGTGAGTTAAAAAGGAACTTTATAAGCAAGTGTGAGGATAAAAGCAGAATTATATGAAATCACTCAGGCTAGTTTAATGACTATTCATAAAATAAAGTATATGATAACTGAAAGCAGTTAAAAACTGAAAGGCAGTATATTCAAGCATAATGTTATAATTGAATGTAGGGTTTTAATAGACATATTTATTTATTTTAATGAAAAATTATATATTTAATTTCTTAAGTATGACATTGCAAATATGAGCTAATCCAATCTAATGAGCCATATCCAGGGTATAATATAGCATTATTATAATATTTACAGTCAGAACATCTGTGTTTCATGTCAGACTATTCCTTTTACTAGTTATCCACTCATTACTTAGGGTTTATGTCTAGTTTGAACCTCAAGAGTTAGCTCGGAACCAGCAGTGTCCAGTGTGGGGGTTATAATTCTTGTCTCTGACAGGTAGGAGTATTGACAGAAGTTTCCAAAACTGGACTTTTCCTCTAGCAGAAATTTGCAGGGAACAACTAGTCACTGAGGCTTGTATCAGTTGTCTGTCCAAACCTGAGTTGTAAGGACACCGTAGAAAGACAGCCAGCTAGTGTGAGTTTCAAAGACTAAACAAAGCCAAAGAGAAGTGAGGGAGAAGAATGAGATGGGAATTAAGCTGACAAAGTAGGTACATTGGCAGTACTTTTAATCAATAGTCATTTATAATATCATTCCTGATGCCTTGAAATATTCACTGAAGGATCTGAGAGAAGTGACTCAATAATCAGGCTAGACATCTTGAGAAATGTCTGTCTGTCTGTTTTTCTTTCCTTCCTTCTTTCCTTCCTTCCTTCCTTCCTTCCTTCCTTCCTTCCTTCCTTCCTCCCTTCCTTCCCTCTTTCCTTCCTTCCTTCCTTTCTCTCAGCAGACACTCACTCTTTCCTCCTGAGTAGAGTGCAGTGGCATTGTCATAGCTCACAGCAACCTCAAACTCCTGAGCTCAAGGAATCTTCCTGCCTCAGTCTCCTGAGTAGCTGGGACTACAGGTGCACATCACAGGCATGTCACGACACCTGGCTAATTTTTCTATTTTTAGTAGAGACAGGGTCTCACTCTTGCTCAGGCTGTTCTCGAACTCCTGAGCCCAAGCGATCCTCCCACCTCAGCCTCCCAGAGTCCTAAGATTATAGGTGTGAACCACCATACCTGGCGAGAAATGTCTTTTTAAAACCTAAGGAGATCCATGTAAATATTCCAAAACAAGGGGTCAGAAAACCTTTTCTGTAAAGGGCCAGATAGTAAATATTTAGGCATCTCAATCCACTTGACTTCTGTTGAATCTACCCACCTCTGCCAATGAGTACAAAAGCAGCTCTAGACAATGTCAAGCTGAGGATGGCTGTGTTCCAATAAAACTTTCTTTATGAACATTGAAACTCGGATTTCATATAATTTTCACATGATATAAAATATTACCATGAACATTAGTTTTTTTTCAACCATTTAAAAATGTAAACCCATTTTTAGCTTGTGGATCTTGTAAAAAGAAGCAGTGGGCCACAAGTGGGAACAGATGACACCTGTTCTAACGTTGTAAGTCAGTGAAGACAGCTTTATTATAAATGTCATGATAACAATGAAAATGTCTACAATAGCCAAATTTGTAAAACATAATATACTGAGGGCTTTCAAGTATATTATTAATATTTCATCTTCACAACGCTATGTAATAAGCTGGTATGGGAGATTATCAGTTCTTCAGATTTCTCTGTATCTATGGCCCTTGCCAAGATGTTGCTGCTCCTTTGAGCAAGAGGTTGGATTAAATTCTCCTGCCCCTTATTCTGAATGGAGCCATGTGATTTTCTTTGGTCAATGTTATTTCAGTAGTTGTGACACAACTTGAAAAACGCTTGAATGTTTCTATTTAGTGCTTATTTCTTACTATTACCGGTAGAACATGCTGGAGGTGGCCTGATGAAGGATAGAACACACAGAACAGAGGTGATAACCTCATGAACTCCACCCGAGGCTGCCATAGGTCAGTCAACAGTCAGGCAACCATAGGCATGTGAGGAAGCTCAGCCCAGATCAGCAGAACCACTTTGCCAATCCATACCTGATCTCAGATACATGAGATCAAGCTCCGTCAAGGTCAGCTGACCCTTGCTTATTGGTGAGCTATATAAATATTTATAAATGTATGTAACTTAAACTTTGTGGCTGTTTATTAGGTGACATCATTATGGTAATACATAAGTGACATAATATCATAAGTATTTTTGTCTTTGTTTTACAAAGAATCACACTTAGCTACATTCTGAAAAGAATTTGTGCAAAATTTAAAAATTCTGAAGTTAAGGAGAATTTCTGAAAATAATTCTTTTAGAACCTAAATTTGTGAATTTTCCTAAGCCCCACAGTTAGCAACTGGCATAGCTAGGACCAGAACTTAAGTTCTCTAGCTGTTAATCTAAATTCAAAGAAACATAGAAACTAAGATGTAAGAGGCAAGCATGCTATTTCGAAGAATGTACAAAGAAGCAATTTAAGGAGGTCTAAGAATATTTTCTTTACAGAGACAGCAATCTATGCATACATTTAATGGGTTAATAAATATTTTTAAAAGCAGATTATATAGACTTATTTATCTATACACATTCTAAAATAATACATAACAGTCTGATTAAATTATTTGCCTAAGGCGTCAATGGGAATGTGTTAGGAGAGTCATAAATGAATTTTAAATATTGTGAGATCAGATTTTGGTCAAGATTTGTGGTCTTTCAAATAAGTTCTATTTAGATTGAAGAGATTTAAGTTTTATCATAAATCTTGGTATATCTCCTATGCTCAAAGTAGTATGTTACAAAATGCTATCTTAAGTATTATTTTAGGCAAACACTTCTTACAAATTGCATTGTAGAACGAAAGTCTCCAAGCAGTACTGAACAAGTGCACACGTATCTTTTTAGACTGAGCACTGCCTCTCACCACAGGACTATTAATATTTTTTACATGGGCTATAGGGTATAGAAAGTTATCTGAAATGACCCAGATTACTTTTATGTGAAAATAATACATATCAAGTGCTAATGTGGCCTCATTTGAGATTTGAAGTTGGAAATAATTTTGTAATGCCATGGGAGATCACATAGGTGCTTTAGAAAGTTCCAGGGCATACATTTTCTAAGGTAATTTGGGGATTACAAATAAACTACATATGACTTGCCTTTTCTTTTGGTATAGTAACTAGTTTATTCTGAAGAATAAACATCATCATTATCAAATACTAATTAATAATTTATGAAGATCTAGCATGTTCCAGTCATAAAGACATATCTATAACCCCCAAATCCCCATTTTCATATGAGAAACCTGAGGCTTAGAAAGGTGCAGTGACTTTTAAAGAGTGGTATCCTACCAGCCAATGGTGCAGCCACAATTTGAATACTAGCCTGCTGCAAAACTTGTGCTCTTTATTCTATCTAAACCTATGATTTCTTCACTTATTGAGAAGCTCTGAATAAATAATAAGATAAAATACTTTACTGTAGCATGTAATTACAGTACTATATTAGCTGGTTAGAGTTTTATTACAATACTATAGAAATGTAAAACACTCAGCAATCTAGGAAATTTAGAGATGAAAGAACACATAGAAATTATCTTCCATTTTATAGACAAGATTACTAAGACTTAGGGAAGATGTCATCTGTTTGAAAGTCATAGTATACAAAGAGTAAATTTTTTTAAAATTCCAAACCTAACTCATTGCCTTTTTTTTATTTTTGAGAAAACATATTTTTATAAATATCAATCACTTGAGTGGACTTCAAATAAATTAGGCCGTTAATTTTTGGCTGGGATTTGCTTTGTGTGCTGACTAGAAACCATGAACTACCAGAGCTTTGTATCAATAAGGGCTGTGGCCAATCAGAACTTTGAAGAGAAGATTCATTTTCACAGTAGATGAGATAATATCATAAAAAAGGACTGAAAAATATGAAAATACACTATTTTAGATCTATCTTATCTAAGTGGTTATTCTACTTTGAAACTTTTGGGATAAGAAGTATAGCCGAAGAAAATTGAGGATTAATGAAATTGCTTTAAAATATTTATTAAAGAAACCCCCTAACCACACACATGTGCATACGTACACATGCAGAAGACATGTTCCCAGAAGAAAAGATTTATTCTGCAAAAATGTCAGTCACTTCAAATAAATCTATAAATTTGATATCATTTTAATCAAAATTAATTCTAAAAATACTTCTTTTTTCTTTTGAGACAGCGTCTTGCTCTGTTGCTCGGACTAGAGTGCAGTGGCATCATCAAGTTCCCCGCAACCTCAAACTCATGTGCTCAAGGGATTTTCCTGCCTCAGCCTCCAGAGTAGCTGGGATTACAGGCATGTGCCGCTATGCCCAGCTAATTTTTCTATTTTTGTAGAGATGGGGTCTTACTCTTGTTCAGGCTGGTCTCAAACTCCTGGCCTCAACCAATCCTCCTGCCTCGCGGCCTCCCAGAGGGCTACAATTACAGGCGTGAGCCACCACGCCCAGCCCTAAAAATACATTTTACAATTTCCACTTATTTTTATTTTTAATTAAACTTTATACTTGAGGTCATTGTATTAATAGTATCACATGAAGTTGTCAGAAATAATACGGAGATTTTCTGTACCTTTGCCTAATTTCCTCCAAAGGCAACAACTTGTAAAACTATAGTACAATGTCACACCTAGGATACAGACATTGATACAGTCAAGACAGAGAACACTGCCATCACCACAGGTTCTTTCATGTTGTTCTCTACAGACACACTCGCTTCTCTCCCACCAGCACCCCCTTCCTTAATACCTGGAAAACACTAATTTGTTCTCCATTTCTATAATTTTGTCATTTCAAGAATGTTATACAAATGAATTTCATATGGTGTGTAACCTTTTGGGATTGAGGGTTTTTGTTTTTGTTTTTTTTTTTTTTGTACTCAACATAGTTTTCTAGACCTTCAATCAATCTGTGAAAGAATAATTTCATCCTTTTTATTCCTGAGTAGTATTCTATATCATGACCATATCACAATTTGTTTACGCATCTGTTGAAGGACATTATGGGTTGTTTTCAGTTTTTGGTTATTCTGAATAAAGCTGTTATGAAATTCCTAGCTGGGTTTTGTATGAAGATTAAGTCTTTATTTCTTTGGAATAAATGCCCAGTAGTACAGTTGCTGAGTTATGTGGCAGTTGCATGTTTAGTTTTTTAAAGAAACTGGTAAAGTGTGTGCCAGAGTGGCTGCACCATTTACAGTCACACTAGGAATGTATCAGTGATAAAGTTACTCTGCATCTTTGTTAACATTTGGTGATATTACTTTTTTTAAACAAAATTTGGTCATTTTGATATGTTTTTATGATACGTCATTTTGATTTTAATTTTCATTCCCTTAACAGTTAATGATGTTAAACTGGAGGAAGAAAGGGTAAGAATAATGAAATCCCTTTAAATTAGTTTTATAAATGACTACATTTTTGGTAAAGAACACAAACACACACACTCACAGAGAGAGGTATGACATAGTCCCAGATGAGAAGATTTATAAAGTAAAGATGTCTCCTCAAATGCATCTGCAAATTTAACACACTCCAATAACAATCCCCCAAAATACTTTTTGTAATTTGATAAAACAATATAAGCTGTATCTAGAAGAGTAATAGAGCAAGAATAAACAAGAAAATTGTGTTAAGGAGCAGCAATGCATAGTAAATTTCCCTACAAGACGTTTAATATTTATGATATTATTATATATGCAACATATTTAATTTTAATGTAAAAGTATTAAAATAATGCCCTACTAGCTCAAGGACACACAGTTCAAGGAAACAGAATAAAAGTACAAAAACAGATACAAGCACTTTTTGTATGTTTAGCTTTTGAGAGAGATTATACTTCAGTTTAGTGATATGATAATATTTACCATTGGGGGCAAAAATAAAGTTAGATTCCTATTTTACCATGCAGCAAAATAAAATTCAGATGAACTAGAAAATTCAATATAAAAATGTCATAAAATATGATCAAACATTTCCCACAATATTGAATCACTGGAAATGGTTCAATTTACTATTATGTAATGAACTGGAAAGAGATTCTGTGATTACAACCACAATGTATATTATTTTCTTAGATTTATATTCCCATTTTTTTAAAAAAATTTCTTTAACAAACATATAACACTTTTGTGATTCTGAAAAAATGCATAAAAAGGTTATTGAAGTTGTATTTTTATGATCTTGGGAAGAAAAAATGCTGCTTTAATGGAGAGCAGTTAAACCTGAATGTAAGTAAATGGCAACCGCTGCAGAAAGGTGCTGAAAGAAATAACTGCATCGAAACCTCTAACCATTACATAGAGCAAAGAGGTTAAGTTTTGTCAAGCTTTCCCCTTTTAATATGTGTAAAGATACATAATTTTTTTTTTTTTTTTTTAGAAAACTACAACTTCATGTCTCCATTCTCTTTCTTTAGCTAATATTTCACCACTGATAGCACTAGAAAGTGCTGTACACGTTATGTTATTCATTGCCACAGGGATGAGATGGTGCTGCTGTTATCCCCATTTGGCAGTAGGGGATCCAAGACACGGAGATGTTAGGTAAGTTGCACACAAATAATAATGGATAAAGCTACTATGTAGACCCAGATAATCTGACTCCAGAGACTGTGCCATTAATTACTTTCCTAGACACCATTACGAGGAAGAGTCTACCTCTCTTACCATCAGCCCTGCTAATTCCTCTTCAGCCTCACTGGCAACTTATTGTTTCTCAAAGTCCTCAGGATCTTTGCACTGTTCTCCCTGGTAGGAAAACATTTCCATATAGGAATTGATACACAATCATTTGTCAACTTTTCAAATTGGAATTTCTCACAACCCTGATTAAATTGGCATTCCCAACACATCCATATCTTGCTTAATTTTTCCTCATAGTTCTTCTCACTGCCTGACCTTATATTATTCATCCAGGTGTTTATTGTCAGTTTCCTCCACTGGAAAGTAAGCAGCTATATGGTTCCTGGCTGCATTCCTATCACTTGAACGAATGGATGAATGAGATACAAGCTGCTTACAGAAAAGAATTCAGTACCTGGAAATGACAACAATTATAAAAATGATCCCTAAAGAATGAAATCCCTTAGCTGACATCTAGAAGAAGCTCTAGAAACTCTGGATGCCGATATTTGATTTTAAAATCCTATGCCACATTTACCTAAGTTTATAGTGTGCCTAAGAAGCAATTTTGACTTTTTAACATATCAAGAATTCAGTACCTGGAAAGGACAACAATTATAAAAATGATCCCTAAAGAATGAAATCCCTTAGCTGACATCTAGAAGAAGCTCTAGAAACTCTGGATGCCGATATTTTATTTTAAAATCCCATGCCACATTTAACTAAGTTTATAGTGTGCCTAAGAAGCAATGTGACTTTTTAACATTTCAGGCTGTAACTTCCAAGTAGTGTTTCCATCTCAAAATCAACCTATTGGCAGGCAGTGCACTAACTTCAATGACCGTCATTGTCCAAACATGTTTCTTGCAATACTCTTTATAATTATCTTCAGAGCATGTACAAATTTAACATTAATATATATTCAATAATGGATATGTTTTATCTATTTGACAGTGCACTTGGTTTTGGAAATAGCCAGAAGTCATTTAAAGCCCACTGTGGGGAACATGGTCTGAACAAAGCAGAACTTATAAATTTTTCATCAAAATAGTCATGGGGCTGGAACATAATGAGACTCTTCTTTTCACTGATTGCTAATAAAGTATCTCTGGAAGAAGTTTTTAAAACTGTGAGACTCATTTTGAGTGTCATAGTATAACAGGAACCATGATATTAAATGTCACAACACTCATTTTGATGTTTATATTATGACATATTTTACTTATGTTTAAAAACTTATCAATCCATCTTTACAGTTAACATATACAGACTTGATTTAGAATAAAACATTTTCTCTCCAGTCTTCATGTAAACTTTATGTTCAAATACATCTCTGATTCTGCATATGGATATCTTTTTAGTTATAAAACTGTATTAACTAGGTAGGTGAATAAACTTCAATTTGAAGTGAATATATTTTTGCTATGTTGTATAGCAACCCAATTGTAAGAGTCAGAGAGTTATAAAACTTTAAAATAAATTAGAACCAAGATCTCCTACCTATCTTCCAATCCAGTGATTGTTTTATTCCCTCCGAGAGAAAGGTAGTTAGGAGACACAAATTCTTGTCCCCAAATGGTAATATTCTAGCTATAGAACTCAAGACAAGATACTTGATTATTCTACAGCTCAGTTATATTTGTGTCAATGTAAATGCAGCACTAATCACTACAATTTCTTCTATACTTGCTATGCTTTTATTCAGTGCATTAGTAAGAACTTGCTATTTCAAAGAGCCATATTGTAAAATATCTTATAAAGTAAATATACTTGCTCCATTCTTTTTAGGAAAATGTAATAAATCTGCATAAAACATTAGCATAGTTTAATGTTATTCCATACATGTCAAATGTGTAAGCTTCAGGGTTGCTTGTTTCTCCTTAATGAATAAGATATTATAAATCCTAACTAGTATTCTAAAAAGTATAACTGTCAAACTGCTAAGTACCAAAAAGCAACTATGTGATGATTTGTTCTGAAGTGAACCGATTTATTCTTTCTTTTCAAATCTTCCCCCAAAAGCCCTAATTTTTTAGGAATAAAGGTTTTGTCATGTTTTAGCAGGAATATTTTATGATATTAAAAAAAGAACTCACTGACTAGGCAAATACCAGTTTAAACAGATGGAGTGAAAACCCTAATTTTTACAACCTCGTTTTTAAATAGGAATATGTGGGCTAGATACTAAATTAAAAAAAAAAGAAAGAAAAAACCACGACTTCAACCTACTCGCTAGTTCAAATTGTTAGCTATTTTGAATCAACATCTTTAGGTTCAGGAAAAAACAAACAAACAAAAAACTCCCAAACCAAAAAAGGTCTACCTGCATTTGCCATGCAGCCCTACCACACCCCTCCCTTGTGTTAACAATCTTTCTTTGAGTGGCTCCCTGAAAGTTTACTTATAACACAGTCAGTCTTCATTTGAGGATATGCTTAACCGTGTTTAAAATACTGGGAGCTGTTAGCTATGGCCAAAAAAACAATGAAGTCCCCGATCTCAATCAAAGTTTCTGTTACAAATGTTGAGGGAATGGTCCCAAATATATGGCCTTCGTTGCAACCTTGAGACATGTTTTATCAGAAAGTTCAGGAATCAAGTATTTTCACTTGCACATATCACACTGGATCCAGTTGGATTTGCATTGGTACAGCAATTATTTGCTGAAATGCCAGTCTTTATGTAGCCCCATGGAAGAAAGTTTGAGGTGCAGATTTCTTTTTCAGTCAAGTATAAGGCATCAACTAAAATCACAAATTCTTTACATGCCTTCTTTCCTGTACTTAAAAATACTGCAATGTTCAATTTTTAAAAAGAGAGAGAAAAAGAAAGAAGAAAAAGAGGATGAACCAAAGGATAAACCACAGTGTGAGAAGCTGAGTGTTTGGAGTTACCTGAGACTGAATCCATGTGGGTGGTCATAGTGTGTGCTCAGAGCACACCACTCATAACAACCACATGTATTAAAGGAAATGTGTACATATATAAGTTTACTATGATTTTTACTGATATAAAGCTCATATAGTACACAATATAAAAATAACAAAGTATACAATACTTTACTGTAAAATATTTCCACATAGTCCATTAATTCTCATAGAATTCTTTAGTTGAATTTTGCTGAATCCTGGTATCCACAGCCTAAATGTGGTTGCAACTGATAAATGAGTGTAGTTCTCACCGGAATGTTAGTTGATAGTTTCATTTAAGTTACTGAGTAAGTGAAAGTGAAGTAACTGTGATATGCATAGGAACTTCACTTGTTTGTCTTTGACATGAATGACTCCTTTATGGAATCAGGTAATAGTTTGTGAATACTAGAAGACTATTTCCTCAATTTTTGTGCTCATTTCAATATAATCGTTACAGGCGCTGTACATTTTGTGTATAATCTGCATTATTAGCATTTTCTCTATTACTTTCTTAAATTTAGACAACCTACAAAACAATAATAAATTGAGTCCTGAGTTGTAGTCCTTGCTTATTTCCAAGGCGTAAATACTGACACCATGACCTATTTCAAGCTACCAGCAGGGTGCTGCAGAATAAATTGTGATGAGAAGCCCAGCAGCACACCATGATGTGGGATTTCTGCCACTCAGACAATAGATGCAAACAACCTGAAGAGCATAGATAATTGTAAGATGAAGTAAACTAATTAGGAAGTGATGAGCTTTGAGGATTTATTAACTTTGCTTTTAATATAATTTTAATTGTACGTTTATGTAAGTTCATTTTAAATACTGGCTGGCATTTAAAATGGCTTTCATTTTAATAATAGTTTTAAATAATTTTTAACAACTGACTCACAAAACTCCTAAAGATTTAAAAGTCAGCTTTTATAAGTCAGTCAAGCTGGTAACAGCACACCACTACATGTGGGTAAAGATATCCGGAATCAGAAGACATTACCTTTTTCTATTTACCCCAATATTTACATAAATTCTACATAGTAAAAAAACACAGACACTAAGATTTTTTTCCAAGTCATATTACAGTCTTTCTTCTCCCTCAGGTCACTCCCTCTCCTCAGCTATTCTATACTATTTTCAAGATTGAAATCAGCAGAATAGTACTTCTCAAACCATTAATGTACTGTGTGTTCATTAGCCACATCCTTCCCAAACACTTCATTGATATTTCAAGCTGTCTGTGCTGCATTGGTTCCACAAAAGGACTCATATTCAAAAGTAACACAAATTTTGGATTTGTCCATGGTTTCACAAAAATTGCTTTAAAATTTTTTCTGGAAGATAATCACAAGCCAAAATGTGTGTTTGCAAAACTGAGGATGTACCTTCACAATAAACATAAAACAGGAAACATCAAAGTAAAATGTCAGATATATCAACTGTCAGACTCAGTACTTAAGGAAATCAGACATTTCATACTTAATAACCTAATACTTGCTCTCAAAGCACTGTACGGAAGGTGAGAAAAAATAGCATGAATCATGCCTGGTTATTCTTGGATTACCCTTTTGGTTGCCTTAGCCACTCTATCTTACTGGTTAAATACGATAATATGTAATAATATACTTTCATTATCTTGTGCTTTCAAATGTTCTGAAAAGAATTTTTTTACACTAAATTTAAAGACACTTGAAGGCCTAGGGTCTCATTTGTAGAAGTTAAAAAATTTCAATTATTATAAAAAGGAAGAATTAAGAATTTTCAAATAATTATCTCATTATTTAAAAAAAGAAATTCATAGCAAAGTTTAATGTTTCAATGAAATAAAATTGCTGGCAGAATAATTTTGTATCCTACAAAGTAATTATGCATAATCAAAATATAAGAAAAAGTAAATGTAATCACATTAAAATCTTTACAGAGAAAGGTAAATAGTTAATAGTGAACACTTTCTTTAATTTTTGCTCTTTATAAATTTCTTCTATTCATGCCATTCTTTTTTATGATGAAGGTCAGCATTCAACCTTTTAACAGTTCATATTGTCAGTGTAATAGCTGATACCAACAAGGGAACATGAGCACATAGACAAAAATAAGTAAATAAACATTGTTTACTACATAGAGCAGAATTATCAGAAAAAAGTATCAAAGACTTTAAAATAAGCATATTAAATATAATCCAATAGTTTAAGGAAGATACAGTGATAAAATGGGAACAATGTCATTAAAAAGATCTAATAATAACTTAAAGGAATAAAAAATGTAATGAGTGAAATGCATATTAATGCATAATAGCTGAAAAGTGAAGGATGGATAAAGTCAAATAATAAATTACTGAACAGAAAGATCAAATTGCTATACTACAATGGAAGGCAGAAGAAGATGATAATAAGAAAATAGTAAATTTAAAAGAAAAGCTAAGAGATACACTACTGAGAAACCCACTGATGGCCTTATGAGGATTTCTTTGTATGTGACAAGCCATTTTTTCTCTTGCAGCTTTCAAAATTAACCACTTTGTCTTTTAACAATTTAATAATAACGTGTCTCAGTGTGGACTTTTTTTGAGTTTACCTTATTTGGGATCCATCGGACTTCCTGGATCTGGATATCGATTTCCTTCTTCAGATTTGGACAGTTTTCAGCCATTATTACTTGGAATAACTGTTTTGGCCCTTTGTCTCATCTTGTTCTGAAACTCCTGTAATGTGTATAGTAGTCCACTTGATGGTATTGCATAAGTCCATCAAGCTTTCTTCAATCTTTCGTATTCTTTCTTTTTGCTGCTTTGAAGGAGAATTTTCTGGTGTTCTGTCTTCAAATTTTCTGACTTCTTCTTCTGTTTGATCCAGTCTGCTACTGAATCCCTCTAATGAAATTTTCAGTTCAATTATTTTATTTATCAGATCCAAAAACTCTCTTTGGTGTATTTTTATATATTCCACTGCTATGAAAATTCTCACTTTGTTCATGTTAATCTCAGTGTTCTGCTAACCTCATTGAGCATCTTTATAACAGTTATTTTGAATTCTCTGCCAGGTAAATCTCCATTTCATTATCTCCATTTCATTAGGGTTAGTTTTTAGAAATTTATCTTGTTTCTCTGTTTGGACCATAATTTCCCTGTTTCTTTATTTTCCTTAACTCTTTATGTTGTTAGTTACATGTTAGAAAAAACAGCCACCTCTTCCAATCTTACAAGGAAACCCCTCCCCAGGCAGACCAGCCAGAAATTCTGGGGGCCTCTAAAATCTTCTCTGTGCATGCTTCTTCTCTGGAGCTGTGCATGTCAATTGCCAGTTGGAGGGATGCACATTGACAGATGAATGAATAAAGAAAATGTGGCATATAAATACAAAGAAATATTATTCAGCCATAAAAAGAAGGAATGCTTGCTAAATGTGACAAAATGGATGAACCTTGGAATGAATCCCTCATGGTTGGGGGCGTGGGGAGGGTTACTGTATTATTTTTGTTCAATTTAACTTTAGCAACATTTTAAATCTATTACAAAAATTCTGATTGTTAGTTATATTGCTTTTTCTACATAATCATACTATTTATAAATCCAAATTTTAATCACCTTTTCAAAAATAATTATATCTCCACTTCTTTTCTTCCCTACAAATCCAGGAGGGAACTCCCTATATATTTAAAAGACAGATATACTCATACAGTTACAGTAAACACACAGATATGAAAAGATAATGTCAGAGAATGTCTTGTGACCCACTGGTGGTAAAAGAGTCCTTAAAAATAATATAGAGCACATAAAAGTGCACTGATAGATCACTTCTGGGATTAGAGCCATGAAAGCTATAATCATAAACAATTCACACAGTTTCAAATATATGTTCTTGTCATGTTTTCCCAGGAAGATATATTGGTAAATATTTGGTTAGAAAAACTTTCTAATATCTAATTTATGGACTTGGGAAATGAATTATAGCAAATCAACAACTTTGGAATATTAGGTAATAATGAAGAATGATAACTTCAGCCAATCTAATATTTTTCTAGTCAAGAAAAATAGTTAATTTTCTAGACCTGTTAACAAAAGTAAATCTACTGTGTGTGTATGCGTGTGCCATTAAAACATTATAACATTAAAAATAAATACAGTAGTCCCCTCTTATCCATAGGGAATATATTGGAAGACCCCCCAGTAGATACCTGAAACCATGGATGTACTAAACTATATATATACAATGTTTCTCCCTATACATATATACCTATGACAAAGTTTAATTTATAAATTAGGCACAATAAGAGATTAATGACAATAATAATAAATAGGACAAATGTAACAATATACTGTAATAAAAATATGTGATTATGGTATCTCTTTCTCTCAAAATATTGTATTCTAATGTACTCATCTATTTTCAGACAATAGTTGACCATGTGTAACTGAAACCATGAAAAGCAAAACCACAGATAAGGGGGCTCTACTCTTTAGTCAAATAGATATTGTAGCAACTGACTGCGTCAAAGGAAAGGGTTACTTTCTTAAGTCCCATGCAACACCCCTGAAAAACACTTTTTTTTTCATGACTCACTGAAAGTATGTTTTATTTTTGGAATGTCTTCTGAAAAGCTAAGGTCACATCAGCCAACAGCTTGCTGATGAACATTTCTGTAATTTGAAAAAAAGAACTCATAAACCTAATTTTAGCTGTAACTGTTGTTTTCTCAATTCAATTGTGTTTAGATTAGAAGATTATTTCAAATGTTTTTGATAACATGATAATCTTTAGTTACAACTTTGAACTTAAATAATGCAAACAAGTTTGTTATTAGTAATATTTGCTTCTATACATTAATATTGATTATAGCTTCCTTTTTCAAAAGTTTCATAAACAGTAAATATCAAGCCACACTGATATAAAAGTCTTCCTAAACCTTTTTTTCAAAATTGTATTTAAATTTAGAGAAGAAACATTTATTATCATCTTTGCTTGAATTTTTATAATGGATATTCTTTAGGGTATTATTTCTCTTTTTAAAAAACATGATTATAAGCAAAAGTAGTTAATTCTAGGGTAACCACAAACATTCTGGAACATATATTAATAATATGTTTATATACATTTTATGTAGTCTTTTCTACAAAAGGTACCCTATATCATCTGAGGTTTAATTACCTTGTCCTACTTCATCTCATCTCATTATGCTGGAATAATATAAGCACTGAAGTTATTCATGAACAAGACGACCAAAAGGAATAAAGTGAGCTTTTTTGTTTTGTTTTGTTTTGTTTTGTTTCTTTGACCACCTTTAGGTCTTGTCTGTTTTCTTTCATACTGTGTATATAAAGCACAAGTGATTCCTGCCCAGAGGGACATTTTAAAACTTTTTTTAACGATAGAAAATTTCTAATACATTCATAATTAGAGATAATAGAGTAAAAATACCTCATGTGCCTAACACTCAGCTTACATAATTATCGACTCATGAGTAATGTTTCATTTATACCCTTATCCACATCCCCCAAGTATCAGATTATTGTGTAGCAAATTCCAGATAACATATCATTTTATCTGCATATATTTTAGTACGCAATTCTAACAGAATATGTTCTTTCAAAACAAAAATAACCAATGCAACTGTCATGCTTTTAAAAATTAGTAATATTTCTTAATATCATTAAATGTCCAATTAATATACTAATTTCCCTGATTTTTTTTTTTAAATTATAATTGGGACATTATTCCACTCATTGCATTTAGTAGGTACATCTGTCTTGTCTCTTTTGATTTATAGGTTTTAATCTATACATTTTAATCATTAATTTTGATCTATACACTTGGCCTCCATTTTTCTTTCTTTTTGTACTTTTTTTTAAAAAAACAGGGCCATGTTTTTCTGTAGAGTTTTCTATAGTTTGGGTTTTGTTAATTTTATCTTCATGATACCAAATAAGTCAAGTGTTTGAGTATTTCCCTATATTTACCAGTTTTCAAAATAATGTGTTGGTTATGTTGAACAGTAGCAACAAGTTTTATTTTTTTAATTTCAGTATGTTAGAGGGGTACAAATATTTAGGTTATGTACACTGCCTTTGCCCCAGCCCAGTCAGAGCTTCAAGTGTGTCCATCCCCGAGATGGTGAGTACCGCACACATTAGGTGTGAATAAACCCATCCCCTTCTTCCTCCTCCCACCTGCCTGACACCCAATGAATGTTACTACTATATGTGCACATAAGTGTTGACAGTTAATACCAATTTGATAGTGAGTACGTGTGGTACTTGTTTTTCCATTCTTGTGATACTTCACTTAGTAGAACAGCCTTCAGATCTATTCAGGATAATACAAGAGGTACTAGATCACCATTGTTTTATGTGGTTGAGTAGTATTCTATGGTATACATGTACCATATTTTATTAATCCAGTCATGTATTGATGGGCACTTGGGTTGTTTCCACATCTTT
>VBSM01001562.1:10935650-11009016 GCA_008086735.1 Cheirogaleus medius
TGGGATTGCTGGATCAAATGGTAGTTCTACTTTTAGCTTTTTGAGGTATCTCCAAATTACTTTTCACAGAGGTTGTACTAGTTTGCAGTCCCAGCAGCAGTGTATGAGTGTTCCTATCTCTCCGCATCTCTGCCGACATTTATTGTTTTGGGACTTTTTGATAAAATCCATTCTCTCAAGAAACTCATATTTAAACTTATTTCAAGATTTTAATTTATTGAGGTTAATAGTCTTTTTCATTTTTAAATTGCCCATCTTTGGTTAGTGTAAGCCTCTTCAATTGGTTTGAGTATCTTTTTGACATTTTCTTAGTGGCTTTAATAATTTTCTTAATTTCACATATGACATTCTGGGCTCTATGTACATTACCCACTCTAGACCTGAGTGAAATCAGCTATTTTCCCAAGGAACACTGGTTCATTTTAATGGTAAGTGTTTCTTAGGAACTACAATCTAATATGGGGAGGGAAGTTATCATTGCTGCTGGATCAGTCCTTATTTTTTAGGATTTCTTTTCACTGGACAAAAATAGGGTGTTTGTTAAAGATGAAAACATGAGTTTATACATATACTTTCTATTCAAATTTAGTACTACAGAGTTTTTACTTAAACTTACCTATGTCTGTTTCTCCCTTCACCTTCATCAAAAATCCTGGTTTCCAAAGCCAATTTAATTTCTGCTACAATAGACACATAAAATTCTTAGAATAGCAATGCTAATAATGCCAACAAAATATCTGCTTATTTAAAACAACTTAAGTTTTTTTTTATTAAGATATTTTGTCTTAAGGCACAGCATATTAGGGATATGTAGCAAAATTATTTGTGTTTTTTAAAATTCACTTTAATGAATTATAATTGGCATAATATGGACCCTTTTGTTACAGTTTGACAAATGTACGAACTCCACCAAATCAATATAAAGACCATTTCTATTACTACACAATTTCCCTTATATGCCTTTGTAGTTGGTTATCTTTCTCTCCCCAACCTACCCATAGCCCCAGGTATTCACTGCTGTGCATCCTGTCACTATAGTTTTACTTTTTTAAGAATTTCATATACATAGAATAATATTATGTGCACTCTTTTTCTCTAGCTTCTTTTCCCTAAGCATAATGTTTTGCAATTTATCCATGTTGTTAGTGTCTCCTTTTAGAGGCTGAATAGTATTCTTTCTATTTTATAGCTATAGCACTATGTGATTATTTATTCTCTTGTTGATGGATACATGGACTGTTTTCAAGTTTTTGGCTATTAACAATTTTACTATAAACATTCAATACATATTTTTGTGAGGAAATATGTTTACAGTTCTTTTGGAAAAATACTGAAGAGAGGAATTTCTGAGTCATATGGTAAGTGAATGCTTAATTTTAAAAAAACTGCCATTTTTTTCATACTTCCTTTAGCACTATATGAGAGATCTAGTTGATATACTCTCCAACACTTGGATTTATCAGCTATTTTTTTAACTTTAGGCATTCTGGAAGACATGTAATGGTATATACTTTGGCTTTAAGTTGCATATCTCTAATGACTGATCTTGAAATATTTTTCATGGTGTTGTTTTGCCATTTGTATATACTTTTTGATGAAATGTCTCTACAAAGTTTTTGCCTGTTTTTAACTGATGTCGTTTGAATTGCAAATTGTTCTTTATATTCTCTTTATATATTCTGGGTTCAAGTCTTTTATCAGAAATGTGTTCTGCAAACATGTTCTCTCAGTGGGTGGCTTGTCTTTTTATTTTATTGAGAGTGTCTTTCAGAAAGCAAAAGTTTAAAATTTTGATAAAGCTCACGCTTTTCTTGGTTGGTCCCAACTTGCACATTTTTACTTAATCCAAAAGTATGAAAATTTTCTATTAAAATTTCTTTCTTCTAAGATTTTATAGTTTTTCTTGTTATATTTCGGTCAATGATCTACTTCGAGTTAGTTTTTGTATATCTTGTGAAGTAACTATATCTTGTAAGTAAGTAGGTTTTGTTCTGTTTTTATACAAGTATCTAATTATTACAGTGCCATTTGTTAAAAGACTATCCTTCCCCCATTGAATTATTATGACACCTTTATCCACAATCAATTTACTCTCTATATGTAGGTCTGTCTCTCAGTTTTTTAAAATTGCCTATTGGGGTTTTGATTTGGATTGTGTAGATGCTGTAGCTCAAATTGGGGAGAATAGACATTTTAGCAATATTGCATCTTTCAATTCTTTGTAGTTTTCAGTGAGCAGTTCTTGCATATATTTTGCTACATTTATCCTAAAACATTTTATACTTTTCATGCTAGAATTTCAATTTTTGTTTACTCCTAGTATTAAGAAATTCAATTGATTTTTGATAAGTGATCTTGATTTCACCAAATTTTATAATCTTACATATTAGCTCTAGTAACTTTTTTGTCAACTTTGTATACAAACGGTCTTCTTCCTTTCTAATCTGTATGCTTTTCCTTTCTTTTCTGCATTTTTTGAACTAGGTGGTACCTTCAGTAAAATGTTTAATGTAAGTAATGAGAGGGTCATCCTTACCTTTTTTCCCATTTGGGAGAAAGCACTCAGTCTGTCATCATTAACTATGATGTTATTTATATGTTGTTTTTTAAAATGCCTTAAAATTTGAAAAACTACTGTTTCATTGACCCTTTTTCTACCAATATGGTTAACATTCTATGGGTTGGTTTTTAACTGAAGTGTGTGTTGAATTATTTTGTAAATGTTTTTTTCTGCATCTACTGAGATGATCATAAGGTTTTACTTTCTAACAATAAAATAAGTGGCTTTAGTTGTATTAGATATAGAATAAGAAATTTAAAACTTAAAAATATAACCAGAAAATTTAAACAGGCTGATCTTAAAAAAATAGCTAAATAGAAAGAAACTTAAGAATAGTTTAAACTTTATATAAGATACATCCAAATTAGAAAACTAGAAGGCTTAGAATAAAATGAGATAGAAAATATGAAAGAGAAATTAAGGACTATGGATTCAAAATATATCCAAAATGAGTCTTAGAAAGATTAGCTAGAAGGAATAAGAGTCAATATTGAAAATGGTTAAGATGAGAGTTTTCTAGAATTTTGAAAACCACAAATTCTCAGTTTTATAAATACAGTAAGGACCAAGTGAGATTCATAAAAATGTACACACTTAGATTCTTTATTATTAAATGTTATTCCCTAAATGGGGATTAAAGAAATAATCCATGCAAAGTAGAAAAATGGATTAAAAAAAGAAAAAGAAATCTCAAAATAAGGAAAGTGAAATAAATCCAAATATATGAAAGAAATCATAATAAATACATATAAAACAAATTTACTCATTTAAGAAAAATAACAAAGCTTATACCTACTCAACTTTAAAACTGATTTATGTGCTATTTACAAAAGGCACACAAAAAATTTAAAGAATATATAAAAATCAAAAGTCAATGAATGAAAAAATATCTATCAGGCTTGTACTAATCAAATGGAGATAATGAGTATGTCCATAGTAAGATCAGACAAAATTTAACTTAAGAAAAATATAAGAGGATAAAAAAGCATCAATACAAAAGGAACAATTGGCCAGAATTATATGTCTAAACTTAAATACAACTAATATCAGAGCCTCAAAATATATAAAGCAAACATTGGCAGAAAAAAATAGACAAACAGACCACAACAGTTTTTAAAAAGTTATTAATGTATCAAGAAAAAAAATTTATTTGGAAAAATTTACTATTTGCAAAAAAGTTGACTATCTCACTGCTGAAGAATTGATGACACACAAGTTACATTCATTAATCTCATGTAATTAAATCAGAAATATTAATAGAAAACTAACTAGAAAATTAATTTGGAAATTTTACAAAATAAAGCTGCTTTTCAATAGCTCATAGGCAAAAAGTCATATCTGAAATTAGAAAATTAGAAATCAATTTAAATATAATTAAATCTTACTACATACTACTTACTACTAGTATGTAGTTAATTAAATTCTACATACTACATCATGTGGAATGTAACTAAAGTGATATTAAGAGAAAAATTTATAGCTATAAATTCTTGCATTAGAAAATTATAAACATTAACTAGCTTGCAACTCAAAAAGTTCGGAAAATAACTAGAGAAAATCAAATGAAATGTTTAAAAATGGATTAAGCAATTAAAGAGAATAAAAGAGAATAAAGCTAGAATATCAAGAAACAATAGAACCGATTGCTCACTCTTTGAAAAAAGTAATAGAATCTGATATATGATCAAGGAAACTAGGGAAGGTACAAATATTAGAAATGAAAGTCTCAAAAGCAAAGGCAAGGATTTAATAAATCATTTAAAAATATTATTAATACATTTCTACACTTACATTTTAATATCACTAACAAGAATAAATTAAAAACCTAAATAACTAATGACAGTTAAAACAACTGAAATGATAGGTTAAAAAGGGTTCATTTCTCTCCAAAGATCCTCCCTCTGAAATCTGCCAATGATGCCCACTTTGTTTTATAGGCAATTCCTACCAATCTTACATAAAGTATGGCAGAGACTAAAAATAAAGAGTGAAACTCACTAATTCATCTAATCAGGTATAAATCTGACACCAAAACACCACAAAGACAGCAGGAAAAAGGAAAATACGTTCCAATATCACTCATGAACACAGATACAAAAGTCCTAAACAAAATTAAAGGTGCTGAGACATCTGGTTATTAAAACAAATAAGAAAGGTGAGCAGGCAGGTTAAACTAAAATTGGATCTACTCTTACGCTATACACAAAATTGAATTGCGGTGAATTATTGAGCTAATAACGGGGTGGAGCAAGATGGCCAAATGGAAACCTGCAGCAATCTTTCTTCCCCAGGAACACCAGATTCAACAACTATCCACGTAAGCAAGCACCTTCAGAAGAATCAAAAATCAGGGGAGCAATCATACTACTTAGTTTTACCATTATATCAAAGAAAGAGGCACTAATGAGGTCAGAAAAGACAATCTTGCATTGCTTACGCCATGCCTCCCCCATTCCCTGGCATTGCCCTGCCAGCACGCCCAGTGGAAAGAGAATCTCTGCGTCAGGGGAGGGAGAGTGAAGTGACTGTGGGACTTTGTATTGAAACTCAGGGTCCTCTGTCACAGGGGAACACAGAACAGGGCAGAATTTTGCTAATATCCACGGAAGGAGCATTATGACCAGCCTGGCCAGAGGGAAATCCTCCACCCCAGAACCCAAGTTCTGGTTAGCCACACCACCAGCTGCCAAAAAGCAGCCTGGGACCTGGACACACAACAAAAAGAAAACTATAGACCAGTATCTCTGATGAACATAAGTGCAAAAGTCCTCAACGAAGTACTAGCAAACTGAATTCAACAACATATTAAAAAGATTTTTCATCAGAATCAAATGGCATTCCTCCCAGGAATGAATTTCTAGAATATATAAGGAGCTCCAACTTGATAGAAAAAAAAATAATAATCTAATTTAAAAATGGGCAAAGGATCTGAATACACGTTTTTCAAAAGGAGACATACAATGGCCAACAGGTATACAGAAAAATGCTCAACATCATTAGTCACCAGAGATATACAAATCAACACTACAATTAGTTATCATCTCACCCCTGTTAAAATGGCTTTTATCAAAAGACGGCAATAATGAATGTTGACAAGGATGTGGAGAAAGAGGAACCCTCATACACTGTTGGTAGGAATGTAAATTAGTGCAAATACTATGGGGAGAACAGTATGGACTATGGAAATTCCTCAAAAACCTAAAAATAGAACTACTATATGACCCAGCAATCCCACTGTTGAGTATATATATCCAAAGGAAGGGAATTCAGTATATCCAAAAGATAGCTGTTAGCCAGGCATGGTAGCTCACACCTGTAATCCTAGCACTTTGGGAGGCCAAGGCGGGCGGATTGTTTGAGCTCAGGAGTTCGAGACCAGCCTGAGCAAGAGCGAGACCCCATCTCTACTAAAAAAATAGAAAGAAATTAGCTGGACAACTAAAAAATATTTATATATTTATATATATGTATAAAATTAGCCAGGCATGATGGCGCATGCCTGTAGTCCCAGCTACTCGGGAGACTAAGGTAGGAGGATTGCTTGAGCACAGGAGTTTGAGGTTGCTGTGAGCTAGGCTGATGCCATGGCACTGTAGTCTGGGCAACCGAGTGAGACTCTGTCTCAAAAAAAAAAAAAAGAAAGAAAGAAAGAAAGAAAAGATAGCTGCACTCCCACATTTATTGTAGCACTATTCACAATTGGCAAGATTTGGAATCAACATAAGCATCCATGAATGGATGACTGGATAAAGGAATTGTGGTACAAATACACAATGGAATATTAAATAGTCATAAAACAGAATGAAATTCTGCAACAACGTGGATGGAACTGGAGAACGTTATGTTAAGTGAAATAAGCCAAGCACAGAAAGACAAATCTCGCATGTTCTCACTCATATATGGGAGAGAAATATTAAAAACAATTGATCTCATGGAGACAGAGAGTAGAATGACGGTTACCAGTGGCTGGGAAGGGTAGTGGCAAGGGAGAGGATGGATAAAAAATATAGTTAGTTAGATGAACAGTATTTGATCGCACAACAAAGTGACTATAATCAGTAATAAGTTAGGGTATACTTTAAAATAACCAAAAGAGTAGAATTGGAATATTTCCAACACAAAGCAATGAGAAATGCCTGAGGTGATAGATACCCCATTTACTCTGATTTGACTAATTCACATTGTATGCCTGTATCAAAACATCACATGTGCCCTATAAATATATATAACTCTTATGTACCCATAATAATTACAAATAAAATAAAACAAAAAGAATTTATACTAAAGTGTAAAAGAAAAATCTTTATTACCTCAAAACAAAAAGAACTTCTCAAATAAGGTGCAAAAGAAAAAAAAAGTTAAATTTAGTAAAGCTGGATGGTGGGTATAGGGATTTCAATTATCTTACTATGTTTGCGATATTTAATAATTACAAGAAAATAAATGTAAAAAGAAGAAGTCTGTGTGATTAACCGCTGACAGCTGGCAGATAAAGTTGGCAGAGTTAAGGCAGTTGCATTTTCTGCTAAATGACAAGGAAGCTAAAGGTAAGCAGCTGCAGAAAGCAGGCAGATGAGAAGGAGGCTGGCTGGGCATGGCTCGCTGTCCTCTGCAGCCATGGGGACAACACTGCTGCTGCGGTGGCGTTGGGAGCAAGATGCACTGGGAATCGGCGTATTCCAGGGCCATACATAGGGACTATGCGTGAGGAAGATGGAGATTTTCTTCTCCTTTTTCTGTAGCAAGCTGTTCTCCTGAGCTGATATTAGAAGCGAAAGAGACATTGGACTGATGATGTGACAGCAGGCTGTGGCAGGGGATGCCACCAGTGATCCAGAACCTTTGAAACCAAAGGTTTTATATAGAAAAAAGGAAACAAAGTGAGTTAAGCAGGTACCCAATATAAACACATATTATTCTATTCTTTTTATATCTTTCTTCAAAGGGTATATCTCCTTAGAGTTAACGTGTTCATGCGGGTAAGGAGTGCTTCACCTTTATTCAGTTACTGGTTTAAGATAAAAAGTAAATGTTTTTACAGTCATCTATTAGGGATCTGGTAGGTAGAATTAAGCTGAATGCAAGGGACAATGGAAGGAAAATAGAATTGGGAATCCGATAGTCTGCATTTCTGATGATAAGGTGTGTTTCCTTCAACAAGTCATTTTGCTTCTTTGAAACTCAATATTCTCATTTGTAACAGTAAAATTATAATTGTTAATATCCACCTCAAGGGATTACTGTGAGGCTTGATGAGATATGGGAAAGAAGTCTGTAGAGGTGTCTGATACCTTTAATATGCCTGTGACAGATAAGGATTACTCCTTTCCAGAAGCTGCTGATTCGGGAAAGTGCAAAAATCTATCCACACCAACATCATGGTTCAGAAACTGTAGTCAGTGAGCCAGATTTTGCCCAAAAATTTTTTAGTTGGGCACTCTGCTTTAAAATACTTGAATTCATTGATGATATTGGGATTTACAAACATTTTATATAAAGTTCCAGCCCCTCAGTTTGTCTTGAAAATTTGGCATATTTAGCAACAGCAGGAGTGCATTCCTTTCAGGCCTGGTATATTTTTACACTACACATGGTATTAGGGCTCTGAAGGGCAGGGCCTATCCAGGGGCTGGGCTTGGCTGTGGGAGCTATGAACTGCGTAGTCATCAGCCCCCAGCTTCTTTTGAAAAAACAGATTTGGCAACTAGGTGGCCGATTCCGTATGGAAGCAAATAAACTAGAACTGAGTAGTTAGCTGCCAATCATTCTCACATCCTCTATTGTCTATATATTGTCTTCTGTAAACTCATTACTTATGCCCACTTAGACAACATTATTGTTCAAAATATTTGTTGCGCCTACCTATTGCAGGATTATTTCTCCCCAACCCATTGACATCAGGTTTGGCCACCTAACTTGCTTTGGCCAATGAATTGGGACATACACCACTGCCAAGCAGAAGGTTTAAATGCCATCATGTGGCTTTGCCTTCTGTAGTTTTCTTTCAGCCAAGAGATCAGGATTTCCCCACATGGGGGCTGATTCTGTAGTCTCCTCCCAGAACAAAGATGATATGGAACAAAGCCAAAACAAATGCATGAAGTGCATGTTACAGGAGCAAAAAGTGATTGTTACTGTGAGCCTCTGAAACTTCGATATCATTTCCCATCACAGAAGAACTTAGTTAGGCTAAGCTAACCTTTTACTTCCTCTAGCCATTTTATTTTGCCAAAATCACCAGCAATCTTCTGTCTGCCTAAAAAGAAGGGGCATTTGATCCAGTGATCTAAATCTGATTTTCTTTCTTTTTTTTTTAGAAAAAGAAGTACATAAAGCAAGTTAGAAATAGCCAGTTGATATGTAAAATGGCATAAATACTTCCTCCTTAGTTATCATCTAGAGTGAAATGGGCGTAAATTAATAGTAATTGAAGTCCTATCATGTGCCAGGCATTTTTCACATTTTATCTCATTTAAAACATTCAGTATTACTTAAATGTAGAGTTATTGCTCTTCCCAGTTTTCAAATAAGTAAATTGAGGTGTAGAAATTTAGATAACTGGCAGTGTCTGTATTTGAATATATATATACACACGTGCACACACATACATATGTATTTTAGTCCAAAGCTTATATTCTTTTTCTTACTAAGCTCATGTCATTGTTAAAGTGAGGATTCTAGAAAGTCTTATTCAAAGGCTTTATGTAATAATATGGTAGCATTTCTGAGTAGAGACAGCAGTTCCTTTATGAATCTGTGACATCCTATGATAAAATTTAGATTTTTTTTCCCTCCCAGGACATAGAGAAATGAGATGACTAGAAAAATACAGTTGCTCTTTTTCAATAATGTTCCATATTATCCCTAAAGAAAGTTTAATAATTTAAAAGACTATCCTTTAATTTTAGATTATGACCTTTTTATGTTTTTATGACAAAATGAGAAATGCTGGTGATCATAAATGTTGATTTTATGCAATGTCTTTATCTGGAAACATTAAGGCAACATAGAATTCACCCTCACTTTTTCTTATTATTACAATGTTCCTGCCCATGTATGATAGGATGTATTTTGAAACAAATAAACAAAAACATGTTTTTTTTTTCTCCCTGTGATTCCTCTTTAACATGAAAAACCCTCCCCCTGTGAAAGCTTGATATGTGGCACTCCTTGCCTCCAGGGCAGATTGTTTAAGCAGAAATTGAGTGTTTTCTGTTTCGGAATGGACTTTTCAAACTCATGGCATAGATCATTTAAGAGCAACTTTCTTGTTAAATTTTAAAACCATAACTTTAAATATCAAAAGCCAGAGCTCAGTAGGACTCAACATATAAGATTTATATCATAAGGCATAGTCATACAAAAACATATGATTAATTAATTTTTCTTACCAATCCTTTTAAAACTGTTAAATAAAAATAGAGACCGAAGAGATTGGTGTTAAAGGAGTCACAAACAAAAGCCACATATTTAGGTGTTGATGGAAGTCTTTAATAAGGACTTTTGAACCCTGTTTCCTACATTGCCTTGCATGTGAGCCTAGTATTTGGAGACCTAAAAGCCAACAGGACCTGTGCCTCAATCCCTGGGATATGACAAGCCTTATAGTAAGTCTCCCATGGTGTGAAATAACGAGAAATGGCTGTGACATATCTAGACACACCAGGCTTGATAGAGCACCCACCAGTCATTTCATAGCCTACAGTACCATCCTTGAGAAGGACTCTGTCAGCCCAAAGAAGCCCAGTGGACCTGAAGGGCCTCATGGTTAGGGTAAGGGGATGTCGAGTAACTTGCATGGGCCAATGACTTGACCATGGAAGGAAAGGACATTTAGGGTAATAAGTGTTGGAATTGATGTTGATGACAAATAAAAATAATAATATAATAAATAAACTAGTGCAAACTCTACCTGTTAGATGATGTCAGCCTGGGCAGGGAGTGAAGACTCAGAGCAAGTTTTCCTCCCTGAGTCCATTGCAGAGCCCCCAAAAGAAAGGAAGGAACTCTACATTGACCAAAAATCCTGGTTGGACCACAAAAGCCTTGAATGCATGAGTTGCTTTCTGAGTAGAATGTAATGTCATGTTCAAAACTAATTCCAGTTACAGAAAATAACTGAAATTAAAATTATGTTTTTGTATGCATTATTTTAAGAACTCTAAGCTTTTTACCCATAACACGTGAGCACCAAAAATCTGAGAATGTGATTTTGATGTCTGTTTCTTTGTGATCCCTATCACGTATGATTTACATCAAAATAGAGGCTTTTAAGGAATAGTGCTCTGTAAAAGAAATGAATTAATGTGACTGTGACTTGCCCTTATAAAGCAAATGTGAGAGGTTATAGATTGAGAATGACGTTGCTGATTGGAAGTTACCCAGAAGGTTAGTGATTCGTTGGTGGCTAGTGGACATTTACACAGCTCATCCATCATATGTGATATAATGTTCTCCAACAACAGGAATTGCTGTAATTTCTGAGGTAACCAAAGTCATAGAAGGAGAAACAGATGTTGGACATTCACAGTTAACCAGAGGAAGGTGGAGAGCTTCAAGAAGTACCCTCAAAATTTAAAGAATGACAGCCAGAGGTGTAAGGGCTTCATAACGAAAATGAGCCCAGGGTAAGGGCCACTCCTATAAGACGTTGTAGGAGTTCTTTTATTTCCCCATGCCTTAATTATCTTTATTATGGTCCCTCAAAATGACTATCAATTAAATACATTAGAAAAAAAGACTCATGCTTTTCTTCTGAGGATTCAGAAACTAAAGTAGCTTTGCTGAGGAGGTATATCTTTTTCGTGACCCAGTTATATTCATAGATCCAGACATATAAAAAAAACAAAACCAAACAAAGTACCATAGCTCCAAAAAGAAGACACCCCAAACTCTAGCTTGAGGAGAAAGAGGCTCAGAGAAGACCTAGAATTTGATCTTCTACTTGTCTTTAAGAGGACCATGTGTACAACTTCCAAGTGAAGCAGGAAACCCATTTCCACTTCTCTACAGATTTATACCAAAATTGAATGCCCAGGGAGGTGGAATGTTGAAATTATTATTATTTTTTTTTTTTAGAAAAAAATTGTCTTGAAGTTTTTTACATGAAAAATGTAGTCTTTTGGAAAACATGGTCTTTGTTTGGTGCCACCAAAATTTGGACAGCAAATATCCCCACATTATTTGTGGGCATGATCTGTGGTGTTTGATGAAGTAAGCCAAAGGTAAATACTTCAAATGACTAATATGTTTTCTTTAATTCCATCAAAGGCATCTATAAAGGCAAGGATAGTTCCAAGCACTCCTGGAGCTAGTGTTTGTCTTCTTGGTCTGTATGAGTTGGTTTTCTCTGCCGTGAGCTACGTGGGGACCCAAAGCAGTAGGTAAGGGCTTATGAGCTCTAAGAGGAACAGCTGCTAATGGATTTGGAGAAGACCCTATTCATGTTCATAGATCGGAAGAGTGAGAGTGATTGCACAGACATGGCGAGCTCACCAGAGCAGAAGGAGGAAATTAGACATGGCAACCAGCGCAAAGTGAAAGTGAGAGTATTCCAAGCATTCTCAGAAGTATTTGAGGAAGGTGTCAAGGTTCTGCCATCACTCAGATAAGAGATAAAATATAGACATTTGAGCTACATATATTAAATTATATTTGACCTCTAATAGGGAAAATATGCACAAAGACTAAAATAAGGCCTTCAAAATCACTTACCATATTTAAGGAAAATTATGTTAATGATAGAAAGGACAGCATCAAAGACAAAAATAATTATACTCAAAATAAAGTACAAACACACCCTGAAACTTTACTGGGTCCAAAAACATTTTGCTTCCTCCACCATAACTGCACTCCCCTGTTGTGAGGTAGAGCAGGTTGAGGACAGGGTGATATGGACTGGCTTTTGAAAATAGTTATAAAAAAAGAGCAGTTCTACATCTTTCTTGCTACAAAGAGAGACAGAATATTTTTATGATAAGTTTTTTTTTAAAATTTTAATCTTAAAGGCCAGAAGCCAAGCTATTGATTATGCTCTGCTGATGTGTGTGTATACCTGTGTGTATACATGTGTACACACAACACAAAAATGCATTGGTACTCTTTATTTGAAAAGGCCCTATTTCCTCTGTGTGTAACGCCTGTTGAGTGAGGTCTTAAAGACCCTTTTTTGCTGACTACCAAGGGGTCTGTCTACCGGAGTTCTCCAGCACAGAAGAGCACACTGAGATGATTAGCACTCTACCTTGGCATTTTTCAAAAGATAAGTTTGCCTTGGTGGTTTTCATTTGATCAAGGTCCTCCAGAACTTGCTACTGGAGGCTCTCAGACTCACTCAGGAGGCCTGTGAACTCCATAGCTTCATGCTGAATGCTGCCTAATCTGACCTCGTTCTTCCCAGGAAACGAGAAACCTAAAGGAAACACTGGGACTGAGCTGATGCTGACAGAGCACATTGGACAAATGCTCAAAAACAAAAGTCAGACCCCTGTTCATCCTTTTTTCTGACATCTACTTGGGTGTTAGGAGATTTCTTATCCTTATTGAGACTAATCCATAATACAAAGGTATCCATCATATTATGTGGGCTTCTATGAGGATAAGTAAAAGAAATACTATATATTTAATATAAGGCAGCATTTAATACATCTACATGAACATCCCTCTCTGGAGACCTCCGCAACCAAATTGTCTGCCTGCCTCCACCTGGACCTCTGATAAACTCTGTTGCAACATAGACTTTGCATAGGCAGAACATCACTTTCACAGGGGTTAAGTCAGGCCTGGCCTAATTGCTAGTCCATGATCACTCCCCTATAGATTCCCACTTTGATACACCAGATTCTGCTTCTGCTTCTGGATACTAATCCTAACCTGTTCAGGAGCCCAACTTCCCTGGAGTTCCCCATGCCTGCTGCTGTTCAGGCTCTTCCAAAATTCAGACACCCATCTTCTTGGTAAGCCTCAGACATCCCCAGCCCCTGTGTGCTCTAGTTCTT
This sequence comes from Cheirogaleus medius, assembly GCA_008086735.1. NCBI lineage: Eukaryota > Metazoa > Chordata > Mammalia > Primates > Cheirogaleidae > Cheirogaleus > Cheirogaleus medius. The sequence continues at coordinate 10,949,208 of VBSM01001562.1, forward strand.
ATAATGGACTTCTGCCTTGATGCATATTTTCAGTTCCTCTTCTCAAAACCTCCTTTGTAGGCCTGCTCTGCTCTTAGCTCTAACTTTCCTTCTCACTAGACTCATCCTAATCCCTGTTTGAGGGATAAGAACCCCATGCTTCAAGTTTCTGCTAAAAGGCTGAGAACTACCTCCCAGTACGTTATTCCTAATGCTAATTGTCTATTCCCATTTCTGAATGTTGTCACCATGGATCCTTAGATACTTTATCACCTTAATATTGTCTTGAACTATTTCATTGCCATCCACCACCCCGTACCCCACCTAAATGATCTCTGTTTTTGCCTCGTCACTTGGGGCGCCATGTTTTTTCTACCTGCTAGTTTAAATCTCTGTTAACTGCTTCAGTAGCTGCCCCAGTGGGAGCCATCCTGGGCTGTTGCTGGCCCTTGGGATATGTTGACCCACTGTCCCACATAGGGCCCAGTCATTAGGTGAACACCCTATGAATTTTCTAAGTCTCCTTCTGAGGCTGAGACTGGCAGTGAGGGAACCCCAGGCATGGCCATGGTCCCATGTAAAGCCCAACCGTTGGGAGAGCCTCCCCCCAATTTTTCCATGTAGCTTGGGTCTGGCTCCAAGGAGTGGTCAGAGTCCCAGGCCCCAGGCTATTCCTCCTATCTGATCCTACTATGAGGAATTTGAGGTCAATAGCCACATTGAAAGATATAATCATTCAGACCTAATTGAGAAAAAACACAGCTATGAGATATGAATATCAGGGTGGCAGTGCATGGGTGAGTATGCCTGGGTGTTGAGTACGTCCAAGAAGTACTTCTTCATTAAAGCACTGTGCACGGGGAGAATTAACTGGATTGCGAAATTAATCTAAACAAGGAAAGCAAAGTAGTTCAAGGACCAGCGTCCCAAGAGGCCACTATGCCAGGAGTGCCAAACAAGTTAGGGCATGTCGGTACCTGAGTGGTTCCAGTTCAGTGGGTGGTGCATGAAAGCAGTGATGATTCAATGAAAGATGAAAATGTCAAGCCATCGTTGCTCAGGGAAATCTCTCCTCTGTGTCAAGACCCTAGCCAGGAGTTGGACAGCAAGTATGTATGTGTTGGGAGTGGGGCATGCTGAAGAGAAAGTAAGATCCAAATGCTCAAAAGGGGCAAAGACTTATACAACTAGTTTGGAGCAATGTCCCAGTCTTAGGGGAACCTGAGGCATTAGGCAGCTAACAAACACCTACTATATAGGAGTTAGAAAGCATTGTTTGTGAGTGTAAGGCCAAAGTGAGCCATGGGCTCCTCCCAGGCACAACAAGCACTGAAAAGGTTGGTAGGTCCTCTGGACTCCAACCAACACCTGATGGAGAAGTTGCCTCTGCGACTGGAGGGAAGTGAGTTTGGGTCTTCAAGTGAGCTTCATGAGTATATCTAATTAAAGAAGAAGGCGCACAATGCAGAAAGCCTTATTACATTCATATCTTGCTCAACAACTTTGATGATGCCTCAATAGAGATCAAGTTTGAATTCTAAGACTGGTGTCTTTAGCCTTTAAATCTTATGGCAGTTTCCAGTCTTTTTAGTTATTATAATTCCTGGCCAGATCTTCAGCAGTGACATTCTGGCTCTACATTAGGGCATGACTTCCAACACAGCCTCTCAAACTTTCTGCTGTTTCTGTCTTCATTACTTTGCTCTAGTCCCTCATCTGCAACCTCCTTCCTCTTTCTGTTATTTTTTCAGGTCCTGTCAAGTCAGCAGAAATGTTATAGCTCTAATGGTCGGTGTGTACCTGTAAAGCACTTTTCTGGACTTTCTAAATTTGGTATTTTCTATATGTGGGGGTTTGTCATCAACTCAAGGACCTGGATTTTTTCTTATTATTCCTTTGGAGTTCTCTATGAATCTTGATTCAAAATCTTACACATGAATTTCACTCTGCATTCAGAAATATATGATGATTGACTAATTGGTTATGCATATCCAGATACAAGTTAATCTGGTCTTCTCGAGTTAAAATTCAAGCAAATATGGAAAGGGGTGTTTAGTTTTATACCATGGCATAGTGACATGTAGATTATACATATTGACATATATTATTCTCATATCAAGTTAAAAATCAAAAAAGCAAAACCATTTTTGTGATAGCTATGTATATTTTATATTATATATTAAATAAAATTATCATATATTTACATTATATTTTACAGTGTTACACACCAAGTGCTCTATTATGTATTAGATGTTATATGTTATATATTATACTATATATTATATATTTTATCCATCTATCAACACCGTTTTGTTAACATGCCTATGGTTTTTGTAATTCCATTTTAGTCAACAGTCTGGTAATTGATTTCAGGTTTTAAATTTCAAGTATTAAGTATGAAAATCTCAACTTTTATGATATATAATGTGTTCCTCTTAAGAAATATGAGTAATGCAGTTCAAAACATAAAAATAATGATAGTTTACATTTATGTAGAGCTTTATAAAACACTTTATATGTCTCAAGACACTTTCATACATTATTAGAACCCTTTAAAAATATCCTTTCATTTTTATGGAGCAATGTGAGATATGTATAATATGCTAAATTTTTTTCAATGTTAAAAAATCTTATTTTCTTGCTGTTAATACAATTTATTTTCTTGGAAGCAGTCATGGTGCCTGTGAATAGATTTATGAATGCAGAGAATGGCTGGATTTATCTTCATGCTTTGTTTAGAAAATATGTTTGTTTTATCACTTGACATGGGATAATCAGTGTTCAAAAGATTGCATTGAGAATTCTAAATGTTGTCTTTAAGAACAGGAGATGGTTTTAAGTCCACTGCAGCCTCCAACTTCTGGGCTCAAGCGATCCTCCTGCCTCAGGCTCCCGAGTAGCGAGGACTACAGGTGCCCGCTACCATGCCCACATTTTTTGTTGTTGTTGTTTTTGTTTTGTACAGGCATTGCCCAGGCTGGTCTCGAACTACTGGCCTCAAGCAATCCTCCCGCCTTGGCCTCCCAAACTGCTGGGATTACAGGCATGAGCCACCATGCCCAGCCTAAGTTTTCTTGTTTTTAGAAATTAAATGTTAATTTGAATCTATTGTTGAAAAAAATATATTTGGCATATTTAATCCATTCTGATTTCAATCTACTATTTTGCACATTATACTTTTCATAATTCATTCCTTGATAAAAATGGAATGCTTTATATTTTCTTCTTTCTTTGTTTCTCTTGAGAACTAAAAGTTTTAAAAATGTTTATTCATAGAAAACATAATAACATTTTAGGCAAATTATCTGCAATTCGACTAAGTACATGATTAAAATGGTACAGATGTTTTCATTTTAGGCCTTATTCCTTTTACTCTGCATTCTTGTATTATCTTGCTACTACCAGAAGAGAAGAACAGAGAGATAAAGAGACCTCCCTACGATTGATGATAGACTTGAAGTTTAGCCAAGACACATATCTCATTTGTGACATATGTTAATGGCTCTTGCAACACAAATTAGATACATGCTCCAATTACCTCAAGTAGTGGGAGTTCTTTTTATCAGGCTACAAAGTACAGAATAAGAAATGTCTCAGAAGTAACACTTTCAAGTGTTACATGAATTGGAATGTTATTCTTTGCCTTAGGTAATCTGACAAACTCTGGAGATCCAGCAGATACTCTAGTTGTCTGCCATATTTGGCACCCAGGCTTTACTTCTGTGATGCTCTCACTAGTTATTGCTTCTTCCTATTTCATTGGTTGCCCCTTTCAACCTACTTCCCTCCCAGCCAGTTCCTACATAACTCTATATGATAGAGGCTACCATCTGCATCTCTCACTGTAACTGGTTACCATGGTAACTTCTGAGTGTGGAATTGGATGGCCAGAGGTGAAAGCCTTTTTGTATACCACTTTTAGCATTTTGAATTTTGTACCTTGTGCATTATTTTAAAAAATTAATAAATTCTTAATTTAATAGACACTCTGAAGAGAGCAGTTTCTAAGGGATAACATCATTAAGGAAAAAGAGAGGAAATAAATGGAAAAAAGTAAAAAAAAAAAAACGCATTTAAGATTTAAAAACGAAGGCAAACCAGAGGCTATTTTCAAATTCAAATTGATATGGGATAACATGGAATGTTATCACAGGAAAAATGAGAAAATGACAGAACACTAACTTACTAACATAAGTAAAACGTAGTTAAGAACTAGAATCAGAATATAGACTTGCTGAATGTGGAATATTGGATCCATCATATTTCTGGAATTAAAAAGTATACATATGTACAATGTGTTAATGCAGTGGCCCTGTAAATCAATGTGTATTACTGGAAGCCAGAATTTCAGTAGTCTAGAGCAAACTCTCAAAAATGACAACAAAAACAAAAATAGGAAAGGCTGATTGTAAAATAGTTCTTAGAATTTAAATTATGCCACTCTAGAATGCCAGTTCCTGGGTCACTAATAAAAACTTTAATCACAGGACAAGAATTATGACACATTATCAAGAAATTCATCTAAAGAGAAATAACATTTTATAATATTTCTTCACATATTGTACTAGTAGGTAAAAAGGAAGATCCACCTTCACAAAATTATGTAGTAAACTTCACATTAATTTAAGTTCTGGTGAAATGGGTTTATTTCAAGATATTTTACAGATGCAAGGGGGAGAACCCATTTTCTACTTTGAATTCCATATAATGCTTGGATTCACCGTACCCTGAAAATGTTGATGACCCAGAAATCATTAGGGAGGTAGAGTAATTAAGAAAGAAAGAGGAAAGAAATCATCCTTATAAACATATCCATTTGTCAGATTGCAGAAAATCTGACAAACATGCCTGACTACTTATATCCCAAATCACAGAGGATTTAAAAGGCCATAAAGGTCTACCTTGGTAAATGCATTATAAATAGTCTCAAAATACTAATTGTCAAGGAAACCTTGATAGCATTTTTATTGTGCGTATTAAACAAATGTACATTTTTGATAGTTTCACTAAGCTATATAACTGCTGCCAATAAAATCTTTTAAGATTAAACAGCAGCCTTTTTTCTCCTTCCTGGTTCTGTTTTTTTCCCCCCTTGTATTTATTGTAATTAAGGTCTCCCCAGGCAAACAAGCTTCTCTACCAGGTAGATAGTCCCAATTCCTCTTAGCTCTCATCATCATATATCTCATTAGCTCTGTCCTGACTATTTAGTTCTACACGTATACTTTTATTCTAACTTAGAGAACTTTTAATTACCACTCTAACCTGTGATTCCACAAACAAAATTGGTGTGTCAGTTCTGCTGATATTCAGACCTTGCTTACCTGTCTGGCTGGTTCCCACACACAAGCAACCAGACACTTTGCAAGAGTAATAAGAACTCCTGCCCATTGGCTTTTACCTATCTACTTTTGGACATTCAGGTAGCCAAAATGCTCGACGATGCTTTGAAGGCATTAAAATACTAAAATTTAAGAATATCCTTGTATGCCTTCTTGACTTTATGTGAATTTCACTAGCAGACCTTCAGCCCATTATAGACAGAGACAGGATACAGAGGGGTCTTGTCAACAGTCATGAAATTTGAAACAATTTGACATAGTCATTTGTCAGTTCAATCTCATTCTGCTTTAAGCTTCATTTACCTTAAAGAGGTTCACTTCTCTGGACTCATCCACTGTATGTGATCTATCTTTAATAACTATAGCTTGACAAAATGAACATATCTTTAATGTCTCTACTTAAAGGCTTGTTTTTTTGTTTTTTGTTTTTTGTTTTTTGGGTATTTTTTTATTAAAGAACTCATTATTTAGAGTAAATAAATGACTGAAAACCTCAGGTGGCTATCTAGGAAGTAATGTAGGTTAAGCTTTCTGATCTAGATTTTCCTTTAGTTTGAAAATAAAATTCCTACTAGGTAATTTCAATAAAAACTTCTTATAAACAAGAAATAGTCAGTATGACATCTAATGCCTTTCTTTAAGAGAATATTCCTTGGGAAATTGATATTCTCCACAGGAGATACTTTCTAAGAGAACTAACTTAAATATAGTAGCATAGAAATTATATGGCAGTATACCATTTCTTACTTCTGAAGTGTTTTTGTTTAATTATAATTCAAGACTACTAAAACTAAAAAAAAAAATAGGCAATATATATTTTTATTCTAAGCATGCATTAGAGAAAACAGCTCTATGATTTTCTATCAGAATTTTTCCTCTTAAAAAAATAGTTTCTGTTTTTTCCAAATATATGTATGGAAAAGAAAAGTCTTTAAGGAGTACATAAGTGTGTTGTGTGTGTGTTTTTTAAGAAGCCAAAAACTGCTACTTCCCAGCTCAGCTAACGCATTAATACTTGGAACTGATGTAACTTTATAAAGATAATTATTTTGGGGGATGAAGAATTTGGAAAATGAATCTCATAAACTTACTGTATTATAAATCTAAGGTAAAATGTTATTGTTCTAGTTCCTATATCTGATTATCTTTAAAAAACAAGTACATAATTATTGTTTTTCTTTAACCTCCCTTTCTTCTGATAAGCTGGTTTTATTTTTAAGCTGGAACTTCAATATAAATATAGAAACTAATATTGCTGGAAAATGGGTTTAATAATTGTAAAATTTACTACGCATTTCAGTAGAATCATTCTTAATAATGATACAGCAAAATTTATGATTTTCAAATAGTAATTTGTCATCTTATCCTATAAAAAGATGACTGATTTGGACAGTAATAAGTGTTAATATATAAAAAAGAATTTGAGTTAGAGGTCAGAAGGTATTTTTATCTTTAAAATATTTATAGTGAATTCAGTGTTAGTTCCTGTGGGTTCTTATCCCTTGAGGTTTTCTTTGAGATCTGGACTTAAATGAAACAGAAAACTCAAACTCAAAACTCATCTCACACTGCCAAACTTTATATGGTTTTTGCCTGAAATAATAAATCAAACTTGAAATTCATCCCAGATTTGTTCAAAACTCTAATTTCATGAAATCACCAAGATCCTGAAACTTTAATGAAACTTGCTATAAACCTAAGCAGGTATGAAAATCAGAATCGGATAAAATGCCAACCTATCGACATGGTAAAAATGGAGCAAACTATTATTAATAGCAAATCAGCTTTGCTCATTTTTATTTCTTCAAAGACAACATATGGGGATATCATAGGTAATTAGCAGAGGAAATTTAAATGACAACATTTTCAACATTTAAAACTTAAATTGTCAATGAAGCCCTTCCACATAGTTAGGATAAAATAAAAGGGGGGGGGGAAGGCAAAGATATGTTTTCATCTTTCTTGAATTACCATGAAGTTTTAAGTAATCTGTCATCAACCAGAGATAATTAAAAATCTAGATTTTTTTGCCCAGGTGGAAGTGAGAATGGAGCCAATGTATTAACAGCAAAGAAGAAAAAAAAGTATAAAAACTCTTAATCACTTTGTTAGATAAAAATACAAAAGCTGCCTATAAAAATAAACTTAATGCATTTGTTTTTAGAGATTTAAACTTTAACTCCAGATTGTAGTGGACTGAGTATTACATTGAATGGAGGAAGAATTGGATGATGTGATAAGAAAAACGTTTTAAAAATATGATAGCAAAAAAAACCCCATCTAGTGTAAACACCAATTAAATGAGTAAGAAAACTGTGAATCTTAAAAAGAAGCTTTATCTAAATGGGGTTAGACTTTGAGGGTTTAACAACAGTGAGAGTTAAAAATAATAAAAGAAACCATCAAGAACTTGATGCCTCAGCACTGACAAGGACAAAAGCCATTATCTTAGTTCCTGGGTATTAGTACCAAGAGTTTTGAACAGCAAGTACATATTCTATACTTTTAGGACTGAGAACAAAGTGGGTATGTTTTTATTGCTTTTTGTTGATGTATTTTAAAAGTATTGTTTGTACATTCTAGTTGGGTGTAAGTTGAACAGCTGGGATTTTTTGGAGTGACAGCAAATGTGTGGGCAGAATTGAACTCAATATCCTGCCCTATAGGCTAGTTCAAAAAGGTAGACTGGGTTGCTAATTGAAATCACTCTACCAGTTAAACTGAATTTGAAAGCTTTTCAGAAAATGGAGCACATTAGGATGATGGAAATCTACCAAAACTAACCAGGTAGTTTGAGGTTTATGACTTCAATTGTAGAAAGGGATGCTTGATATTCATATGCATTCAATATTTGTATAATTCATCTCTGAAAGGAGCAAAGCTTTGTATCATGACCTAGTGTCTCATTAAAACTACTTACAGTACTGCCTACAGTGGCCCAGAAAAAAGATGGAGTAATTTATATAGTGTGTCTACCTTCACTATGAAGAAATACTCATGCTGATTTTTTTTCTTACCTTTCTTGATAGCCCCTCTACAGTTTAGAGAAAATATGGTTCAATTGGTTGCCTGAGAGTCAAAGTAGAGGCAATGAGTAAACCTTGAAATGGTAATCTTTGGAGATCAATAAAAAACATTTTACTTTGCAAAGTCTTTACAAGACACTAAACGTGGTCTGTGTAGACTTGCACAAGGGAAATGTAAATGCCTTTATTTCATAGCCTTCAGGGAAATCCTACAAGATGCTCAGAATTCAATAGCGGATGCTTCATACCACAGGGTTTTGCTATAGCTTCTATAAAAATGTGTCTTAAATGTAATCACTGTAGTTTCTAAATTTCATATGCTACCCAATGATATCCAGGTTGAACATTTCATGTTTCACACATTTTCCAGCTAGAACAATAGTCCTTTCTCTGAGAGGAGATGTCCTAGGTTTTTATGTCCTTCCACAGATTTATTCAATTCTTCATTTTTCAGTGCCTAGTCAAGCTGTTTAATGAACTTTTTTATGCATATGTGGAATATTAAATACTTATGCCAAGGCACTGAAGATGAAATGAAAATAGAAGACTCTTCATGCATAAAGATTATTTAAATGTAGTAGTCTCATTGATTCAGCTGATCCAGCTGGCTACACAGACATTCTCTTCCTTCCTCATAATTCTATGTTTTTCTTCCAAAATTTAAGTTTGCCAGACAGAGTATAATAAATCTTCTGATATTAGTTTATAAGTGGCTGTTTTCTTCTACCTTTCAAATGACTCTTAAAGATAGTGGGGATATAACCATGACCAAAGGAGAGACACTAACAAAGCAATACTTAACAAAGCCAAATCTAACACAGACATCTCTTTAATCTTTCCTTCTCTCCTTCCTTCCTTCCTTCCTTCCTTCCTTCCTTCCTTCCTTCCTTCCTTCCTTCCTTCCTTCTTTTCTTCCTTCCTTCATTTCTTTTCTTTCATTCTCTTTTGACTGGAGATCTACCTAATTAGGATTGTTGATCATCTTTTCTGAAACGCACTGCACTAAGTGTTAAGGAGCATGAGAATGTGACACAAAGCAGAATTCAACAACTATTTCTGGAGCACACACTATATATTAGGTACTATTCTAGGTTCATAGTATATATTAGTGACAAAAATAAACAAAAATCTCTGTCTCGTGGGGTTTACGTTTTAGTAAGAAACACAAACTACACACAATAAAATAAAAATAATACAAAAGTAAATTATATAATATATTTTGTGGAAGTAATATGTAAAACATTCAGCAGACTAAGAGGTCCAGGAATGTGGGGACACCAAGTATGTGTGGGAGTAGCAAATAATAATTTTAAATAGTAAGTCTTGTTAAGAAGCTGACATTTGAGCTTGAAGGAGTAAGCCAATCTTCAAGTTAGCCAATCTCCAAGACACTTGAATCATAGTTGGACAGGAAGTACATAGATAGACCAAACATGTCAGAAAATACCAAAAAGCAATATATCTCAAAAGGCAATTACTAGAATATAATAGTGGGTGCTAAAAGAATGCAGAACATAGAAGTGATTAGAATTTAAGGGTAATAATAGGATTGAATGAAGGAAGGAGAACATTCCTGCTCAGAGTTGGATAAAGCATGAAAGGTACAAAAAAATAAATTCTGTCATAGGAATGAGTAGATCTTTTTAATGAGTAAACTCAATTTTTCCTACCAATGACCTGGAAAGACCTTCAAAATGAGGCTTCTCTAATTCCAAATATGAAACTTACACTGGGGATTTATGTGAGCCTAGGAAGGTTAATAAGATTAATTAAAAGCAATGACAACTCTGGATTCAACCCATTAACATGGAGGAGATAAAGATAAAAACTTTAAAATCATTAATAACAGAAGATCAGCCTTTGCAAAGCCCAAGAGTCAACAGAACACTCAGGGGAATAAGCTTTAAGGTGGTACTACACCAAAAGAGTGGCAATGGGCTGGAACACAAGGAGAGAGAACAACAGCTTTGCTGCATTCTGGATGCAAATACAGAAAGAACAGAGAATGTCCCTGGACTTAACTTTTAATCTCACAGAGCAAAAAAATCATGTGAGAAAAAAAATATTGGATACATTTTAGCAGTATAATATAATAAAAGAAATATAAGGCTTAGAAAGTCTGGATAGACGTAGAAAAAATATTATTAAGTTTGGATAAGCTTCATGTTGCAATGAATACAATGATTATAGAATTCAGATAATTAACATAACCCATAAAACGTATGCAAGAAAATGAATATAATTCATAAAACATTTCCCAAATTAAGGTTATATTTAATGAATGAACTTACATGATATACTACTATTTGAGATAATTTAGAGGTGTACAAGAAATACATTAAGCCATTTATAAAAGTTAAAGGGCAGGTTAATAGATGTATTTAACACTGTAAGACAGTTTGATTTATGTAATTTTCATCAGTATTTAAGTTTTGTTTGATTCAGATTTTTTGTGGTGTAGGGAAGAATGTGTCACCTTGGAATTATTTTTGTTCAAGTTCTCACACATGGGAATAAGAGGGAAAAAATTATGCCTCTCAATATTTATATGGAAAACATGCTAAATCTGAAAAAAGTCTCACTGAAAATCAATACATCGTTTTCTCATGTTATAATAAATATGTATTCTCAATTGCTCATTTTTTAAATTTAACTGGCTTAGTTTTTTTTCTCTGAACTTGCTAAGACTTAGTTTCCCTATATTCGATTTCTAGGCCAAGTTAAAAACAAAGACAACAATAACCTGAGCCCATGATTCTACCCCAATACTCTTCTACAAGAATAGCATGATCTCGGAACAGTCCATTTATATAATACTCAGGCCTATCAGATTTCTGGATGTCTCAGGTTTCTTATCCCATGTAATATATTTAAACTTTCTCTAAGAGAAAGGCATTCGTACTTTCCAAAGAATTAATTAAAATAAAAATGGAAATTCATGCTGTGCTTTATATAGCAAAGTTACTTTCCACCACAGTATCGTATTATTATATATTGTTATACTAGAAGAATATTGTATAAAAGAAGCAAAACAAATTAGAGAACTAATTTACTATTAATAATTTACATTGTTCTATTTATATTAAATTCCACTCAGCTTTTCTCTTTCAGTCTCTTCTATGCTATAATTTATATTTTCTATAACTTAGAAAATAAACTTTTCTATAACTACTTAACTGATGGTTATATTCACTTAAGATGAAGGCTGATTGTGCAAATAATTTATTATATAAAATATTACCTCAAAATGTTGAAAAGAAACTACTTCTATAATCAACTGAATTTTCAGCAGAAAGAAACATTATTTAATGCTAAAATAAAATGCCAAATCTCTCTAAGAACCAACCAATCAATATCTATCTAGGATCATGGAAAACACAGAGAAGCAGTTTTAAGAAGAAAATAGAATTTGTTTGTTTTTTTCAAGTATGTACTTGCTTTCTAGTATGTAGCTTGCATCTTTTAAAAAACAAGTCAGCTAATGTCTTTCCTATTTTGTCTAATGATTTCTGCCTATTAATTTTTAAATAAAAGTGACTTTTCAGGTGAAAACATAGGGTTGAAATAAATAAGGAAAAATTATCTAAAATAATTTTTCTGAGTTTAGGCAGAATCATACTTTAAAATTAATCTAGGTCAGAGATTTTTAACTGCAGTTCAGGAAGTCTGTTAACTAGGAGGGGAAAATTATCTTCACAGTGGCATTAAAATTTCTAACACTTTATTGCCTGTAGAAAAGATAGTTTCATATCAACTACAATGTTGTAGATGCCCCAAACATGACTTACATATGTAACATCTTTGAAATCATTACTTTAGGTCTTCTTATTTGATGTGTTATTGAAGAAGTACACATTTATATATCATAAATTTAATTTCTTTTTTAAAAACTATTTTAAAAACATTTACTTCCTATGAATTTTATATTTTGAATTTAAAAAATTATTCCAAGTTTGGCTTTAAAGCCTTCACCAAAATGTTGAAGAGGCACATGGCAAAAGAGAAGATTAAGAACCCCTGACTAATAAGGGACCATCCCAGTATAAGTTCTAAAGAAAACATTTAAACTTCATCAAGAATACATTTAGCCATTAAGAGGCACCCCTAAATTTTCAATGCTTATAATTTGGTTGTGATCTTTGTTTCTCTCTTTCTTCTTTGCTTATTGTGAGGATGGATATTATTTGTTGGGGATGTTCTAAAATTTATTCTCTTATGTCATCCCAAATGTTCTTAATACTATTTTTTGTTTGTTTGTTTAATTTGGCCTGTTTAGATATGAAAAATACTCACATACAATTTCAATTTCCTTCAACAGTTTTCTCTCATAGTTCTTTTCTGTATTTAAAATATGCCTTATAAAATTTCACAGAAGCTCATGAAGATTAGGAATTATGACTTAAACCAGGCCATTGAGATGCCTCCTCCCTAGAATCTGAAACATGAGCAGAGATTATGAGCAAGACAGCAAAAAGATTTAAAACACTGGGTGTTCTATTCTACCCAAACAGTGATGCTAAATTGAATACAATCCCAAGTTGAGTTGGTGAATGTCTAATATTCTTTTAATAACTTTCTTCTCATTTATGTTAGTTGGAGTCAGTTCTGTTGAAACTAAGAACTCTAATTCTATACTAACTCAGTTGGCTTCCTAGAGGAACCATCACAGATGGGACTATTCCATTTTATAATTTTTAAATTAGTTTGGAACAAGCTTCTCACACTTCTTTGCTAATAAGATTTCCTATGTGAATGATTTTGGGTTTAAGAATTATTGCTTCTTCCTATTTAGCCTCATTTTTCAGTTTCTCTTCCTCTTAAAAGCTTAACAAACTCATAGAGTTGTCATTTTATTCATGAATATGAAAGTATTTTGAATAGGATAAAACACTATCCAAATATAAGAGAATGATAATGACAGTTTATTTATTAAATGACAATGATATTTTCATTCTAATATCCTTAGAAATAGTCTTCCATTTCCCAGAATGCATAATACCAAACTAGCATAATGATTGTCATAATAATAAAGAAAGAATTTGAAAAGGAAGTACCTGAAAATAGAGAAGGGAGAAAGGAGATTGTTGGAGTAGACCGAAAGATAGCAGACCTAAGCTATACAAGAGTAGTAGAAATGAGAACAGGAAAACAGAAAGGGAAGGAAAAAGAAAGACATCACAGAGAATGAATGAATCAATAACTTTGGAAACTGATTTCATAGGGGATGAGGAAGGTACAGAAATTATTTAAAAAGTTAAAATTTCTAGCAAAAATGAAATTAATGCATGAGCAAGTAAAAGGCTTGAGGGAAAATAGTTACAATAATTAGTGCAATTTTCAGCATGAAGACAGATTTAAATATTAGTAGAATTTCCATTTGGCAATGTCTAGGTAACAGGTAACAGGTAAAAGACAGGGCTGGGTCTATAAACTTATAAATTACAGAAACAAAGGCAATTGTTGAAATGCCACCATAGGAGCAAGTCCAGGGACACAACCTTGAGGAACTTACATTGACATTTAAGAGATTATGAGATTTGAGGGATGGATAGAGGAAAGAACTGGAAAAGATGACTGAGAGATATTTAGAACAGTCAAATGAAAAGAAATTCATGTCTTCAAATCCAAAGGAATAAAATGCAAAGAAAAAATTGAGGCTATGAAAGAAGAAGCTATTGAATTCAGCACTTAGCAAATCTTTGGACATTGCTTGGAAAACAGTTTTGAGAGAATGCTAAGAATAGAGATCACTTTGTAAGGAATTAATTATGCCCAAAATAAACATATAAGTTGTCTGGCCACTAGATCTATATGGGCTGGAAATTTACTATTGTGCTCCATATCTAATAACTACCACAATAACTGTCTTCTCAGAAATACAATGTCTCTTAATTTATAGAATTCTTCGTGTTTATTTATGTTTAATGTTCTCTAACAATTTTTCTATAGAAAAATAGAAACAAAAGTTAACACTGTTTCCAAAAGACTATATTTTTTCTTTTGAACAGAGGATATTTCCCATATAGTTGATGTCAAAATATATATTTATTACATAATATGACAAACAAAACCCAAAAGTTTACTAATTTGGTTTATTTATTGTAGTTTTTGATGTGTACACATTCTCTCAGGAGCATTTAGTTAGAACCCTGTGTAACACTATGAATTAGATTTTAATTTAAAACAGAATACAGAACCCAGAAATAAAACCGTATAGCTGTGACCAACTGATTTTCGACAAAGCACACAAAAACATACACTGTGGAAAGGATGCCCTATTCAATAAATGGTGCTGGGAAAACTGGATAGCTGCATGCAGAAGAATAAAACAGGTTCCCTATCTCTTGCCATATACAAAAATTAACTCAGGATGGATTGAAGACTTAAATGTAAGATCTGAAACCATAAAAATTCTAAAAGAAAATGTAGGAAAAACTCTTCTAGACATTGGCTTAGGCAAAGAATTTGTGACTAAGAATAAAATGGCAAATACAGCAGTAACAAAAATAAATAAATGGGACTTAATTAAGTTAAAAAGTTTCTGCAAAGAAAGGGAAATAATCAACAGAGCAAATAGACAACCTACAGAGGGGAAGAGAAAATATTTGTAAACTATACATTCAATAAAGGACTAATATCCAGAATCTACAAAGAACCCAGCAAGATAAAACAAATCAGCAAGAAAAAAACAACCCCATTAAAAAGTGAGCAAAAGACATGAACAGAGTCTTATCAAAAGAAGATAGACAAATAGCCAAGAAACACATGAAAAAAATGTTCAACATCACTGATCATCAGAGAAATGCAAATTAAAACCACAATAACGTATCACACCCTATCTCTATCAGAATGGCTACTACTAACAAATCCAAAAATATTAGCTGTTGGCATGGATAGAGTGAAAAAGGAGCGCTTATATGCTGTTGGTGGGACTTTAAATTAGTATAACTACTATGGAAAACAGCATGGAGATTCCTCAAAGGACCAAAAGCAGACCTATCATTTGATCCATAAATCCCACTATTGGGTATCTACCCAAAGGACAATATGTCATTACATTAAAAAGACACCTGCACCTAAATGTGTATCACAGCACAATTCACAATTGCAAACAAATGGAATGAACCTCAGTGTCCATGAATACATAAGTGGATAAAGAAAATGTGGTATATGTAATACATACCATGAAGTACTACTCAGCCATGAAAATGAATGAAATGCCTTTTACAGCAACTTGGATGGAACTGGAGAACGGTATCCTAAGCGAAGTATCCCAGGAATGGAAAAACAAACACCACATGTTTTACTAATAAAACGATGGGCATACACGGCCATACAGTGGTATAAAGGATATTGAAAACTAAGAAGGGGGAGGATGAGTGGTAAGGGATAAAAACTTACCTATCAGGCTCAGTGTACACTACTCTATAGAGAAGGCACACTAAAAGCCCTGACTTTAGCATTCTCAATTCGTCCAGGTAACAAAAACACCTGTGTCTCCTTAATATTTTGAAATAAAAAAAGTAAAAAAAAAAATAATAATGATGGTAACATTGAATAGTTACCAGCAAAACACAAATAGGAGGAAATAGTCTACCTACCTTAATATATAATGACAAAAATTTCAATCCAATACAGACATATTGAGACAGATATTACCATTTCATTATTGACTTATGAAAACATTTGCTATACTATGTATGTTATGACATGGAAAATTCTAACCATGAGCTGTAGTCAATATGTATTTTGAAAAATGAAAATCATTGACATATACTTGGTACATCTAAATTAAAATGTGGAAGAAATCTAGAAGTGGTGTATGCTACAACCAGAGCAGTAGTCCTATTTTATCTGCTTTATTGTGGTTGAATTTGGTAAATTGAGATTTTAGTATTATAAAAATACTAAGTTAAGAGAAATAAAAAGAAGTAAGTAACATGTGTTACTTCAATGTTTCACATTTTATTTTAAGGGACATTGTTCTATTCTAATTATGTTGACTAAAATAAGGAATTCTATTTTGAGTTTTCATAAGTTAATTACCATAAATGAGTTATAAAATAAACATGAAAAGAAACATTAGCTCTATTATTCAGGAAGCTTCAAGAGACTGACAAAATTTTATGTATTTCTTTCAAAGTAAATCAGTATTTCAACAGTATGAACTAAATAGGAGGTCAATCTTACTGATACAAACAACTAAAAGAGGCTGAATAACTTACCAAAATTCCAAGTATAGTTAATTTCATAGGTTTGAATGTAAATTCCATAAGTGCAAAGTCCTTGCCCATTTGTTTGCTGCTACACTCAGAACTAGGAAAAATCCTGACACATATTAGCCTCTTAATTAATGCTTGTTGTTGAAGTGACACTTCTCCCAATTCAGTCTCCTTTCTATTACATTTGAGGAAAATTTCATCTTTGTTGCTTTCAGGTGAACTGTTAACTAAACTAATAAATTGAGGTGTTTAGAGGACCTGCTTTAAAGAACAGTTTAACTCACACACAGGGTATTTCTAAAGATTTGCTTTTAGATAATGCAAATTCAAAGACAAACATCAACTAATCTTTTAGCTAAATAATCACAAAATTTAAATTAATGGGGCCTAAATCAATATCTGTTTTTTTAAAGCCCAAGTTAGTCATCAAACATAACCAGTGGTAAAATTAGGTCCTGTTTACATTTCACTGTGGAATTTACTTTCCACCATTTGGGAAGTTACAAGAGGAAAAAAAAATCTCTTGGTTTAAGAATATTTTTTCTATGTTTAATTTTAGTGTGTATTTTTCATTTTTAGATTATTATTTTTTGTTTGAATCTGTAAAGCTGTTAGAAAAAGTGGAATAAATTATTGAGGTAATCATCTGCTGTTTTACCATTGCCTTCTGGTACCAGCTAAAATTAAAATGGGAATATCAGTGTTTAGAGATTTAAATGTTAGGCATGATTGAAATAGTATCATTTGAAAGAAAAGCTCCCAGACAAATCTCTCAACATGTATTGAAAAGGCAGCTGATTTTAATGACTACCCTTCAGGTTCCTCAATTAGTCTATTTAATGCATTTTTCCCTTTTCAAAAGTGCAGTCTTAATCAGACTCCCAATGAAATGATGTAGCTTTACTGCTAACATTTAAATCTGGTGAGAAATACCAAACAAAATAAAATCTCCCCAAAATGATTATAGAGTTAGCCACTTCTCCCCACGCCCCCTCTCTCCACAAAAAAATGTATATCCTTAGACACTTTTGACCATAAGGTACCTCGATTACCAAAATTTCTAAGTAAAATAAAGGAACTTCAGTGCAGACATAGTTATTTCTTCAGGGCTCACAATCATGCTATAGAGAATGGTGTGAAAGGATTTTCCCCCCTGCATCCTGGGAGCACATGATATCTGACCCTAGATTTATCACAAGATAGTAGCTAGGGCATGCATATCTAGAACAAGTAAATAGAAGCTGAAGATCCTGCTTCTTGAGATAATTATGGCCCAGTTATCCAGGTTCTCCAATAATTTAACACTTATCAGACACCCTACCATTGAGTGCCACACTTTCCTGTGAGCAGCCATTCCATCACTTGAGGGCCTGCCATGCACTAGTACTGTAATACTCCTTGTTCTCAATATGCTCACTGTACTTGGGCAGAACCAAAGATAGAGTCAGTACAACGAGTAAAAGTGGACATTTTAAATGTAGATCTGGTCTAACACCAGGAGAAAGGGAAAAATAACCTATCGCAACAGGATCTGTTGTGCCTGAAACATGGTAAGAACTTAATAAATATCTGTTGAATGAAAAAATGGATGTTTAATGAGTTTGTTCTAGGAAACATGGGACATGGGCCTTGAACTAAGAGGAAAGTCAGAGAAAGTTCCCTAGAGGGAGTGACAGTTCCCTGAGGTCCTATGTAGACATAATGCTTAGGCAAGATCCAGTTATTGGAGGATGTATTATTTAGTCAAAGTAAAAAACCATTTATTTCTGATATAAACAGAAGGTCAAAAATGTTGGAGAAACCCTTTAGCTTTAAAAGTAACTTTATTTTAGTTGTTTTTTAAAAATATATATCCATAGTGGTGTTAATGCTTTAGAAACCAATATATAATCAAGCAATTCTGATAAAGCACTAACTTTAGCAGGAATTATTTCCTGTACCAAAGGCTTTACCATTAAATCTCCTTATAGGTTTACCTTGTATACTTAAAATGTGAGTCAACTTACAGAAGTTTCCATAAAAATTGAAAGCAAATAAACAATAAAACTCTATTGCCTTTCAGCTAAGCACTGAACTCTCATGATCTGCTATGCACAGGAAGGAATTTAAGGGTACCCTTATAAATGCATTTTAAGACTAAGGGAATATGAAGGAAAAATGAATAATTATTTGAGGAAACAAAGGATGACACAAAGAATATTCAAATAGTAGGCTGTAATAGGCTGATATATTAAAAATCCCTTGTTAAAAAAAATGACCTGAGGAATTTTTGCCTTCTCAAGAAAGGAAAGGTACTTTCCACTCCTTCCCAGATAGGTTAGCTAGGGTTTGAATCTAGACTTCTTTTTCCTTCTAGGAGTAACAGTTCTTGGATTTTGAAAATTTACATCCCTGAAGGGTTTGTTAAACTGTACCCTACATATGAAGAATAAAGGTCTTGGAATTCCTGGATTGGAAGATAAGTGGCCCTAGTCAGAGAAGTAAACTGGATTGTCCTTTCTGTTAATGGTGGAGACATACACCCTTGTCTCACACACAGGTCCTAGGAAGTGGCACATCCCTGAGGATGGGGAGCTGCATGGTGTCATTGGAGTCTGAGGAGAACAGCCCAGCCTGGCACTGAGGGAACAAACTTGACAGAAAAGGTCATCTTTCAAGTGGACCCCCAGGACAAGTCAAGGTACATTTTCAGTGGTGACCACAATGGATTCATCAATCAAAGCTTCTCAGCCCAATTTCTTGAACTATATAAGTTGTGGGCCTGCTACAGTTCAAGAAGAGTAAAGGCATGTTAAAATGATTGCTCTTGGATTTATCACTAACAGTGGTTGGAAAGAAGTTGCAAGCCAAGTTTGATTGGATTAAGGACCAAAATGAAGGGAGGGAGAGGGAGAGGGAGGAAGGGGAAAAAGAAAGAAGGGAAGATGCAAGGAAAGAAAAGAAAAAGGGCAGAGAAGTAAAGATTTTAGAATTTTTAAACCTAGAGAATTTGGAAAGAATTTAAACTTGTTACAAATGTATCAGTAATTACTTTCTAGATGATAATAGGTATTTGTTTCCACTAATCATTTTCAACTTTGCTACTAGGATTGCCAAAGTAGGTTTCGGAGTCCCATCTATTACAACATTAAAAATGCAAAGACTTGAAGAATCAATATGTGGTAACTTTGTATGCATAATAGTATGTTTACTGAAAATGAGAGATAATAAAGTAGCTTAAGTGGAAAGTGCCTTAGTATTTTCACAATGTTAACCAGTTGTGTGGTATGTAGCTGATAATTTGTTAATGCTAAAATTAGTATAGTTTATGATAGCTAGATAGAATAGTGACTTATCTTCTACAACACTTTTATACAGTTTAGAAACATGACACTCCAGTGAGAATCTAAAGCAGGGACTTCAAACATTTTCCAGTTTAAGAACCAACTTCTATTATTTAAAAAAAAAAAAATTTCTAAAGTTCACATATAATACTTTGTTCTGGTATACATTGGTTAAAGAAGAAATTAGTTCCCCCAAACCGTTATTAAGTAAATATTTTAAATTCATCCAGATTTTTATCAAACTCAAACTTCTTATATTTGAAGAAATTCACTACATGTGTAAGACATGTTATTTATTCGATCTTCAGAAAGTGCTTATTTCTCCTGTGGATTTAAGTAGACAGTGAAGGACTCTAGCTTTCTAGGGACAAAGGTGGGTGCCCCCGCTTTGGTGCCACCCCACCCTGATCCTGCTCTGAGCAATTGCCACACCTGGGGGTAGGAGGAACACCCTGCTAATCTACAAATGAATGCAGGGAATTCCCCAGCCCCTGGCCAGGTGACCCAGGCACAGTAGGATCTGGAAAGTGACCTAGAGTAACCTAAGGCTAATTATCATATCCTTAACGGTCCATCAAAGTGGTTCAATGGGACTGTTTGAACGGAGAGGAGGGCCTAATCCAGACAGTGTAAAACAAGTCCCCACACCGTAACCAGAGCCTCTTGTTATGATGGGGCCTGTTTTATCTCTGTGGTGAACATATCTTGCTCTTGCTCTATAAACCTCTCTCACTCTTCCTCAATAAACCTCATTTTCATGCTTTCTTTGGTTTCAGTGTGTCTGGTCATTCTTCGGCCAAGAGCAACCAAGAACCTAGAACAAGATTGCCCACCTAACAGATTTATAGGGACTGTGCAATAATTCTGCATCGCCTCAAGGTCTGTGACTCATAGGTTTGAAAAGTATAATTACTTAGTTATCTTTAAAAGTGCAAATTATTACAAATTTTGATTTGGGGTTAAGTAACATTAATGATCCCCTCCTCATTACTCTTCCAAATATTAATAGTATCTTCTGAGCCATATACTAGTAGTCTTAATGTGATCAAAAGTAGTGAATCACTTGTTTTTAAAACCTAATTACACCAGAAATGTTTAGTGTCTGGTATGCATACAAATAAGCTCAGCTTCAATATTTTATTTCGTTGTAGCATCTGCTCAAAAAGGATTTTCCCTTTTAAATATATGCTTTATTGAATACCTAAATACAGTCTTTTGAACAGCACGTTTCAAATGTCTGTAGATACGCATTCTAACAAAACTTCCTTAGAAAAATCAGCACAGAATATTATTCTTTCACTTATGAACAATACATTATTTACATGTAGGATAACAACTAATTAAAATTTCTCTATCATCTTAGTAACTTGGCTGTGATTTCTAAGTCTATGAATGCCTAGTAAAAGTTTTCTATATAAGAATCAGGTTGATACATTACAGCAAAAATAAGCTTGTTTTTATTATTCTGTAAAAATGGACAATACAATTATCTTTTGACCATATTATATTTGTTGAATGTCTGCATTTTTTCATCTTATACATTTATACCTACATTTATTCCAATATCTATATCAAGGATTTGATTAGAAACAGTAAGGTTTTTCAGCGGCGAAAGAAACAGACAGAGAGAGAGAAAGAGTGGGGCCAAACCACGTGGCTTTATTTAGCACTCCTGGACAAGGTTCTGGGGTCCCAAGAGAGGGAGGAGCCAGAAGTCACATCCGTTTGAAGGGTGTGAGACCTTTTATATCGTTTGGGCCAGGCTAGGGACTTTTGGCAGGAAGAGCTGGGGTGACCTTTGGTGGTCATTGAGAAATAGAAGGGGCTGGCAGTATTTGTGGAATCCAGGAGCCAAAATTTTCTTATCCAAGTGTGGTAGTTTTCAGTGGGGCAGTCGTCCTTGGTAGGTCCTTGGCAGGTCTGATCTCATGAGCCTTTTCTTTTCTGATCTAGGGAAGTGAGGGGCTGCCACCAGCCTTACAGAAACCTACTCAAGTGAGTCTAAGTGAAGGGAGTTCTATTCTAGGCATAGATAGATACCATGGATCTCTATGGTGGCCATCTATTGCTTGGTCTGCTCAGCAACCTTTCCATCTCTTCCCCTGGAAATGTCCCTCTCTGTCTGACTTCAAACTTACAGTTCCAAAGTCTCTGTTTCCTTATTGTCTGAACACATGATTGGATAATTGGAGGCTTTCTCAAGTTGTTTCAAAAAATAACAATACATTTGCTGGGTTCAGACATTCTACTAAGCACTTCAAACATTTTATAATAACTCTATCATTTTTCTCCACTTGTTACAGGTAAAGAAACTACAGGTTAGAGTCATTGTCCCAGTCTTAGTGCAAATAAATGATAGAGCTGTTATCTGAAGTCAGGCAGTCCAATTTCAATCTGGAAATGTTTAACCATTAATTTCTAACAGTGAGAGAAAACATGGCTGAGAATGTGAGGGGTATTGCACAAGGAAAAATACAGATGAGGGCTAAGACGAGAGTCGATGGTGGCATTTGAGTCTGGATCAAGTTGCTTTTGAGTTATGTCTATATCTGTGCCCTTCCTAGAATTTGATTGTTTAAACATTCCTTTAATTCTGACAGCATCTCCCATTCTCCCAATAAGTCTCACTCACCTTTTCATTTTCTCCTGTAAACTTACTGAGTTGAGTGGCTGAAAGTCCAAGGAAGGGAAAGATAGCAAAGGTAAGTCCCTCAGGGAGGGGCAGAGGAATTGAGAAGCCAAAATTCAGTGTTTCTCTCTCTGCTTCTCAAGGGCAGAAAGGCTCCCTTTCCTTCTGGTTCCCTCTGTCTTCTCTAGGCCTTTTATTTCTCTCCATTGCTTTTCTCCAACCACTCATTTTATTTTCCCTGGCTAGAGCTTTTCTTTTCTCTTTTCCATGACTGTTTTTTGTTTACTTTTCTATCCAATGTACAATTCCTTCCAAATGGATCCAGAAATAACTTACACACATAAATGTTAAAATATCTGATCGGCAAATATATTTAGCTAATGAAGATCTTTTTGGAGGGGAAGGAGTAGTGTGGCTGAAGGAGGTGTGAAGAAAAGTTATGCCTTTAGGAGGAGCAGGGAGAAAGGGAGTGGTTTCTAAATCCATCCTGATCTAATCACCAGATGAATTAAGAAAGACCACCCTATAGTATAAATTGGTGGTGTGTGTGTGGGTGGGGGGACTCCTTTCAACACTAGCAGTATTGCACACATCACTTATGTAGAACCTATTCTAAATGTTAAAGGTGTTAGGGTTTGGAAAATTTGAGTGCCTTTAAGGGAAAGTCTAAAGAAAGTTTGTTGGAACCATGAGAATTGAATTTTAGTTGTAGTATCACTATGCCTTATATTGATTATTATACAATGATTATATTATCGCCTGGTCTGTCTACCTTATAAAAATGTTGTCAGACATAATATTATCTGAATAATATGAATGTGCTTAGAAAATGGTAAAGGTAAACATGGGAAGTATGAATCTTATCCTGTGGTTTGTCCAAAATAAGCAATCAATATATTCTATGTATTTAAGAAACCATTATTTCAGCAGTTTTTTGAACTTGACTGAGGGGAAAGAAGGACATTCAGCCACTAAAATGACAGGTTCACCATGACTTTTCTCTTTTTCTCTCTCTCTCTTTTTTTTTTTTTTTGAGACAGAGTCTCATTCTGTTGCCCGGGCTAGAGTGCCGTGGCATCAGCCTAGCTCACAGCAACCTCACCCTCCTGGGCTCAGGTAATCCTCCTGCCTCAGCCTCCCAAGTAGCTGGGACTACATGCATGTGACATCATGTCTGGATAATTTTTTCTATATATTTTTAGTTGTCCAGCTAATTTATTTCTATTTTTTTAGTAGAGACAAGGTTTCGCTCTTGCACAGGCTGGTCTCAAACTCCTGAGCTCAACCGATCTGCCCAATTCAGCTTCCCAGAGTGCTAGGATTACAGGCATGAGACACCACACACGGCCCACCATGACTTCTTGAAAGCATTTTGTTACATGATGGATAGAATAGAGATGATGAGATCCATTACTGCTACTATGATTCTTTCTTTTTTTCAATTTTTATCCACCTTCCCATGAGTAGTTTAGCAACCATGTTCCAAGATTCCATCCAACTGACTCGTTTCCTTAAATTTCTATAACTTTGCCTGAATCGTACAAATTGACTTTCATAAAAGAATACATGCTCCTTTTAGACAGGGACTATGGTTCGCTGAGCACCATTCTGAGCACTCAATAAACACTAAAAATACTGCCTCTGAATCATTTTTAAATCATTCAATTTATGACTTTTTTGAACCAAAAAGTCCTACATTCTATCTGTTCTTATATAAAGTACTATTGTGCCATTTTGCTTCCCACTTCTGATATACTGAGTAGATATAATTTAATTGCAAATAGCATGCATATACTCTTGACTTTTAATATCTAAAACTGCAAATGATTCACTGAAAGTTACACAGCGTGCCTCTTTCTGTTTTTTATCACCATGCTGAAACTTAAAAGGATAAGAAAAGTTCCAAAATTGGCATAAAATAGCATGATCAGAGCTTGGTGCATCAACGGACAGTAAATATTCAACTGAATTAGGAGGGAGAAAAACAAGGTATTAGGAATTAGGTTAGCAAAGTTGAATGAGCAGGAGCAATCAGAGGGCTAGTAATTTTACCTGAGTTAGATGGAGCACCTGGCGGAAAATTAACTTGGAAGGAATGCATTCACAGTGGGAGTATTTTATACTACTTGTACTTATTGGTTCATTCATTCATTATATATTTATTGGGTGCCTACTGTGTGTCAACCACTAGAATAGTCTCTGGAGATAAAAATCTAGCTTTTTTGCCTTTGTATAAACAATGTGACAAGGATTATAATGGAACAATGAGAAGAATTTAATAAAGATGGTATAGGGATATGTGTGTGCGTTATGTGTGTGGAATGTTCGTGAGATTTTTTTTTTCTCTACCTGAAGAAAAGATTTTATACTAGTAGACAGTAATTGTAAACTTTTTCTCCAGAATTTGTTTCTTTCCAAATACATAGCTTTTCCCTTGCTTATATTTTTCACATAAGAAATTGGTATTTTCCAATAATAATTACTATAATTTTAAGATTCCTTAAGTTTTCAAGTCAGAGCACTGCAAATTAGGAACAGGAAAATCAATAGTGTGATGTCTCTGAAAGTTTCATTTTACAAAAGAAAATTATGAACAGTTACAAAAACCAGTGATGCTTTGATTTTATGGCTAATATGACCACAAAAATTCAAAGCACAAGGTAGCAGTATTTTATATAAATATTAAGAAAGAAATCATTTCCAAGGAAACTTTCTTTCTCCATATAGCCTCCTTATAATATTTTATAATTTGACAGTGTGTTATATTTTCCCCATTATTTAAATGTTGATAAAATAAATCAAATCTGGTATAAATCAGCCAGATTATTCTAAGGTATTAGAAATTGCTAGAAATACAAAATGATACATAAATGTTTTTTAAAACAATGTACAGAATAGACTTATTTTTCCAGTAGACTTATGTCCAAGCATAAATAACCACTTCCACAGGTTAGTACAAGTACAAAAGCCAGATCAAAACTAACAGAGAATAAGCAATGGAGGCTTAGATATAGACGACTAAAAAAATCAGTTCATGAATTATTTTTTAAAAAACTAAAGAAATTTGTAAAAATACCTAATGTAAACATAAATATCTTTAAGCAGATGCAGTTTCAACTTTAAATTTATTTTCCCAAATTCATGACATGTTAGCGTGTTATGAAGCATTATACATAAGTTTACTCTAGCCAAAATAAATTTACTTTAAATAGGAAAAGAGAGCTCAGCCAACATATTTTGGTTAGCTAACATAATTTTTAAAGCTGTTATATTTTTAAATTGTTAGACATATATAACCATATAAACACCAGAGCTATAAAAACAAATTCAAAAAATATTAAAATGTCACAATGCTGACATGAATATTTATGCTGACTTTATTTTATTGGATATAACTAGGAAAATGGTAAATAAGGAGGAAAAGAATACAGGAGTGCACAAAATAAAAGTTCTGGCTGCCAACATTCAACAATAAATTTACTTTTCAGAGCACAAGGTGGAAGAAAAGAATTTTGAAAGCCTGCACAGACCTGAATTCAGGGTATAGGAAAAGGAAAATGACATTAAGATATAAATGTCAAAACTCCATTAAAAGATGATACTTGCTTAAAGCCTGATATACGTACAAGTTCAAAGAATACATACTGATGTGACTTCTTACCTAAATGTTAAATAACCATCAGTTTACTTCTGATATTATGTTGAAGAGTGAGGACTCTGATTGACAAGGATGAGTGTGCACACTTTGAATTGTGCTCTCTACTACAATTAATTCTTCTTGATAAATTTCAATTATTTCAAGTCTGTGGGGCTTTTAATATATGATAGCTCCTTTGCTCTATGTGCTCGAGGGTTAGCTTCATAGTGACTGGAGGCACATATATCCTACTTGTTAATATCACACTCTTCTCCTAACACTAGGTATTTGTAAAGGTAATTAAAATATTTATTGAATTCTATAGAGGCTATGACTACTAATGTGAAGTGGTCATATCACTCCCTTTCATGGAGCTGGTTCAATACATAATAAAAATGAATATGTAATAAAAAATATAATAAATGAATGAATCTTACTTCACCCTGATAACAAAATTGTCCATTTTTTCTTTTATATCAAATGTTCTGCTTTTCATATTCTTTTTCTCCCTTTTTCCACTCTGACTATTCAAAAAATTAATATTTGTTTTCCTTCCTGCATCTTTTTTTTCTTTTAAAAGTACTTCCATGTGGGCATGTGTGTTTGTGACATAAAAGGCTAGAAGGCTTGAGATAACCCATGCCTCTTATTGGTAAGGAAAGTCCACTTTGCACATGTACCTTGCCATGGAAGAAAAGTTTAAGTAAAAGTAAACAAAACAAAAATCTAAATACAAGCAAGAGCTTGTGAATTTGTGAAAGACCTGGTTACAAGTAAAAGGAAAGTCTAATACATGGGAATGGAATCCTTTTTGTTAACATTTCAAGTCTGTCTAGCATCCCTGGTAATCAGGTTTTCTATCACATCAAAATATGTTCCAAGTTTTAAATTATTGACTTAAAAACTAATTTAGGTATCTAAATTATTCATTTAAAGACTAACATGGGAATACAAGCATTAGTAAATTGAAGGTTAACTACTAAAAGATATATAAAAGTAAATGAAATATATTATTGATGGATTAATCAAAACCCAACTTTGGAGGGAGACTAAAATAGAAATAAAACAACTAAAATTTGAATTATTTGGGACAGGTTTTCTGAAGCGGGGTTTAATTTTGATAAACTGTGCCTGTGTGTTCTACCATATGGAGAAAAAACTCTGAGAGCATTGAACATCTAGCATCACCCATTTACCTCTGAAGTCAAAACTACCCTTTCATCCAATTCAACAACTCTGCAATCCACAAAGTCTACAGACTTCATTCAACTATGCCACGTTTGGCTCATGGACATGGATATGGGCTAGAGAGGAACATTCAAAAGAAAGGCAGAGGTGATAGAGACATCATTATTTCATCAAGTAATGAATGAAAGAAGCCAGTAGTATTTTTTTAAAGGAGGATAAAAAAAATTTAGGAAATCAAGGAACAGGTGCTCAGTAAGCGTAGTCAGGTTCCGCAGTCTTTTCATAAGCTTTGGCCAGAAGCAACTCTTCCAGCTCTTGGGAATGTAGGTTGCAGAGTTCACTCTGGTTCCCCATGTACAGTCAAATCTCCAAGTATCATTTCTGTCCAAGGGCAGTCTGTGCTGGCACACAAAGAATAAGAAGGAGGGGTAAAGAGGAGAGGTTGGCTAGTGTTAAAGGGAGAGCTTTTCCACAGGGTTCTATGGTTGCTATAGTAACAGCTTCTTTTGTTTGTACATATTCAGAACAGCTGCTTCCTTTTGGTTTCTGGTGGCAGGGATATTATGGAGGTAACTGAGAGGGAAAGAAGCATCACTCTGACCCTGAAAATTAGTTTCCATAGTCAGATTTTTCTTGTTTAACTGGATTTAACTTTATACTAGCATTAAATGTGGCTTTTGAATGTTGGTGGGTAACAAGATCTTTTAAATGGTGGTGAATTCCAACAAGAAAAGACCTGGGTGTGTTGTGATCTGCATCATATCTTGTGCTAACTTCAACAGCAGACCTCCACTCTCTTGTGCCCTTAAGACTTGAAACACTCCATTTTATTTCTACCTGGTATGAATGTAAACTGTACTGCAAGCTCCCTAGAAGGTATTTTTCGCAACAGGAAAAATGCCCTTCTAAATGCCCACAAATCTCTATATACCTTTCCAAGTACTAATTAATTCCTCTAATTAGAGCTTTTTCTGGCTGCAACCATTTACCAAGTTGAATTGCTCCATACAAACAAGTTTAATGAATATTCATCAATTAATAATATTCACTGAGTTAACAGTCCTGTTGCCCACATACTGCTATTGCAAAAAGCATATTACAGCCTTCTATAGACCTTACTAAAGAAAAGCCATCTCCAAGGAGAAGGCAGAGAAAAATATAATTTTATTTTAAGGAACAGATGCCCCACCAATTATATTTCATACACTGTAGTTTATGCATGTGTGTGTGTGTGTGTGTGTATAGTGTATATATAATATGTTCAAGTATAATATGCATATATACGTACTTTATGCAATAAAATACATGTATAAATGTTTATGTATATATATGCATCTCTATTAATATAAGTAACATGGAATAAAATAGAAACTTAAGGGGTTAAAAATGTTTAAGCAAAGCATTAAAAATGGCATCTGCAGGCTAAATAGTCAAATTTTATAAATATACAAACTGAGGATGCAAATAAGCAAAGCAGAAGGCACAGCTTTCCTTATAAACAAATTAATATTGAACACAGGTTTGTTATCGTGTTTTTAACCCTTTGGGATTTAGAAAAAATACAATATGAAAGTGAAGTTATGCTCTCGTTTTTTAATTAAAATTTATTCATTATTTTTCAACCAGGGGTTTTCAATTTTTGACTTTTCAATAATCCCGCAAACAATTTGTTGGTTTAAATTGGCAACTGCAGCTATTCACAGGTGTTACATCTTAAGACTCAGTTCATGACAATTTGGTTATATATATAAAATAGTATTTGCCTGAGAATTCTCACAACAATCCACTTATATTATCCCTTTACTTCCTAAAATCTGAATGAAAAAATTTTGATTGATTCAAAAATGGTAGAAATGTGCAATGTATGGGGGATGGTCATGCTTGAGGCTCTGCCTCGAGGGGGGAGGGGGGCATGGGCAATATACATAACTGTAATATTTGTACCCCCATAATATGCTGAAATCAAAAAAATAAATAAATAAATCTAAAAAAAATAAATTAAAAAAATGGTAGAAATGTTTATTCAATTAAAATATAGAGTTCCTGAACATTACTTTTGAATTTCATATGTATTCATATTTTTTCTATTTATTTAAATGATGATGTTTTCAAGTCTACAGGTTTTATACTAATGTTAATTAATTATAAATTACAAAAGGTGAAATTTAGAGTCCAAATGTTTCAATTTTTCTGCTTTCTAACTGCATGTTTTGGGGAAAATGTCTAACCACCGTGAGCATCAGTTACACAAACTATAAAACAATGATACCAACATCTTTCGTATATAGTTTTGACAGAACCAATTAAGACAAGAAATATAAATTCATGCTGAAACTGCAAATATATATCTCATGATTCTGTTACAATAATATATATAAATTATGGAAAAGTAATCATTTATATTTTTTGCCTAATGAATCTTATTTTCACCTCTTCTCCTCCTCTTATATTCTTGTGTATTATCAATATGGTCATGACATCTATATCCCTAAATATAATCTTGCATTTTTTTCCAAGCTCCAAACCTAAATTTTCCAATATTTGCAACTAAAGTCCTATTACTTATCTCAAATGCATTGGATCCAAATCTGAACAATTTATCACATCTTTCAAACCAATTTCTCCTTACTGTCATTTGTGATAAAGGCATTACCTGTCTTCCAGTTACTAAGGTCCAAAAATCTCAGAGTTACCTTTTCCTCATATCCAGGTGACTGGTAAGCTTTACACCTTTACAACTTGGGACAGTCTCATAGATTTGAATTCTCATTTCCATTCTCATTCGACTGTAGTGGAAATTATGAATTCTTATTCAGACTATTGCAAAGTCTCCCAATCTCCAATTTCACCAACATTCTGTAGACCACTTCTTTTTCCTATAGCACATTATTGGCTTCCTCAAATATTTGATGGCTTCTGTCTTCCAACTGAACTGTTCAAACTTCTTAGCCTGACCCCCAGGGAATTTTATGATCAAAATCCAGTCTACATGTTATTGTTATTTTCATTGCTCTTATAAAATGAAATTTCTTATGATTCCCCAACATTATTCATGTTAATACAAGTTGGTTACATTATTCATGTAAATACATGTATATGTGAGTTAATACTTACTGTTTCCCTTCCCGGTGTTGCCTTCCTTAATCCCAACTTTAAGAGATCAAATGCTACTTCTTTTATGAAATTTTCCTCAGTTCCCTCCCTCTGTATTGAGGTACATCTTGTTCGTCTTTCCTGAGGAATTTACATGGTTTTGCATCATTGTTATTTTTGTATATTTCTGATTGCCTTTACTAGATTTTTGAATATATTATTTATTCAACTTAGTACTTACGATGGCAACTAGTATAATAAACTTTAATATGTAAGCTATTTTAAATGAATAGAGTTTCTACAAATTTAAACAATTTATAGGTGATTGCCTATAATTTCTGACATACCAATAAAGTAAGTCTCAGAGTGAAACTCAATTTTTTCTAACATTTCATCTGATCTCATACTTTTGTATCTTCAGAATACCTCTATTTGAATATTTTATGAATAGCTTTAAATTACTGGTATAATGCTATATAGTTCACAAAGAAAATTATTGCTGGGTATTCCTACTGGGTAGTCTTTGCTCTTTAAAATAAATGTGCAAGAAAAAACATCACTCCTTTTCTTCCTGAAGGCAGCAGAAGCCTGAGACTGAGGTATTTTATCTGAGGGCTATTGAAGTCACCAGCTTAATAGGTAAGCCTACAGGCTGAGGTAGAAAAGCATAAAGATAAGAAGAACCTGGGACCACCATGTCATACTTGAGCTGTTGAATTACCACCACTGGATCTGTTCTACCTCCAAATATTTGTTATATAAGATGATGAATCCCTTGTTGTATAAGCCTCTTGTAATCAGGCTTTCTGTTACTCTAGGCCAAAAACATCATAAAGAATGGCACAGGCATTCAGAGAAATGAGTTGATGACAGACTGTGAGCTCCCAGGGAAAGAGAGAGGGAGTTAAAGTGAGTAGAGTAATGGTGACTTTCCAATATTTTGTAAGGTAGGCTATATTCTTTTGATTAGTCATTAAAGAATTTCCCTGTAGCCTTTAAATATATCCCTGTTTTATTTGCATTAGTAAATGGACTTCAGATTCTTTTATCCAAACAATCAGTAAAAAGGGCAACATATATTATCACATTCAAACCCCATGGTAATAACTCTATAAGCTAAATATTAATATTTTCTTCATTTTAGAAATGAAAAAACTAGATATGAGAAAACTGATGGTTGCAAAGGTCTTAGCCAGTAACCTGAGGGAAGTCTGAACTTAAACTCAGATTTTCTGACTAAAATGCTGTTCTTTGACAACACACTATGTCCTTCCCTTTGCATTCACTTCATTGCCTTGTTATAGTCTTTTATTTCAAACTTATCCATTAACATCAATTATTGCACCTCTCTGGCTTCATAAAAATAAAACATTTTTCTAACCCTTTATCCTTTTTTGCTCCAACTCATTAAGTATTGTGTATTTTCTCCTCTTGGAGTATTTATTATGTCTTCCATTTTCTCTCCCTTTCCACTGGACACAGTGTTAAAGTCAAGTGACTACCAGAGCAGCCAGCTCAGATTCAGTTAGAAACACATTGATTGATTTTAAACTTAAGATACTGAAAGCCCAGTTTGATCACATGGAATCGATAGTGGAGGTCAATTAGGACTATACGGAAACTAAATATAACTTTAGCTTTTGTATCTCAGGCATTTTGCCTCCTCTGTCTCCTCCACTGCAACTAATTCATTCCATTAAACATTCATTTGGCATGTACCAATGTGAGTAATATACCATCTCTGTCTTTGAGAAGCTTATACAGTAGAGGAAAGAGACAGATATAACTCAGAGAAGAAAAGCAAAAAGCACCAGTCTCTACTTTTCCTGTAAACTGGAAACACTGATCCCTACATATGGCTAACTTAATCCCTCTCCCTGAAGCTTTTCACCAGTCTTTTCTTATATAACCAATTGTTAATGAAGCTTCACTTCAATTGGATTATTTCACCTCCATCATTACAGTGACCTTTTATATACATTTTACACAGTCATACTTGTTTAATTTTTGTACCATATCGGAATTCTTCCTAGAGCAAAGCATGGTTATATTTCCCTAAACTAGATGATAATTTGCAACAGTCAAATGATAGACATACTCTATTCTCCAATATCAAAGGAAGAGAGTCCTTGAAAGGAGAAAATAGGGTTTTCTATAAATAAAAAGGTGTCTAAAATCAATATTTTTCATTTCCTAAACTAGGAATTTCTGAGATTAAAATACTCACAAATTTATGAAATTAATTTCTAAACATGTGTCCATCCAATTTTCCTAGCACCATTTATCGAATAGGGATTCTTTTCCCCAGTGTATGTTTTTGTCTGCTTTGGCAAAGATCAGATGACAATATGAGGATGGTTTCGTATCTGGGTTCTCAGTCCTGTTCCATTGGTCTATGTCTCTGTTCTTGTGCCAATGCCATGCTGTCTTGTTTACTATAGCCTTGTAGTATAGCCTGAAGTCTGGAGGATTTACACCTCCCATTTGTTCTCTTTGCTTAAGATTGCTTTGACTATATAGGGTTTTCTCCAGTTCCAGATCTAGAATTATTTTTTCTAGATCTGTGAAAAATGATGTTGGTATTTTAATAGGGCTTGCATTGAATCTGTAGATCACTTTAGGTAGTATAGACATTTTAACGATATTGATTCTGCTGATCCATGACCATGGTAGGGTTTTCCATCTGTTTACATCCTCTGCAATTTCTTATCTCAGTGTTTTGTAGTTCTCCCTGTATGTATTAGGTCTCTCACCTCCTTTGTTAAATGTATTCCTAAATATTTAATTTTCTTTGATGCTATTGTGAAAGGTGTAGTATCTTTGATTTGATTCTCGGCTTGACTGTTATTGGCATATTTGAAAGCTACTGATTTGTGTGCATTGATTTTGTATCCTGAGACTTTGCTGAATTCATTTATAAATTCCAGGAGAATTAATACCTCTTGTATTATCCTGGGTGGAGCTGGAGTCCATTCTTTGAAGTGAAATATCACAAGAATGGAAAAACAAGCACCATGTGTACTTACCACTAAACTGGTACTAATTGACCAACACCTAATGTGCACATATGGAAGTAACACTCATTGGATGTTGGGCATGTGGGAGGGGTTGGAGGGGATGGGGAAATTCACACCTAATGGGTGCAGTGTGCACTCTCTGGGGGATGGGCATGCTTGTAGCCATGACTTGAGTAGTACAAAGGCAATATATGTAACCAAAGTGTTTGTATCCCCATAATATTCTGAAATTTAAAAATAAATAAATAATAAATAAATAAAAATTTAAAAATAGAAAGCATTTGAAAATGAAGAGTTCACAAATAGCTGCCCATATTAACCAGTTTCCAACTGTATTCATAATAAAGATACTTTCAAGGGTAAAAAAAAAATTCTAAACAGTGGAACTAAAAGAACAAAAAATAATAAAAATTCATAGATGTTTTCTTGGAATTTTATTAATTCAATATGCATTCATTAAGGATAGGCATTGTGGATGTAAAGACAAAGAGTCCTTAGGCTTCTAAAAATGTATAAACTTGGTGAACAATAATTCCTCTTATATTAAAAGAAGATTTCTAAATAATTGGATGGACACTGTTGGTACTATTTTCTTTGGGCCTTGTTGGAAGTAACTGATAAGGGCAAGTTTTATCTGCTTGACAATTTCCAGTGGTCAAAATATTAACATATATAATAAAGAAGATTACAGACTAAATATAGTTCAATCAACATCAAACTAAAAGCCCTTTGGATATTTTAGTCACAAAAAAGCATCATTTTAAATAATTCCAATATATCTTTATATGGAGTAATAATGTTTTAAGGACTTATACCTTACCAACTTGAAGTAAAGGTGTTGGTAAATGACAATGAAGGAAAAGGAAATAAGAATCATATTATCTTATGACTCACAGACAAAATGTAACAAAAAGCACATTAAGAAACAAAAACAAACAAACAAAAAAGAAACAAAAACAAAAAAAAACCTACTAAACTAAAAAAAAATAAGCATAGAAATCAACTTTTTTATACTTATGAAATAACCTTCCATTTTGTAGCCAAAATTAAACTTTGGTTTATCATAACCAGTGTTATCACAAAACAATACTTAGGATAAACCAATTCTGAGGAGTATCAGTACTTCATAAATGTTTACAACCTTATTATTATCAATTTTGTTCTTAATAATAATAAAAAGATATGCTAAATAGTGATTGTCTTTCTTTTAAAAATACAAACACAAAGATATATCACTGCTTTCACAAACTGACAATTTATTGTCAACACTCAAACTTTGATATTTTAAGCACTTTTTTCTCATTATAAAATCTTTTTTTAAAAAAAGTAAATTGAAGTGCTATTTTAATGGAACTACATAGCTCCTATGTCATGGTTTACAGATTTCCTTTTTTTGAGAGTAAGTTCAAAGAATATACCATGAAATACAAATCTAAGAAAAATTAGTTTACAGCCTTTCAGGTAAAGAAGAGAAAGTTTCTATACTTCTTTCAATTTCTTAATTTTAAATCATTATTTAAAATATTTTCTTATTTCATATTCATTTTCCTTTTAAACTTGTATCTTTTAAATCTGTATTATTTAAACTTATCTTCACTTTTTATTATCTCACTGATTTTACCACTTGCTTTTATAATGATCAACAAAACACAGGTCAGAAGTGGAGAGATCTTATATCCTCCATAGGGAAGGGACAGAGAGAAGGAATTGGATAGAACTATTAATCTCAGAACTGCCTACCCAGAGATTTTCATTCTGGAAGAGGGATTATCAGAATGGTTGTATTTGCTACTCTTTTACAGCTCTTATCTTATATATAGGGTGGATAACCTAAGGTTTCTTTAATGTAGAACCATAAAATTTGGGGCCAAAGGCACCAAGAGCAAGCCTGTTCCCAACATGAGCTGTCATGCATGTGGTGAGAAGTAGGGCAGTAAAGAAACTCCTTTAACTATAAACTCAATGGACTAATATTGCCCTCAAAACAAACTTTTTATCATAGAAAATTCTGAATTCCCAAATACATAAAAAAGAAAAAGTATAAATAAAAAAGTAAAAAGTAATGTATAATTCTACGACCCAGAAATAATGACTACCAATATTTTGGTGTATTCCTTTCGAATCTCCTCTTGTTCATGAATGTGTATGTGTCTATACTTGTATATATCTTTGAATAATCTTATAGGCATTGCTTCAAGGGCATTTAGCAATGATATTAATTTTCTGTAAACATTTTAATAGCAGTATAATATTTTATACGTTCAATCTATAATTTAACCTTTCCTCATTGTCGATCATTTAAATGATTATAAGACTTTAATTAGTATAAATATAACACTGATGAGCAGCATTGTACATAAATCTACACCAGCTTTTGAAATGATTTTCTGAGAATATAATTTTTGAAAGAGAATTGAATGAACATTTTAAAGCCCTTAATGTATATTATCATATCATTTGCTAGAAATACACTATTCTCCTTCTTTATACCTCCTTTATATCAGGGAGTATTATCATTTTTTAACAAATTTATTGGTTTATTAAAAAATATCTGACTATTAGTCTTTTTTATTAATAGCAGGTCTAATTTTAATTTGAACTATGTCATATTTTTCATTTCATTTCATTGTCTTTGTATTTTACATACTATGGTTGAGTTGGGAAATTATATTGCCACTGAGACTTAGCTGCACAAAAGGCTTTTATCTTATTGTCTGCCATGCTTCCTTTTGTTATCCTTTAGGAGGAATTGATAGCTTGTGGTTTGGGATTTTAGAATAGAAATTAGTATAAAGAGCTCCTATAAAAAAGTAGTCATCACATTTAAGAGTCAAATGGATATGGTTAAAACTGATAGTCAAAGTAAAAAATAGGTAAGATAAAAGAAAAAAAGGAAAGAATGTAGCGATATATAACCAGAAAGAGGAAAGAAAAGGGAGAAGGAAAATAGATTTTTAGGACCAAGGTGATAATACTCTTTAGGCATCCATTTGCACTGTGTGCCAGGGAACTCTGATTCCTTAGTGTCCATCAAGTTGCTGCTATAAAACTCAATGCTCTTATTTTTTCAATAACTACTGCAAAGTGCTAAAATACTAGTGGTGGTATAAATGAATACAGACTTGCTTTATATTGTCTGAAATAAAGTGCATAATGAGAGAGGATGTAGCATGGGGGTCAGAAATGTGGATGCTGGAGTCCTAGTATCTCTAGGGATACGTCTTGGCTCTGCTCATTACTAGCTCTGTAAACTTGGACAAATTATTTATCGTCTCTGTGCCTGACTGTCTTATAAGACTATTATGAGGATTACATAATGAAACACATGGAATGTACATCAAACGATTTTTAGCTCATGATAAACACTTAGCACATATTGATTTTCAATTACTAGTAAAGCTAATAAAGCTGTAAATAAACTATAAATTTACTAAATTAAGCTATGAATTTAATGTTATCTCATTTATTCAGCAGATATTTCTTGAGCACATACTACATTCCAGATCCTGTGCAAGGTGCTGGGAATATAACTGATCCCCTCCTAGGAACCTGTTCTACCTGTAGCACCTGGAGGGGAAGCTTCATGTTGGTATCTCATGCATGCAAACCCATGTACTCCTCTGCAAGTCCAGGGAGGTCAATCCATTGGCTAATACAAATGATCTGGGCCTAATAAGTCTCTCTCTGGGAAGTATAATTTAAATAATGCAGGACCGAGGTGGTTATCCTTGGGTGTTGAGCTGAAATGATATATTGATTCAAAGACTGTATTTGGGGCCAAGTACAAGACAGAAAATGTTGGTGGAGACAGAGAAAAAGAGGAAGGAGGGGTAGAGGAGAGAGAAAGAGGGAGGGGAGTGAAAGGAAAGAAAGAGAAAGAGTAAGAAAAAAGAGAGAAGGAGAGAGAGGGGTGAATTGGGAAAGAGAAGAAAGGGCAGAACTTGAGAACATATGGCCTCTGAAATATAGAGTAGCTCAGTCCAGGACTTTGCATTTCCTAATTTCCCTTTAATTGGCATCTGACTGTACTTCATTTCATAATCTTGGATGGCAATGGGACTTACTCTTATATCTTTATTATATCTGCTATCCTCCCACTCCCATTTTAACCTGATATACTAAGGTGTATTTCCAGTTCTCATTCCCTAAAGAGCTTTAACCAAAGCAATGCAGAGCATATGAACATGAAGTAACTTCCTGGCTTGGGAAGAGATTAGTCATGGGACCAGCTAGTCTACAAAAAGTTTCACATAAACTCTCTGATGACTATTATTCACTCTTCTCTCTTTCCCTGTTCTCAATCCTCTGTTGCTGGAGTTATTACTGGGATTTAAGTGCCCACTCACCATCTCAGACCACTACATACAGGCCCAGTGATTTATCATCAAGAGAAACTCCCAGAGGAGTGTTCCAAAACTCCTAAAAGGGTTTACTGGGATCTTTAGGATCATTCCATTGTTTACTTAACAAGTATCACCAATATAGTATAGTCGTCCCCTGGTATCTGTAGGGAATTGGTTTCAGGACCCCTACACATACTAAAATCCACAGAAACTCAAGTCTCTTATAAAAAATGGCATAGTATTTCTATGTAACTACACATATCTTCCTGTATACTTTAAATCTGCAGCCTCCAATCCCCGGGACGTGGAGTGGGCCGTAGAGCTCCACCACTCCCCTGTCTGTGGAATAGTTGTCTTCCATGAAA
The DNA here is from genome assembly GCA_008086735.1 of Cheirogaleus medius. Taxonomy (NCBI): domain Eukaryota; kingdom Metazoa; phylum Chordata; class Mammalia; order Primates; family Cheirogaleidae; genus Cheirogaleus; species Cheirogaleus medius. The sequence continues at coordinate 10,987,372 of VBSM01001562.1, forward strand.
CTTAGGAAAGGAGGTGGAGCAGGAGATGAGCTAGGGAAGCTTCATCAATATTTACAGCCACTCCCCATCACTCGCATCACTGCCTGAGCTCCACATTCCACCCCCGGCCCCCTTCCGTGGAAAAACTGTCTTAGATGAAATTGGTCCTTGGTGTCAAAAAGGTTGGGGACCGCTACTTTAAATCATCTTAGATTACTTATAATATCTTATATAATGCAAATGTTATGTAAATAGTTGTTAGACTGTATTGTTCAGGGAATGACAAGAAAAAAGGTGTGTACATGTTCAGTACAGACACAATCGTCCTATTTTTTCAATATTTTCTATTTGTGATTGGTTAAATCCATGGATGCAGAAAACATGGATATGGAAGGTCAACTGTACTCCCTATTAGTGGCAGTAAAAATGTGAGAGGAAATATCGAAGTTGAGGAGATTAATACATGTAGCGCATATCTTATATAAGCTAAGCACTATGCTAAACACTTTACGTAAATTAACTGTATTATGGTATCTCATTTTATTCTCCTAACAACCTTGTGAGGTTTGTATCATCCTCATTTACAAAGAAAAAAATGGATAGACAGAAAAATTATGCAACTTACCAATGGCCTGATAGCCAGTAACAGAACCAAGATTTCAACAGGAGTTAAAATACATGTCTGCTCAAATTTATGACAGGATGCCATAGGGAAGAGAGAACGAGGTACTTTATTTGGTCCCTTGTGTGAAACAAGGTAGACTAATGATATGAATTGAGTTAATAGTGATTGCACTATCATATTAAATGTAATATTAAGTTGAAGCAGATTTTACATTATTTCTAAGACTGGCTATCATTATTTGTTTTAAAAAAAAGATTAACTTCGGCCTATATAGTGACACTTTGGGCATATATTATGTAAATGAATTATTAAATATAAACCTGATGTGTGTATTAAGAAAGATGTTAAATTAACAAAGAATTCAGCAGTAAGCTTAAACCCACTGCCAATCGCCTAAAAAGATAAACCAAAATGTACTAAAGACAGCAACGTACATACACTGCAAGACTACGAATGCTGAGTGAACCACCAGAACACCCATCAAAGTGAAATTATGTTACAAGCCAAATCGTGTTTGCATGAGGAATAAAAGATTAGCAATAAAATAAACGCCAATGCTGGTCGTGTGATAAAACATAAGAATTCAGGACAACTGAAAGAACCTAAAGCATAAGGGAATATATGTCAAAGTAAAAACCATAAAAGGCAGCTAAAAAATAAGATTTTGAGGAAAACTTGATATCAAAATAGATTGGGATAAACACATTCCTTGCTTCAGAATAGCCTGGGGGCATTTAGCCTACTACACTTCTACACACATATGTTCAACTGTAAGAATGATTTTTAAGAATGAACTGATGTTATGGAAAACATTCACTCCCTACTTTTTAAGATTTCCATGTGGACTTTTGCTAGACTAGCAGTCTTAGCCTTTCATTCCTCCTAAGTGGAAAGCTTGAGGTTCAATTTAGTGACAAGTATTATAAGGTCCACTTACTTGCATCTAAGCCAAACAAGCTAAACCCAGATTTTATTAGTATTAAAATTGACCCAGCTATCCGACCACTGCATCTAATTCTCAGTTAGTACTCAAATCAGGTAGAAAAGAAAAGGTATTTTTTTGACCTCCTAAAAGTTCAACAGCTAAGATTAACTACATGAGTTGGGTGTGTGTGTGTGTGTAAAATCTAAAAAATCTTTGAACTATACACTATGGCTATTCATGTATACATAAGACCTCTTTATTGACATATACATTAAAAAAGAGTTGTTTTGTTTTATTTAATTTGATTTTGGCATTTTATTGGTGAGCAATGTGCAAAAATCATGTAGAATCATCAGCAAGGACTAGAATAGCAGAGAGAGGAAAAAATTGTCTAAAGGAATTCTTCAGCGACTAGGTAGGTAGCTTTGCCAATCTAATTATGCCTGAGGATAGCTCTAGAAAGACAAATGGTGAATTTGAAGTATTTATTAAGAATAAAAATAAATGTGAAGTTGGAATATTAATTTTTCAGAAGAGAATAATCTGATCACATCCTATAGTTCCATTAAAATTATGCTAACTACAACAAATAATTCTGTAATGCTAATGAATCATTTTAATTTATTCTTCAATGCCAAGGAAATTGATGTTATGCTAGAAAGTTTCCTACTTGGGCATGTACATGACAAATTGTCTGTCTATTAAGGAAGTATAAAAAAAGGTTATTGAATAATAAGAAATAGGACAAAGTCAAGTTAAAGGTTCACTTTTGATGCAAATGAAAATTTAATATACTTGTAATACTTGTAATGATGGCCTAATTTCTATAGCATTTTGAAATATAACAACTTAATGAACAATAACATAATTATTACAATTATTTAATACATCCCAAGCACAATGCTAAATACATGGAATCTGATTTTGACCTTATCAAAACCTTCAAGGGCAAATACCATTATCCTATTTTACAGATAAGAAAACAGAGGCTGGAAAACGTTCTCATTTTCCCAATAGCACTTGTGTACAAATAGGGGAGTGGGAACTCAAACCGGGTCTCTTGGATCTGAAGTAAACATTCTTTCTACTATGCCACATTTAATGCATTAAATATTTCTAAAATAAAATTCTCCGTCTTCCCCTAAACCACCTTTCTGTCCTGACTTCCCTATTTCTGCACTTGTTCACCCAGGCTCTCCAGACCAGCCTCTGATGTTCCCATATCCCCTCAGTCCCTGATTCCACATCTAGACTTTCCTGGCTATTCTGACCTTGGCAAGATTCCCATTGCTTCTTTCCTGGAATAGTAGCATACTTTGCTATAAATTCATCCTGCATGCACAACCACATTAATCTTGTTTATCCACATGCCATTTTATATGCCCTACATAATCCATTTCGTTTTGCTAACTACCAACATTCCGCAACTCTATTTTTTCCCTGAATATAGGCATAGGCAAATTTTCTCTGTAAAGGGCCAGATAGGAAATATCTTATGTTGTGTGGGCCCTACAGTCTCTGTTGCAACTACTCAATTCCATCAATGTAGTGCAAAACAGCATAGGCAACATGTCAATGAATGACTGTGGTTGTGTTCCAATAAAACTTTACTTAGAAAAATAAGAAGTGGGCTGGATTTGGTCTGCAGGCTATAGTTTGTCAACCCCTAGTATAGAATAAACTAAAAATAAAACTTTCACTTGTTCTTCAAGGACCTCAATAGCTTGGACATATAGGAATAACATTTATGGGGTGTCGGGCAGGTGGGAGGGGGGTGGAGGGCATAGGTATATACATACATAATGAGTGAGATATGCACCATCTAGGGGATGGACACACTTGAAGCTCTGACTCGAGGGGGTGGGGGGTCAAGGGCATTATACATAACCTTAACATTTGCACCCCCATAATATGCTGAAATTTAAAAAAGAGGAAAAAAAAGAAAATGAATTTAATCCAGCAAATCAAATAGCTCGCTGCCCTTATGCCATAGCTTTTCTTTTACAGTCAGATTTCTTGAAAGAATTGTATACACAAAATATTTGTTTTCTCTGTTCTTATCTTTACTCCTACAAACCACATTCTGCAGTCTTACTTGTTTTGCCACCATTCATGTTGTAGTCACAGAGTTTTGCAGTTAGATAGAACTGGGTTCATATACCAGCTGACCTTGGCCAATATATTTAGCATCTCTGATTCTAGGTCTCTTACTCTGTAAAATGAGTATAGCAATATTACTGCTATTGAGAATATTGAAATGAACAGTTGTATAAAATGTAAAAGAACACAGCAACAAATATTTGCAGGTGACAATAAATGTTAGTTCCCCCTTTCTTCTTAGTAAATAACCATCAATTAACAAATCTAATTGATTATGGGCTTTTATTTTCCCCCTTGATTTTTCTGATTTGACAATGTCAAGCACTCTTTCATTGAACTCTTTCCTCTCTCATCTTGGACAGCAATCTTTCTCTTTTACCTTCTATCACTGTGACTGCTCTCTCTCAGTCATTGTGGCCAGCTCTCTTGTCTCTGATTATCTCTTTCTATCCTTCTGCTCAAGGCAGTTTTCTTGATTTTCTCAGGCCTGACTCCTTCTTGTCATGTAGATCTCAACCATCACCTCCCAGAGAGGTTTCTCTAATCACTTAATCAAAGTTTATCCTACAATTACTCTTTCTCACATCAACCCATTTTATCTCTGTGCATAAGACTTGTAACTAACTGATATTTTCTTCTGGTTTTTGTATGTTTCTATCTTTATTATCTCCCTCCACTAGAATGTGAACTTTAACCAAGCATTCACCATTATTTCTCCAGCACTTAGAACAGTATGTGGCACACAGAAGGAGCTCAATCGATAATTATATAATTGAATTGTATCAACATCTTAATCTCTAGGATTCTACCATTAGCTCACATCTCTTCTCACCATACAAGATCTCCCAAGCAAAGTCATCTATTCCCAGAACTTCAAGTACATAAACTGTTCCATTCATGAGTTGATCTTTCCCCACCACCTTAGAGGCCTAACTTCTTCTTTGACTCCCTTGTTTTCCTCCTCAACTTTAACTGTTGCCATAGTTGTTTTTCAAAATTATAAATCAGAATTCCTCACATCTTGAATTAAAACACTTCAGTGGTTCCTCAGTGCTTACAGAATAGAATTCATACCCCTTAGCTTGTCAGACAAGTCTGTCCCTTGTCTAACTTTCCAGTTTTATTTCTTACCACTTCTCCAAATAATAGTTCAATAAACTCTGATTGCGTTCCTATTTGGAATACAAAGAGGGGAAAGACAGATTCCCTTCTTCCCACAAACGGAAGCCTTTGAAGAAAAATTTATCTAAGAGCCATAAATCAAAGGAAAAGGGACTTTCTATTTATTGGGGTCCAATTTGTTTTCCAGAACTGATTTCAGTACTCTATGTGTGCAATTGTTCATTCAATCTTTATTGCAACAAAATTGGTATTATGTTATTTATCTGATAAAGAAACTGATAATTTAAGTGTCTTAAGGTCAAGGATTTTTACCTGTTTTATTCACTCCTGTTTGTCCAAGATCTTAAACTGTAGTAGACATATGGGAGATTCTCCAGAAATATTTTTTGAGTAAATGGAAAATTTAAAAAGCTAATTAAATTGCCGAGTAACACAATCAACAAGTAGCATCTTGGGTTTAGCAGTCATCATTCTACACTATGAGGGGCAGGGCTGTGTATGTTTTTTCATCTTCTTATTATCAGTACATGCACAGAAGCTGGCACAGAGTAGATAATCAGAAAATATTCTTGAATAAATAATCTCACATGATTTTTCCCTACATGCAATAGATATCAAAATATATATTTTAGAACATGATTTAAAAAATTTCTTTCAAAATTATTAAATCATGTAAACAGAGTTCATAGAGAGTAAATGGACACAATTCACAGATACCTCATTGTGAAACTTACATTTCCAACTAGTCTATGCTCTATCAGACATCACTGCCTAACATGATATTGTGAGATAGAACTGACCCATGTCTACTATAGTAAATTTATCTGTGGGACTATGTGCATTTACTGTTTGATTTAGTTTTGACTCATTGAACCTGCATACCTTAGTGGAGAGTACCGGAATATTTTTTCTCTTTCTGGGAGGTTCAGCTTCATAAATCATTCATACCAAATTGTAGTGAAACTCGAATACTCTGTTGTGTACTCGAATACATCTTCATTACTTACATCAACTCTTTAAATATGCAACTTACTTGGTTTTATTTTGCTGACAAAACTTAAGGAGAAAAATATTTTTTTCAAAAGTCATAAAGTGGGTTTCAACATTAAAGAAAACACCAGCATTTAAACAAGTCTTTAAAAAGTCATATAAACACACACAATATGGTAATTTTTCCCCCAACACTGTCGATGTAAGACTGAGTTGTAATGTGTACTTCTTGATATAATAACTTCTGAATAATTGCTCACGCATTGCTTTCCACTTCTTAATCCAAAAGCCATTTCATTTTTACCCACTCTCCACTAACCCACTTCTAATAGCATCCGAACTGTCTTGCGTTGATAATGCCACCTGGTGGTAGACACTGTCTGAGCCAATCATGCTCCCTCAGGGTCCCTTCCTTCTCAGAGAAATTTTGCTCAATTCATGTCATTATTTTCCTTAATCTTGCTTTCGATAAACCTTTTCTCACAAGTACTCAGATATTCTTGTGAATCCTCTTCATCCTCCCTTCTCAATTGCCTTGATTTCCTCAAGGTACATGTCCATTTTTCTCCTTCACTCTGTTGCAATTGTGAGTTTAAATAAAACCTTCTGATGCACAATCGATTGGTATATAAAGAGTACTAATGGCACAACTGTATCCAAGGAGGTAGAAAACATAAAGTTAAATGATTTTCTTATGAATTTATTTGCTATGAAACAGCAAAATTAATTCTGTCTCCCTTCCTTGTTTCCAGAAAAGTAATTCCCTTCCTTAGAGCTAACAATAGTTAGTAGTAATCCATAGACCCATGATAGAAATATTATTTTCCTTCAAAAAAAATTATGGCTTATTATTCAGATCTTTCTGCATCTTGTTTCATTTTCTTGAAAATATATCTTAGTAATGTTTTCAGATAAGTACACAAATTGCCTCATTCATTTTAAGTACGGCATTGTATTTCACTGTATGGGTGTGCCCTCATTTATGCAACAAGTTCTGTATTGAAGGATTTTTAGGCTTTCTACTTCCTAATATTTTGCTATCATAAAAAAAAGAGATGCACTGAATAAGACTGTGTCAATGCTAGGATAGTTGCCAAATCATCGTCTAAAACTAGACTCATCTAGTCCTAATGGTAGGGACAGAAAACATTAACATTTGGAGGTGAAATAAAAATAACAAACCAGCCTCCTAAGTTTTGTGACAACATCCAAACACAACTTTCAGACTCTGCAAAACTACTTTTATTTACCCTCTTATGTTTTCTTAATTAAACTAATTTTTTTATCAAGCATGGAGAAACGTGGACCCCATTTCTAACCTTATGTAAAGTTATCTATGTGTAAAAGGTTTTAGAGTTCCATACAATTACCTTGCAACATTTGGGATAGAATGTATTTGTAAGTATGGGATTTCTTACAGTAGATATTATTTCAATTAATTATTAAATGAAAAATCTTATAAATACTCAATTTGAAAAGTTCATTGCTTAGAATTAATATGATTTGTTTCCTTTTAAGGTTGGAATAGATGTATAATGACTGTAATAAACTGGTAAGATGATGTCCTCTATTCAATTACTGTCATTGTTTAATTAATTTAAGAGATAATTCAATAGAGATTATATCATATATTCATATTTCCAAACATGGCCGTTTACACACACAATCTATACATTATAGACTCAAAATTTTATAGCTGAAATAGAGATTAAAGATACACAGTTTAAATGTTTCTTGAGGAAACTGAGGATTAGAGAGATGAGGTATTATATATGAGGTATATATTTACCTTTATAAATAATGATATTGATAATATAATAACAGATTTAATATGCATGAGGTCTTCTGCATTGTGCTAAATATTTTATGTATATTAGATCAGCTAATCTTCAGAAAAGCCTTATTTGATAGAATTTATTATTACTAATTATCATTATTTAGATTAATAGATGAGGCTGAGAGAAATAAAAAAATTTTGCTATGTCAGGCTGCCATAACTGATAAGGCCAGAGATGGAATTTTGGTTGTTAATTAAGATTAATTCATATGTTTATTAAATACCTATGTTTATTAACTAAATCCCTATGTTTATTAGCTCTCAATATTATTTATGAATATTCTAGTGTCCTAGGAAAATAGGAACAATTAAATTTGGTGGAAGAAAATGAAGAAGATAAAAATTAGATTGAAATTGGGAGAAAAATGAAAGTAGGAGTATAAGGGAGGAGACCAGTAGTATAATAAATAAGTAAAGGTGTTTTAGGATTTCATTATTTGTATTTTTCTAAAGTACTTTCTGAGCATGGGTCCATAAAAATTAGTGTCTACACAGTGAAATGTAAGAAATCTAGTTATTGGTTTTGGATTATCCTTCTCCTATGTGTCTAAGCACATGTCTTAAGATTTCAGGAGGATCAGTAAGAAAAGTAACCTATGCCAAGCTTCACAAGAAGAACACATTTCTTAATATGGTTGTGAAAATTTCCTTTGTGTGACTGGCTGTTTCAATACCCTGAAAGATAAAAATTATATAACTAGACAAATTCAGCAAATATTCCTCACATTGCTGGTCTCATCATCAGTGAGATGAAAATCAGAATGAAAAACTGACTAGAATTTAGGTTTTTCCAGTATTATTGATTTTGAAAAATGGCATTTAAAATTAGTCCTTGTACTTATAATGCAAAGTCCACACACAGTCCTTATGGATAAACCAAACAATTTGTAACACCAATTCATTGAATATATTCAACAAATACTTGTAGGATTACCATCGGCTTGCCTACCCATTATGTGCCAGGCATAGCAATCAACAAAACATACAAAACTTCCTGCCCTTACTGGGCTTATCTTCTATCATGGGAGAAAAGATAGCACACAACATATGTATATATGGGATACATAGTAAGTAGATAACAAGATGGACAATGGAGAAAAAATAAATCAGGAAGGGTGAAAAGGGAGTCAGGGGCACAGTTTTAAATAAAATAGTCATAAAAGGCTCTTCTGAGAAGTTGACATTTGAAGAAAGACCAGAAAGAGGTGATGGAATGAGTCATGTGCCTATTTTGTAGGAAGGCATTCCAGGAACAGCAAGCGCACAGGCACTAAGGGAGAGAATGTCTGACATTTCCAAGGAAAAATGAGGGAGCCAGTATGGCTGGAGCTGAAGGAGGGAGAAAGGGAAGGCTGGCAGAAAAGATCAGAGACAAAATGAAGGGTCTGATCTTCAAAACATCTTAGATCATTCTAAGGACTTTGGCTTTACAATGAGGGTAAAAAAAGGGCCACCTGAAAAGATTTAATGAAGGAGAGAAAACATCCACATAGCAAGAAAAGCAGCGATTCTGAGTATGTCTCTATTGCATCATTCTGACAATAGGATAAAGTTAAATAGCTTTGAAAAGAAACTGACAGATCCTCACCAAAGCCATCAATGGAACGAGCATCAATAGTATGGATTATGGAGTGTGTGGTGGTCTGCGCTGCACATCTGGTTAAGCTGGAATTATGTTTCCCCAAATCCCCATCCTCATATTTGTGTCAGAACAAGTTGTCCAAAAGAAGAGCACGTGTGAGATTTGGGAGGTGAAAGTGGGGCAGTTAAGTAGTCATTAGTCTTTAAGGGTCATCACAGTCAGACGTGAAGGAGAGGTTCAGAGATACCCCGTGGGTTCTAGCTTCTCCTAAATGTTCTCCGCTATGCATCCAGCATCCTCCTGTTATCTAGCAGTAGCCAGGATATATTTGCCCTTCTGATGCCTCAGCAAACACTCTCTGAAGGAAAGACAATGTGAGACTAGACTGAATCAATAATCCTTCATGCATTTATTTTGCCAATCCTTTTAGCAGTGTCTTCTAAAGATGACATCTCTAAGATGATGAATACAAAAGGATGTTGCCAATCAAAACTCAGCATAGTTTCCATACCACCAAGTGCTTCACTGTGGAGCCACAAAGGTAATATAACACATCAGTTTAATATATAACACACAGTTTCCTATAAACTCCACACGAGCTTTTCTTGGCAGACACACCTGGTAACTGGAAGTGCTTGATTTCTTAGATTGCTTCTCTGATGATCCAACTATTATTTCCAAGCTTCACTTTCATGGCTTCTTCCACAATTGTGTAAGATCTAATTTCTATAATAAATTCCTTATCCCATGACACTGATTAGTGACTCTCCCCTAACTGGCCCTGCCTGAAACAGTCCATCTATAAAAACAAAACAAAACATCCATTTGCTTCAACATTTGATAAACTTGGCAAGTATTTGCAAATTTGGAAAATTATAAAACAAACCTACAGTCCTTTGTAGGACCTGTTTGGCTCAGGCCAGCAATGTTTTGAGATGTTTTCAGGAAGGCTTTTCTGTAGCAGACGGAGTGTGCTTTCATTGCTTGATCCAAGATTTAAGAATAACATTTAATCCCAATTTCTGCTTCCGAATGCTGTCAATTTGGAAAATGAGAGCAGATGTTGACAGAGATATATTTGCCCATCTGATGCCTCAGCGAACACTCTCTGAAGGAAAGACAATGTGAGACTAGACAGAATCAATATTCCTTCATAAATTTATTTTGCCAGTCGTTTTAGCAATATCTTCTAAAGATGACATCTCTAAGATGATGAATATGAAAGGATGTTGCCATTAAAACTTGGCATGGTCTCCATACTTGAATACCCCAGCTTTGAACAAATAAACCCACATTAGAGATAATATTTCTGCATGTTTTAACTTGAAATGCAAATAAATTTTTGCTTTATTTATCCTGACTTCAGGGTTTTGCCTTTCTAAATGTATTGAGGGCATTCTAGTTGCAGTTTAGAGAGCTAATAACTGGTATGGCTGAATAAAAGATATGTCAATACCCTTTGAATAAAACAAGTTGTGAGGAATTCTCATGATTCTTATTTAAGGAAAACTCCCTTCTAATCTGGATTTACAGTATGTTCTATAATCTAGTATTTGGATTTTGTGAAATACATAGTGTCTATAGAAAAGTGGTAGAAGTCTTCAGCAAAATAAAGATTACCAAAAAAAAAAAAGACATATGTTGCTCAATACTATTGTTCCAAAGTCAGCAATGATTTATTGAGCTCATATATATTAGTGATTCCCTGTTACATTGTTTTAGTTAATCTTCCTGACCATCCTGTGAGTTGGTTTTATAGAAGATGAAGTCTCTAAAAGTTTAAACAATTTTCCCACCTCCTTGGAGCCAGTGAATAGCAGAGCTACAGTGTTGACCCTGGCATATTGACTACCAGCTCGTGTTCCTTCCTTTCACTTCTGTAATGTTAGGTATGGAAATAATAATACTGACCTCAATATTTTATTTATTTCTCACTTAACCCTTACCAGAAATAAATTGAATCACCTATCACCAATTATATAGCCACTGACATGAGCACTGAAGAATTAACTCCTTATTAAGTGGTTTTCTGTTAAATTTTATTTAAATTGTCTTCCTAATTTCATCAAGTAGTGGAAAGAGCTTAAGCCAGAGAACTCCAGATTTGAGCTCCACCATATGCAAACTTGGCAAATTTGGGCAAATTACTCTGAGCTTCATTGTCCTCATGCACAAATAGAGCAAGATTTATGTTACCTGTAAGATTCCAGTAATGATCAAATGCAGTAAGATATCAAATAAATGTTAGATTTCTTTCCTTTCTAAAGATCTCAGAAGGTAGTGCCACTTTGGATACACTGTTGTTTTGGATAATTTCAGCAAATATTTAAGGGTAAAAGGAATCTTTGACAAAATTACTCCACATTAGCCACAGTAATATTTCAGAAATTTTTAATAATATTTAGGATATAGTTAAATTTGGACGAGTGGGAGTAATAATGATTTTTAACTACTGGTTAATCTCCACAGCAATTATGTCTGGCCCACAAAGGGTGGGGGTAGGGGCTGAGGGAAGGGGAGAGGCGGTGAAGTTATTTGGAGAGAGTCATAATTTCTTAAACCTCTGACAACTGGAACCCTCAATCTACCAGTAACAGTTGGTAGGGGCCCAGTAAGGATGGTATTCAAAGATCTGTACTATTTCCTAATTTTTAAATCTATTTAAAATGCTGTTATCTATACATATATTTCACTTTTGAAAGAAAATATTAGCTTATCATGAAAGAGGATAAATCAAGAGACATCAGTCTTTTTGACTGCTATGAATCACATTTAGGTAGAGATAAATACACCAGGTAGCATTGTCTGTTCTTAGGATTGATAGTCTTAAATATAGCCCTTTAATAAAGCACTTACTTTTCTATTCACTTCTTTCTATTCTATCATTATAGCTCTTGAATAGCATGTGGGTGTTTAGTATATCAGGACCATTTATTTTACGTCAGAAGTTTTTCAACATTTCACTGACTTTACTGATTTATAATAATTTACTATTATTTAGATGTCCTGACTTACTTCATTGGACCTTTTTTTTTTTTTTTTTTTTTTTTGCTTCACTCAAATCTAACTTGCTTTAAATATTCAAGTAAATGAATTACAAAAGAAGGCTTTCTGTGGTGTTTTAGATTTTATGTTCCTTCTGGTTACCATTACTACTCCTTATTCAGGGTACATGTAGATTTGTGGGTGTGTGTTTGTGTGTGTGTGTGTGTGTGTGTGTGTAGGGTAGATTTTTGTTTTATTGCTTTTGCTTGTTGACTGTTTTGGGTTGTTTTGGATTTCTTGGGGACAATTTTCTTGAGAAACAGCCTGAGAAAAGTGTTACTTAGAACCTCCTGAGAATGGGCACTGAGTTGTGACTACACCACTCTTATTGGACTATTATTTTTTCCAATTATTTAACGAATTCTTCTTTTTCTGGTTCTGACAACCTGGGGTAAAACTAGTAATATGAGCCAACATTCATGGAACACTTACTATGTGCCAGGCATGATTCTATGAGCTTGACAAATATCAACTCCTCCTTTCTACAACTCCATTATGGAGGCACTATTACCGCCATTCTATAGACAAGAAAACAGGCACAGAGGTAAGTCACTTGTCCAAGGCCACGCAATGAATAAGTCACAAAGCCAGAAACTGGCCCTGGAAATGTGGCTTTTAGAACTTGTGCTTCTATTAAAAACCAAAACAAATGTAAAACCCACATGATGGTATAGATTATGTCTGAATAAATGATGGTATAATATCTTTGCAAATGTTTTGAAAAGTTTAAGTATATTTGAAAGAAAGTACTTTTTAATTATGTTTTCAATTTAAGAAAACATTTTTAATATAAGCTGCTGTCCAGGATAAGCATACTTAAGTTTATCAAACATGACCTATGTTAATTTTGAGAAATATCCAGATACTCAACATTTTAAGCTGCATGATTTAAAAATAAATAAATAAATAAGAAAGGGCATACCATTAGCAAGATGTCAGAATAGGAGTTACTCCTCACAAAAATATCAATTTGAACAATCGTATAGGACTTTTTGAAGGTATTTGTGAAAGTACCTTCACAAAATCTAAGGAACTCAAATTAGGGACTACAGCACTTAGGTGAAGCAAAGTAATAAGAAAAGATTCATCAAAGAGGATAGTTTTATATTACCTGCATGAATCCCCCACCAAACCCACACAGCACAACATGGGGAGAGACACCCTCTTACTAGAGAAAGGACAATGAAGTGAGAAATGACTTCACATTGCATTCAAGCACCAGGACCACCCCAATGAACCCTGGTATCAGGCTGGGCCCTGTGGACCTAGGCACCAAGCCTGCCTTAATGCCAAGCTGGCTTGTATGGCCCCAGGATGTTGACTGGCATCCATGAACTCAGACTCCAGCCCAGTGCCCACAGACCCAGGACCTAGGCCTTCCTCCCAGACTCATGCTCCAGGCCCACCTTGGTGCCAAGTCAGATCTTATGGCCCCAGGCTCTAGGTTGGCACCATGGGCCCAGGCTTTAGGCCCACCCCAATGCAAAGCCAGCCACAGTAGCCGCAGGCTCTAGGCTGGCCCCTGTAGTTCTCGGATCCAGGCCCACCCCTAGGGCAGATGCCCCCTGTGGTACCAGGCACCAGGCAAGCATCTATAGATTTAGGCTCCAGGCTGGTACTTATGGACCCTGGACTCAGGTCCCAACTCATAATTATAGATACCAGGCCCATTCCTCTGGATTTAGGTACCAAAACTACTGCAGCAAATTGCAGTGCTAGGCTGGCACTCACAGACTCAGGACCAAGATTATCACATGGATCCATGCACTAGGCCCACCCCAGCACCAGCCTAACCCCCACAGACTCAGACTCAAGGCCCAGCCAACACCAAGTCGTAGGTTGTGGACCCAGTTGCCAGGCCCATCTTAGTGGATCCTAGTATCAGGCTGGCATCCACAGACCCAGGCTCCAGGTCCACCCATAAAGACCTAAGATCCAGGACTACTCCAGTAGACCAAGACTCCAGGCCCACTTTCCCACTGACTCAGGCACCAGGTCAGCCCACCCAAGGACTCCAGCAGTAAGCCCACTTGCAGACCATATAGCTGGCCTACCCAGAATCTCTAGAAAGTCTGACTGTTGAAGGGCTTTATCTACTGAAGACAATCTGTAAAGACTGGAAGCAGTGCCTGAATCTTCAAATGTTCAGATACTAAGGCAAAAACAAAAGGGTCATTTATAATCAGGAAATTGAGACACCACCAAAGAAACAAATAAAGCATTAGTAATATATCCTGAAGAAATGGAGATCTACAAACTGCATGATAAAAATTCAAAATATAATTGGTCCCTGACTTATGATTGTTTGACTTATGATATTTCAATGTTATGATGGGTTTATGAGGAGGTAACCACATAGTAAGTTGAGGCATGTCTAGACTTATAATGTTTCTATTTATGACTTTTTTACTTTATAATGGATATATTAGGATCTTAAATGCATTTGCAACTTAAGATATTTTAAATTTATGTTTACTGGAACATAACCCCATCATAAGTTGAAGAGCAACAATCATCTTAAAGAAGATCAATATGCTACAATAGAACACTGCCAACTAAAAAAATATCATTAAAAAAATACATGGACAAAATTAGAAGTTTAACAAAGAGACAGAAACCATATAAAAGAACCAAACAGAAATTCTGGAGCTGAAAAACACAATGGTTGGCTGAAAAATTCCACAGAGAGCTTCAAAATCATACTTGATCAAACAGAAGAAAGAATTAGCAAGGCAAAGCCAGGTCTTTTGAAATGATCTAATCTGAGGAACAGAAATTAAAAAAAAATAAGAAAAAAGAGTGAAGAAATGGGATGTCATCAAGTGAACCAATTTATGCATTATGTAAGTCCAAGAAAGAGCAGAGAAAGAGAAAAGGCGGGGGCAGTGGGGAGCAGGCAGAATGCTTACTTAAAGAAATAATGACAGAAGATTTTCCAAATCTAGAGAGGGAGATGAACATCCACATCTATGAATTTCAGAAAACCCAAATAGATCAAACATAAAGAGATCTTCAACAAGACATATTAAAATCAAATTCCCAAAAGTCAAAGACAGAGAGAGAATTTTTAAAGTAGTAAGAGAAAAGCAACCTATCACATACAAGGGAACCTCAATAATACTATAGGCAGATTTCACAGCAGAAAACTACAGGACAAAAAAGAGTGGGATGATATAGTCAGGTGCTGAAATAAGAAAATTTTCAACCAAAGACATTTTCCAAACCTTGACCAACACTGCAGAAGTGTCCTTCAGAAATGAAAGAGAATTACTTTCCCATACATAAGAAAGGTGAGGGAGTTCATCACCACAAGAATTGCCTTAGAAGAAATGCTAAAGGGAGTTCTTCAAGTTGAAATAAAAGCAGGCTAACAGTATGAAAACATATAAAAATGTTAAACTCACTGTAATGGTAAGAATATAGTCAAATTCAGAATACTCTAATATTGTCATGGTGTTATGTAGATTACTTTTAACTCTACTATAAAAGTTAAAGGATAAAAGTATTAAAAATAACTATGCCCACCACAATTTGTTAATGGATACACAATATAAAACAATAAACTGTGACATCAATAACATAAAATGTGAGGGAAGGAGAAGTTAAAGTGTAGGGTTTATGTATGTGATTAAATTTAAGTTGATATCAGCCTAATATAGACTATTATAACTATAAGATGCTTTATGTAAGATTCATGATAACCATAAAGAAAAAACCTGCAGTAGATTAACAAAAGCAGTGAAAAGAATTAAAGCATATCATTACAAAAAAAATCATCAAATCACAAAAGAAGGCAGCACAAGAGATAGGAAGGAACAAAGGAACTATATAACAGTCAAAATATAATTAACAAAATGGCAACAATAAATTTCTACCTATCAATAATTACTTTAAATGTAAATGAATTAAACTTTCCAATCAAAAGACACAGAGTGACTGTATGGATTGGGGAAAAAAAAACCAAACAAGACTCAACTATTTGCTGCCTATAATAAACTCAGTTTTGTTTTAAGGACACATATAGATTGAAAGCAAAGAGATGGAAAAGAATATTCTATGCAAATAATAATCAAAAAGAGGACAGGAGTGGCTATACTTAGACAAAATACATTTTACTCTAAACCTTTCATAAGAGATGAAGAAGGTCATTATACAATGATAAAGGGGTCAATTCATCAAGGGGATATAAAAATGTAAATATATATGAACACAACATTGGAGCACCTAAGTATATAATGCAAATATTAACAGAACCAAAGGGAGAAACAGACAATACAATAATAGCAGAAAACTTCAATATCATACTTTCAACAATGGATAGATCATCCAGACAAAAGAAAAAAAAACAAAAAAAGAGAAACATTAGACTTGAGCTACTCTGTAGACCAAATAGACCGAGCAGACATATATGGAACATTCTATCCAACCACACCTGAAGACAAATTCTTCACAACCACACATGGAATGTTCTCCAGGACATATCATATATTAGGACACAAGTCTTAACAAATTAAAAAAGATTGAAATCATATTAAGTTTCTTTCCCTACCAGAATGGTATGAAATTAGGAATCAATTAACCAGAAGAAAATTGGAAAATTCAAAAATATGTGGAAATTAAACAACACATTCCTGAATAGCCAAAGGGTCAAAGAAGAAATCACAAGATAAATTTAAAAAATTTTGAGGGAAACAAAAATGGAAATACAACATTCCAAAATTTATGAGATGTAGCAAAACCAGTTCTGAGAGGGAAGTTTATAGTGATGAACATCTACATTAAGAAAAAAGAAATATCTCAAATAAATAACCTAACTTTACACCTCAAGGAACTAGAAAAAGAACAAAATAAGCCTAATATTAACAGAAAAAATGAAATAAAAAATGTTAGAGCAGAAATAAATGAAATAGAGACTATAAAAACAATTAAAAAAATCAATGAAACTAGGAGTTGGTTTTTCAAAAAGGTAAATGAAATTCACAAACCTAACTAGATTTAATGTAATCTAGATCTAACATACAGCATGGTACAATTGTTAATACTATATTATGTACTTAAAATTGGCTAAAAGAACAGTTAACTAGATTAACTTTTTTAAAAAAGAGAGAAGACTCAAATGAATGAAATAAGAAAAGAAAGAGGAGGCATTACTACTGATATCACAGCAATACAAAGGATAATAGGAGATTATTATGTGTAATTATATACCAACAACTTGTATAACTTAGAAGAAATCAATAAATTCCTAGAAAGATACATTAAACAAGATAGAATCATGAAAAAATAGAAAATCTAAACAGACCAATAACAAAGGAAGGAAGTTGAAGTGGTAACCAAAAATCTTCCATCAAAGAAAAACCCAGGAATTAACGGTTTCACTGGTGAATTCTATAAAACACATTTGAAAGAGAATTAATACAAATCCTTTCAAACTCTTTCAAAAAATTTAAAGTAAAGGAAATATTTCCAAACTCATTTTACAAGGTCAGTACTACCCTGATAAAGCCAGACAAGGACACAATACATATTAATAAATAAAATTATAAGCCAATATCTCTGATGAACACAGATGCAAAAATTCTAAACAAAATACTAGCAAAATGAATTGAGCAGCACATTAAGAGGATCATACATTATAGACAAGTGAGATTTATCCCTGAGATGCAAGGATGGTTCAAAATACACAAATCAAAAAATATGATATGCCATATTAATAAAATGAAGGAAAAGAATCATATGATCATCTCAATATTGCATAAAAAGCATTTGACACAATGCAACATCCTTTCATGATAAGAATTCTCAAAAAATTAGGTATAGAAAGATTGTACCTCAACATAACAAAGGCCATATATGACAAATACACACATAAATCATATTCAATGGTAAAATGCTGAAAACTTTTACTCTAAAACCAGAAACAAAACAAAGATGCCCACTCTCACTCCTTCTAGTCAGTATTAGTACTGGAAGTCTTAGCCAGAGATATTAGGCAAGAAAAAGAAATAAGACACATTCAAATCAAAAGGGAAGAAGTTAAATCACCTCTATTTGTAGATGACACAATCTTATGTAAAGAACAACCTAAAAACTCCACCAAAAAATCTGTTACAACTAATAAACAAATTTAGTAAAGTTTCAGAATAAAAAAAAAGTCAACATACCAAAATCAGTTGCATTTCTTCTATACACTAACAAGAAACTATCCAAAAAGGAAATTAAGAAAGCAATCTCATTTACAATAGCATCAAAAATATAATTAGGAATACATTTAACCAAATGATGAAAGATTTATACACTATAAAACAGAAAGCACTAGTTAAACAAATTGAAGAAGATAAAGATAAATGGAAAGATATCTCATATTTGTGAATCTAAGAAGTTAATATTGTTAAAATGTCCATACTACTCAAAACTACCTACGGACTCAAAGTAATCCCTAGCTAGAAAAGTCAAATTCATAGAAACAGAGAGTAGAATGGTGGTTGCCAGGGGCTAGCGGTTGGGGCAAATGGGGTGATGTTGGTCAAAAAGTAGAAAGTTTCAATTATGCAGGAGGAATAAGTTTTGGAGTTCTAATACACAGCATGGTACTATTGTTAAAAGTACCGTATGTGTACTTGAAATTTACTAAGAGAGTAGATCCTCAAATGTTCTCACCACACACACACAAAGGTTACTATGTGAGATAAGAGATATGTTAATTATCTTGATTGTGGTGATCATTTCACAATGTGTATATATATATATCAACACATCATGTTGCATACCTTAAATATATGCAATGTTCATTTGTCAATTATTCTTCAAGAAAGCTAGAAAAATAAAGAAATACATAAATCAAATTTACTTGTTTCTCATTCAGAATTTTGCACGAATATTTTTAAAACTTTCTTTAAATTTTAGTCTTCATACTTAACTAGAACTTCTGTGGTAAAGTCAAAAAATAAAAATAGGTAGGTAGGTAGATAGAGGAAAGAAAGAAGAAAAAGGAAAGAAGAAAGAAAAAGAAAGAGAGAGAGAGAGAGGAAGGAGGGAGGAAAGGAAGGAGAAAGCGAGGGAGGAAAGGGATTTGATAATTTATGTGCCAGGAACTAACTCAGATGTATCATATACCTGATATCTGAGCATGCAATACACTTTCTGCTCTTGCTCATAAGAAACAGGTGTGCTACTGGTGGCATTACTTTTCCCTCCTAAAACAACTCCACTCAGTCCTGAGTTACAAAAAGATGATGAAAACATTAGAGAAACTATTAGAGCTATGCCTTCTGTACATTCATTATGGTACCTACACACTGACTGCCAGAATAAGCTTTGCAAATATTTAACAATCACTGTCCTTATAGTGTCTACTCCTCTTTTTCTCTCATACCTATGTTCTTTTTTTTAATTTCAGCATATTACAGGGGAACAAATGTTTAGGTTACCGTATATTGCTTTTGCCCCACCTGAGTCAGAGCTTCAAGCATGTCCATACCCCAGATGGTGAGGACCACACCCATTAGGGTGAATATACCCATCACCTCCACCCCCTCCACCTGCCCGACACCCAATGAATGTTACTACTATATGTGCACATAAGTGTTGCAGTTATACTCTTATACTCTTAAGCCTATTCCTATTGCCCACATGAGAAAAGAGTCTCAGAGAGGTTTCACTCGACTGAATTGCTTGAAGTTGCCTTGCTAATTAGGCTTACTAAACCAAATTTTATTGTATCATTTATGTGTTCCTATTATTAATATATGATAATGCCTCCCAAAAAAGGCAAACTTCAACCTATAATATGGTTTAGGTCTTAGAAGAATTTAACATAGAAAAATGACCTTATTAATATGTATAGAAACACATTAATTTTATTTCTTGATATCCTTCAATTTTAATAATTTTAAAAGTTCTGATATATGAGTAAAATACATATCAGAGCTAGTGAAATTACACTATGTATTTCTTTCTTTTTAGCTATTCTTTGCACGCTTAACTATCTTGCCAGTTGGTCAGTAATTAAGAACCTGCTTTAGTTTTTGTATCATTACAATGAATAAGTCACCACAAAATCTATATTCTTAGTTAACTCATTTCATAGATACAAAAGGACTCATTAATTAGTTATATATTAAGTTTTGCCTTGCATATTGTCAATAATTTAATGTTATTGTTATATGATTCAGTAATTAGAAAATGCAATTTCTTGTTGTTAAAATCTTTTTTATCATTACCAAATTCAGTAGATAAATTAGAATAAAATTATTTAAAACTTTATACTTTCAGAAGAGTTTGATAGTAAAAGTGTACAAAGAAGGGTAAGGAAGGAGGGGGCAGCAACAAATGAGGAATCTAGACTATACTGGTGATGGTCAAATTTCTTTTTCATTAGTGATACCCCCTTTTTTAAAGGACATCCAGTTCGGATAGAGCTCCTTTTGTTGAAGTAGGACAAAGTCTGTCCTGAAGGTACCCGCTTTTGGCTTCTAGCAGCTCTTCAGCACCATACTCAGGACCCACACTTCAATATTCAGTGACCATTAGTTCTGCAACTCTACAATTCCAAATCTAGCAAATGAGAAAAATGTCAAGGAAGCTGTGAAGAAAGTCCTCACCTGCACTCAGATTCTGACACTGAGGATTCCTCTGGTCATATTGAGAATGCATCATGAAACCATCTCTGGAAATCAGAGACCATTTCTCTTCATCTTATCTTGAGCTACACCCAACATAGTAGTGTACATATGTAGGATTCAATAAATAATTTAAGATAATTATGAACACCTTGCTCTGACTGGTCCCATTTCTACAGTCAGAGAGGAAAGTACCCTGTGTCCTTCCTATGAGCAAATCTAACACCACAGGATCATGGACTTCCTCTGGACACAGAATCACGGGCAGATGTATTCTACTTTTTGTGAAGTGAAGGGAGGAAGAGTAGAAAAAGTGAACAAAGAAGAGCATAGAGAAAGATGCCACCTTAAAATATAAATCTGAAGACAAGTAAAACCAGGCCCAAGGAACAAATATAAAAGGAAGTTGAAATTCTAGAATAAGTTTGTTTCATACCAATAATATCTATATCATGCTTAAACGAAACATCATTTTTATATACCATGAATGACCCCCTAAAAAAGAGCAAGGGCGCTGGGATTAGAGAAGCCCGAGTCTGAATCTCATATCTACCATTGAACAGCTGCATGGCATTGGGAAATCTACTTCATTTTTATAAACCTTATTTTTCTTATCTGTGAAATATGCATAACAATCTGAACCTGAAGAGTTTCTTGACAGGATTGAATGTGACAATGTAGATAAGGGGCCAGGACAAAACTCAGCACTTAAACGGCTGCAAGCCAACACTGTTTATAAGGAGAACTTCCCTTTTAATTTGATCAGGTCAAATTAAAAAGCTTCTGCACAGCCAAAGAAACTGTCAAGAGAGCAAACAG
>VBSM01001562.1:11009116-11038084 GCA_008086735.1 Cheirogaleus medius
TGTGCAACGTCTGGGGGATGGTCATGCTTGAAGCTCTGACTTGAGGGGGGAGGGGAGCATGGGCAATATACATAACCTTAACATTTGTACCCCATTAATATGCTGAAATAAAAAAATAAAATAAAAGGATAAAAAAAATAAAAAAAAAATAAGGAGAACTTCCCATTGAAACTGAAAGAGTCAGTGTCTATGAGGATTATAAGATTCTATCCAGTGAGATGCTGAACCATCTACCTCAGGTAAGTTTAGTGGACTCAAGTGCTTCATTAACAATAGCAAGTTTAGAGGTTCTCTGCTCATGTGATCCAGGTGATATAATTGTTCTGAGGTCATGCACTACCCACTTTGTCTTAGATAATGCAAAATATATTATTTTACAGTTCTTATCAGGAAAATATTTCAGAGGACAGGTACTATCTGTGGTTCCTTAGCAACAGCAGCTAGGCATAACATCATGTGTATTATGCTTAGTGTGGTGCATATGTAAACATTTAATAAATCACAGTTCCTATGCACTAGCAACTACAGGATATCTGTAAGAGAGCTGTAGAATCAATAAAACACACTGTGTTCATGTTTGTTTGATAGCCATTACTTGGATCTTAAAAAAAACACCCTGTTTTTGTTTAATCTTGCCTTAATTTTAAAGTCTGAATCTTTTTGTGTGTAATGTTGCAACAGGACAGAAGGGCTAAGAAAAATCTCTTTTCACTGTATTAACTTCATTCCAATTATATAGGTAGCCTTCCACATGTAAATCTCTGAGATATGTGTCATGAAGATACACAGATATTTAAGATATGGGTCCACCTAGAACTACAATCTAGCTGAAGGATGGTGGGGCATTGTGGCAAGTACATAACTCACTCTGTTATAAGGCATAATATGGTAAATTCTCATCTATTGGGACTGCAGAAGTTTGATAAATCCTAATCTCTCATAGCCTGTGGCCAGCAATGACTATAATCCTTTGCTCCAAACTTAGATTTGGTATCAGAAATCTTCTCAACATGGTGTTCTTTCAAGCCCATAATGTTTGATGAGAGTCAGTAATCTGTTTAGTATCTCTGGATTATGGCATTGGTGTTTCTTGCTGAAAAACACGTTACCTAAGAGAACTGATCTATTCATTCGTAGCTATTAGGATATTAACATTTCTTATCTGAAGAGGGAAATCTAACTACTTGATAGAAAACAAGAGTTGTCATAGGGATGAAAAACTCACATATATTCGGGGGCCAACTTGTTAGTATAAATGAGTATAATGGTCTAGATGTGGAAATTAGGACTAGTTGGATCTAGGGCTATCGGAGAACACAAATTTTACCATTCTAAAAACAATGTATAACCACAATAAAGGAATCGTTGGACTATTTTTGGCTTATGGGCCATGGTTTGCAAACCCCTACTCTGTGACATAAATGCTAAAAGTATGAAATGAGGTTGTCTATGCAGATTTTCAAATGCCATCTATAGCATGGTGGGCAGTACTAATCTGCTGGGTGCCCTTAGGAGAGCTCTAAGCACCAGAAACAAGTTCTCCATTCTGCCTGAGGCAGGCCTGACTATACCACGGCTCCTAACTGCAGGTACAGGCCAAGTCACATCTCTGAAGTTACAGCAAAATTTATAGGAATACAGCATAAATTCATGCAAATTAATCAACTACATAAAATTAAGAAACTGGAATTTTGAATTGTTGCATTTGCTGTTTATAGTGGCCCATTTCTAAATTAAAAGAAAGACTATTTCTGATCTTTCTTTCACACTTGATAAAATTAAGAAAACTGTGGATAATGACAAGAACAATAATAGTATTTGCAATGTGAGTTCAGGCCATCTTTAAAGAAATATAAATATATCTGCTTTCAGTAAATGAAAAACAAAGGTTAAAAGCTATGTCCTCCTGTGTCCCATATATACTATGTATAGGGTATAGATAGTTTATAGCTCTTTCCCATTTTTGTTAGCAGAAACCTCCTTCCTAGAAGAAAATAAAAGTAACTGGACCTAAGACTTTTCAAAACTTACAATTTTTCATTGTGAATTTGCTGTCCTAGAAAATTGCTGGAGCTAATACTTTTGAAAAAAATTCTAACAAAATTTTTGCCAAAGGCCTGGCCTGCATTATAATGTGGTAGGATTCTTAAGAGACACACATGAATTTTAGAAAATTATACACAGATATTTCAAAATGTTCATTACATATTTTACCATATTGTATGATAGAATCTTGAACAAACTTTTAGGACTCATTTTCTAGGAATTTTCATGTTTTCCTAGTCCAGGAATATTGGTGAGAAACCTAGTCCAAATGCATTGTTGGTGAAATTTTGGCTTAAACCAAAATATATATAAATATTGGCCAGAAATATATATTAAATGCCTTATATCTGTGTTTAATTCTGTCACTTCTGTAAAAAAAACATAAGCAATATAAATAAATAAATCTTTCAAAGTGTTTTTTAAAATATTGCCTTAAACGTATGCCCTTGTGGGCCAGGGACAGTGGCTCAGGCCTGTAATCCCAGTACTTTGGGAGGCCAAGGCTGGGGGATCAGTTGAGGCCAGGAATTTGAAATCACCCTGGACAATATAGCTAGACCCCATCTCTATAAAAACATTTTTTAAAATTAACAAGGTATGGTGGTGTGAGCCTGTATTACCAGCTACTCAGGAGGCTGAGGCAGGAGGATCACTTGAGCCCAGGAGTTTGAGCTTGCAGTGACCTGTGATGATGCACTCCAGCCTGGATGAGAGAGTGAGACCGTGTCTCAAAAATAAAAGTATGTCTTCTTTAAGATTCAGAAATAGAAAAATGTTCCATAGAATGTGTTAATAGAAGAGCTATATCAAAAATTTTACATTATTTTTTTTCTTTATCAATTGTGTGATGTGTACTAGGCACTACATTATGAAGGAAAAGTGGTCTCACCTATAAGGAGTTCCCAATTCAATAAGGAAGATACAAAATAAATAGTAATTATAAAGTTGTTGTGATAGACCAGATATCCTGTTTCATCTAACACACCATGCATTTTGGATCCATTGCTTACTGTGCAACACTCCTAGACAAACTCTGAATGGCCATTTGGGATTAACACTGATATATTCTTGGTTTGCTTTAAAAAAAATACCTGGTCCCTAATCATCAGTGGAGGATTCCTATATCTCAAACTGGATAGATACAAAAATATTGAAGCTCTCTGACTCGGGCAGGGCAAAAGCAATAAATGTAATCTAATCATTTGTCCCCCTGTAATATGCTGAAATAAAAAAAAATTAAAATAAAAAAAATCAACTGTCTCTAATTCAGCAAAAATACAACTAAAAGAAATGGGACTAGGAGAAGATATTTGGAAAGATGCTCTTGCTAAAAATTCTCAATTTCATCTTCAAAATGTAACAGTGAGTTGACTTTTAATGCTTTGTTGTTGGTTTTCATTGATGGATTCTATAAGAAATGACCCCACTTGCCAGGGTTGCTGTTTGAACAGAGCCAGTTATAATTCTATCACCAAAAACCCTCTGTGTGAAGTCACATTTGAGAAATATCTTTTGTTTTTTAAGTACTAGGGAAAGCTTTGCTTCCTCTTAGAAACAGACGTTTTCTCCTTTTTAACTGGCTCTTTCTACATTTTCCTTAAGCTGTCAAGAAATTCAGAGCCAAATTCTATACTTAAATATAGCAATTGTGGGGTCTGAATGGTCTATATATTGTGTTTAATTTTTTTCTCCCTGAATTTTCTATTTAATTTATATTTCTTCCTGTTTAAGTTTTTGGAAAAATATTTTACTGTTGAATTGAATGCATCTTTGCTAAAGCAGTTATATATTCATCATGGAATGACATGGAGCATAAGTAATAATCAATAAATTAATGTTCTTTAAAGGTGAGGTGAACATTGATATTATTAATCATTATATGTCACATTTAAAATTTTGAGAAGACTGTTTCGTGTGTCATTGTAGTTACAAGTAATCCTCCTTATTTTATCAGACTGTTCTGTTCAAACAATATCTTATGCTCATAAAATTAGAATTTATTGAAAATCAGATTTAAGAAGATATAAATGATCAACCTCCCCTTTTTGTTTAATACTAGAACATTTTAGGCTAAAAGGACACCAAGGGCCAAATTTCAACCAATTTGCGAATCATAGCAAAACACAGGTGCCACCAGAACAAACTGCTGTCATGCAAAAGGACATTTTCATTTTTGGCGAAACAATTTGCGTGCCTGGTTCTTATTTCAAAGCCTTAGAAAGTCCAAGGCATCATCAATTATACATTTGTCTTTTCTGTCAGTGTAAGAGAGGGGGCTTTGCATTATAAAAATAAAGTATGTTGTTTCATACACATACACACACAACGAATAGCTACTCAGAATGGATAGGGGCAGGGGACAATTCAAAGCCTACGAATACAAGAAAATATAAATATGCATACTTTACATTTTATAAGAAAAATAGATTTATTATCAACTTGCCACCACAACAAACAATGGCTATCCCACTGGCAGATCCTAAGGGCATCCACTGAGCCTTCCGAAATAGAAAGAAGGACTGATGGTGAGAGAACTTAAATCAGTTTAGAAAAATGACCATGTGCAGTAATGTAGAAAAGGAAAGTAAATAGAATTTCAAGGGCTTTTTGCCAAGTCATTTTACTGAAAGTGATGTACAACGTCAGTATTTTCAAGTTTTTATTGAGCATACT
Source organism: Cheirogaleus medius (assembly GCA_008086735.1). Taxonomy (NCBI): domain Eukaryota; kingdom Metazoa; phylum Chordata; class Mammalia; order Primates; family Cheirogaleidae; genus Cheirogaleus; species Cheirogaleus medius. The sequence continues at coordinate 11,013,836 of VBSM01001562.1, forward strand.
TACCACTTATATTAATTTGTTTGTTTTTTCACCCATCATCTCCATCTTAAAAACTTTGATTAAAAGAGTTTAACCTCAGCATGCCTCAAGTGCTAATTCCAAATACTCCATTAAGTACCCTTTAAAGTGTTTAGCTCATTTGTCATAGTAAAGAATATTATTTCTTTACTACCCAATCATAATGGAACAGTGCATTATTGGCTCAAATTACTACATAAATTACTAAGTTTTAAGAAGGTTTTAGTCATGCACATGAACAAGAATACCATTTGTTAACACTAATGAAGAGAAAATATTCGATGGCTTTTATTATTACTTGTGCTTTTGATTATAAAATACAATATGTTCAATATTGACATGAATGGTAAATGCCAGTGTGCTAGGCCTTTAATGCCCTTATGATGTTGAAAACTCTTTGCAGAAATCCTACCTTTAAAATACCAAAAGTAATCCTGTGTTGTTATAGACTTGTCCTGTTTATTTTAATTTTTTTGTTGTGTATCAAGAAGCAGTGTCTGGAAAGACAGATTTCGAGGTGACAGCACTTAACAGAGATCTCTTGCTGGCTTTTCTCTCCTTGTAAAAAAGGAAAAATCTACTCAAAACTACACGCATATATTGACTATTTATTTCACATTTTTATGGAAAATTTATGTTTTATTTCTTTTAACTCTATGTTTACATTTATGTGAGGATAGAGAAAAGGGTTATTCATTTTAAGGGAGGAAAAAATTATTTTTATATATTTGGAACTAAGTTGAAGCGGGTAGAAATGTTTAGAAAACAAGTATATATTTTATAAAGTAGAATAAAACTATTCTAAAAAATAAACAATAAAGGAGAAAAGGTTTCAGTGGGAATTTAAAATATGAAAATTTTTTTAACTTAAATATTTCTGTTCTTAGCTTAAATATTTAAACAAATATTTAGGCTGCTGAAATTAACAGCAGGAATAGCAATTCTCAACAATGCAATTCTATTTTCATTTTTAATTTATAAAAGCAAAATCTGGAATAAAAAAAATTAGTAGGATTCTAAAGTAATTTCTTGAAGCACCACTTCTTTTCCTTACCAAGAATGTCATATCCAAAATAATTCAACACCATAAAGTGTTACATAATCATTTGACATTTCTCAAAAGGCAGCACAATCATTTTTCATCACAAATAGAGGAAGCATAGTGGGATGCCTTTAAGCTAATACATTATCCCATTCAGCAATTCTTCTGTGCACATTCTGAACAGTAAAAGCACAGTGGCAGATGAGACTTTTTAATATCACAATAAAACAGAAGTTGTTTGAGAATGCTAAGCAATACACTCCATTAAGAAGTCAATTAATAATAATTAAATCCCAAACAAGGAAAATCCTTATCTGGATTTCTTCCTGAACTAATGATTTAATGCAAGAAGTTGTTGGAAAGAGGGAGACCTGCTTGTGCATTAACGAGTTCCTTACAGCTTCAGTAATTCATTATGGCCCTATTTATTCACTAAATACCTGTTGACTTACTGAAATTTCAGCCTATTAATTAGAGCAAATTTTATTAATCATTTAGCTAGAATGTTATATACTCCAGTACAGTGGTTCTCAAATTTTAGTGTACATCAGAATCACTTGGTGGAGGGTGGGGGGCTTCAACCACAGGTTTCTGAATCCTGTCCCCAGAATTTTTGACCAGTTTATCTGGACAGGACTACAGAATTCACATTTGTATTAAGTTTGGCATGTGATGCTAATGCTGTTGGTTCTGGAACTACTTTGAGAACTACTCCATTATTTTAACAACTTTCTCACTTCTTGTTTCTTTTCCAATGAATGAAAGAGACTATATCATCAAAGTTTCCCAGTACTCAAGTAGACTGGAAAGCCTAAGCTATCATTGATTAGGTAAAGCTGTTGGTAGTACTCTAGCTGAAAGACAGTTTTATATGCTAGTTTTTAGGACTAAACTCTATAGCAGCTTTTGTATTAGAATCTTTAGGAGCAGACAACAGCTTTTGTTCCCTTCTGCCACAAGCTACTCTTTCTCTCCTAGGTCATATTCTAAGGCTGACTTGACTTAACTGGAGGCCTGCAATTAACTCTCAGTAGAGTATCTTAACTCAGAGCTGAATAATTTTCCTTTAGCCATCTCTCTCTATGAGCATTCTCCATTAAAATGGAAATGTATGCCACAGGTATAAATTTAATTTTCTAGCAGCTATGGCAAAAAATAAAAAGAAACATGAAATAAATTGTAATGATATATTTTATTTAATCCAACATATCCAAAAGAATAGCATTGCAACATGGAACAATATAAAAGATTGTTAATGAAGTATTATATAGTTTCGTACTAAATCTTTGAAATACAGTGCCCATTGTATACTTAAAGTGCATCTTAATTCAGAAGCCTAATTTTCGGCAGTTTAAAGTGTCTTAACAAAAACAATAGTTTAATCAAAAATATTTTACACTGCTTCATGTTTTTAATTTAAATTTGTTTTAATTAAGATAACAGAAAACAAAAATTTATTCTTTCAGTCACACTATTCTGATATTCATTTCAAGTGTCTCATGGCTACATATGGGTAAGTGGCCCCCATAAAGGACAATTCTATGTGTTTAACCATAAATACTTTTCCTTTGGTAGGAGACCTGGCAAGGCCTAGGCACAGGTGATTATATCAGAGAAATTCTTAAGCCTCCAAAATATCTCAAGTTCCACTGAATGCATCAGAGGAAGAACCTGACAGTTTAAAGAGAAGCAAAACTTAGTGATGTCACCAAGACAGAAGAGGAAAGACCTTATCCTGACTGAAAATGACTTTTGTTCAGATAACAAAGCACAGTTGAAAATAGAAAATTCAATGAGCCCATAGAAATTATTATTTCATTGTATTTATTATTCTTAATTTCTCAAACACTTCTATTTTGAGAACTAAATGCTATCCTAACTCTAATATGAATAATTCTTACCATTCAAACATTACTAGTGAGGTAGCCAATTTATTTACAAATATAAAGTATATATTCTAAACTTCTCTATAGACTCCTCCGGAAGGAATATTTGAATTATTTAAAATGTATTGCAATTTAGACCAATTTCCATAAATGAGGAATTTATTTTAATTAAACTAATTTTAGAAATAGACAAAAGGAAAAATTAGGAATTTAAAAATAATTCTGGATTAACTGCCATTGACACACTAATAGTGTTTACAATAAACTTATAGGCGTTTTTACCAATCTACTTCTGTGAAATATATTAATTATATTCTACTATGGGGTTTAATTCTCCATTCATAGAGGAGATCACTATTTTACAGACGAGGAGAGTGACATTTAGAGTATGTAATCTCCCCAAGATCACATGGCTCGTAAATGATCCATTTTTGCCTGTGGAGAAATCTAAACTCTTTCTACTGTACCATGAGATAATATTTCACTTCGCAAAGACCATTATTCATAGGGCAAAAATCTGGCAGCCAAAATTACTGGCATATATTTTGTTCTAATCAGAGAACCACTCTGAAATCTCAGTGACTACAAAGAACAGTTTTTACTTTGTTATGTAACTCAGAGTACAATATTTAGAGTAATAAAGCAACAGGGGAATTTCCTGAACCTTGGAGTTTGGTTGAAGCTTTGCTTGAGATCACTGGTGCTCCCTTTCCTTGAGTTTGCATTTTTTACTTGCAGGACTCATGGACAATGACACTTTCTGTACACTAACACTGATCAGTATGACATGTCTACGTGTTTCCAATTATCTCAAAAAACATCAAGGTATTTTACTCCAAAATATTTTAAAATCAAAGTAATTTAACATCATTTTGAAATTAAAAGTATATCTGATACCATTAGTAAAATTAGAATTATATTATTTCTATGAATGTAAGAATGGGTAGTCTATAAGAAGAAAGTTAAGTATACCTAAATTCATAAACATAAAATTTTCTAACTCACTGCCTCAAAGAACTATACAGATATAAAAAAATCATTCTAAATTGACTTTAAGTTTAATTAACTCAATTCTGGGAATAACTGCTATCTCTCCATACATCATCCTGAATAGGGGGGCTTTTGGATAAAGATAATAAAATGCCATTTATAAAACACAATTTATTGAGTGTTTACTATATGCTTTGTTCTGTGGTACCAGAAAACAGTAAATGCTTTGAATTGTAGCTGACACAAATTGCTACTACAGTTCATAGATTTTTCTTATCTCCGTAATTCATGGGTAGAGAGCAGGAAATTACCACTAGCTGTCATTACAGTTAATAAAAAGGAAATGATTTGGCCTTCTAGCCCTCAAGTTCTGCAAATCAGTGTTACAATTGCATTGTGCTTTAGGGTATTCTCTTCCACAGTCAGCAGTGGAAGAAATATTAGTAGTCTGAGACGATAAAAGTTGTTCTAATCAAGCAATGATAACTTGATATTCCAGGAGGCATTCACACCACTAGCAGTAGGGGAAGTATGAATGGAATTTGTGGTTTTAGTATTAGTAACTAGATTAATTCTTAAACTAAAAGTACAACATGAACTAGCTGGTATTGACTATTATATAGACTACTATGTAATCTAGGAATTAAAAATATGTAGGAAACCATTAAAATAGGAACTATAGTGATAGAAATAGAAACTATAGCATAGAAATGCTGTGGATGAATACTAGATGTCTCTCATGCAAAAAGAAAAAATGTTCAACAAAACGAGAAACCTCTAAAAATATTTACCTCTAGGGTTAATTTTAATAGGAAGTGGAGATTCTGAAACAAGTTTGTAGTTTATTTGTATTTGAAAAACTTAAAAGTCTAATATCCCTCTGTAAACTTAAAAATAAAATAAGACATGAAGTAGAAGGTGATTTTTCAATAGTGTATATACTAGGAACCTTGAAATGAAACTTTGTACTATTTATATTTTTTTCATCCATTCATCTGTTCTTTTTTTATTTTTCCAACAAACATTCAATGAATGCCTAGCACAAGACTGGTTCCAGGACCTCTGCAGACACTGAAATCTATTGATAATCAAGTTACTTATATAAAATGGCAAGGTATTTATATGTTATCTATGCATAGTCCCCTGTATACTTTGAATTAGAAGTCCAATGCTCTATCCATTGCGCCACAGAGCCTGATACTTTGAATCGTCTCTAGATTACTTATAAAACTTAATACAATGTAAATGCTATGTAAATAGCTGTTATACAGTATATTTTATTTGTACTAATTTTTATTTTCATTTTATTTAATTTTTAAATATTTTCAATCCATTTGGTTGAATCTATGGATGGAGAACCTGGGGACACAAATGACTGACTATATATTGCCAGGCACTGTGAGAGGCTCTGGATCTATGACAACAGACTGTACCCCACGGAGCTTTTAGTGTGGAGGGAATTCACCAAGAGTAGGTCAAAAGGAGTTAAACATTGAGGTGTAGAACTGGGTTTCAAAGGGACATAGGAAAGATTCTTATTTTTTACAATATACTATACAATGTGTTTGAATTTTGTTTTACTTTTTATGAATTTTGAAATAATTTATTAATCTTTCAATTTAGAAACTGTCAATCCACATGTTAAGACTGGGTCAAGAAGAAATCTAACAATGAGGTACAAATTTTAACAGATTTTGAAAATGTGACTCACTGTTCTGATACTCTCAAATTTGTCCAGCTAACTTCCATTTTGAAATGCACCCGTATACACACACATGCACACACATACGTGCACACATGCATGTGTATACTTATATGTGTGTTTATATATATTATATACACATACATATACACATACACATAACAGTTTTAAAATCCTAATTGCATTTTTCATAAAGAAATTTTCAAATTAGTTTTTCCTTCCCTAAGGACAAGCAGCTATACAATAGAAAACAACAGGGTTCCAGGTGAATGAAACAAAGGCAGCCAGTAGCTGAATTTTGGCTGGGATAAGTTATGATGTTAGCCCTAACTTGCATAGTCCAGTGCTGCTCTGCAAGGCTCAGCCCCTGGAGTGTAAAGAATGCTCTGTACACATTAGTGATTAGCCTACATTAATTAATCACATTAGTGATTAATCTACTGATAGATTTTTCTAACCTATTGACAGTTGAATTTTATGGACAGAATAATACTGAGTCAAGATTTAGGTAGTCATTTTCAAAATCCATCAATCGAGAGGTGGTTTAATTTAAGATGATTATTGTCATTGACTATATAAAATTAAATACATATAGTGACACAAAATTATATCATTATATAAACATATATTATAGAAGAGAGAAAGTTAAAGAAAAAAATTTACCTAGCAACTGACCCTACCCTTTTCTTGAGGCAATTTGAGTAAAAAATTTAAAAATTTATGTCAGCTTAAGTCACAAATCTGTTAAGATTCTTTGGCTTCTTGTTCTTGTGATATAAATTTATTAAGAATTAGATTTTCAGAAGATGCTTTCCCTTTGACTTGCAACACTAAGAAATATTGGAGTGACATTTTAGAAATTCTTGTTCTGCTCTTCCTAGAATAAGATCAAAGTTTTATTGATATGTAACTTAACCTCATGGAGATAAAGCTTTGTTCAGTACTTTTGACTCACATATTAACCATCATTGTTCATTTTAGGAAGAAACAAATGCCAGACTTGTATATCAGATATAAACTTTGATAGAAATATTTTTGGGAGCATAATAGACCATTGAATCTTGTAAGACTTAAAGCTTTATAAAAGTATTTTTTTTTAAGGACAAGGATGGCCCAGGTCTAAATTTTCATTTCACATAAGCATTTCTAGATAATCTGAGGGTAGTAAATATATAAGCAAAATATAATTTTTCAAATTTTCCATATTAATAAGGGGAGCAGATATACTCTGAAACTAAGAATAACATTAACTCATTTATTTGACTCTGTAAAATTTTTTCTAATTTTTGATTGATATAGATTACAGAATTCTTTTATAGATCATATATTTTCACCCATTCTTAATAAAATATACATTTATAGTCCAATAGCATATATAATCCATCTATAATATGGTATTCAATTTATAATGAAATAAATTGATACCAACAGAGGTTATGTTTTTGACATACAAAGTAAGTTGATTATGCCGGGGACACAGCTCTGAAGTGGAGAGAAGAGTGGGTAAGTAAATGAAGATATGGACCAGGTGTCATCAGAAAGCATGTCAGCAATTTGTCATCACATCACTACATGCACCACATATATAAGAAACCAAAGGATATAGGAATGAGAAATGTTTTCTACTGCATTTGGCTTAAGGGTAGAGGTCAGCTAATATTAACAGGAAAGTCATATTTATATTCATGTTTGCTCTTCTCCGTCCCCATTACCTTATGCCATCTAACTGGTACTAGATAATTTATGCCAGAAAGTATCCCTCTTGGGATATTTGGTGAGTAAAAAACTATTTTTTAAATTTAAAATGCTTAACAGACATGATTTTATGTGTGTCACTTTCCTTTTAATCTGCATATATCACAGTGAAGAACATTGAAAATGAATTTAAATTTAGTTCTAAAATCTGATGCAATATGTGTCTCTAAAACTTAGTGTCCTAGTTTATCTTAAAATACAAAACCTTCCTTTCACAAATAAAAAAAAAAAGAATAGCACATTATAATTTGTAAGAAAAAAAACTAGTTATGATAAAGACCAATCCCATCCCCTCCATGAGGAGTTAGTTCAAAACATTTCCTTTTGTATTTCAGAAATGTTTTTGTATTTTTAAGTAACACATTTTTTAACCAACTTAATTTGGTATAATGAACCTTCAGACTTGGTGGCAGCAAATCTTATGATGAATGACTCTTCTACAAAGTAAATATAATATAGACGATGGTAATGATGGTTTTATATCTCTTTGTGCTCTAGAATATTGGAGTCACATATTGAGTACTACAAAGAGAGGCAAGAACCCAAAGGTATGCATGTGTTCCCATTTATTCTTCATTACACTTTATTTCAAACATAAATTTTTTAAAAATGTGTCTAGCAGGTAATTGGCATAATCTGAAAATGTAATGAGGACTGGAGAAAGGATTGTATTTGAAAATACTGTGAACAAATAGAAAACCAAACAAAACTATAAAAAGTTTATGTGCCAGGGACAGCATATTTAACAACAAACATTCATTGGGTGTCAAGGATTAAGGTCATTAAATATGAAATGCCCAATTTTGAATGAAAAGTGTAGTTTATTGTATCTCAAACAAGAAGCAATGCAATTAATCAAAGTATGCGCCTAAACTATCAACACAGTTTTGGCATCTTAATGGCAGCTTGTTTGTGCCAGCAGCAAAGAAGCCTGGAGATCAAGTGGCAATGAAATCACAAAGGGCATTTTCCACAGCTTGTTGAGAATTGAATATTCTTCCTTGCAAAAAGTGGTCCAAAGCCTGGAAGAAGTGGTCATCTTTGGTGCAAAGTCTGGTGAATATGGTGGATGACAGAGAGTTTCCAAGTCCAGCCTCTGTAGTTTGAGCAGCATTGTTTATGCAACATACGGTTGAGCATTGTCTTGCAGAAGGATTGGCCTGACTCTACTGACCAACCTCCACTGCCTAATCACAAGCATCCTCATCATTTCATCCAATTGGTAGACATCCACTGTAATCGACTGACCAGGTTTCATGAAGCTATAGTGGATAATACCAGCACTGGACCACCAAACAGACACCATTAGTTTTTTGGGTTTTTTTTTTTTTTGATGCATATTCAGTTTTTGACTGTGTTTCAGCACTTCATCTTTATTCAACCATTGCAATGAATGCTTGTGATTGTCAAAAAGAATCCATTTTTCATCACATATAACAATATGGTGTAGAAATAGTTTGCCTTTATGTCGTGACAGCAAAGAGAGGCAAGCTTTGAGGCAGTTTCTCTTCTGACCCTTGTTTACTTCATGTGGTACCCATCTATCCAGCTTCTTTACCTTGCTCATTTGTTTCAAATGGTCCAACATTCTTGGAATAGTAACATCAAACCTTGCTGCTAATTCACTCGCAGGTTGAGATGGATTCACTTCCATTCTAGCTTTCAGCTCATCATTAGCCACCTTGGTCTCAGGCCGCCCACAGGGCTCATTTTCAAGATTAAAATCACTAGAACAGAACTTCTCAAACCATGGATGTACTGTGCCTTCATTAGCCACATCCTTCCCTAATACTTCACTGATATTTCAAGCTGTTTACGCTGCGTTGGTTCCACAATAGAACTCATATTTGAAAATAACATGAATTTTTGACTTATCCTTGGTTGCACAAAAATTGCTCTAAAAAAATTCTGAAAGATAATCACAAGCCAAACCACGCATTTGAAAGAATGAGGATGTACTTTCACAATAAAAATAAAATAAGAAGTGTCAAAGTGAAATTTAAGAGATATCAATGGTCAAACTTAGTACTTATGGAAATCAGACACTTCATACTTAATACCCTAATATATGCCAGGGTGTTTTACAAGCCATCTGGTTTCATCCTTTTAGCAATTTTCTGATGCAGGTTCTAGTGTTCCCATTTTGCAACTAAAGAGATATTAAGGATTTTGCCCAAAATCATATAACTCATAAATAGTAGAGTTAGAGTTTGTACATAGGCCTCGGAAACTAAGTTCTTTTCATATCATTACATAAATGTAGCAGTTTGAAAAATGAATTAATTACAATTTTATTACTCTATTAATTAAAAAAAACATAGTATCTTGTGTTTTGACCATTTCAAGTGCTATAGGAAACATAGTGCTATAGGAAACATAGTGCTATTCTTAATGAGTTTAGAAACTAGATAAAAAAGATAAAATTTGCTATCATAAAACCATTACAAAGTCAGTAGAGGATTATGAGTCATCTTGTGTGAGACAATTTAGAAATGTCCTATTGGAGGGATTGGGGATTTTTAAGAGCTAAAGCTGGCAGGGAATTCTTCATGACTAGAAGAGACTTGAACTGGAAACACACGACTGAAAATTCAGAGAACGGCATATGCATGCTGATATAAATACGAGAGATAGACTCTTCTAGACAGAGTGGAGGGAGTGGAGCATATAAAGAGATGAAAAATCAGATAAACTGAGTCACTTCAAACTATAGGATCATGACAGAAAGTCAATTTGGGGGCTCATGAACCTCATCTTTTAAAGGAAATAGAGTAGGATAGAATAGAAAAATGACAGCAAATTGCATACGGTATGTCTAAATATTGTTTTAGAAAACTTGTTTCAATTATGTGAGTATACGCACAGTGTGTGTGTGGGTGCACACACATGCTAAACTACAATATAAATTTTTTTTTCTGGTCATCATTATAAACATTTGAGAAATATCAGGATGCATGGCAGAGATAGTTTGTGGGAGATCTGGAAACTTCACGGGAGACAGAAAGAAATGAGAAGCTCTTAAATATTTTGAGAAAAAGGGACACAGTGAAAACAAGGTCAAAGAGAGATTAGACTGGCAGTGAAATACAGGATGATTGGAGGGAGGAAGAGACTGTTTTGAGCAAGGCCAACAAGGAGCCTGTTGTAGTAATCTAGTGATCTAGTAATCTAGTGCAATAATCTAGCCTGTTGCAGTAATCTAATGAGGTGATAGGAATTGAGACCTGGGGCTGTGGATGAAAAGAATGGGAAAGGAGAGACAGGAATTTCAGAGCACAAACTTTCAGGATGATTGTTGATTAAATAAAGGAAGATGGCAAGGAACAGATCAGAAAGAACATGAAGATCCTGATCCTGTGTGCCAAGGGAATTGTGCTTTTCAGAGATCAGTTTAAGGTGGAGATTACCTTAAGGAGAAGATAAATAGGGCTTTGGCCAAGTTAATCTTGCAGTGAAGTTGCAATAACCATTAGGCTTTGCAAAATATGGTAATCGAGTAGGGTTGAAGAAACAGTTCTGCAGGTAAGGTTTGAGAAGTCAAACTACAGGCAGAGAAATCAATAATAATAAAAAAATTAAGATCCAAAGACAGTAGGAGATGAGTATCAAAAAAGCAATTGGAGGGGAAGAACGTGGCAATATCACTAAAACCAAGAAGGTAGAGCTGACCAGAGTATATGTTGAGGAAGGACTGGATGACCTGTGGTAAAGACATCCTTGGGTGACCTTTGAGCGTGCAGTTTCACTAGGATGGTCAGAATTCAAAGATCTCCGGGACTTGAGGATGGAGAGAGTGGTAAGGAAATGCAGAAAAAAGAGAGAATAAATCATCTAAGAATTTTTACATGGAAAAGACAAGAGAGAAATCGGAGAGTAACCAATGAGAAGATAAGAGTTCTCCTCTTTATCCTCCCTCTGAAATTTAGAAAATCTCTTTGCACATTCAAAGTCAGACAGGACAAAGACTATGGAGACAGGATTGGAAATGTTGAAGGTGAGAGGGTAATTCAGAAAATATGGTGGTGTATGTATTTAACATTAGATTGCCTTTGTTTCCAGAACCCAAGCAGGCCCAGGAACAATTGACCCATGCTAACCTTCAATTGAAAGAAAGGCAATCATGGATAAAAATTAAAGCCAAGTTTGCATTCTTCTTCTCTGCCCGAACAGCCCTCCTCAATCAGGAGCATTGCTCTGCTTTTACGTACACAATGGCCATGTCACTGAACACTAGGGAAGAAAACTTTATTAGAGGGGCTATAAAATATCAGGCTGCCATCAGGGGTGATTGGTGAGGCTCATTAAAACTTGGTAAAACTTCTAAAGCCTTTAGATCAGCACTTTATGTCCATCATTCATTCTCTCCCAATTGTTGGTGGGAAAAGCTATAAAAGCACTGGAGGATTTAATTATTTCCTATCCAATATCAACCACCGCTCACAGCTTTACAAATTTAGCAATTCATTTTGATTTCTCTTCAGTCTGTCATTAGGAAAATTTGATTTTAATATTTGTATTCACTTTTACATTTTTTTACACACCAAATATAACAGAAACATTTAATAAACCACACCCTAGATCATTTAGAACTGGAAGAAATCAGAGTTTTAGTGAATTGTCCTATTAGTAATATCTTCACTCTCTTTCAAGACTGCTCACTCACTTCTGAACTTCACTTATTAAGAAACCTCTAAGCGGACATGATAGAAGGGTTCACAAAAATGCCCAACCTCTTTCCCTTGAATAGCTAACACTGAGACAAACTTAGTTCGACTGTAACAATTTGGCTACAGTAAAAAAAAAAAATATGTGAATCATTCCATGAATACATTCTTGATTTTAAAAAAATAGAATTTGAAATACAAAAACCTAGAAATTGGAAGATGTGGGTTCTGGTTCTGATTCCAAGTGACCTTGGGCAATTGCTTGGCCTCAGTTTCTACATTTATAAAATGAAGGCTATAGAAGGAAAAAAGGAAGGGAATGAGTTAGGATGGGAGGAAAAAGAGTCAGGGAGGCAGGCAGGCAGGAAGGAAGTTGGCTAGTTAGGTAGCATTAGAGGGGCAGCTACTCTGGGCCAGAAACCATTGGCACACTTCCCAGAAAGCATAATAGATGATCCCAGTCCCTTATCATCTTAAAATTTTGTGATTCTGCAGCATTTCATCTCTAGATAATATTGTTTTAAATTGACTCAAGGGTGGAAATGCCATTATCGTTATTATCTTGTTTTCCATGAGGCTTAATCTAGTTACTTCATCAAAGAGACAAGGTGTGGAAGGTAAAATAGGCTTCAAGTATTAGCTTCTACCCGTGGAAAAGTAAATCTGTTGTTTGGAACAAAGACGTGTTATCTATAGAGTGGGAGCTCTTTCATCTGTGTAACTGTCAATATATGGTTCTCCCACAATAAGATGTAATGAATTCCAGTGCTTCTGCCTTTGTAACAGGCTATTAGAGTGCCCTGCTATCCATTATTCATCACTCTTGCCTCAGCTCCAAATAGAACAGTAAACAGATCTAAGGAATAAATATTCTTCACACTGAAGAATTCATCCTTCTAGGATCATGGTGTCTGGTCTCAGATAACCCTCTTGAACTTATGTTTGCCAGAGATTTCACTGGCATGTTTTCTTTTGAAGGGACGAAGCACCAATATTTTATTATTATCATCATCATTATTATTTTATATTTTCTTCTTTCTATTCCCCCCAAACCTTGAAGCAGTTTTCCTACCTTCCACAGTCTCCACTATAGGCCCAGATACTTATTTCTTTGCACTTCACAATCTTCTTTTCTTATATTTGAATCTTCTCTCCTTTTCTTTTTCTGCCTCTGCATTTCTGTTTCTGTTTTTTGTCTCCTCCAATAATTGAGCAGCAAATTTGAACTTCATCTTTATACTCCGAAAGCCATATTTTTTTTACAGAATAAACAAGCTCTTCAAATATTTCAATTTAAGGACCATAGACCTTAATCCAATGTTCACTATAATTAAAGAAGAAAATATATCTAACCCTCCAACTTATTCTGACTAAACATTCTGGTTCAGTTTATAAACAGAGGAAGAGGAGTATCAAAATTAAGCGTTCTGTTGAAACTAGTAAAGCTTTACAGATTCCAAATGGACAGAAGTCATCAGAATGATAATATTAAAAAACGAAACATGATTTTTCCCACAAAAAATATAAATATGTGTTCAATAGCTTTATCACATAATAAAATAATTAGGATGCAGTTCCAGCTTTAATTATGATAAGTGTTAGCAGACATTCTATCATTTAAAAATGTTATGAAGTAATGCAAATATACGTGCACTAGATTTTAGATGTGGTTTAGATTGATTTCGAAGCTATTAATCATACAGAAAAATAAAAGAAAATGGGTTATGCATACTGGAAAGCAAAGTGGGCACCAAGGGATGGTGCCCTTTATGTCAGAAGTCAATAAAATGTTGTTTGCATCTCAGATATACTTGTCTCAACTCTTGCAGCCACAGATCAACTTTTCTTTTAAAACATATTTATAAAGGTAACCAATACCGTCTCTTGGAGACAGCCATATCAATACCAATTTATACATTTAAACATGTTTTCTTTCGGTCTTCAAAGAAAGTCCTGCCATTCTAGATTTCAGGATTGTGGTGAAGAGGAGTTGCATCTGACTGCATGAGAAGCACACATGTATTGTTTGGATTATACAATTAGATTTCCTCACAACATTATTCTCCAGATTAAAAAAACTTACTTAGAAATCTGTCCTACATTCCTACCATTCTGGTTTCCTTTTTCCATAAACCACGTTTTGGTTTAGTAGAACTCTTTGGATCTGCATCAAAGAAAAATTGACTTACATTAAAATGGCCATTTCTGCCATTTCCCATAATATAATCCTGAAAACTACAAGCAGAAATCAATAGAAAGTACCCTACCCTGAAGGGCTCACAGGTTATTGAAGATTCATTTGCCACTTAATAAAAATAATGCCTTCAAACAAAACCAAGATAATCATTTTCTAATGTAGGAAAGAATTAAATGCAATTGGTTTAGATATAGTTTTAAGGGTTTGAAATATTGGATTAAAAGTTATGATTCACCACTCTTACAACGGGTAAGAGTGGAAAGTAAATAGGCCGGCACATAATAAAACAATAGATTTAGTTCCTTTGAGCCATTATTAAATCTGAAAGGGAATTAGAGAAAATAAATAAAACTAGTTGCTAATCAATATGTGTAACTCTGATTTCCTATATCATGAAAATAAATCCTGATTGGTATATTGGGATATTTCTAGTGTCTTTCAACTTTGAAAAATAAAGATAGAAAATGAATTATGAACTGTGAGTTTTACCACTGTAATAAATATTCAGGCAAAACAATATAAATATAAACTAATTTCCTTGTACATGAAAGTAATTCCCTAGAATTTTAAAAATATATTTCCCTTGATGCATTTATTTAAGTCTTACTGAAGTCCGTGTCATGACTGTGTGGTTATAGAAGACATAGTCTGACTCTGAAAGTAAACAGTGACTTTATTAAATTGAGGGAAAGTTTATGTACAGTGAAATGAAAAATTTTTCAATTGGTTGAGTTTGGACCATTGCACACATTCAAATAATCAACATCCCAATAAATATAAAGAATATGCCCAGCACTCCTCAAAGTTCCTCTGTGTTCCCTTTCCAGTCAATTCTTAATCCCCCTGTACTATGAGCAACTACTGTTTGATTTCTATCACCTTAGTTTAGTTTTTCCTGATCTTGAACTTTCTATTATTGGAGATATGCAGTGTGTAGTCTTTTTTTCAGCTTTTTTTGTTTAACATGTTTCTGGAAATCAGTTTATTATTGTCTATTGATGGTTGGTGTATCATTGTATGGCTATATCACAATTTATTTATGTGTTCCCCTCTTTATAGACTTTTGGGTTGTTTCCAGATTTGGGCTATTATAAATAAAACTACTATAAAGACTTCATACAAATCATTTTGTGGACATATATTTTCATTTTTCTTAAAGACCTAAAAAAGGAGTTGCTGGATCATAAAGTATGTGCACATTCAACTTTATAATGAAACACTAAACAATTTTTCCCCAAGTGTCTATATTGTTTTTAATCCCACTGGCAATGTATGAGAGTTCAGTTGCTCCACATCCTTACCAGAATTTAGTGTTCTCAGTTGTTTCAATTTTATCTATTCCAGGGGGTGTTGATGGCACCTTACTTTGGTTTTAAATTGCATTTCCATTTTCATGTGCTTACTGGCCATTGTGTATCATTCTTTGGTGAAGTGTCTATACAAGTCTCTCACACGTTTTTTATTTGAGATGTTTATCTTTTCGTTACTGATTATAGACACACACACATATATAAATATATATCTATGTATAAGTATATAGCTATATTATATATATATGCACACATGCATAGAATACACTTCTTTTGCCAAATAAATATATTGAATGTTTTCTCTCAGTCTGTGTTAGTTTTCACTTCTTAGTTGTATGTTTTGAAGTGTACAAGTTTTTTAAGTTTGATGATGTCCAATTCATTATTTTTGATTCTTATGGTTAGTGCCCTTTGTATCCTTTCTTAGAAATCTTTACCCACTCGAAGTTACAAAGATATTTTTCTGTTTATTTCTAGAAAGTTTGTCATTTTTAGCTTTTATGTTTTATAATCAAAATCAAATTAATTTTATGCATAGTATAATATTGGGGTTAAGATTCATTTTTTCTGTGTATTTTCCTGGTTAATCTAGCTCATTTGCTAGAAAGGCTTGCTTTTTTCTCTTGAATTACTTTGGTGCCATTATGAAAAAGCAATTAACTATCTATGTTAGGACCTATTTATGCACTATTCTTTTCCATTGATCTATTTATCTATGCTTATGTTGATACCACAATGTCATGATTACTGTGGTTTTATACTAATTCTTAAAATCAGGTAGTTTGGGTCATCAAACTTTGTTCATTTCTATCATCATTTGGACTACTCTAATTCTTTGCATCTTCATTCAAATTTTTTGATCAGCTTAGTAATTTAAGTCTGCTGTAATTTTGGTTATGATGCAGATCAATTTGAAAAGACTGGACATCTTTATAATACTGAGACTTCTGATTCATGAATATGGAATATCTCTCTTTTTAATTATTTGCTCTTTAATTTCTCTTAACCATATTTATAATTATTTTATTACAGAAATCTTTCACAGTTTTGTTAAATTTATTCTATTGGTGCTATTTAAAGGATATTTTTTAAATCCATTTTCCAATTTTTTTGTCAAAACACATAAAAATGGCATGACAAGTGATTAAAGTTAGCATCACCAATTATAGGACAAACTGACATCAGGTGCTTCTAGTAATGCTTAAAGTCAGACAAACATCACTTATATAGTAAACATTTCACAAAACCTACACCTTAAATTGAATCATGAAGATTCATCAAACAAATCTATATTGACCATTCTACAAGACAGTGAGCCTATAATCTTAAAGAATATTAATGTCACGAAAAACAAGAAAGGCTGAGGAAGTGATCCAGATTAAAGGAGGCTGAAGAGATATAACAACAAACTGCAACGTATGATACTATTTTAAATCCTAAATTGCTAAAAACAAATGATCTAAAGGATAATATAAGGACAATTGGCAAAATTTGAAGTTAGAGTAACTCAGATAATAGTATTATATCTATGTAAAATTTCCTGAATTTGATAATTAAGCTGTAGTTACATAAAATAATTTCCTTATTATTAAGAGATAAAATATTTAAGTAGTTAAGGATAGAGGGTCACCATCTCTACAAGTTAATTCAAACGTCTCAGAAAAATAAATAAGTAGATACAAAATAGCAATATATATATATATTATAGGGACAAATGTCGAAAGAGATAAAGCCAATGCAGCCACCTGTAAACAATAGCTGAATGTATGTGAAGGTTGTAGGAGAGTATATTGTAAGATATTTGCAACTCTTCTGTATGTCTATTTTTCTATTAATAAATAGTAATTTTATGACTATTGTTAATTAATTAATAAATAGTAATTTTAATTAAAGTAATAATAGCAAAGTTAGATACAAGGATCATTCTTTCCTGTAATTTAGCAAGAATCAGGCTAACTTGTTTGCCCCTTGAAAGACAGTAGTAAATGTTTTTGAGTTGCCAAGGATTTCTACAATTTCTGGCTTGTTATGCTTTGTTTGAAGGCAGGATAATGTTTCCCTGGAATAAGAAGTTGAGGGAAAATGCAGGATTTTTTATTTGGGATGTTTGGGTGAACAAGAAGCAATGGCCCCTAAACTAAGACTTTCATGAGCTGCTCTTTTTTATGACTAACTTTTCACAAAGACTAAATTAAAATAATGCCAACTGGAAGCCTGTTTGTTGTTTTTTGTATTTTTTTTCCCTCCCTTATCTTAGTTCATTAAAAAGAAACAAACATTTTTCATCTGAAAATATGACTGCCCACAATAATGCAATTTTTATCCCCACACATCCCATAAATTCTGCAGTATGTTTATTCAGGTATATCTTTATTCTATATACTTTTATTTAGCAAATACAAAGTGAAAGCGACACTATAAATCAACAGGAAAACAGGCAGATAAGTGTGGAGAGTGTAATTTTTTATACCTCCATTTATTTTGCCCACATTCTTCTGGTAATATTTCATCACACACAATGACCTCAACAAGCAGGGGTAATTTAAAAGAAAATTAGTTGAATCTGGAAGGGATGGAGGACATTTATAATTACTATAGTTCATAGGTTTTTTTTTTTTCCTTTTTGGATTGTAACACTGCAAAAGTTAATTTTGTTTACAAACCCAATTTTCACAGACAAAAATTATTTCCTTTATGTTTTTATTGGATCTGCAAAAATACAAACAATATTAGAATACCAGCTATACCACTTGCATTTAACTTTCCTCTGAAAAACAATTTCTTACTCCTCAATTTTGATTTTTTGATATCTGCACATTCTTCTTGAAATTTGAAGAGACCAACCTCTATTTAAACTCATGAGTACTAACAAATTTGCTTTATATGGCAAATCTGAATTACTTTTTATTTAGAATTTATTTAGAATTTATTTAGAATGTTGATCACTTTCTGCTTTAATGTTATTGACCCTAACTTTTCTGGGGTGTTCTTCCTACTTAATATTCATCTTTTAGACAACAAATTTTATACACAATGCAAGGCTAATTTTATCACAGGATTACAAACAGACCAACCCATTCAACTAAGACCTGATGGAGAAGAAACACACAAAAAGAGGCTGTGCACACCCATATTTTAACAGATTCCAAGATAAAGATCCTTTTGAAAGTCAAAGATATCCTGTAAAGGATTGTTAGCATTCAACAATGAACTCAATCATTTTACCTTTAGTCCATTGCTGTTCTCAAGACTCACAAAATGGTTAAGGTTAATTCCTTTTACTAAGAACCTACAACATGGTATTTACAGAGGAATTCATTTGCAGTCTTATTTCAAAGAGGTCAGCAGGTGCAATGTATTCTTTAGAGGAATTCTGACTCATTTCTCCAGATTGCAAGATATTGTCTTTGACTACACAGTAAGCATTTTAGGCATGACAAGAATGAATGGCTACATTTTTAAACTTACCAGTTTAGAAAGTCTAAAAAATGTTCATGAAAAGTCTGTACCATAAAATGTTATACATTTTGAAAAATCTGATACACAATGCCAGATATAGGTTGTATTTAGAGTGTCCATACATCCAGTTTGCCTGGGACAATTTTGAATAACTTCCTCCATTCACTTTAAAAAGAATCCTACTTTGTATCAAAATTTATTTTGGGCGTGTGGATGTCTACTTGTTACAGCACCATTTGTTGAAAAGTCTTACAGGCCTTATGCTTTAAAAATTAAATCAAAATAGATCTTAGAACTAAAAGTAAAACACAAAATTATAAAATTTCTGGAAGAAAATACAGATACTCCTTGAAGTACAATAGGATTGTGTTCCTGTAAGCCCATTATAAGTTAAAAATATCGTAAGTCAAAAATGCATTTAATACATCTATTCTACTAAATATGATAGCTTAGTCTAGCCTACCTTAAATGTGTTTAGAACACTTACATTAGCCTACAGTTGCACAAAATTATCTAACACGAAGCCTATTTTATAACTGTTGAATATCTCATGAATTTACTGAATACTATCCTGAAAATGAAAAACAGAATGGTTGTATAGGTACTCAAAGTATGGTTTCTACTGAATGTGTATTGCTTTCACACCATCATAAAGTCAAAAAAATTGTAAGTTGAACCATTGTAAGGGGACCATCTGTATAGAAGAAAATGTAACTAACCATTGGTTTGGTGATGAGTTTTTAGATATAATGCCAAAAGCATGATCCATGAAAAAAATTAATTGAAATACATTAAAATTGAAAACCTCCACCCCAGGAAAGACATTGCTAAGAGAATGGAAAAACAAGCTATAGACTTGTAGAAAACATTTATATGATACAAAAAACTCTCAAAACTCTAAAATAAAATAAAATAAAACAAAATAAAATGAATCCTATTTTGAATGTTAAATGATATGGTCACCTTAGCTATGGTGCCTATATTTATATATTTACATCTACATATTTTCTTCAAGTAGATAGGTTTCAATTATTTCCACAACTTTGCTTCAAATAAAATTTATCCTGATTCTCACTAAATCCTGAGGGGAGGAGAGATGGAATGAGCTTACAGGTTCACTGTGTGAATTGAGAAACTTTTGTTTTTAAATACTCTGATTTCTGGAATATCATTACTGGAATTGGTTGTAAGACAGCTGAAAGACAGTTGTGCATAGAGAAATTTTAAGATTCCAAGTTGCCCAAACTGTTGACATTTTCAGGGTAACCACACCTAAAATTCAGCATGCAAAATTAAAAATAAATTAAATTGTCCAGAATTTGATTGAGATCATAATCTCCAGGATAAAGTCCCTGGAATTTTACATTTTAATTTTCAAGAACTGCTGTTGATTTCTTCTTTTACTTACTGAGGTCAAAATTGGTTTCACAATTTTTATTCAGCCACACGTGTGCTTGTAAATTTCCATTAGAGCACAACACTTAGTGGTCATATCAACTTAATATGTATTTTTAATCTAATTCCTTTTCTCATATATTTTCTTTTCATATTACTTTGTTTAAAACTTATATTGTGCTTCCTAGGTACCAAGAGCTATTGTAAGTGCTTTTATAAATATAAACACATTTAGTTATTGCAAAACCCTATAAGATAGGTTCTATTACAATCATAGTTGCCATTTCACTGATGAAGAAACTGAGAACAGGGCAGTGAGGTAACTTGTGGAAGAGCACACAGTGCGGTGTTCAGGATTTGGCCTTGGGCAACCTGACTCCAGCATCCACGATCTAAATCACCTTAGGATCTCTTTCAAATAGGCAAGAAACTACATCCACTTTACCAAAGAAGTAACTTACAGATCAAATGCTAGCTTAGTTAAGAGAGTTAGCCTAATGTTTTCTTTTCTTTTTTTTTCCGAGGCAGAGTCTCACTCTGTTGCCCGGGCTAGAGTGCGGTGGCCTCAGCCTAGCTCACAGCAACCTCAAACTCCTGGGCTCAAGGGATCCTTCTGCCTCAGCCTCCCGCTTACCTGGGACTACAGGCAGGCGCCACCATGCTCGGCTAATTTTTTCTGTATATTTTTAGTTGTCCAGCTAATTTCTTTCTATTTTTAGTAGAGACAAGGTCTCTCTCTTGCTCAGGCTGGTCTCAAACTCCTGAGCTCAAACCATCCTCCCGCCTCGGCCTCTCAGAGTGCTAGGATTATAGGCGTGAGCCACCATGCTGGGCCTAGCCTAATGTTTTAATTCACTCATTTATTTAAAGAAACGATTTGTTGAGCGCTACTGTATGCAAAGCATTGTGGGAAACAGGTGAATTTAAATTATTTCTAAAATCCTTCAGGGGCCACATGTAATCAGATCATCATATAGCAGCAGATATCAAACCTTACTGTGCATGCAAAACACAGGGATTTTTAATACCTGTTGCCTCCAAAGGAGAATAGGGTGGAGGTTTCAAAGGCACAAACCCCTTGTACTGTACAGCAGGAGGCAGTTGTTTGTCTGGTTGCATATAAGGAAAGAAAATTAGAAGCTTCCAAATTTAAAACATTTAAATGCCTAAAATCCAGAAATAATTCACACTTTTCCATCCAGATGGGACTTGACTCCACATGTGTGTGTACTGAGTATGTTAGGGTACCTTCATGAACAGGAGTGGGCTGAGGTAGGTGGTACAGTAGATTCTGAGCACAGAGGCTCTGAAAGAAGACAATCTGTGCTTAGGTGGTAGCTGTTACATACTACTTGCGTATCCTTGAGGAAGTCACTGAACTTCATCTTTTGAATCTGTAAAATGGGAACAATAAAACGTCTATTTCTTCAGATGTTGTAAGAATTGAAAAAAAAATGAAGATTTTGGAAGAGTACAGGCACATTGTAAGTACTCAATAAGTGACAGTTATTACTAATATTATTTAAAGTGCTCAGACATGCTCTATTATTTAATCATTCCCTACTATAGAATTGCATGTAAGTTGCCACAGACACATAATTTAGCTAGCTCAGTCTTTGAACTCATTAGCAAGATGTTAGTATGCATAAATATACATAAAAAAACTAAAATCGACAAAAATAACAAAACTTATCGATCTGATTTTTCACTTGAGTTATGGTTAACCTGAGTGTGGGGATAGAGTGATTATTCATTCCATTTCTGGAACAATGGGATTGTAAGCAGGCAGAGCTATAACGTTGTGCATTGTTATAGCACAATGTAGTCATCATTTTACTTTATAGTATAATAAAGTCAGTACCTAAAAAAAGTGTCTGGTCTTTTATATGGTTCATGTTTCTTGTAATCTTTAGCAGAAGTTAGCATACAAAACTTCTCTTGGAATGTAAATAAAATGTCTGAGATTTATTTTGTCTGTCTTTTCCAGGTATTCTACCATGCAACTAAAGCAGTTAGAAGAACGGACTTCGTCTTCATTTTTTATGCTTTAATTTTAAAATTCTACTCAGCCTCAAAAAGCAAGGGTGATCTAGCACCTCTTGTATTATCCTGGATAGAGCTGGAGCCCATTCTACTAAGTGAAGCACCACAAGAATGGAAAAACAAGCACCACATGTATTTACCATCAAATTGGTATTAACTGATCAACACTTAAGTGCACATATAGTAATAACATTCATCGGGTGTTGGGCAGTTGGTGGGGCAGGGGATGGGTATATCCATACCTAGTGGGTGTGGTGCACACTGTCTGGGGGATGCATGCTTAAAGCTCTGACTTGGGTGAGGCAAAGGTAATATATGTAACCTAAACATTTGTACCCCCATAAGATGCTGAAATAAAAATAAGAAAAAAAATAAAATAATAAAATCTAACTAAAATCTCTAAGTCTTTTCTTCTGGAAAAAATATTTAAATGTTACCAGTGATTTTTCCATTGCTATGTAAGAAGTACCTATGAAAATACTTTTTCCATATTTGAGATTGTTGTAGCTCTACAATCATTTAACTTTCTAATATTGAAGAAAAATCAAGAATGATACTATAAAAGTCTTATGCATTCCTCACATTTCCAAAAAAATTTAGATTGATAACCAAATGTAATAACAACTCTTTGAAATGAATTATTCTTCAGAAGGAATTTCATTATTGAAGTTATTGGCATCCTTAAAGGAGCCAGTAATTATGACAAAATGTTGTGTAACTCACACTATGCACACATTGCTGTGAATATATTTAAAATAATGAGTGTTGGTGGGTATGAAATTTCAGTAGGACACCTTCTGTTCACTCTAGAAACATGAACTGCAAAGAAACAAGTCCTGCAATTTTAGAATGAGAAGTGAATAGACGCTGGCTAAAAAGACAGTTGAGGTTGTGTATCATTAGTGGCATTTTTGTGTAGTCCTTCATTTGTGAACAAATTCTGAGAACAGCAATCTGGGAATCTATAAATCCTACTGAGCTTTGGTTAAATGACATTCATTATAAAGAACACCTGGAGGGAAAACTGGAGAATTGAGTCACAGCTAGAAAGATCAGATTACCTGAGCTCTGCATGTCTTGGTTAAGTAAGGCAGCCTGGGAAGAGAATGATCTATTCCCTGCAGTTGTTTCAATAGTATTCTATTGGGATAAAATTAGCAGTTTAGCTAATACTGTGTTACTTTTCTTTTGTTTATATATTTCCTCACATGTAACATTGAGCATTTTGTGCTATTTATGTTGCGTAGGTAAATTTCACTTCTGTTATATGACATCCTAGCAGAATGTTTATTTATAATAATTTTGCTACCTTTCATGGCCATCACTTTGCATCTGAGAAAAACTATTAAAATTTATATATTCAGATGAAAACTAATAAAAACTTATCGCTAAGCATGATTTTCATCATAGTTTATATATGTAATAAGAAATATTAAAAATAATGTAAAATCTAACTTATTCCATACAAAAAGGAGAAAAAGTTCAAGGAATGTTTGAACGTTTAAAAAGTGAGTTATTCAAATAGTAAGTAATTGTTACCAGTTTCTCCACTGGGGGCTTGGAAAACTGCCACCAAATTACTGAAATGAAAATGTGAATGTGAATAGCAGTTTTTGGAAGAGTAATCCTGGTGTGGGGTGAGGTATCCTGCCGGGACCATCAGCTATTCAAGATTCTCATCACCCCCTATGTTTGGAAATACTCAGCACTAGTTTTTGGTTTTGTTTTTATTTTTTTTTTATTTCAGCATATTATGGGGGTACAAATATTGCGGTTATATATATTGCC
>VBSM01001562.1:11038184-11059111 GCA_008086735.1 Cheirogaleus medius
TCCACAACTTTGCAATTGTGAACTGTGCTGCTATAACCATTCGAGTGCAGGTGTACCTTTTTAATTAGTAAAATAAATTGCCTCAAATATTTTCTACATGTGTTTTTTAATAAAGATTTTGGGTTAAATTTAGTGATCAGATAATAAAGTACTATTCTTATTGGGTCAATAAACATTTAAAAGAATGCCAAATTTTATTCTACATTTGAAATGTGCAATTAAGTACACTGTCTTTTGGAGTATAATTTGACTTGAGGTATCAAAAGCATTTTAAGATACACATACTATTTTATTCAGTAATTATACTTCCAGGAGTACATACTAAAGAGAAAAATAGTACAGGTGGTCAAGTTGGATGGACAGATTCTTGGTATGTTTTTAGAATTGTTAAAAGTTGGAAACAGTAAAGTGTTCAATAAGAAGATATTATTGGTAATATTCTATAGATATGAATAAAATTTATGTGCTGTCCATGTAAAAATATTATGTAGTCATTAAAACATATGCTTGTTCAGGATAAATTTCTAAGTCAGGAAAATAAGCTATAATTTGGTATGTATAGTACTGGCCTGGTCTTATTTTTTTTAAAAAGTCTGCATTCTTGCATGCATGCACACATGAGTGTATTGTGCTTGTTTGCGTAGAAAAATTATAGATGGAATGCATGCCATCATTTTAACAGTGGATATCTCTTAGTTTCAAGTTTATAGGTACTTTTTTTTCCTATCTCCTCTCTGTATTTTCTAATTTTTCAATAGTGGAGTTGAATCTCTTTGACAGAGATAGAGGGAGAGTAGAGATACGAAGTCCTCGCTGAGGTGGTGAAATCCTGTATCAGCATGTGACTGATGAAGTGTCTTCTGATACGGTACAGGCCTTAGAATCTCAATCCACATCCCAGGGTTTGGGAAAATGAATTAAGTGTGTTGGAAGACCAGTGTAAGTATGTGTGGAGAAAGGAGAAAAAAAATATCAGAATAATTGCATGGTTTTATAACTATTTTATCATATCATGTGTATCACATGTATTTTATTATATGTATCTGACTAAAGAAATCCTGGGGCGACTGGGATAATTTGCAAACTTGCATACATTATAATATTATAAGAACACATAGACAAATTCTTCCTTTATTAAACCTGTGCACACCCCATCAGGATCAACTGACTATAGAGGCATCAGGGATCTCTTTGGACTGTTCTGACCATTCACTTTTCTCCTTCCAGGTTAACTAAGAAGAACGATTAGTACTCATGTCTTTTTAGAAAGAGTTACAGGTTACTATTAGAATAAACTGCTTTATAATATATAAACCATATGGCAGCAAGCTATTTTTTTCTCAGTTAATAAACAATGTAAGTTGTTGATTTTTATCTCTCTCTTAGCTAGTAAAATGACTGGCATGAGATTTTGAATGAATGAATGAGACTTTTCTAGACCCTGTCACCTCCCAGACATTTTCATTTGTAAATCAGCATATTCCTGTGGATTTTTTTTTTTTTTGCTCTCCTGCCATTCTTTCTATTTTTTTAACAAGTGCTTTAATATGTCCCTTCAAAATATTGAATGTTGAGTGGAAGAGACAGACATAGAAACAAATTGCTATAACACAATTTCATAAATGTTCCAATAAAGACAAGGAAGAAAATGTTAGGAAGTGTGGAAAAGGCTATTTGAGGGATTTAGAGTAGACCTTAAAAAGGAGCTGAGATTAAAGCTCTACAGAAATTTGCTTAAAAGTGTAAGAATATAGATGAAGGGTACAGGGAGGGGACACAAAGGCTTTCCCAGGAAGAAGGAACCCAGTGGACAAAGGGAAGAGTCCTGAGAAGGGTGGCCTTTGGGAGGATCTCAGAAACACAAGACAGAATGCATGTAGCAGGAACTGAGTTTGACTTGGGCCCAAGATAAAATTGGAGGTGTTTTAAACAAACTAGAGACTCTCAACACAAGTAAATGTATTATATCCCTTTTAAATACTAGTGGTGAATTTTGTGAATCACATAATCTTTATAGGAAATAAAACTTTGTTGTGGGAAGGAGAGAGGAAAAGGACACTATACAACTCCCTGCTAGTGAATCACAGTACTATGTACATTTTGTTCCTTACTTCTTGGATAAAGACTAGGCAATTAGTAGCTGATGGACCCTTAATGAAAAATGTCCCCCAAATCTAACTTAGCCATAAAATTTATAGTCCGAAATTGGAGCACTTTTAAGAGTAAAAGAGAGTATCATTAATAATTATACAGATTACAGGCATATACTAACTATCCTCACTCTACTAAAATCTAACACCTTGCTTGAGATTCATTTTGGTTGATAAAGTATTGTTTAAAATGCAAAATATGTAGGGTAAACCTTGCCACATTCACCTTTTGATGTAAATTAAAATAATCAGATTTAGACCTTGTATAATTAATAGAATCTACAATTAAGAACTACAATTAGCACACATAGAATGGAGAAGGTAAGATTTAAAAGGTATATCGTTTGGAGGCAATATAGTAGAGTTGGTAAATATAGACAAATCTAGATTTAAACCTTACTTCCACCTTGCTCTGTGATCATTAATACTTTACATAACTTCTTGGAACCTCAATTTTAACTAATCTGCAAAATGGGATAATATCGGCTCCCAAAGCTGACATGAAAATCAGATAAAGCAATTTATATAAAGAACCAGCCACAGAATTGGAACTCAATATTATTCCTTTGGGAGAAGATCTATATTGGGTAGAGGGTTATTGTCCATGGACTACAACCAAGAGAATTAAAATGTGAAGAGCACATTCACTGAGTATAAACATCTGAATAAATGTATAAAGATCAACTGACTAATATTATTAAAGAAAACATATGATATTTATAGGATGTTTTAACAAAACCAAAAGAAACTTTAACTAATTTAGGTAAATGTGGTACAGAAACTTAAAAGATATTCATACAACATACAATGTTGTATACTTCTAATATTAACTTTGTCAGATTGATATGATCTTATTAGTATGCAAATACCTTAAGATTGTGATTTAAATAGGTGATCTTTCTAACACACATAAGTTTTTGTGTATCAGTACCTTATTTAGTTGGTCCTAGATTCTGCATATGATTTGTTTTTTGTTGCTTGTTATGAGACCACCACTAATTTTATGTACTTTAATTTTTGTCATTACATCCATCATCTTTGGTCACTGATACACATTTCACTGAGTAAAATTAAGAAGGGTGTTTTGAGGCTAGAGGACAATGGGCTGCATGATGGGCAACACACATTCTAAGTTATCTTGAACCTGTGCAGCTATCACATGTTTCTCAAAACCAATATTTCCAACAATGGGGAAGAATTAATGTCCTATCAAAACAAGCAAAGAATGAGAAATAAAAATACTCCTTATGATCCTAAGGGAAGAATGAAACAAACAGAAACAGAGAAAGGAAACAAAACTTGCAGCAGTGAGAGTCCATCTGCTGTAACAAAGTATCTTAAATGGTCATCCCCCAGAGAGAAAATGCAGGTAAAAGCCTGGTGGCTCAGAGAGCCTCGCACGTCCTGCCTGGTGCAGTCTAATTTGAGATCCTTTTATAAACTGAGCCAACTAAGGGCAGAAACATACCCACAGACCTGTCTCACTCCTCCCTTGAATCCCTGCCCACCAAGCACCAGTTACAGCTGGTTTTTTTTACCCATTTTCTGAGTAAAAAGTAGTGTGAGACATTCAACAAAACAGTGGGAATCATGTAAAGGGCAAGTTTGCAAACAAGCAGACCTACTTGAACTGGGAAAAAGTCACAGGGCCAAGGGGCTGCCTCAGCCAGGACTTGAGCTGTCATAAAAAGAGCACTTTGCTTCTCTTAATCATATATTTCACATAAAGGAGGAAGGGGAGGATCTTATGGAATGTTCAGTCAAAGCAATAGGAGCCTGGCACTCTTGTTTTCTCATAACCCACCTGTGACAAGTGGGAATTTAACTTTTTAATTGTTTAGTAATAGGACACATTCCCTCACTATTGTAATTAATTTCTTACTGCTGCCTGATTCTATTGCTTCTTGGTAGCTCAGTACTATTGCTGAATGCAGACCACACAGTAAAGAGAGAGGAAACATCTGGCTGACAATTATAATTAATAATTACTATTTTTATTATTATGAATAAATTAACTTTATGCTTTTAGATTTTACACTGCCATTATTGTGTAACCCTGAGACCAAGCTTCAATGTTGATTAAGAATTTTCAAGAAAACATTGAGGGATAATATGATGCATCAGGTAACAAATTCCAATACCATGTAACTTATGCAGTCAGTAGAGTGTGTCAAACACAGCAATAAAATTGTGTTAGAAAGGAACAGAAGAGAACTTTGCTTTTGGCCACTACAAATTATTGGAGACACTGGTGAGTCATTTATGGGGTGATCAGTGAGTGACACTTGAGTAACTGGTTAATAATTCCTTGTTAGTAGCTTCTCTGTACTTCATCATTAAATATTTGTGTAGATATTTGTATAGTTATAGATTATTATGATGATTACATATCTTAGATTATTAAGCAAAGAAATATGGCCATTTATAAAATTAAGATAAAACTGTTATTAAGAATATTTTAGAAGTGTTCTTAACAAAATTCAAAAAAGCAAAACATCACAATTTTGCTATTACTCACTTTCCCCCAGATCTTCTGATCTTAATCTATTTCTGGTTTCCTCAGATCTTTGGTACCATTTCTCATCTTCTCTTCATTCTTTAAGCAAATACTAATTATGCACCCATTTGCTACCAGGCAATCTTCCATGTATTGCCAACACAGAAATTAATAAGACTTGGTATTTTCTTTGCACAAGCTAATAATAGATAAAATTAACTACAAAAACATGTAATAATATGTAGCACACTCCAGATGCTACCCTGGATTCCAGAACCAAGTGCTGTAGGGACAGAGAGGTGCAGACAGTGGGACATCAGGAAGGACTTCATAGAGAAGTTTTTGATCCATCTTTGGAAGGATGATGGTGGTTTCTTTAGGGTGAGAAGCTGAGGGAAGGGCATTCCATTCACAGAGTCTTTGAACTATTTATTATAGGTAAAGGAAAACTTTTAAAGGATAAACAGACTCTTGGTGGAATAAAAATGCATGGCTTATTTGAGAAAGTCTGAGCAGTATGATTGGAACAGAAGATTTGTAGGAGAAAAGACGTTGTCAATTCAACTAACTGATTTTTTTTGAATACATTATAGGCAGGTAACCACATGAGACATAATCCTATGTGCTTTTTTACATGTAACACATTAAATCAGCCTAACAAACTAGATGTTATTCTCCAAATAGATACCAGAAAAGGAAATTGAAACACCAAGAAGGTGTAAATTTGGTCAAGCTCACCCAGCTATTGTCATATCTGGGATTCCAGCTTGGTTCCTCTAAACATACCTTTTACAATTTGAATGTATGTGTCCCTCCAAAATTCATATGTTGGAACTTAAACTCTAAGGTGATAGTATTAAAAGGTGGGTCCTTTTGGGAAGTGATTGAGTCGTGAATGCTCTGCTCTCATGAATGGGATAAATACCCTTACGAAAGAGGTTTCAGAGTGCTGCCTACCCCTTTTTGCCCTCCTGCCTTCCTCCACAGGAGGACACAACACCAAGGTACTGTCTTGAAAGCAGAAAGCAAGCCTTCCCCAGATACTGAATCTGCTGTGCCTTGATCTTGGACTTCCTGGCCTTCAGAATGGTGGGAAATAAATTCCTTTTGTTTATAAATTACTCAGTCTAAGGTAGTTTGTTATAGCAGCAGGAACAGACTAAGATAATAGCCTACCGGCAAACCCAAGTGAATTCAATTCTGAAGGCCACCCAATATCCTACAGAAGAGTCCAAAACTTTATCCTGACAGCTTTACAAGTGACAATAGGTTTTGAACTGAGGTATGACATATGTACAAGAATCATCTATAAGGAAAAGTTGTTAGGCTCAGATTCCATGTATAAGCTATGTGAGATCTGGCAAGTTAGTCTCTCTGGTCTCAGTTTTCTTTTCTTAAAATGGGGATAGTAAGAATACACATTTTATGAAATTATTGAACCCATTTTTAATACATAAAATGTACTTATTATACAATGATTCTTGGCTCTATTAAGTCAGCAGTGTAAGAGATTCATGTTTCAGAAATTGCTCTCTGAGAGCATTGTGGAGAATGGACTGGAGAAGGGGTTGAAACTGGAAACTTCAATGCTTCAGAAAAAGGGTCCAGAACACTTTAATCAGAGCACTTCAAAGGGGGTGCAGAAGTGGGGGTAGCATTGAGAACTATTTCAGATGTAAAGATTGAAAGGATTTGGTGACCAGTCGAGTTTAGGGAGGAGAGGAAGAGAGAAAAACAGAAAATGACATCAAGGTTTCTAGTTTAGGTGGCCAAGTAAATGCTGATGCCTCAATACCTCATACTCCAAGTGCTACTTCCCTGTGACTCAACTGTCCCAGGACTCTCCTGTCAGGCCAGCTGCCAGCAATGGATTCTGTGACTATTTATACCAAACAAACAAAAAACAAAAACAAAACCCCAATAACCAAACAAAGTAGATGTTATTCTCCAAGTATATACCAGAAGGAGGCCAGTAGAAGCAAATTCCTCCTAGTAAGCCTATACTTTGATTATAGTACTAAACTGACCTGCTCTCAAGCCCTTTGGATGTGAAAATAATTTGGAAATCATCTCTCAAGTTGGCCGACAACATCGCTTCTTGTTGGCACCAGAGCTGCATGGAGGTATGGTGTTGGTGGGTAGTGAAATAAAAACAAAAACTGATGAATAGAGCTCATCCACAGTTTTAGGACATTTTGGTTTCACTTCAGACAATACTGAAATAAAGTTTTCAAATTGTGGGGAGGAGTGTTTCTTGAGAATGCTTATTGTCAGTTACAATTGATCCAATTTGAATTCTATATAATATCCAAAGTCCAGGAGGTGTTATAAAACTTAGGTATGTGGGAAAATAATGAATTTTCAGATCACTGTTGTTCTTAATACAATATCCTACTGAACAGAACATGAAAATGTATAAACAGAAAGATAAAATGAACACCCAAGCAAATTCTAGACAAGATACTCCCTGGAAATCTTTCTTATTGCTTGAATTAGATACACATAAAATATATTTCTGTCCTTGTCTAAAAAACTACCATCTGTACCTCTCTTCTACACAATCCAAGAATTAGGAGCGCTGAATATTTTACATGCCACATAACATATAAAGCTATTATGAGACTTATGTTTTTAATATTAAAATTTTAACTAAATTACATTGCTTCTTTAACAAGTTATTATTGTGTATGCATGATAACAGGTAACAGAAATATACATAAGCAAGTTTATTTTAAAGTTGGAGAATAGAGGAAGAGGAGTAATTAACACTAAATTTTGTAGGTTCTCCATATATGTAAAAGCTTCTTCTTTTCATAGTCCATATATTCTTTTTCTTTTAAAAACAATTTTATGAAAACATCCGAAGTTTAGAAGATAGAAATGAACATTAGTCACACTGTCGTACAAATGTCCTGAAAGCAGCAATCAGGATGCATCCTCCTTTGCATTTCTTCCTATTGTTTTTCTAGAGCCTGACACATCACGTTAGAGAGAGGTGGCACTCAATATGTATCTTCACCTTTACTCCCCCAAACACAGCCGTTTCTAGAAGGTCTTACTGCATAATTCTCAGACATGGTAGATTCACTGTTATCAGACCAAGCCTCTTTTGATTTAGTTGAATCAAACACTGCTTCTGAAACTTTGCACTGTCTGGATTAGGCAAGGACTTCCCTCAGCCCCTTCTCATTCTTCATTTCTTTAAAAGCAACAGGAAGATAAGAAAAATAGCCCTATACATTTCTAGTTTGTTAACAAAACTGCCATTGTACTGAGTCTGAAAGCATGATGGCAAGAGCACAGGAATGCCCTGACCTCTAAAAATGATACATTTTAAGTCCTGCTTTCCTACTAAATAAAGACCTTTATTTCTCCTGGAGAAATTTACTTTGATTTTCCAAATCTTTAAAGTTGTTTGATAATTTAAGGTCAAAGTCACATATCTAAATATGCTTGAAGGGGTTTAACACTTCAACTAGCTAGCTCCATTCCATGACATACTCCAAACCAGATAAATTAAACTTAGGGAAGGCCAAATAAACTGGTTTTTTCCTCCTGTTTTCTTTCAATTTCCACCATCTAAAAACTATGAGCCAGTTAATAACTGAATTGTTTTTGTTATTTCTCAATAAACTTCTAAAAAGATGTTTTTAAAGCGAATGTATCATGCTATCAAAATACATGCCCATCCTTATATAAGCCTCAGCATAATTATAATTTTGTATAATTAGAGTTTTATGTCAAAAGATTTACAGCTTTATCACCTCAAGCAATATTTCACAGCTGCCAAGAATGATTTATGCAATAATGACTTAAACTGTAAAATAAAATTCTCAAAGGAAGGGCTGTCAAATATTTCTATTGCAAATAACTAGTCTTTTAAAAATTAATATTCTGATAAACAGCACGTCTAGCTGCACCTAGCACAATCACATAAAGGAGCATGGCAGGAAGTGTTGCTTCCCAGGGGTGACCATGCAGCTCACCATTCGCTGCATCATCGTGAAGTCATTGCATAGATCATTGGCTAACACTGCTCATGTAGCCTCTGGGCCACTCTGGAGAACAAGCTTTCAAAAATAATGCCTTGATAATATATCTGCTACTCTAGTATAAGCAAATGGAAAAAGTGGAAACAGAATATGTCAACTTTTTGTAAATTTGCTCATTGTGCTTATTAGATCACTCTTCATATTCCTGTGAAATGTCAAAAAAAGAATAAGTAAAGGAGGCACTTATTGTATACAATTAAGAAATCAAGAAATTCTCAAAAGTAAATGAGCTCAATAATACAGAATTAAGAAAACTTTGAGAAATGAACCTATAAAAATGGTGATTTTTCACCCTTCCTGCTTTTAGACTGGCTGGTAGGTCTCTAAGAGGCAAGACTATCAAAGCTTTTGAACTTCATAAGCTCTGACTGATTTGCAGTTGCCATATGAATAAAACCAATGCCCTCTGAAGATTTCATTGAAGGTATCTGAACTAGCAGCAAAAACAAAGTTTATTACTGTCAAAGCAAACAAATATGACTGTGTCTTCACAAAATCTAAAACGGTCATTCAGATTTATTTTTTTTCATTTGGAAAAAAAGAAAAAGCTTGGCCCATCACCTCATATTCCCCATGTAAATTAAAGCAAAATAGGCAGAGTTTGTTGTTAACTCTAAAGATACCCAAGTCTTTGAAGACTTAAAACACATCTGAAAATGAAGTTTACAGAAAACAATATTGTCACCAAAGGTTAATATTTCTACACCTAAACAAGCTTGCAAATAAAGATATTTTTTCTGAAAACAGGGGACTTCTGATTCATATAACCGAGCACATCACTCATAGAAAGATTTGCATTAGTCAATATACATCTATCTTCACTACAGAAAATTTAACAATCACATTTATGATTCCATATTAAATTGCTTTTTTAAGGTGTTTTGCGAATACTTTACACACTCACATTGTACAAGTTTCAAAACATCACCACTCAACTTGCAGTGTAACAGATAACAACTTCTATTCGAAAACACTGAAAACTATCTTTAGCATCTAAGTAATTTAGGCAGTCCAAATTAAATCTATTCTTAAATTCTGTAAGTTGAAAATAATCTGAAATGTTCTAGAAAACATAATGAACAAAGATAGACCAACGTTTCCTGAAGTAACCATAATATAGGTTGTGTTGACATTATAATAAAATTTCAGATAAGGAAAAATGTCAGACATTCAAATTGTTCCAAAAGTCCACATTGTTGGCATCAGATACACAAAAGAGATGAGCTGCGTTTGGGTATCAAGAGCCTCAGTCCAATAAATGTTTTCAAGACAGCAGAGCAATTAGGCTATTTCTAGTATGCCAACACTACTGATTGGAAAGTAAAGGAAAAATAGGAAGAACTTTAAAAACAATCTCTGTGCTGTTTGATAATCATACAATTTCTTTCATTCCAGATTATTACTAAATTATACAAACCTGTTTTTCCATTAATGTTTTGTTGTGCATATTCACTCAAGTTCCATGTTAAGGAAAATCCAGTAATTATGAATTGTACATTTTTATCATGGAATATTTAATTATAAGACAATAAGAGTAAGAGTTAAACCTTTTCTCTGCTGTTTTTTTTTTCCTCTGTAGTTTACCAAATGACGAGTCATTATATGATATAGGGTATAACGCATCACACATTTTACCAAAAACTTAAAGGTTTTCTAAAATTCTGAACAGGTACCCCTCTGCCTCACTAATGTCTGTCAATGGAATAAAAAGAAATACAAGCTGATGCAATATCAACAAAATTAATTACAACATGCATATTTTTAAAATAATTTTATCTTTACGTTCTAAATTGTCAAATATTAAGTGCGCACATGTGAGAATGCATGCACCTTAAAATGAGCATATCTGAGAATTCATACACATTGGTTCATATACAGATATGTTGTGTATTTAAGGCATGCATGTCCATTAAATGTATATTTTTTAGATAACTATCATAAGTCTATTATCCTAACAAGCTTAAAAGAAGAAGGTGTGCCCTTGAAGTTGAGGTAAGACCTTAAGTTTAAGATGCAAGTTTTGCTACAGCTGTAAAAATGAATACTAATAAGTGCACAGTATCATTGTTCCTTTTTGATGTTTCTTATTTAAGGACAAATCTTGAACACATGAACAATCATTGTTATTTGAACATACATAGGTTAACTAGACCAATTTTAGAAGTTCCTATTTATCATACTTAATCTGGTATAAAAATGGGCAAAAGAAATAAGAAGTGTTGCCTACCAAATAAAATTAAGAAGCCAAGAAACAGCTATAATAGTTTTAGTTTCAGATATAAAGTTTTCAACAAGACTTTGCTTTGTGTTTTTAATTTCAAGCAAATGAAACTCTGTATTTCTTTCCTAACAGATATGTATCAACACAAACAGTAAATTATTAGTCTTTATACTATTCCTAAGAGAGGAAAGTGTGTAAGACTGACTTGTAGCATTTTGTCCTCAGTGACATTGAGTTACAGCACTTTTGAAGAGTTCAAAGAGAGTACCCTTATTCAAAGAAGAAATTGCTTCTACTAGACCACAAAAAAGAATGTCCAAATTTCTTGGGTACTAAAAACTAAAAGCAAAGCATATTTCTAAAATTGAATATGTGGGGCTTCTCTGCATATAAACTTTTAATAATCAAAATTTCTTTCCAATGGTATCAAATATAAGGAATCCTAAAATAGATAAACTTTACCATTTTTGTGGTAGTAGGTGACCTCCACTTTCCTCTCCTCTGACCCCAGCAATGCCTGGGCGATTTGGGCAATATCATGCCTCTTGGTCTCAGGCCCATGGAGAAAGTCGCAGGTGCATGGCTTCTGCATGACATCTGGCCTGGAGAAACCAGTCATCTCACAGAACCCATCATTGCAATAGATGATGGCACAGTTCTGAACTCTGGCATTTGCAATGATAAATTTTTTATCTGTAATAAGAAGATAGTAAAGCATCTTTTAAAAAGCTTCCACAATATTCTCACTAACTCTGAAGCAATTTGTTGCATAAGAAGTATGAAATGTAGGTGCTTCCCCAAATTACTAATTGCTGTAGCTTTTACAAGAAAAAGAAAATACACACACACAGCCCACAAACTTTAAATGTGAGCTTAATGGTCCTCAGTAATTGTAATGAAAAAGTATTAAGGAACTGCTCTTCAAATTGCAAGAATATAATTTCCCAAATAGTCTAGTTCTCAATCCCTGCAACTCCCAGGGGTCCTAGGAAACACTCAGATAAGCAGCTGGCCCATTGATATTTCCAGAATGCCATTTAATTGTAAGGTAAGTAATTTCAAATCAAAACAGTGAAACATCCTGTAATTGTCAGATTTCTCACTTCAACCTTGGCCCTTGGAACACAACTTTCTCAAAGTAGTTATTATTCTTTGGCTGTTTTCTATCCCTTTAAGGTATATTACACACATCATGTTAAAAACAAAAAGGCAACTAGCTTTAGCAATGAAACTACTTCACATTTATTGGCAGTTCAACAATGCAAAGGTTCACCTTTTCATAATATGTATTTTCCGAAACAAAAATATTTACACATACACACACAGTAAATATCATGTTAACGCCTTTTCACTTTTACTTTGGGAGCACCTTAAATTTTTGTATAGGAATAGGAATTTTAATACAAAGAGCTTATTAATTTTGATCACAGACTATATTTACTCCTTCCAGATAGAATATGAAGCAGGTTATACAAGTTTATTTTGTACACAAGGTACCAGACCCTCACATCACTAAATGCAGTGCTGAAGTAATGGCAAAATGTATGACATAAACGTGTTAACATAGTTTTAGGAAAAGGTAAAATATTAATTAACAAGTATATGATTTTAAATTAATAGATTTATTTAACAACAATTCATTCCCCATAGTTAGTCCACATGAGAACATTAAATTTCTCTGCATTCAGTGTCTGTGGAATTTACTTATTACACTTCAATTTTTAAATTTCTAGATGGGAAATTTAAGGAGATAATAAAGGGACAGAAATATTCCTTTGAATAACGAGCCATTTGCATTGGGAACCAGCACAGATGAGATACTCCATTCCCAAATTATCCTGCTTGGGATATATTTGCATTGATTCAATACAAAGTTTAGCTTCTATAAACTAACAGCGAGCAAGCATCTCTGTCATACCAACAGCCCTGCAATTTAGCCAAGGTAAAGTATAGTTTGCATAGCCATTTACATCGCTACTACCATTTACATTCTCTTGTTCGAATAGTATGGTCTGCTCTGCTCCCGACTTTCAAAAAGTCTACAGTAAAACAGCCTCAAAATATAAACCCGTGTTATACTAGCACGTTCCCTTTAAGATAGTAGAATAGTAGGACATTAAGTAGCAAGGCAGATAATGGAGCAGTGGGAGAGGAGGATCAAATTGCCTCCTATAATGGAGACCATAATCTAAAATGTAAATCAAAATTATATCAGAGGGAGAACACTCCGCTGCCATTGGAACCTCCTGGCTCTGTTTCACGGCGTCTAACTTGACAGAGCCGGAGTTGCCGGTCTCCCCAGCTTGTACGCGGCGGACGCCAAGTGCTCTATCACAGCAGAAAGCGAGGGAGAGAGAAAAGAACAAATGAACTTACTTTGCCCTTCAAATTTCCGAATGATGGTCCCCAAAAATGTATTTTGTGGTGCCACATGCCCCCTGCGCACAGGCATGTTGACCCGGGTCTTCCGAGGAGCGCTCCCCCGGAGCTCCGGAGTTCTCCCGGGATCTCTCCTCCGCTAGAGCCCAGGCCGGCGCGCGAGCCGCTCTTTGTGGCAGAGCATCCTCTTTGGAAACCAGAATTCTCTTCCCATTAGCACCACTTCCAGACACCCGCTTTCCCCACCGGAGTCCAATCCATTTCCTTCACCTTCCGGAGGGGGCCTCGCACCGGACTGCCGCGGGTGAGAGGGTTTGGGGGTGGGGAGAGGGAAGGAGGCGGGGTGAGGGGAGGCGGCGGGGGAGGGAAGGAGGGAGGGAGCGGAGGGGGTGGGGTGGGAAGGGGGGCGGGGAGTCACAAGGGCAATCGATCTGTTTCTCTTCTCCCAAACAGCGCCAATTTCCCAGTGCAAATGGGCTTAACCTGGCGGTTGCCCAGAGCCGCGAGGATGGCTGAGGGGGGATGGAAGACTTCTGCGGCTTTTGCAGGAAGGGGAGAGAGAAAAGGAGGCTGGGGGGCGGGGGGGGGGTTGACGTTTCTATCCCCGCCCTATCCCCCTACACACACACACATACACACACACGCACACACACACACTCACTCACACACACACGCAAGCACACACACTCCCTTTATCCCGAGAGCTTGGGCGCCGCCACAGCTCGGATTACTCAAGCGTGCTTTAGCGGAAGCCAGCCAAGAAATCTCCAAAACTCAGTGACAAACAGCTACTCTGGGAAAATGATCTCCATGGCCACCAGCCACAGGGCTCCATCCCTGAGCTCCTCACGCCGCAGTAGCTAAAGCACCCTTAGCTGCAAAGAAAAGACAGGTGGGAAAACAGTCCTTTCCATGAGGAATATTTGTAAGCTCTGTTGGCGCTCAGGAGGTTGAAGACCGAGGAGGAGCCACTTAAGGGTGTAGGTTTAGCCTCAGAGCGCAGCTTGGATCCCTGGGCTCAGCGAGAGTGGGCGCTGAAGCCCGAGCTGAATTGGCACGCGGGTCCCTGCCCAGCGCTGAGGCGCGCCTGGGAAGAGCGAAGCTGCCCGCGCCGCCGAGCATGCCCAGATTCACTGTTGGAGCCCCCGAGGGGGTTGCAGTGTTGGGGGTGATTGGGTCTCCAGGTGCTGGAGGCTGCGAGAAAAAATGAGAAACCAAAGATGAGAAGGGCAAAGATTGTGCGAGTGACTGGTACAAAACAAGGAAAGAGTTTGAAATGGGCGAGGCCGGGCGCCAGGGGGAAGAAACAAAAGGTGGGTGGAGCTAAGAGTTACCAGCCTTGGTGTGACCTCCCATGCCACTCATTCCTGAACGCACTGGCCACATCATTCTGCTCCCCTTTACCATTTATAGCAAATCATCTTGTTTAGGGTAGGAAAGGGTTCAAGGGGCCTCTTCGGTTTTTGTTATTTTCTTTTCTCAGAGGCTGCCAACGTGGGAATCCTAGGGTATACATACACTTCTGTCCAAATAGTCTTCCTGAAGACTTAGGAAAACAAATGTGACAAGCCATACTAGGAAAGCGTGTTTTCAAAGTTGTTTTTCTAGTTTTTCTTGCTTCTTTTCCTTTATGTCATCTCCCCTTTTTACCTAATAGCCACTCTCCATTGTCTCTTTCTCTAAATGGAATTTGCCACCACTTCAACTTACAGAAGAAGAAAAGGAACAAATCTCTCTTTTCCAGCTGGCAATAAAGGTCCAGAAACCCCTATCAAAACATGTCATTGCATGATATAGTTTGGAGATTCTTACAGCCCATTAGCCTGCTTCGCTTGTGCCTTGAGTCAGCAGGGTTCATATTTTCTCAGTTACAGCCTCAAATATGAAGTGAAATAATGAGGATGGAACTGAGAAGGGCTGAGAAGCAGGATTAGTTTAGGAAGGTGAATCATGTGGATTATAATAAATAATAAGGAAATAAACATACAACTTTTATTTTCTGTTCCAAAAACTACAAACGAACCAAAAAATCCAAACAAACACAAGAACCTAAGCAATTCTTACTCTTTCATATCAGAGTAATGAAAATGAATCAAACGGAAGACGTTGCCTAGGAATGTTGAATTTTATGGTCAATTAGCTTTACTTTAAAAAGAAGCAACCAATGACAACGCCTAGGCAATTACGGTAGCTTGAGCTTTCCTGAATCTGTACTGTTGCCTCTGTCAGATTATAAAAAGGCACAATTCTCCAATGTACGGCTTAATCCCCCCCCCCCCCGCTTTTTTTTCTTTCTTTCTAAGTAGATCATTCTGTCATTCTGTTCGCTAGCTGCAGCTTAGCTTGCAAGACGACAGAGTTCCTCTCCCAGGTGCTGAACGTGTGGAGCTATCCATGGTTCTGACTCAGACTCCGCCGTTAGCAATTACTCTCTGCCTGTAACCAACCACAGACAATAGAACTGCAAACTCAGACAAATGGTCCTAATATGTCCACATACACGACTCTTCTCCACCGAATACATACAGAAACACAGAGTGCTATTTACACCCCATTTATAAAACACTTTTCTTCTTAATGAAACCCAAGTTCACCTTTCTTCCCAAGTGCATCAAAAACTCCAGAGAAAATTGAACAAACTGGATATTGTGTGGATTTAATTAAGGTTTCATGTATAAAGTTTCATTGCAATTAAGATTTCACAGCATAATAATACAACAGTAAATTATGGCAAGGTCATATGGCTAATACTTCTTTAAAAAATCACACATAAACTGTGAATGAATATTGCCTTTATAAGGTAA
Organism: Cheirogaleus medius; assembly: GCA_008086735.1. Taxonomy (NCBI): domain Eukaryota; kingdom Metazoa; phylum Chordata; class Mammalia; order Primates; family Cheirogaleidae; genus Cheirogaleus; species Cheirogaleus medius. The sequence goes on from VBSM01001562.1 coordinate 11,054,288, forward strand.
TAGGCATTTCTGAATACAGCTTAAAACACAAAGTTTATCTGTTATATGACAAGATGTGTTGATATGCAGAAGGGAACTGTGAATAATGTATCTATGAGTCTGATACCAACTTTCACACACTATTAAGTCTGGAAACCCTTGAATTCCACTTTTCTTCTTCAAGAGGAATAGTGGCTTCCTGCTCCCTGAAGTATTCTCTCTTTCTCTACAATTTTCAGAGTGGTCTCTGTTTGTTTGGGTTGGTTAATTAAATATATGATGGTTAAAGTTCCATTGTCTGTGTTACATATGAGTAAGCTCTGTGGGCTTCACATTTTTTCCAACTTCATTTAGCTTTAAGATTAGTTCTATTAAGGATTCAGTGTAAAATCACAGAACATTTTATAACCTATGTATTGTAATTGATTGATCTGAGCAGAAGATTAAAGGCATCCTGTTTCTAAATTACCCCAGTAATCGTGTTCATGCATTATACATTGGAACAGTGGAGACAAGTACATTAATCTATATTCAACCAATAATAGAATCAAACCAGAGGATTGTAATCATGGCTGCTCGCTGCCTGGAAAATTATACTTCCTCCCATCCCTACCCTCTACAAAAGCTAACTTAATCTTTTGTGTTGAGACCAGGTTTAATAAGTTGTTAGTATTTTTGAAATTTTTTGGAAGTCCAAATACTGAATGAAGCCCATAAGTTTAACTTTTGAAATCCTAACAAGTGTGCAACTTAATACTCAATACAACCGACTTATAGGCAAAAATACAGAATAGATTGATATATTCTTAAAATTACCCAATTATCCATATTACCTTAAATTAAGTTATTTAGTATTTACACATGTAAAATCTTTTTAAAAATACCTACCACAATAGCCATTGAATTTTACACACACATAATTCTGCATACAAGCTCACAGAATTAATGGAACCCTACTTAAGAAACCCACATTAGACATCATTCAAGCATCATATATTATTGTTAGAATCTTTAAGAAAACAATAGCAACCATCATTATGGGATATTTAAGTGGCATTCATATATTGACAGAGAATAGAAACTTTTAAAGATCAAATAAAGAATGTGTATTGTTTCACATTTTTTAAATACTGTGGAATATGAATCAATTAAAATTAATGTAAGGTTTTTCTCAATTTAGCAAAACTAGCTTAATGATCTGATGACCACAATGCAACATTTTAATGGCTATTTTAATGTAGTCTTCTATGGGGATCCTGGGTATTATCTTACTAACTGGGTCACATTTAACTGAAGAAACATCTGACTTTACAGTTACAAGTTAGATTCTGGCTTGTGTTATCATATGTAGCTCTAGAATCTCACAAGAGGCAGAAATTTCGAGGTCATCTATTAAAACAACTGTATTTCTGTGCAGCACAGAATAGTGGAAAGTATAGGGAAGAAGCTGTGTTCTAATCTGAAATTTCCCTCTGTAGAAGAAAATAATGAAAATAGTTAAGCTATGTTGTTCATAGCTTTATTTCCAAAATGAATATAACAATCCCGACCTTAGGTTTTGTGTGAAGAATAAGTAGGACAATGAATATATAGTTCTTAGCACAAAATCTTATATATACTGAGTATTTAAATAACACCTGTCATATAAGTACTCTAAATTTTAAAAATCAGTAAATTAATAATATTAACATTAAGATTAACATTAACATCCATTAAGGTTATGCTAATGATGTGTGTGTGTGTGTGTGATGACAAGTAAGGTATAGAATGGAATAGGTGAATCATGCTAAACCAAGTGATTTGTAATAATACCTTAGTGGCTGCTTCTAATATATTAACATACCTATATCGCATTAGAAAATTAAATATTCCTTCAGAAAATTTAGACACCTTTCTGATAATATACTTGATATGTCAGTTTTAATACAGTGGTTATTATTCACTTCACCTCAGATACCTTGCTGATAACATACTTCACATGTAAATTTTTATCCAAGTAGTTAATATTTAGATCATCTTAGCGATAATATGTGAATCTTACTATAAGAATAAAGTATTCTCTGTGAGAAATTAGGTGTTGGCAGTCCCTTCCCTAAAATATGCCTATTCCTGTAGAAAATAATCTGTTCATATGTGTAGTGTTAATATATTCATTAACAATTGACATATGAGATAGCTAGTGACCTAACTAACCTAAATTATTCTAATTTGTGAAAAAATACACCTATAAATTTGTTTGTTAAAATTAAAAATTATATAGATATTCTAGGTAAAAAATTGATAGAATGCATTGGTAAGACTATTTTACAAGGTGATTTATTTACTACATTTAATAAGTAATTTAGTGCATTGGTCAAATAAATAAATTGTTACATATAGCTTTTTTGAAAGTTAAGAGAGTATATGGAACTTCTTTAAAATCAGTAGATCTTAAACTTGTTTTAGTTGGCATCTCCACTCATAATCATCCCAATTTATTAATTTGTTGTATTCATTAAGTCTAACTTTGTTGATATTTGCATTTTGTGGAAATATATATATATATATTACTCTAGAGTTATACAAAACTATATTTTTTCATTTCTGGAATTACTTTAGTAATTTTTAAAAATGTGATCATTAAATTATTTCTACTTGATGACAGGTTTTATTCTATTATAGGAAGTCTATATTTAGTACTTAAGCAAATCTATACACAAGGAATCAGCTTTTCCCAAACTTAAATAATATGAAAGACATAATTTGGGCTTCCACATATGTTCATAATAAAGTAATGGGATCAAGGTTTAACTTCTCACTTTTAACAACTGTGTAATTGGACAAAATATAGAAAACAATGGTGCTCAGACACTGAATTGCCTGGTTTTGTTTTTCTTTTGTTATTATTTCATGAGTGTTGCCAAATTATATTGTTACTAGCATAGATTACTAGGGTAGCAGCATACTATTTCCTGAAAAAGGGGTGAAAACAAGATGTACCCTATGATCGCCCCAGATTACTGGCTAAAAAATAAGTTTTAAACCACAGTGCATTGAGTGAGAAACCAAACAGAGCACAATGGACTGTGTTAAGGAGATAAAATCCTGGAGAGGAGGAACCTGCACAGAAAGAGAGGTCCAGATATCTTCACAGGGGTCAGCTCAAGTCTGTCTGACTATTGATTTGAGCAAATCTGTGAGGAAACCACCCAAGACCAGGAGAAGAAACTAAGGAAAAGATTTACCAGAACAATTAGTAAAGCTCACACAAAACTGGAAATAGTTGCTATTCCCACCACCTGGAGTGAAAAACCTACTAATACATAGAGCACTGGTTATGGTCTTCAGAAACACATTGCATTAATAGAAGGGTAAAATCATGCCTTAAGTAGATGCTGCTCTACCAGGCTTAGAAGCAAGTTTGAAAAGGATTATACTGATAGGCTAATTTTGTGCCAGAAAAAGACCAACAATATATAAAGAAATGCCACAAATCAAGTACTACATGACACATAATTAACAATGTTCAGCATCCAACCAAACACCGTCAGGCATACAAAAAGGCAGGAAAGCATAATCCATAACCATAAGGAAAATCAATCAATATAAATAGGCCACATAGGATATAGATTATTTAGAACTAGCAGACAAAGACATTACAAAGTTACTATGAATATGCTACATATGTACAAAAAGGAGGAAGAAAACATAAATGTGATGAAGAAAAAAATAGAAGGTTGAGAAAATCAAAATAAAACATGCAGATATGATAAATATAACATCCAAAAAAGAAAAAGAATACATTGGATGAGATTAAGAGTAATTATACACTACCAAAATCAATCAATAAAATTGAGGACATAGCAATAGAAATTTTTCAAAACAAACCACAAGAGAAAACTGGGCAATAAAAGAAAAATAGCATTTTTGACCTGTAGGACAATATCAAGTGGTCTAACAAACATATAATTGGATTTCCAAGGGGAAAAAGGGTAATAATGCTAAATGTTTTCTAAATATAATAAAATATTTGAATTCAGAGCTCCATCAAGTTCAAGAAAGCCCAAATAGAAGAAAAATACACCAAGACACATCATAATCAAATTAATGATAACTTATGAGCAACATAAAAATCTTTTTTTAAAATTTCAGGATATTATGGGGGTACAAACATTTTGGTTACATGTTCTGACTTTGCCTCACCAAAGCCAGGATTTGAGCATGCCCTTTCCCCCATACAATGCTCATCGCATCCATTAGTTGTGAGTTTACCCACCCCCATTCCCCCAACCCCCAATTAATATTACTAGTGTGTGAGCACCTTAGTGGTGATCAGTTAGTGCCAATTTGATGGTGAGTACATGTGGTGCTTATTCTTCCATTCTTGTGTTACTTCACTTTGGAGAATGATCTCAAGCTCTATCCAGGAAAAAATAAGAGGTGATAGATCTCCATTGTTTTTTGTAATTGAGTAGTATTCCATTGTATACAAATACCGTTATTTTATTAATCCACTCATGGATTGACAGGCACTTGGCTTGTTTCCACATCCTTGCAATAATGAATTGTGCAGCCATAAACATTTGAGTGCAGATGTCTTTATTACAGAATGACTTTTGTTCCTTTGGGTAGATGCCTAATAGTGCTATTGCTGGATCATATAGTATTTCTATTTTTAGCTCTTTGAGGTATCTCCAAATTCTTTTCCACAAATGTTGTACTAATTTGCAGCCCTACCAGCAGTGTAAGAGTGTTCCTATCTCTCCACATCCTCGCTAGCATTTGTTGTTTTGGGATTTTTTGATAAAGGCTATTCTCACTGGGATTAGGTGATATCTCATTGTGGTTTTGATTTGCATTTCCCTA
>VBSM01001562.1:11059211-11070390 GCA_008086735.1 Cheirogaleus medius
TCTCTCTTCTTTTGAAAAGTTTCTGTTCATGTCCTTTGCCCATTTATTGATGGGGCTGTTTGATTTTTTTCTTGGTGATTTTTTTGAGTTCTACATAGATTCTTGTTACCAGCCCTTTATTGGATGTGTAGAAAGCAAATATTTTCTCTCATTCCGTAGGCTGTCTATTCGCTCCAATGATAGTTTCCTTGGTTGTGCAAAGCTTTTTAATTTGATCCAGTCCCATTTGTTTATTTTTGTTGCTGCTGTGATTGCTTTGGGAGTTTTCTTCATAAATTCTTTGCCTAGGCCAATGTCTGAAAGAGTCTTCCCTACATTTTCTTCTAGGATTCTTAAGGTTTCATGCCTTAGGTTTAAGTCTGTTATCCAATGGGAATTGATTTTTGTAAGAGGTGAAAGATGAGCATCCAGTCTCAATTTTCTTCATATAGTTATCCAATTTTCCCAGCACCATTTATTTAAAAGATATCCTTTTCCTCAATGTATATTTTTGTCTGCTTTGTCAAAAATTATATGACCATTTGCGGATGGTTTCATCTCTGGGTTTCAATCCTATCCAAAGGTCTATGTGTCTGTTCTTGTGCCAGTACCATGATGTTTAATTACTATAGCATTGTAGTACAGCTTGAAGTCTGGTAGACTGATAACTCCCAATTTGTTCTTTTTGCTTAAAATTGCTTTGGCTATATGAGCTTCTCTGATTCCATACAAAGCATAGAATTATTTTTTCCAGATCTGTAAAGAATGATGATGGTACTTTGATGGGGATTGCGTTAATTCTGTAGATCACTTTGGGTAGTGTGGACATTTTAACAATGTTGATTCTGCAGCCCATGAGCAGGGTATATTTTTCCATCTGTTTATATCTTCTACAATTTCTTTTCTTAGTGTTTCATAGTTCTGCCTGTATATGTCTCTCACCTCTTTCATTAAATATATTCCTAGATATTTAATTTTCTTTGAGGCTATTGTAAAAGGTGCTGCATTTTTTATTTGATTTTCAGCTTAACTGTCACTGGCATGTATATATACCTCTGATTTGTGTGCATTGATTTTGTATCCCAAGACTTTACTGAATTCATGGATCAATTCCAGGAGTCTATTGGTTGAATCCTTGGGGTTTTCTAGATATAATATCATATCATCAGCAAAGAGTGAGAGTTTGATCTCTTCTGCCCCCATTTGGACACCCTTAATTTCCCTCTCTTGTCTCATTGCTCTAGCAAGGACTTCCAGCAGTATGTTGAATAGAAATGGAAATAGTGGGCAACCTTGTCTGATTCCATTTCTAATTGGAAATGGTTTCAATTTTTCTCCATTCAGTATGATATTGACTGTGGGTTTATCATATATGACCTTAATAATTTTAAGGTATGTCCTGTCTATGCTTATTTTGTCAAAAATTTTTATCATAAATGTGTGTTGGACTTTTTCAAATGCTTTTTCTGCATCTACCGAGAGAGTCATATGGTCTTTGTTCTTGCTTTTATTTATGTGCTGTATTGCATTTATAGATTTGCATATGTTGAACTAGCCTTGCATCTCTGGTGTAAAGCCCACCTAGTCATGGTGAATTATTTTTTTGATATGTTGTTAGATTCAATTTGCTAAAATTTTGTTGATGATTTTTGCATCTATATTCATGAGGGATATTGGTCTGTAGTTTTCTTGTTGTGTCCTTTCCTGGCTTTGGTATCAAGGTGATACTGGCTTCACAGAATGATTTGGGGAGGATACCATCTTTCTCAATGTTGTGGAATAATTTCTGTAGTATAGGTATGAGTTCTTTGTATGTTTGATAAAACTTGGGAGTGTAGCCATCTGGTCTGTGACTTTTCCTTTTTGGAAGGTTTTTAATTGCTGCTCCAATTACTGTGCTTGCTATTGGTCTGTTCAGGAATTCTATTTCCTCCTCGGTGAACTTAAGGAGGTTGTATGTTTCCAGAATTGTGTCCATTTCCTCCACATTATGAAGTTTTGGGGCATATAGGTTTTTATAGTATTTTAAGATAATGTTTTGTATTTTCGTGGTGTCTGTTGTGACCTCTCCTTTTTCATTTCTAATTGAGTTTTTTAGAGTCCTTCCCCTTCTAGTTCTTGTCAATCTAGCAAGAGGGCTGTCAATTTCATTTATCTTTTCATAAAACCAGCTTTTGGTTTTGTTAATCTCTTGTATAGTTCTTTTGTTATCAATTTCATTTAGTTCTGCTCTGATCTTAGTTACTTCTTTACTTCTGCTAGGTTTGGAATTGATTTGTTCTTCCTTTTCCAGTTCCTTGAGATGGTTTGTTAGTTTGTTGATTTTTGAGCTTTCTGATTTTTGGATGTGAGCATTTAATGCTGTCAGTTTTTCTCTCAGGAATGCTTTTGCTCTATCCCACAGATTTTGGTAACTTGTTTCCCCATTATCAATTAGTTTGAATAATCTTTTGATTTCCCTCTGTATTTCCTCCTTGGCCCAATAGTTATTCAACAATAGATTGTTTAATTTCCATGACTTTATGAAGTAGTGAATATTTCTGTTGGAATTGAACTTTAATTTTATATCACTGTGATCTGAGAAGATACATGGTATAACTTCTATTTTTTTAAATTTGTTAAGGTCTGATTTGTGATTTGTTTTGGAGAAAGTTCCATGAACTGATGAGAAGAATGTATATTTGGCTTTATTTGGGTGGAATGTTCTGTAGATATCCGTTAGACCCTTTTGATCCAGCTCTGTTTAAGTCCATTATTTCTTTGCTTATTTTTTGTTTTGAAGATCTGTCCAGTTCAGTCAGTGGGGTGTTGAAATCCCTGGCTACTATGGTGTCATTGTTTATCATGCTATTTAGATCAAACAGGATTTACTTTATGCATCTGGGTGCTCCTAATTTGGGTGCATAAATATTAAGAATCGTTAAGTCTTCATGTTGGATCTTCCCTTTCACCATTATATAGTTGCCATCTTTATCCCTTCTTACTTTTGCTATTTTAAAGCTTATGTTATCTCAAATAAGTATAGCTACCCCCACTTTCTTTTGGCTTCCATTTGCCTGGAGGATTGTTTTCCATCCCTTGACTTTGAGCTGGAAAGCATCTTTGTGGGTTAGATACATTTCCTGTATACAGCAGATACTAGACTTGTGGATTTTTATCCACTCTGCCAGTCTATGTCTCTTCAGAGGACAATTCAAGCCATTCACATTTATTGAGAGGATTGATATTTAGGGTAGCTTTCTGTTCATATTGTTGGGTGAATTCCTATTGTTTTGTTTTACTCCTTGAACCATCATGGAATACAGGTTCTAGACTTTAACTCTTGAGTGACTTTACTTCAGTGAGTGGCTATTGCACTGTTCAGTGTATAATGTATGTCTGAGCACTCCCAATGGGTCTGGTCTGGACTTTGCAAATTCCATCAGTGATTGCTTATCTCAGAAGGTCTTTGTTTCTCTCTCATAGATGAAGCTTAGTTTTTCTGCGTATAGAATTATAGATTGGCCATTATTCTGTTTTAGAATATTGAGGATAGGTGCCCAGTCCCTTCTGGCATGTAAAGTTTCAGTTGAGAAGTCTGCAGTTAGTCTGATAGGTTTTCCTTTGTAGTTTATCTGCTGTTTTCATCTCACTGCTCAAAGGATTGCTTCTTTCATGTTTACTTTGGTCAGGCTAATAACTACACAACGTGGTGATTGCCTTTCACGTTGAATCTCCCAGTAGTTCTGTGTGCTTCTTGTATTTGGATTTCTAGATTTCTGGCCAGGCCAGGCATATTTTTCTCCAGTATTCCATGAAATAAGTTTTCCAGCCCTTGTGTATTTCTTCTTCTCTCTCTGATATGTCTATGATTCTTATATTTGACTTCTTTACATAATCCCACATTTCTTGTATGTTTTGTTCTTTTCTCTTGTTTCTGTGTTCTTTTTCTTCATCCAACTTGTTTAGCACATAGGTGTTATCTTCAAGCTCTGAGATTTTTCCTCTATGTGATCCATTCTGTTCTTGAGGCTTTCCATTGTGTTTTGTAGTTCCCTAAATGCATCTTTCATATCCAGAATTTCTGTTTGATTTTTCCATAGTTTTTCAATTTCTTTAGAGAATTTTTCATTTATTTCCTGTATTGTTCTTGTGGCTTCTTTATGTTGGGTTTCTATTTTCTCTTCAATTCATTGAGTTTTCTTATAATCCACATTTGGAATTCTTCCTCTGTCAGTTTAATCATATCATGTAAGTTGATATCTATTGATGGTTATTGAATGTTTTCTTTTGGGGTTGAATTTTTTTTCTGATATTTCATGTTTCCTGTGTTCTTTCACTGATTCTTTCTCATCAGGCTACTTTGTCGAAACCTTCGGGTGCTGGGGCTGGTTTATGGCCTTATCTCCAAGTCCCCAAAGGGATGTTTTTTGACAGTGCTGGGGAGATGCACTCTGGTCCTGTATTGCCTTAGAGGTGTTGTAGCCTGTTGGGTTATCTATGACCTGTTTTCTTCACCTCTTGCCAAAGGAGATTAGTGTTTTGACCCCTTGCTTAAGCTCCCAGGTGGTGAATCACTCTTGCATGTGTGACTCCACTGTCCTCCAATAGTTTGAGATGGAAGGCACTGTATTGAGCTATGGGGTTACCCTTTCTGTTGTTGCTTGTAGTTTGCATGGAGGAGTTGGTTATCAAAGCATTCCACTGTCTTTATGTTGGGCTCTAAACCCCCAAATGGGGTATATGAATGCCCCAATATTTGTGAAATGTCTTGTCACTTACAAGGATTACTTGAGCCCTATTGCCCCTTTAGGTAGGGTAAGAGCAACTGGTACCTGCAAGCCTGAGAGCATATACTTCTGTGATTGCTTGATCTGCTGCTAGCAGAGAACTGCTAATATGTTATTCAGGACTCTTTCACCACACTTGTGAGGCAGCTCCCAGTGGGGCATGTCAATTGGTGCAATTGCTGAGGACTCTGGCCAGGATTTTCCTTCCCAGTCTACAAGCCCCAAAGCTGGCAGCAGCCCGGGTACCAAGGGCAAGCCCTAGTGTTATGTTCTTATCAGATGATCAAAACCAGCCCACTGAACCGAATCAACAGTCTGCCCCCTTTTGCTTAGTTCCAAGGTCCCACAGAGGGCCAGTAATGCATAGAAAGCGACTTTTTCCCCTTCTCCCTTCCTCCAATGGTGGAGTCTGCCCTGCTGGGCTAGGGGAGGGAGGCTGCCTGAGGCGGCCATGCATCCCAGCCCAAAAAAGGGCTTCTCTGGTTACTCCCCACCTCCAAGGGTATGGTTTACCTCAGCAGTGTGAAAGACAAGAGGCTGGACCAAGTTAGGAATGCCACCTGAGGCCGCAGCCAGCCTCAGCCCAGAAAGCAGTTTTTCTCGTTACTCCGTCCTCCAAGGGCAGGGCCTACTCTGCTGGGCTAGGGCAGAGGCATTGCCTGAGACCATTGCCTGAGCTTGCCCTGCTGGACTGGGGAAGGGGTGGTGCCCAGAACCACAACATGCCACAGCATTTCTAGGCTATGGCCCCCCAAAATGGCAGCTGTCCACCCACAGAGTGCCAGAACTGGAGGTGACTGTTGAGGGGCAGCAGGTTCTGGGTTTGGCAGGCTGTCTCAATGAGCCACTGGCTGTCCCCACTGCTTCCTTGTCCCACTGTCTCACATCAGTCTAGTAGAGGGTCCTGCACTCTCTGTCTCACCCTGAGCCAGCCTAATCTTCTGTGGTTTCCAGGGGCAGAGCCTCCCTTTCGGTGTTCACTTCCTTTGTTCTGGTCCGACTGGCCACCAGAGGCAAGGTGCCTATCTCCAAACTCCCTCCTACGGACCCAGGAAGTGTCCACTCAGACTAGTCCCTTCCCTGCCCAGTGTGGCCCTAGCACAGAGCACTGGGGAGTTCAAAATGTTTCCCGCTATTGTCTCTTCTCCACATAGCCTGTCATCCCATGCCACAACTTTACACTGACTTCAGGAGCTTCCCTGACTGAGTGGATGTGGAGGTTGGTGGAGGAAGAGTCACCCTCCTGTGAGTCACATCACACTGCCCTGGCCAGCCAACATGCCTGGCCGTCCCACCTTCTAGTCCCTATTGTATATCCTGTACTCTCCAGACTTTGTGGTCAATTCTCCAACTCACCTCTTTTTTTTCCAGCTCTGTTTGTCCCATGCTGCTTCTCTGCAGATTCACAATGCTGTTCTTGTGGGAGAGCGATCCATTCATGTGCAGCTGTCCGTGTTCTTCACCTCCTGCTCTGGGAGCAGAGAGCCAGGAGATCACCACTGATCTGCCACTTTCCTCCAGTTGCCCAACATAAAAAATCTTAAAAGCAATGATAAAAAAAAAAGAGAGACTACATTCCACACAATGGAGAATTTTCATTAGAATCCATCCTAGTAACAATATAGTTTGGCAACACTCATGAAATACTTAATAACAAAACAAAAACAAAACAAAACAAACAGCTATTAGCTGTCAATATAGAACTCTTTATACAGCCAAAATTATATTTTATGAATTAAGGTAAAATAAAGACTTTTTGAGACAAAAAAGAGCCAAGAGAATTCATTACCAGCATGCCTGTGATAAAATCAGTGTTAAAAGAATACCTTCTAGAAAAATAAAATCATATCAAAAAGAAAATTGGATTGACACAAAGTAATGAAGATCACAAGAAATGATAAATCTGTGGGCAAAACAAAAAAATTCTCCCTAAATTTTAAAAGGGTTTTAAAAGATATATGAATGTTTAACATAAAACAGATAATAAATTGTGAGGTTTACAGCAATATAGAGAAGAAAATGAAAAATATACTCTTGCGAGTTTCTTATAATACATGTGAAACAGTATACTATTTGAACTTACATTGTAAGAAGCTAAAGATATATTTTGTAAACCTAGAGAAAACACTATAAAACCAATAAAGATATATAACTAATGGGCCAATAGTAGAAATAAAATGGAATCTTAAAAAATCCAAACAAATGCAAAAAAAGTGAAAAGGAATCAAGAACAGATGGGACAAAGATAGGTGTCTAATAGATTGAACCCACCCCCTAATTACATTGAAAGAGAATAAGCATATTAAATGTAACTAATCTAAATATTCCATTTAAAAGTTTGAGTATGTCGGCCTAAAATCAAAACCCACTATTTGTTGTCTACAAGACATCCACTTAAATTAAAAAGACACAAATAAGCTTAAAGTCAAATGATGCAAAAATTATAACATGCAAACTCTATTTGAAAACAAAACTGGAGGTAGCATATTAATATTAGACAAAGTGGATTTCAAAACAAGAACAATTTTCAGAAATAATGAGGGACATTTCATAATGATAGAAACATTAATCCTTTAAAAGTATATAACGACCTTAAATGTGTATTAACTAATAATGGAGTTTTAACACATGAGTCAACAACTAATAGAAGTTATATATACTTATGATGAATATTATTAGACCACAAAATGAGATACAAATATGTACTGCAAGGAGAATGAACATTAAGACTATGATGGTAAATGTAAGGACCTGTATGTTGTACAAATTTGTAGCCTATATAGCCTGGTTGTGTAGTAGGCTATACCACCTAAGGTTTGTGTAAGTACATTTTAGGATGTCTACAGAATGACAAAATCACCTAATGATGCATATCTCAGAATGTAGCTACATTTTTAAGTGCCACATGAATATACTTATAAAACTCACTGAATTAAAAAACTTTAAATAATAAATTTTATGGTATATACATTATATATTATTAAAAATATCATTTAAAAGTTTTTAAAGAAAAATTTTTAGAAGGGAAAGGAGAAATAGATAAATCCATCATTATAGTTAGAAAATTTAACACTTCTGTGTCAATAAAAATAGAACAAATAAACCAAACTTCATTAAAGATATAGTAACTTGAACATCAAATTAAAGCTATTTGACATTTATAGAACACTCTATCAGAAATCAGAAATCGCATTTGTTTTAAGCGTTAGTGGAATAATTACCAACCTAAGCGATCAACAAGATAGGCTGTATGAATGTAAAAATATTTAAATCATACAAAGTATGTTCTGTGGCTAAATTGAATTAAATTAGAAAGCAAAAAGGAAGATATATAAAAATCCCCAAGTATTGAGAAATTGAAAAATATACTTCTGTATAACCACTGGGTTGAGATAATGGCTAGTGCTTTGGTTTGAATGCTTGTGTCCCCTCCAAAATTCATGTTGAAATGAAATTCCCAATGCAATAGTATTAAGAGGTGCCTTTCAAGGATGATTAAACCAAGGGGTCTCTGCCCGTATGGATTTGATTAGAACCTGATAAAAGGGCTGGAGGGAACTATTAAATAGCTAGCCCCTTCCAGATGGCATTGTGTTATAGCAGCACAAACGAACTAAGGCAGCCAGTTTATGTTCCATATTGGCTAGGCTATAGTTTTAAGTTATTTAATAGAACAATAATTGAGGTGTTGCTGTGAAGATGTTTGTAGATGTGATTAAAGTCTACAGTCTGTTTGCCTGAAATAAGGAAGGAAGATCATGCTCTATAACAAGAATGAACTTGATTCAATCAGTTGAAAATCTCTAAAAGCAAAATTAGGCTTCTCAGAAAAAATAAATATTAATAAATTCAATCTGTGAACCACAGCTTCAGCTTGCACCCAAGGTTCCAGCCTGCTCTTCTTGACTGCATGCTATGCAATGTAGAAATTACTTAGCCAGCCATCACAATCATGTAAGCCTATTCCTTTCCTTGCAATTGATTTTTATATGTATTTATAAATAAATTTATCTCTGTATATGTACACACACATATATTTCTGGTGGAAATCACAAATAAAATTAGAAAATAATTAACACAATGAGAAAGAAAAATGTGACATATCAGAATTTGTGAAATGGAAATAAAGATGGGCAAAAAGGGAAATTTATAGCATTAAAAGCTTATTTTTTTAAAAATGGTGTCAAATAAATAATTTAAACTTCTCCTTTAGGAAACTGAAAAGAAGATGGAGAAGGAGAAGGAGAGCAGGAGAACACAATACCCCCGGAATGTGCATAATTATGGAAATAATAAAAAAAGATAAGAGCAGAAATAATAATAAATCATTAAATATGAAATGTCCAACTTCAAATCAAAAGTTTAGTTTATTATATCTCAAACAAGAAGCAATACAAGCAATCAAAGTATGCCCCTAAATTATTGACACAGTTTTTCCATCTTTATGGTAGCTTGTTTATGCCAGCAGTGAAGAAGCCTGGAGAGTGAGTGGCGATGAAATCGAGAAAGGCATTTACCACAGCATGTTGAGAATTGAATATTTTTCCTTGAAAAGAAGTGGTCCAAAGCTGGAAGAAGTGGTCATCAGTTGGTGCAAGGTCTGGTGAACATGATAAATGAGAGAGAATTTCCAAGTCCAACTTCTGTGGTTTGAGCAGCATTGTTTTCTGTGACTTGCGGTCTTGCAAGAGGATTGGCCTGTCTCTGTTTACCAATCTTGGCAGATTAATCATAAGCATCCTCATAATTTCATCCAATTGGTTGTATTAGACATCCGCTGTAATCGATTGACCAGGTTCCATCAAGCTATAGTGGATAATACCAACGCTAGACCACCAAACAGATACCATTAGCATTTTTTGATGACTATTTGATTTTGGACTGTGTTTTGGCACTACATCTTTATCCAACCATTGCGCTCCATGCTTGTGATTGTCAAAAAGAATAATTTTTCATCACATATAACAATATGCTGTGGAAATGATTTGCTTTTATGTTGTGACAGCAAAGAAAGGCAAACTTCGAGATGATTTCTCTTCTGATGCTTGTTTAATTCACGTGGTACCCATCTATCCAGCTTCTTTACCTTGCCGATTTGTTTCAAATTGTCCAATATTGTTGGAATAGTAACGTCAGACCTTGTTGCTAATTCATGCTTAGGTTGAGATGGATTTGTTTCCATTCTAGCTTTCAGCTCTTCATTATCCACCTTGGTTTCAGGTCACCCACGGGGCTCATTTTCAAGATTAAACTCACCAGAACAGAACTTCTCAAGCCACCGATGTAGTGTGCATTCATTAGCCACAGCCTTCTCAAACATTTTATTGATATTTCAAGCTGTCTGCTCTGCATTGGTTCCATGACAGAACTCATACTAAAAAATAACATGACATTTTTACTTATCTATGGTTTCACAAAAATTGCTCTAAAAAATATTTGAAAGATAATCACAAGCCAAAGCGTGCATTTGAAATACTGAGGATATGCCTTCACCATAAAAGTAAAATAAAAAGCGACAGAGTGAAATGTCAGAAATATCAACTGTCAAACTTAGTACTTAAGGAAATCACACATTTCATACTTAATAACCTAATAAAATAGACAACAAAAATCTATAGAGAAAATCATTGAAAACTGTGACTGTCTCATTGAAAAGATCAACGCAATTTATAAACCTCTAGTCAGATGAATCAGTAGGAAAAAGAGAGTAAACAAATGATCAATATCAGGAATAAAAAAGCATCAATATTTCATATTCTATAGTCATTTGAAAAATAACTTAAAAATTTATGAAAAAGCTTTATGCCCATAAATTTGCCAAATTAGATGAAGTACACACTTCCATGAAAGACATAAATTAAGAAAGTTCACTCAAGAAGAAATACGTGATCTGAATAACCCTATAATTATTTTAAAAATAAAATTTGTAGTTAAAACTTTCCTTAAAATAAATTCCAGTTACAGAAGGCTCCACTGGTGAATTTTATGAAACATTTAAGGATCAAATATTACCAATTCCAAGCACAATTTTACAGAAAGAAGAAGAAGGAAAAATACCCAAATCACAATAACAGCAATCAGATACTGCAACCATATGAATAAATTACAAGAAAATAAATCTCAGACCACTATTTTTATAAACATATATGCATTTCCCACCTCCCCAAAACATTTAGAAAACTGAGTGGAGTTTGTCTCAGGAGTGTAAAGATGGTTTAACATTTAAAAATCAATGTAATTCACCATACTAACAAAAAAAGATATATATATACACATATACATATATATACAATCTTCTTATATAATATATATAATCTTCTTTTTTTTTCAAGTTTCAAATAATTATATTTTAAAAAATACACTATATGTCCCAATGACAAGATACAATGAAACAGTTGACCACAAAAAGGATTAATTTTATAGCAGAATAA
>VBSM01001562.1:11070490-11095778 GCA_008086735.1 Cheirogaleus medius
CAACACTAAAGTGCGACTGTGGAACACTAGTGTTCAATGAAAACTTAAACACATAGAGATCAATGTTTTTGCAACCTGGGTACTAAAAATAATAATAATATGAATAATATTTTAGAAAATACATTTAAGTTTAAAATCAAGAAAATTACAAAAGTAGTTGACTATAATCTTCTTAATAGTTGTAGGAAAATGACAATAGTGAAAATTAATTTATCATTTAAATAACCTTTAGTTAAGCTAGGAATATAGAGAATTTTCTCAATATGACAAAGGACACCTATGAAAAGCCTCTTTTGAAATCATATTTCAGAGTAAAAAACTGAATTATTTTCCCTCTAAGATCAGGAACAAGGCAAAAATCTCGAAACACAACTTTTATTTAACATTCCACTGGAAGTTGTGGTTAGTGTAGTGCAATAAGGTAGGAAAAATAAATAAAGTGGTTACAGATTGAAAATTAAGAAGTAAGACTATCCTTATTAACAGACTAAATAATTGTTTGACAGAAAATACTGATGAATTCACAAAAACACTTTATAACTAATAATTGAGTTTATCAAGTTTATAATATACAAGGAAAATTTTAAAAATAAGTTGCATTTTTATATGCTAGCAATGAATATTTGGAAATATAATTTTAAATGCAAAACAATTTAAAATACCTTAAAATTGTAGAATGCATAGGGATATATTTAAAAATTATAAGTAAAAAGTACACACCAAATATTACTAAACAGAGCTGAAATAAATTAGAGACATAAATAAATGGCAGGATATGCAATACTCATAGATAAAATGACTTAGTGTTGTTATAATGTCAAGTTTTCCTTAAATTGATCCATGGGTTCAATGTAATCACAGTAAAAATCCAAACAGATTCATTAAATAAATTAATAAGACAATTGTAAAATTTATATGGAATTCATAAAAGCTAAAATAACCAAAACAATTGTCAAATATTGGAAAAAACTATTTGTAAAGCATATATCCAGTAAAGAACCTTTATATATCCAGAATATAAAGGCTTCTTAAAAGTCAGTAATGTGACAATAAAAATTAATTAAAATGGGCAATATATTTGAACAGACACTAAAGAAGATTTACTAAGATAGTATATATCTTAAGAGTTCTCATGAAAAGAAGAAAGAGAGAGAGAGAGAAGGAAGGAAGGAAGGAAGGAAGGAAGGAAGGAAGGAAGGAAGGAAGGAAGGAAGGGAGGGAGGGAGGGAGGGAAGGAAGGAAGGAAGGAAAGAAGGAAGGAAAGAAGCAAGGGAGGAAATAAGTAACTATGTGAGGTGATGTATATGTCAATCAGTTTGATTATGGTGATCATTTATAATGTGTATATATATCAAAACATGAAGCTGTACACCTTAAATATATACAGTCCCTTAAATATATACAATTCCCTTATCTCAATAAAGCTGAAAAAATAAGAATATATAAGGATGGCAATAAGTACTTGAAAATATGGTCAACATTTTTAGCCATTAACAAAGCACAAATCGAAATCACAAATCAGTACCACTTCACTCCCAAAAGAATGGCTAAAATTTTTAAAAATATGTTTGACAATACCAAGTATTGATGAGGATGTGGAACAGCTAAAATTCTCATACATTGCTGGTAGCTATAAAAATGGCACAGCCACTACTGAAATAAGTTTCTTATAAAAATTATAAAGTTTCTTATAAACACAAAGTTAAGCATATATTAAATATTTTATCATATGACCCAGTATATACCTATACAAAGACTTGTATTTTAACATTTATAGAAGCTTTATTCATAGCCCCAAATTGGAAATTACCTAAATGTTCAACAACTAGTGAATGAAGAAAAGAATTGTAGTTTATTCATACAATTGAATACTACTCAGGAATGAAATGAAACAAACCATATTCATGCACTTGACAATATGTATGAATCTCTAAAGCATTATCCTAAATGAAAGAAGTTAGTCACAAAAGAGTTCAACTGTGTGATTTCATTTAAATAAGATTCCTTGGCCAGGAATTCTTTTAATAAAGGGATATGTTCTGTGAAGTTTGGATTCAATTGAGGGGCCACACTTGGGGATCTGGAGGGCCACATGTGGCCTTGAGGCCACAAGGTCCCCAACTCTTAATGCAGAGAGGACAGAGGGAAATTGGGGAATGATGGAAGTGTTTTAAGTCAGAATTGTGGTGGTTATGTTTATACAGTTGTAGAAATGAAGCTGAAAACAGGAGATATATTAAAGATTTAAAATTCATAAATTTCATCTTATAAATAAAAGTTTATATATTTATTAAACCTAGTACAGTATGTAGTATATAGATTCAATTTTTGTTGGATGAGTTAATGAGTAGTCTGAAGATAATTGTGTAACAAATTTAATAAAAAATTTAACAGTGTATATTTGATATATTGTCACTAATAATGAGTTATTCACCTCCTGAAAAGAAAACACTAAATTAAAGTTGAAGGGAAATAACAACATGTATAAGAGTTATAGCTTACTAATTAACCATTAAATCAACATACATTCTCTTTATTAAAGAAAGAAGCATGCACATCATATTGTTGCCATAGGTTATATTATTACACTAAAATAGTATATTTAGTTTATCTTCATTCTACTTCTTGGGTCCACATTTTAAGGTTTCAGACTTTTATCATCTCATTTCTGGATCATCAAAGCCTAAATTCTTTCCATGTTCTCTGAATATTATCACTCTAAACCACCTTACTGAGTAATATCACATTTATATTCTTTTTTTTCCCCTAAGATGTCCATGTCCTAACACATTCATATTCTTAAAAAAATGACATTTTAATTGTGTTCATATTTGAAACTTTTAATAGTTTTTATTGCTTCTTGAATAAAAATCTAAGTTCTATTTAGTATTCAAAGTCTCTACATTTGTACCCTTCCTCTACCCATCCTCATCTCCCACGACAACCCTTAGTTTCACTGTCATTTATGGTTCAAAGCCAAACATCTTCCCTTGCTATTAGCATTTTATATTTCTTCTACTTCCACCTCATTTTTCCACATGTAACTCAAATCCCACCATGTTTATACTTCCCAGGCTACTCTAGTCATTGTTTAACTCAGCCTCTCATGAACCCGCAGGTGTATTTACTCTTTGC
Organism: Cheirogaleus medius; assembly: GCA_008086735.1. Taxonomy (NCBI): domain Eukaryota; kingdom Metazoa; phylum Chordata; class Mammalia; order Primates; family Cheirogaleidae; genus Cheirogaleus; species Cheirogaleus medius. The sequence goes on from VBSM01001562.1 coordinate 11,073,626, forward strand.
TATCCATTAGGGAACTTTCTTTGCATTGCTATATAATACTTTGAAACTCATTTAATTTTTATAACTTATGAGGTATGCAGTTTCATTTTTTGTATTAGTATTTTACAGATGTGAAAACTAAAGTTTAAAAATGTTAAGAAACTTAACTGACATAACATAGCTACCTTATAGCAGAGTTATGATAAGGTATAGAAAAGCATGGATCTTGTTTTATAATAACTTGATAATTTCCGCAATTCCTGACATAATGTTAGCATTAAATAAGCACTTCATAAATATATTTTGAGTTGGTTGAGTAGGGTTAAGGGATATGCCTTTTATTTTTAAGAAGGCATTCTACAATAGTTTGTGGTTTTAAAGTAGTAACTGGTTTTAAAGTAGTAACTGGTTTTAAAGCAGTTCAAGTACTTCTGACAAAATTATGGGCTGCCTGATGAAAGTCTATTTGTGAGAGAGATCAAGGAGCCTTTTGGGAAAACATTCAGCCTAAGTGTAAAAGCATAAAAAGTTTATTTAGTAATAAAACTTTTTATCATTAAGGAATACATAAATATTTCAGGCTACTGTATGAAAGTCAAGGACTAGGGTCTTAAAGTAATGCAACTTAGAATTTTGCCTCTTACTAAAAATAGTAGCATATTTTCATAGTTCTGTCTTAGGAGATTTGTTTTGAAACTCACAAAATTTAAAATCAACTTTCTTGAAGTATAATTGATAGAAAGCAAAATGTATCTATTTTAAGTGTACAATTGAAAGAACTGTTTAAAAACACTTTACTTTTAAACATTCTCATTATAGGTCCACATGCTTTTGTAACAAACAATGCATAGTGATCTCATAGACTTTCCCCCAGTTTCTCCTGATGATACCTTGTTCATAACTGTACTACAATGTGTGGTCTGTGGAAAGTACAGTAAAAGGGACAGGTATCTCTTGGTGTGCTAGGGGTCCGAAGAGCACCCTCAGGCTTGTTGATCACTAGAAGGATTCACAGGACTCATTATGTTGTTATACTCATTGTTACAGTATATTACAGTGAAAGAATACAGATTAAAATAAGCCAAGGGAAAAGGCACATGGGTGAACCAGGTGCAAGCTTCCAGATGTGGTCTCCCGTGAAGGAATAGGAGACAGGTTTAATTTTCCCAGAAATGATGTATGATCACATCTGTGAAGTATTGCCAACCAGGAAATCTTACCCAAGACTTGGTGACTAAGGTTTTCACTGGAGATCAATAAGGGAAGTATGCAGTGCCAATGTGACTGATCTTAGCTATTCAGGATCCAGAGCCCCAGATGTCAGTCTGATCCAGCATTACTCACAGCCTCAGGCACACAAAAACACTCCTGTCAGGCAAGATGTTTCAAAGACTCAGAGATCAATTTCTAGGAGACAAGTCAAGGGCCAGTCCTGAAGACTGGCCTTTCTTGGGAAAGTGTAGAATTTGAAAAACCCAGGCAGGTAATCCTTGGTTCTTGACCAATCCAGGGTCTCTTCAGAATGAATTTTCTTATGACAATATTATGGACTATTCTTGAAAGAAAAAATTGAGATCTGCAGAGACAGAGAGAGAGAGAGCAATTCTTATTTGAGATATAATCTAGCACAGTGTATCACAGAAGGAGAAGGGCTTATTGGCAGCCCTAGATACTTCAAGTGATCTCAGAAAGTTAGGATAGAGGACAGAAATGGAAAATTGTGAACAAGCCTCATTATTCCAATCCATACCTCTTTCTCCATAGTCCTCTGTGTAATTTTTCTCACAGGTTTTAGATTTCTCTTTCTTCATTTTAGATACACATCCAGTTCCTTGGAGACCATGCACTATTTATTCCAATATTCCTAATATTGGGCTTGCCATCTGGCACATAGTGTCCAATCAACATTGTTATAAGAAAGAAGGAAAGCTTATAGGAAAGCATACTCATTCATATGAATGAATGGATGGAAGGGAGGCAAGGTGGATAAAAGGAAGAAAGAAAAATAAGCACAGTGGATTATTAGAAGGGAATCAGGACAGATGAGGGAGGAGTAGGAAAGATAGGAGAAAATGGGGATAGAAGAAAGAGAAGATGAAAAGATGAGAAAAAAAGAAAAAGAAAGGAAGGGGTGAAGAAATCAAGGGAAGAAAAAAGGAAGGGAAGGAGGGACAGAGGTGGGGATAAATGGAGAGAAAGAAGAAGAAAGAAAAGATAAAGAAGGGTGAAAAAGAACAGAAAAAGGATATTGGAAAGATGAAAAGAGGAAAAGAGGGAAAGAAAAAGGAAGGAAGGAATTATAGTAACCATGAGCTCACCATAGCCCTTCCAGAAGATGGCCATCCCTACTACTACACAATCCAATAGCCATTTAAAACAGCACCACTCAAAATCCACACCAACACTCCCATCCCACATAACATGAAAGAACTATCTAATTTTCAAGTACCGTTAAAAATCTATTTCTAAATAAACATAGACATGTTTCATTCAGGTTGATTATAATCATAGCATATGCTTGGTACTATAAAGGTGTCTAGAAATAATGTATGATGAACTGATATCCATTTTAATGACATAAGGAAGCACAAATATGCATATGAAGTAACATGCTTATTGGCAATATAAAATCAATTCCATCTTGAAATTGCTAAATGGAAATATATATTTGCAATTAAATAGCTTGTGCTTGACTATAAATCAAAGATAATCATACTTACAAGTGGTGGTTATTTATGGTAAAAGCAAAACCCAGGACTTAAACATGCAACTGCCTATGCATCAATATTTGTTTTTAGTGCCTTTTCCTTTTCAACCTTCTCTGCACCCACTTTAAAGGGAACTTCCTGCTCACGAGTGAGACAGGTGGAGAACAGGGACTGTTGTTTCTCTCAGCTCAGTTTTACAGCTAAGAAAATTGAGATTGAGAGATTTGCTTTAGGTCACAAAATGAGTTCAGTTCAGTTCATTTCCCAGCCTTGTAACTAATACATGAATCTCATGCCCTTCCTAACTGCTAAAACATACTCCCTCTTCCAAATCTGTTAAATTTCTAAATTTGATAACTAATTTGAATGTTTCTTTTTAACCAACACTGCATATCTAAGCCATACTGCATATTCAAACACATTTTAGCAATGGTTTACAGCACTTTGGATCTTGAAATTCTTTGAGATGCTTTTGCCCAATGTGGACACATTTAATCTTTTCAAAGACAAATTCCCGTTTCTTTTCTCTAATTTGTCCTAACTGAATATCCTATCTCTTCTTGGACAAAATATAATTATGCAACTGTATCACAGTAATATTTTATTTCAAGCCTTCTGCACTAAATTCTTTTACTGAATACTGTTAATGTATTTTATAAAGAGAGAGAGTTAATCTAAATAACAAAAACGTGGTGTCTGCCCTCCACTGAATTAGTCATTAACATTGTTAGCTCAGGATAGAATTAAGCATTGGAAATAATTCTCATCAACTACATAGATTCTTCCTACTGTATTTTTGAAGATTTAATTTCTTACCATTTTTTATCTGAATTACTATTTCATGGCATGTCACATAGCAGCAAATAATACTGGATCATTTTCCCCAGCAGATCATTTTTTACTGTCATTTTTCATTTTGCTATCAACTATAATCTAAAAAATGAATTCGGGTAAGAAATTCCTCTTTCAATTCTTTTCATTTTTGTTTCATGATATTTTGTCATGCACCATTATGGGCCAAAATGGAGTTTCTTCTACCTAATCCTGGCAGATACTACATTATGAAACATGCTGAAAATAAGACCAAGAGAAAGGCGACATTATACAGACAGGACTCCTTTGCTCTAAACAATTGTTCAAATAGTCCACAAAAGAAACCACCTTGGACATTATTTTTTTCACGTGTGGCATTTTCTATGTTAAGTTTCTGTAATAATCATTCAGGATAGTTCTAGAATTTGGCACCATTAACAAGGACTTTCAACATCAGTGTCTGTATTAAGCAATGTAACATTGGCATTCTCCTGTGGAAAATCAGTTTATCTCATTGGCTTTGGCAATAAAACAAGATTAGTAAGTGGTGGAGGAGGCAGTTCCTTCCATGGTGTGATTGGAAGTGTATCTGTTAGGATTGTACTTGGCTGCAAGCAACAGAAAACTCTATACTAACATGCTTGACTCAGAAGTCTGTCAATCTTATGCCATAAAAAAGTCTCTGTCAGTCCTGGGCAGGACAGCTCAAGCATATGCTATTAGAGATGCAGAGTTGTTCCATCTTCTGGTGTACTATTTTTCTCATGTTTATTTCATCCTAGCTGCAAAATAGCCACTGCACCTCCAGGCTTTTAACCAGTATTCCAGGCAAAATGAGTAAAGGCAATAACAAAAAGAGGCAAAAGTGCAGAAATGGATATACCAGCTGACTCTGTCTCCTGTTTTTAAATCAGGAAAATCTTCATATTCTCAGGAAACATTCCCTTATGACTCTTTGATGAGAACTATGCACCAGGGCCACACTCAACTGGAAAGGGACTAGAGAGATACTTTGGCAAGTTTTGTTTGATATCTGAAATCCTACCACACAGTCTTTTTCCTCTCTGTCAAATGTAAAAGTCTCAAGAAAATATATATGTGCTCAGGCTGTGAAAAATCCTCATGCTATACTCTTTCTCACATAATTCCCCCTAAAACAACTTTGACAGAAACACTTGTGTAAGATGTTCAGTGACCCAATGTTCTAACTATTAAATTTTCAATATTTAAATCAAAAACATAACTGCTAATAGCAAAATTTTAGAGATATAGTAGGAAATCATTTAGAGGAAATTCTATCTTTCTAAGGACCCTCAAGTTATGTTACCCCCCCCACACACACACACACACAAACAGGACTATCTCTCACCTAGATTATGATCTCCAAATAGTTTCATTTTCTTCTATTCTTTCTATATCACACCAAGATAGCATAATGATTTGCTACTATTATTCTCACCCAAACTTAATGTCAAAAGTTAATCAGCCAAGGGTCCACCACATGGTGGCTCAGTAGATATGAGCAATATTTTTGCTGCTTTTTCAATCATTCCATGAACTCAACATGATTGTATATAGTCCACGATTCTCTATTCAGAAAACATAACTATAATTTGGGAAAAGAAGAATACAACATAGCTACCGGTGCAAATGTTTTGGCCATCTGTAATTGTACATAAACCCGTTTTGTTGTTAAGCTGTGTAGCTTTAAGAGCCATTACTTTTTCAGTGAATAAAGATCCAATTAAAGTTATAAAACATTTGCATATCCCTATGGCAGGTTGTTGGAAGAGAATAACTGGGTTGCATATCACTATAATTTTAGTTTAAGTTATAATTTTTACAAAGCTGTGTGTTCTAACAAATAGTTTTCTGTGCTTCTACCTCTTTGTTTTTATAATTTATTTAGTGAAGGCAAAACTCATAACTACATTATTTGGGAAAGATTAGTTCATAAATATGCAGAGATTATTCATGGGAGACAAGCATATATTAGGTCATTTGACATGCAGCAGTATATTTCAAAATACAAATAAAATTTTAAGCAATTTGTTATTTATAGTTTGTGAAACATTTGAAGAAAGACTCCATTAGAGTAATTGTGTTAAATATATGCTACATGTAAGTACATATCTTAACATCTTTTTTTTATGTTTTTGTGTATCTTAACATCTTTACAATTTACAAGCATACATCTAAATGAAAGGAGAAACAAATAGACTCTATTTAGCTTAATGTAGTTGCTATGATCATTAAATTTACTTTATGCTTTTGGGCATTCAATGGGAAAAGGCAAATGTAATTTCTTATGTAATTTTTATAGTTTGATACATACTTACTATTTTAAGGGAAACTGATATTCGGGAGTGTTAAATTTAAAAATTAATACATTATATGGTTATTTGTCCCAGAAACACATACAAATGGCTGCAGAAACACAAAATAAGAAGAGAGAAATTCTAGGCTAAGGATAAGGAAGTAAGTACTTGAAGGATTAATAGAATTTTGATCAGTAGAGAGGGGAAGAGATTTTATAATTTGTTAAATAGATGCTGTTTCATATTTCATAAGACCCTTTTATCAATTACATTTAATTATTTCAAATCACTGACCTTTTAACCTATGATTTGCTTTTGAGAAATGCAACCAAATGTAATTATTCTGATTGCAAATGATATAAATATCTTTAGGTGCATTCAAAAGAAAGTGGTCTTGGAAATTTTCCTCACAGGAAATAGGCAACACCAAAGGTTTATTTGTCCACACAAAAAACCTGGGTGACCAAAGGCTTTTGTACTTTCTAATATCTGCTCTACAACTGTGCTATTTTCTCTTCCTGAAATGTTATCTTCTCTCATCTTAGAAAAAAAATAAAAACAAACAAAACCTCATTTTGCAGGGATCACCTCAAATATTTGTTACTTCCCCTGAAGCATTTCTTGTTTATATACAATTGGTATCTTCCTAAATTCCAATGTGTAGGTGTCTCAGAATTTCATTTTTCTTTGAGTTACAGTTCTCTTTTACCCATATGTCTTATAAAATTGGATTAGAAACTTCTTAAGGACATTTTCTATATTTCTCCCCCTGCCATAGTCCCTAACATAGTGGTATATACATAGTTGATGTACAATAATAATAGGCTGACTGTCTGAAATTAAAAGATAATGAGTGTCTGTGCCTATGATCCAGTCCATTAAGATTCATTCTAAGTCCTTAGGTATCTTTTTATTCTGAATGTTGAACATTTTGAATAATAAGTATCTACTGACCTTGGATATCTTGAGGAACACAGTTTTGGGAAACTTAAAGGGAAATGGAGAGTTAATTGGATTTGATAAAGGGAGCTAACAGATACTCATTATAACACCAAGAATTAGTACTTTGAAATGGAAACTAAAATAATGCAATTCTCATATTTAACATTTGAAAAACTTTATAAACTTTATAATCTCTGTTAGAGCCCTTGGTCTATCATGGAAATACCTAAAGTGACTATGTTGAGACTTAAAGTTGAATGATATAATACTTAATTTTCCCAGCCCCCTAAAACTCATCTTGATTAAAGAGACAATGCATGGGGCTAGACTAAGATGGAAGTTTGCTGAGAGCTGGAGTACTCTGCAATGGTGGAATTTATTTGTATGGAAGTACACTCACATTCACTCTTGTTAGCTGCTCGCCATTGGTCATCTCTGTAGCTTCCTCCACATTAGTTCCCTCAACCATCACACCAACTTCCATCACATGCTCTAAAACACATGTACAAGAATGTTCATAGGAGTCTTGTGCATTGTATTCTCAAACTAAAAACAATCCAGGTATATAGTAAGGGCAAAATAGTTAGATAAATTCTGGCATATTAACAAAATGAGATCATATGTATCATCAATACTAAATGAACTAAAGCTATAGGAGATCATATGAATGAATCTCACAAACATAATATAGATTGAAAGAGATTGGACCCCTAAAAATGCATATTTTAGAGTTTTATTTATAAAAATTTTTCATATACTTATATAAATTATAAATATATATCTATATATAATGAGTCAGACAGAATCAATTCTGGTGTTTATGAATACATAATTAATTAGTTATTCTACAAGAGAAATTAAAGGAATATTTACTATAAGATACAATTCAGAGTGGTGTATACCTTTTGCAGGAGAGATGGGAAGGGATGAAAAGTGACAGGAGGTGGCTCTGAGTTTTGACAATGCTCTGATTTCTTGACCTGTGATGGTATTAATATGGATGTTGACGTTTCTTTGTTATAAATCATGGAACTTTACAAACTCATTTAGCCCATTTTCTGTAAGGATTTAGCAATAAAAAAAGATAAGTACGTATTTACAATTAAGTTAAAGGAATATCACTCCTGACCTTTTCAAATAAAAATGCTTGTTTTCAGTTTTCAAATTCCATTTTCTATTACCAAGGCTGAACCACTTCAAAACCTGTTTTACATCAGCAATTAGGTATATGCAATACTTTTTTTTAAATCCTAGATCACAATATACACTTGGGGCAAACAATAACATGCTTTCTGTGTACAGATGCTCTTTGACTTACAATGAAGTTATGTCCTGATAAACTCATCATATGTTGAAAAGATCATAAGTCAAAAATGCATTTAAATATACTTCACTTACTAAACATTATAGCTTAGACTAGCCAACCTTAAATGTGCTCAGGACACTTAGATTAGCCTGCAGTTGGGCAAAATCATCTAACAGAAAGCTTATTTTATAATAAGGTGCTGAATATCTCATGTAATTTATTGAATTCTGTACTGAAAAACAGAATGGTTGTGCGGATATTCAAAGTCTGGTTTCTACTGAATGCGTATTGCTTTTGCACCATTGTAAAGTTGAAAAATTTTAAGTTGACTATTGTAAACTGGGGATCATCCATATTTTAAAACCAACTTCTGGGCATAAAAATTGCTTTTTTACTTATTACAAGCTATGCATTTTTTTTCAGCAAGTTGAGTTTTAAAAAGGATGAAGCAGTGGTTTGATAACTGTTTTTCTCATGTAAAAGAGATATTAAGAATATCCAGTGTCTTTAAAAAGAGAGTATTTTCCTCTTGTTCTTTGTGACTTTATTTCATACTATAACTTGTTAAAAGTCAATTTCCAAGGTGCATAAAAATAGTAATTTTGAAAATTTGTTTTCCTATCTGTCCTTCAGTGCAGTCAGAAAAAAAACTGTGGTGGTGGTGACAAAGGTCAATGCTAAAGGTAAGACAGTCAGTGGGTTGAGAATCAAGGCAGCTACGAGTGCCAGAGGAATCCATTCTGATGCCAGGTCATTCTGATAATCTCCTTTTATCAACGGTTAGCTCAAGGGTTTGTATACAGTTTAAAAAAAAATTAAATAGTAAATCCATCTTCTATTTTAGAATGGCCAATGAATGACTGAGAGAGAAGAATATCAGAAGAAAAGAAGATGAACAACCTAATTATTTTAGTTAATGCCCAGGCAACCTGGCAAGCTACAGTTTGCTCACAGATGCCAGTCCCCTGGTCTGTGGCAAACAGCAGGAAAAGTGTCTGTCCTTACTACTGTTTAAAGAAGTGATTCTTAAACTCTGCTATGAATTTTAATCAACTGAGGTGCTCCAAAAATTCCCAGTGTTCAGGCTGTACCCCAAAATAATTAAATCAGAATCTTAGGGAGTGGTACCAAGGCATCTATAAGTTTTTAAAATGCCATTGCCAATGCCAATAGCCATTCAGATTTCATATCTAATAGACATCTCAGAGGAAGGATTTTATAACTGATTGACAGGAAAAGAAAAGTGATGAGTCAAAAGTAGCTATTGTGCCATGAGCAACAAAAGAATATCAATCTACAGGATGTGCATAAAGATGTTCTAGACAAAAGTTCAAGTAAATCTTTACAAACAGTATGTAAAGTTGAATCCAAGAACTCATTTGCATGATTTAAATGAGTTTATACATCATTTAAATTAATTAATGCATTCATTTATAGGTTAGACTTCTGAGATATAACATCTGCTGGATAGTTAGTAGACATCTTAGCATTGTTGATGTGTATGATAAGGTGAATTTAACTTCTGATCTGACATATTTTTAGAAAACATACATAAAATATTTTCTATCTCTAAAATATTTGAGCTTTCAAAGCTTCCACATTCAGAATTGGCAAACAAAGTTAATACTTATATTTTCAAAATCCATATGGCCTCCTTGAAGGCAAGTGTGGAATTAACTTCACCTGAATCACATGGACTGAATGGGAGAGGGTGGTTTCTAAGAAAACTACTGTTAGAATGATAGATGGATAGATAGATGGATGGATGGGTAGATGGATGGATGTATGCTGATCTGGCATAGTAACACATATTTCTTTCCCTCCCTCCCTTCCTTCCTTCCTTCCTTCCTTCCTTCCTTCCTTCCTTCCTTCCTTCCTTCCTTCTTACTTTCTTTTCTTCCTCCCTTCTTTTCTTGCATTCTTATAACTATTTATGAAATGAATAACATCTGACCCTGTTCTAAATAGTGGAAAATATATCAATAAAAAAACATAATCCATTACTAGAGGGAGATGAATCTAGTGACAAGATAATTGAAAAAGAGTATGACAAGTGAATATAGAGGCATGCACAGGGTACAATGACAACAATGAAGAGGGGGGTTAAGATATCTGCGTATGGTGTTTGGGTTGATTTTCCAGAAAGATAAGATTTGAAACATTTCTATGAAATGTGAGTAGGAGTTAGCTAGGTGAAAAGTGGAATGAAGGCTTTATGAAAATATGCACTAGAATATTTAAGATGTGATTAGGAGAATGGGGCAGTCAGGTAAATAGTGGTCAGTTTGGCATGGCTTCTTATCTGTGGATGAGTACCAAGGGAAGCTGGGAAGTTAGTACCAGGACACATGCAGGATCTGATAAGAAGTTTGGGTTTTATCCTAATGGCCATTGCAAGATTTGCGTTAGGTAAGGGAGAAGAAATGAGTGTCGTTACACAACTATAGGAGAGGGAAAAAGAAGAAAGGACAGAAAGTTCAGCAAACTAGTAAAAGGATACTAATAAGACTTTCAAAGAAATATAAGGTCCTGCATTAGGGTTGCAACAGTGGGGATGAGAAAAGAAGACAGATTTGAGGCAGCGAGACGAGGAGACCACAGAGGTTGAAAGAAAACAGGAAAGAATAATAAAGGGGCAGTGAGTGTGGCTAGAGTTTATAAAAGAAAGGAGTAGTAAAATGTTAGTGGAGCAGAGAGTTAGAACATTATGATTAAAATGTGTGGGTTGAAATAGGGATGTTCCAGTTTAATGGAATAAGAAGATAAAAGAGGAAGGTTGCAGTGAACTGAAGCACTAATGGAAAATAAGGAAGTGGAGATTTTCAAAGCCATAATGATGAAGGTAACAGAGTATAATACAATAGCTGAGCAGAGGAGTGAGGTGACCTGATAGTTTTTTGTAAGATGGAAGGAATTATAGCATGTAAATATATCTAGGGGAAAGAGCCAATGTGCTGAGAGAGATTAAATATCTATAAGCCAGATGCAGAGAGCAACACTGAAGAGATTAGTTCTGATTTTAAGCACTCTCTCAATTTATACCCTTTCCTCTCCCACCTCTCCTCATTGTGCTATAAACCACAGCCTTGTAGCTAAGAAAGAAATTTTCTGAACCCTTTCAGGGGCATACTATTAATAACAGCTATTACTTACCTGTTTTGTCCTTTCTCCATAGCACCAACTTTTGGATCAGAAGAGAAATGTTTGCGGTAAGACTTCAGATTTGTGTGTGTGTTTTTATTTCTTTTCTATTTTCTTTTTTTAAAAAACAAACAAACTTCTTCTGCCCTCCAGAATGAGGAGAAATGGCTCAATGACCCTGTGGTCCCCTATTCCTAAGGTAACTAGTAAGATATTAACGTAATATGTGATGGTGACATTACTAACATAGGGCTCCTCACCCCCCCCCCATAACTTAGTAAAGCAGGTCACAAGTGTCCTTTCTCATAATAGTCACAATGTCAAAGGCAAATGTAAATAATACCAGGGGAAATGGATCTACATATGGCGTGTGATTTGATTTTTCTTTAATTTCTTTATGGGAAATGTAATTTGATAGCAACTGGTGCTATGAAGGTACAGATGGTGAGTTTCAGGCAGATCTTATTCCCTGCAGCGACAGAGTCCAGCTTGCCTTCAACAGCTGTGATTGGCCTCCTCTGGCCTCTTTGAAGTTAGGGTAAAAGCATTACCTCTAAGTCCTTGGTGTTTTTGCAAAAAGAATGGAATGGTTTATTTTTCATTCATTACTTGTGACAGGAAACTGAAAGAGGAAGAGCTGGCCTCAATTCAGGAGAGGTAGCAATTCTAGAAGAAAGTCTTATCTCCCAGGAGAATGAGCAGCCATAAAGGTGTGCATAATTCAAAGATCATTTTGTAGTTGTATCAAATGTTTGGCAGGAGTCAAGTGATAAAATTCTTTTAATTGGTCAGTTAAATGTCCAGACCAGCTGCAATTATTTCAAATGGTTCTGTGAATATAAAGCAACTCCATGAACACATGGCACCTCTAAAGCCTGCTTTCCCCCAGAGCCTTCTTTCCTGGCAAGGGGACTTAATTAAAATGGAAGGTGCTGGCCGCTTTATTGCCCGATAAGGCTTGTGGCCAGCCTTTGCTATCAGATCTGAGAGTTCTGACAGCTTTTCGCCGATGATGCTAGCTGCTCAAATAAGGTCTCTACAAGTAAGAATGGGTTAGATTAATTTTTTTTTTTTTTTTTACCCTTCACTCACACCTTGCTTTGTAAAAACCGAAGCAGTCATTTTTATGCCAATATAAAAGGTTAAGTTTCATTTTCAGGCTCCTTTTCTCCCCTGGATTCTCAGGAAGAGAACATGAAAAGTACTGGTTTATGAAAGGGATATTATTCTCTTTCAGTTTTTGTCTGGTTGGAGGGAAGGCTTCAGTGATAATTCTCGACAGAACTCAAAATTTGGCATTTGAATCCCAAGAGTTAGTGTACATTTCTGCTGGGAAACGTTTGTACTCTCACATCAGAGACTTGACTACAACTTTTTCTCTCCCAAAGTTAAAAGCTTCTATTGCCCAAAGTCTTTCCTGTAATTGTACATATAAACTTTAAAGTACAAAACCTAGACCACCAAGTGATGACTTTGCTTATTTTAATTTTCTGGAATCAGTTTAATGTTTAATTCCATTAATATCTGCTTAATATTTAATGAGTGACTCAGTAGGGTACATGGCACTCTTATAAGCTTCCAATCCCAGCGAACATACAAATATGGATCAAATTAGGAGAGTAAATAGATCGTAGCAAAAGACAACAAAAAAATATATCATTTATCTAAATAAAGCCTTCTCCCATCAGAATGCCTTGGTCTAGTAGTCTAGCACCATTAGCAGAAGTCTGGGAGGGGAATGTTTAAATCTGTGAAAGAAAAAGAAATCTAAAAACTATGAATCCTTTCATAACTCAGATTGGAATAGTGAGGTATAATTCCAATTCAATTTAGTTTACTTCAATTAAATAAAGTTATTCATTATCTATTATGTGATAGGTAGTAACTGAACTAGGTGCTGTGAATCTGAATGTTAGCAAATATATCCAACTGAGACAGATGCCAAATACACCTTTTTGGAAGGGTTTAATTCATTAAAACCCAACTTTGTATTAACTATTAGCCAGCCAACAGCTTACCAGAGTTTTGGAATTACAAGGCTCAAGTAGAGAATAAGATACATGCACCAGTTTAAAATTCCTTTGTACAGCTGCTGTAAAATTCCAATTTGAAGAGCTGCTAAATACAGATAGGAAAAATATACAAGAGAGCCATAGAAATGCTGGTAATCACAGCTACTTTTCTAGTCATAAAACTATGAATATTCTAGGAATGAACTCCCAGAGGACATGGGCTATATCCTATTTATCTATATTTCAAAATTCTATTACATATAAACACTCAATACATGGTTTATCAATTTGGAATAATTGAATGAATTGGTGGATTTGGTAATAAAAGAAGTAAGCTCTTAAAAATCAGATAATTCCTTTTTTTCCTCCTTTTCAGTACTCATAACTTTAGCAACTTAATTAACTAAAGCATAGGTTTGTTCATTTGTAAATGAGAATAAACCATACCACCCCATAGCATTGTTATGAGGATTAAAGGAGAGAATATGAGCCAATCATTGAAACAGTGCCTGGCACATATAGACTGAATTAGTATCAATTATTGTGAATATCGATCTTGCTACTTGTGGCTGTACCATCTTGTCATGTGGAGAACTTTTAAAAACAGGCCAGGTTCTACCTTCCAAGATTCAAATTAATTGTTTTAAAGTGAGGCACAAGCATCTCTCTTTTTAAAAAGCTTCCTAGGTGATCCAGGTGGTTATAATGCAAATCCTGGGCAGAAAATCACAGGTGTAGGAGAAATACATGCACACAGGCTTTTTTCCCTTAAAAATATGAACTATTCATTAAAAACAGACAAATATTCTATGAGTTAATTTTTAGTTGTTCATCCTGTCATTCTCCATGTATTCCTGAGGTGTTACAATTAGGTACCCTCTTCTCTTGGAGATTTGTTCATTTTCCATCTGAGTGTTTTGTTCACTCCCACTAGACTATAGAGATCTCTATTCAATCTTCTGGTGGTTCAGTTTTTCTGAAGATCAATTCTGAGTAAGAATTGAGTACTCTCATCTCTTTATTATGGAATCATAGAAGAGTCAAAGTTTGACAATACAGCATTTGATGACTCAGGTTCCTAAACAATGGATCTATTCACTTTATTCGTTTTTCTATTAGCCTGGAGATATATGTTCTTTTAGAAAGTCAATTTTGTTGTGTAACTTGTAGACCATCCATTATAATGCTTGAATTTCCGTGATACTTATGACCAAGATCTGAGTGTGCAGTTTTATTTTATTATACCTTTCATGACTGAGAGTATGGTAGACCCTTCATTGTATACCATAATCCCAGTGGTTTGTTAATCATCATCTTCTGAAAACTATGTCATAACTTAAATGTATAAGTTGAACTTTGTAAAGGAAATACTCAGTGCTTTATTTTATGAAGAAAACAACTGTCTCCAAATGTATGTTTTGTTAAATTCTATTATACAACATATTTGCTTAAAGATAGTTATATCTATTTATGAGAGTTATAAATATACTGAACAAAATATGTAGCATTTTCATATTTGCATAGAAATATAAAGGTTATTGGTTTGCTGCTATCAATGTGAAAAAACATATAAAGTTTATTTTTATTACATTAACCCTTTTCTGGATTTTTTTTTTTTTGAGGCAGAGTCTTGATCTGTTGCCAAGGGTAGAGTGCAGTGGCATCATCAGAGCTCACTGCAACTTCAAACTCCTGGGCTCAAGTGATTTTCCTGCCTCAGCCTCCTGAGCAGCTGGGACTACAGGTGCACACCACCACAGCCTGCTAATTTTTCTGTTTTTAGTAGAGACAGGGTCTTGTTCTTGCTTATGTTGGTGGCAAACTCTTGAGCTCAAGGGATCCTCCCGCCTCCCAGAGTGCTAGGATTACAGGAATGAGCCACCATGCCTGGCCTCTTTTCTGGATTTTCAAAAGTAATTTTACTTACTTTTATCAGATTATTTTACATCTATGATGTAAATTTTCCCTTTTAACTTTGAAACCCTTCCTCTAAAACACTGGCTCCCAGCATAGCTGTCATTTCTTCCACAGGACTCTGTTCCATATTTCTGCATAAGGCACTGCTATCTTGAGGAGACTTTGGCCTCATCATGCTACTGTGAAATGGTTACTAGGTGACGCTTACTGTTTTTCTCTCTAGGCTGTTTATTCCTCTCTAACATTCTTTTCTTAGATACTGAAGTGGTCAGAATCTCTTGGCACTTAGCAGTGTCTTCTCACTTCTGAGTCCTGGCCAAAACCCACTCGCTTTACTTGCCTGCATAGATATAAGTTACATAGCTTGATTTTGTTTATGTGATCACAGAATTTATGCTTCATTTTGTTAAAATACATATACACACATACACACATGCCATATCCAGGAATGGTCACATAAGGCTGAATTTTTATTTGTTGCATTGTGTAATTTCTTCTCTCTATATTAGCTGGATATATTCAATTTGGTACAGTTATGGGTTTTATTTGCTTGTTTGCTTAATAAGCCTCTCTTGAACAGTGCTAGGAATACGATAGGTCCTCATGGACTGGCTGGATGGGACCAAACTAACTGTAATTATATGTTCCTCTAAATAAGTGAACTAGATTTGCAAACTTTGGCAACATTTATACATTCTTCCCATTAGGTGAGAATATGGCAGCAAAATTGTCATTGCTAGGCACCAAACAGAACTATGGAGTAGTGATATCTGGCAGTACCTTTCGGGTAATACATTGTCAGTTCAGTTTATCAGTGAGGACATGTCTTCAGTCTAAGTCTAATGATCCCTAAGAATCTTGTTAGCCTCATAGTTTCTTCTTAATGCTAATAGCTATTTTTATATATACTATATACCAGGAATCGTGTTAGGAGCTTTGCATAAATTAACTCTAATCTTCTTATGAAACTGAAGAGGAGTGTGTTATAATTCTAATTTTTCAGCTGAAGTCATGCCACACATCTAGTAAAACCCAAGGTGAAGCTCCTTGGCTCTATCATGTTGCCTTGGGGGCATCTGTTCAGAAGCACACCAAATTCCTCTCCGGGTGTTTGATTTTAGTGGACATTCAGAAAGCAAGGAAGAATTTACTACATCATGTGTTGCGATGTAGTAAAAAAAGCTCTGGTGTCAGAACCAGAATTCCTAGGTTCAGTTACACCTCCTTCAGCCAATTTATGTTTTTATTTTCTTATTCTTGAAATGGAGATAATTTGTCCTATTTTCCTCCCCCTTTCTCTCATAATAGATTCGACAGCCAGATGCAGTAGAACATATGAAGAAACTTAGTAAAAACGTAAAGTACAAATTTAATACTAAATATATACACAGACTCAATTAATTCCAAGATAGAAATACATTATAGTATACATGAATAACTTGAATAGGATATCTATGTTACAGAGACACATACGCACAACTTTGACATATGCAGAAGCCTGAAATGAGAACTTCCTCAAATAGAAAAAGTAGACGACAGAAGTCAACACTGTTACTCCATGAGATTCATTCACTAAATGCATAATGAATAAGGAAAATTGGAACAGCAAGAGCCAAAGTGATATTCAGTATTATCATTTTCTTAAATCATATTGTTTCGGACGATACAATGAAATTTCTAGACTTTGAAAAACACCAGGCAATACCTATCTTTTTATATCATGAGGTAAAGAATAATATAAATAGAGCAGCTAGAAATAAAGACCAAACATGTAAGCTAAAAATAGAGATTTTAGTCTTGGGGATTCTAGTTTGAAAATAACTTAAATCACAAAGGAGGTCATGAGCCATATCTACTTGATTCCAACATCTATTTATTACAGTATGTTTTAAAATATTGCGATATTTGATTTCCTTTAACTGAAAAGAGTAAAGTCACACAAAATAAAAGCTTTTAAGAAAGTTTATACCTGAAATTTTAAAATTACTTAAAGTGTTCCACAGTTATACGTCAATAATTAAAGTAGATTTTTAGCATCTTACTATTTTCATATTATCTTTAATAAAGATATATTGATTAATCATTGAAAATTTTATTCCTGATAGTTTTTTAGGGATTCCTATGTGATTTTTATTAAAAGAGAAAAATCTTAGGTATGGAAAATGCTTCTACTAGGGGTCTTTGAAAAAAGTCTGAGAAGATGTGATTTTTATGTTTTGGGAAATGACTTTTCACCTGAGCAGTCATCCGTTTGCTTTGCTGCCTTTTCTATACTCTTGCCACCAGGTGGCAGTGGGACAACACATAAGGTTACCATGTAATTTCTCACATTTTAGTATGAAATGGCAAAAAAAAAAAAAAGAAAAAGAAAAGACGGAGTGCATTACTGAATTAATCATCAAGGACTAGATTGTTAATATGAGGATGCTCAGATAATACAGGAAATACCAATTGATACACTGTATATACAATAAAGTACACTGAAATACATGTATAAACACATAAAAAAGCATGACAGGATAATTTACTCCTATTTAGATAGTAAAATCATTATCAATGAACATGTTTGAACACATTTGCAATGGTAGCATATACAGTGTTCAAAGGAATAAACCATTATTGAAATTAAAACAGAAATAGCCAGAAATTAATGACTATCAAAGCTATTGCAATAGTACTCATAGCCAAAAAGAACTTCAAAGATCAAAGATGCAGACATGTAAATGTCCCCAGATACTCAGAAAGACATATAGGAAATTCATGCCATTCATTGTCTAAACATGGACCCTTTTGAGAATGTGAGGGCCTAATTATCATGACTGGCACCAGGACTGTCCCAAGCAAACAGGAATAACGATAAACCTATAGATACAGAATTAAAATAAGGTTTATTTATGTCTCTTGGTGTGTGTGTGTGTGTGTGTGTATGTGAAGAGAGAGACAGAGAGAGAGAGAGAATATAGAAAATATTTCACTTCCATAATTCTTCTAGCCATGGAACACATTCATATGATAATTTGCTTCTTGTGGAATATGCTTTTTCTCCCCATTCACCTATGTAACTTCTCTTTTTTCTTCATATCTCAGCTCAATCACTATTTTTCTTTGTAAAAGGAGGACTTTTCTGTCTTCTCAGATTAGGTCAAATCTCCCCATTATAGGCTATCCTTATGGCACCATGCTTCTTCAATCCGTATTGCTGTTAATATATTTTGAACTCTACAGGTTTGAAAATAATTCTAGTTTTGATCAGCACTTATTCCTCTACCCAACTGCATGGTCATATATATATATATATATATATATCTCCAATAACTGGGTATACAAATTATAACAGTTTTTTTTTCTTTGATTTGTAGTAACTGGCCTTAACAGTTCAAGGTGAAAAACTTCAATTCCCCCTCTATTACTACTTAACGAAATTTTGTCAAATGTCTTTGTAAAGATAAAAATATCATTTTGAAAGAAAACAAAATCTATCTTTAAAAGTCACCTATTATTTATAATTTCTAAAAACTGGAAGCACTTGGCTTCAGTTATACAGCTGACCTCATATGCAGAGAAATTCACATCATGCACAACAGCTGTTTCGTTTTCACATGATGTTAGCTTTTAGATTCTTAACCTGAAGTCAAAAGCTAGGCTTCAGTGCTTTGCTGCTTACTCTAAAATTATATGAGTATTTTGTGTTTGTGTGTATATATGTGTGTATTTTATTTTTACTAAAAGAGTATATAATTTTCACTAAATTCCTAAACAGCTATGCTATAGAAGCATATAGTAGAATTATAATTAGGGGAGAAAATGTTACGACAGTCCTCATGTAATTAAACTGCCTCAAAGTAATATTGATCATTTCTGTGGTCAGCATATGGCTGTACAACTCATTCTGTTGTTATTGTTATTTTCAAAAAGTCAAGGACAACACAGGCAAAAGCATGCATTTCTTCAAACATCAAGGCAATTGAAATATTTTATGGCCATTATAAAGCCTTTAAACTTTGAAAACTGCAACTATGAAAGGAAGAAAAATTACCTTAGTTTTAGAACCACCTGCCAAAAACACATTTATCCAGGTTTTATTAACTTTGAAACTTGAATAATTTGATTCAAGACATGGATTAAATTCACTTAGCATTTTCTTCACTTGTAATTAAAGAGCACAAAAATAAAGTCCTATATTTCCCTGTTTATCTTATGCTTAGTTGTTCTATCCGTTATTAAAAGTGTAATATTAAAGTGTCAATTTTTCCCTTCAATTCTGTCAGTTTTTGCTTTATGTATTTTGAAGCTCAGTTGTGGGGTGCATATATATTTATAATTGTTATATATTTTTAATGGATTGACCCTTTATCTTTATTCTTTTTTTTCCTAGTAACAGTCTTTGTTTTAAAGTCTGTTTTGTCTGATATTAGTATTGCCATTCTAGCTATCTTGTGGTTGCTATTTGCATGGTATAACTTTTTGTATTCTTTTACTTTCCATATATTTATATCCTTGAATCCAAAATGTGACTGTTTTAGATACTATATAGTATGATACTGTTTATTAATCTAGTCTGTCAATCTTTTGATAGGATTTATTCCTTTCACATTTAAAATTATTATTTATATAGTTGGATTTATATCTGCCATTTTAATTTTGTTTTCTATGTGTCTCATGTCTCTTTGTTCTTCTGTTCTTATTTTACTATTTTCTTTTGCATTAAGTGAATATTTTCTAGGGTAACATTTTAATTCATTTAATTACTTTTATACTATATTTAAAACATTTTCTTAGGGCTTACCATATACATTTAACTTATTAGAATTTACTTCAGATTTATAATAACTTATTTTTAGTGAGATATAGAACTCCTGTATAGCTCTGTTCCCTCTTCTTCATTTGGTGCTATTATCATCATACATATTATATCTATATATGTTACAACCACTACAATGCATCATTATAATTGCTACTTTATGTGATTTTATATCTTTTAAAGAAATTGAGATACAAAAAGAGATCAAGTATACATTATAGAGTTTGTTATATTTTATATTCTTATTTAACAGTTCTGATTCTCCTAGTTTGTTCCCGTGGATTCAAATTACCTTCTGATGTCTTTTCATTTGCTCCCCATCTCCTTCCTGTGCATTTATTGTCAAACATATTATATTTTTATATGTTTTAGGACCAAGAATTCAATTATATGTGTCTTGTTTTGTACAATTGCTTTTAAAATTAGTTAAGAGAATAAAGGAGAAGAAATACACATTTTTACTGTATAGTTATCCTGGGCTGACAGTGGTTGTACAGCTCTCTTTTCCTAATTTTTCTGTTAAGCTGTCTGCCTCTGTTGGTATTATATTACCTGTTAGGCTCTACTAATTGCCAGATGATTGTTCTATTGTTTTAAATAATGCCTGTGGGCACAAACTGCTCCACAGTCTTGTCCAATTAAATCCAGGTCCCTTTGTAGTAGTTTTTTTTTTTTTTTTTTTTTTTTTTTTTGAGGCAGGGTCTTGCTCTGTCACCCTGTGTAGAGTGCAATGGTGTCATCATAGCTCACAGCAACCTCAAATTCCTGGGCTCAAGTGATCCTCCTGCCTCAGCCTTCTGAGTCACTGGGATCACAGGCATGTGTCACCATGCCTGGCTGATTTTTTTTATTTTTTGTAGAGACAGGGTCTTACTCTTGTTCAGGCTTGTCTGCAACTCCTGATCTCAAATGATCCTCCCACCTCAGCTTCCCAGAGTGCTGGGATTACAGGTGTGAGCCACCAAGCTGGCAGAAGTAGTTTTTGAAGCCAGTCATTGAGGATTTTTTCTTACCCTAGTAGGGCTCTTCTTAACTGTCCCTTTTCTTGATATACGAGCTAGCTTACAGATGAGCTGTTATGGAGCTACTAGCCTCCTTTAACTGCTTACTACTAAAATCTCCATTGTCTTCAAGAGTGCCCTTAGGTTTGAAATTTTCCACATGCTGTAACAAATAAATTCAGTTTCTTTGGGGAGAGCTGTAGAGTACCTTGTTCTTATGGCCTGTTTCTTCCTCCAGGCAAAATCTGTGTAGTGGGTGTATCATGGTCTGCTTCTCCAGAAATGACAGCCCTGGTTTATAAGGAGGATACTGGGCTGGTGTGAGAGCCTTGGGTTTACTTGGCTTGCTTTTCCCAACATGTGACCCCACCCTGTGAGCAAGACAGGTGAAGGTGACTGGGGTGCCAGGATCCTTAGGCTGTCACACCACCTCATGAGAGGAGGCTGGTTGGAGGAAGGGAATCCCCAACTTCCTGTCCACACTTAGGGATTTAGCCTCTGCAACACAGAGCTGGAGGCAAGGGGTGAGAAATGAGGTGTCCCTTCTGGAGAGATAAGATATGCCCTATTTAGAAGCTGGGAGAAGGGAGAGACCCCACCCCACTTTCTTGGCCACACTTGCACATAATGGAGCTTCTGTCACACTAAGGTGGGGTTAGAGAGGGAGCAAGTTGTGGCTCAAATTCTGCAGACTCACTGTTCTTCCCAAGACTTAGTAGATTTTCTTGAATAAATATGTCTTCATTTTCCATATGCCCTTACAACAGTTTTCAGAGACTTTAAAAAATGGCTTTTTACCACCTAACCCTAGTGAGAATGGCCTGTATCAAGAAATCTCAAAACAACAAATGCTGGTGAGGATGTGGAGAGACAGGAACACTCTTACACTGCTGGTGGGACTGCAAATTAGTGTAACCTTTGTGGAAAAGAATTTGGAGATACCTCAAGCAGCTACAAATAGAAATACCATTTGACCCAGCAATAGCATTGTTGGGCATCTACCCAAAAGAGCACAAGACATTCTATTAAAAAGACATCTGCACCCGAATGTTTATGGCAGCACAATTCACTATTGCAACGTCATGGAAACAAACCAAGTGCCCGTCAATTCATGAGTGGATAATTAAAATTTGGTATATGCTCACGATGGAATATTACTCGATTCTAAGAAATGACAGTGAGCTAGCACCGTTTATGCTATCCTGGATTAAGCTT
>VBSM01001562.1:11104298-11133171 GCA_008086735.1 Cheirogaleus medius
AAAAGTACAGACTAGAGACAGCTTTCTGCTCCCCTTCCCCCATCTTCTCTAATATTCATTTGGAAATGAACATTACTTAAAAAAAATAAGAAAGCATGGTATGTAAAAATTTGAAATTATTCCACAAATCCTCTGCCATCTTGTGCTCTTTGTTACAGAATTGCTTCTCATAGTTATGGAGTTAATGGGAATATTTAATTCTGTCATATGCCTTCTAAACTCAAAACCTGCTTGACTTGTTATTAAAATCCCTCTTGGAAAATTTTTCCCTTTCTCTTTTCAAAAGTGATATTGATGGAGAGCAATTCTTCCTAAGCAGATTTGGAGGGAAAAGTGTGAGAAATCTATACATTTCAAGGTCTGAAAATCTAAATCTTCCAGAGACAAGGGCCTTATGATATCTTTAAGATATCCCATGGGGAACTGAAGGCTTCCTCACCTACATCCTGCTTCCTATGCCTGGATGCTTCTTTTGGCTCCCCCTGGATGCCCTGGAATGGCTCTGTCATCTCTTTGTAGTTCTCTAACCCCAGTGGTGCCTCCCAGACAATGCTCACGTGTGACAGCACGGCAGATCTGGTCCTTCCCTCATCTCTGTCTCTGCCAATTAGTTCTGTTAGAGAGAGTTTGAAATACAGATCTGACTACAACATTACATATCCCATATGTGTTTTTTTTCATATTGATTACATCTTAAGGTTATGATATTATTTAAGCACTTAAAGATGCAAAAGACATTTTGGAAAAAAATGTGAAAATAACAAACATTTATTCTAAAAATCTTAAAACTGATCTAAAATAAGACAAATTGTGTTATAACATGAAAATAGTAAATTGAAAAAGCCATACGCTCATTTTTTTATTCTAGTAGGGCTTATATCACACACTGGTGCACAAGATCAGGCCTAATCAACTTTTGTAAATTCCAGGCAGCCAATTAAAATACCTAAGATTCAACACAAAGGAATCAATATATCCACATATATAAATTCAACAGATGTGCACCTTAAAAACAAATATAAAATATATTTGGGGAAACTGAATCTCATTGTAATATACCTGAGAAATTTGCTATTGAAATTATTCCTAAGGTGACTATTTCCATAAAAATAATCATTTTTAAAAATATGAATTACAATTTTAATCTAAAATTGTGCATACGTCAGCATATCTGTAAGTAAAAAACAAATCTATTTTGAAATAAATCCTTGTTGACATCAAAATTTTCATAGTTATCATGGGTGCTACTAAATAAACGAGATTTATTTTTAAATTACTTTTTCGTTACTGTCTACAAACACTAGATAAAAAAAAATGTGCTTGATTAGAAATGATTGCCTAAAGATAAATCACCAGGCATGCATTCCTCCCAGACCTCCCTATTTTTTTCTTCCTGGAAATATTTATTCACAGGAAGCAAGTTATCTTTATTTTAAATTGAAGATGAGGAAAGTAATTTTTTCCAAACTTAAAAACACTTGTTCATGTCTTTGCAGTGTACGATTTCTAATAAGGTATGTCTGACCCAAGCCAGTTTATAAATGACAAAAAAGACATCTCACAATCATGTTTCTTGTTCTGTAAACTCAATACGAAAAGATGGGTGAGCTACAGTTTCTCTGTCTTGTAGGTTCATTTTCATACTTTTGTCTTTTATTCTTAGAAACAGGATTTTAAAAATGATTTCTGCAAGTATTTCTATAAGTGTAGGCAGATGCCCAGTTCTAATCTGTGTTATACCATACTGTTTATTTTCTTTCACAGAACACTGAGACTTGGTTCTCATTTAAATTTTAAATAAGAATCTTTCCTTTAAATGCAAGTACATATTGTATATTGAAAATAGTACAAATAAGTTAATTTTAAAAAATACTTTATGTGACAAGAAGAGACTCAAGATAGAGACTTCTATCTCTGCTTAGAAGAGACTCAAAAATTGCTACTAGTAAGATTTTTATGGCATATAGCACATATTCATATATAGGATATCTATTATAATGCCTATTAACTTATCATTTCTTAGAGTCATAGTGTTTCAGAACTGAAGAAAGACCTTAGCGACAGCTTGTATAACTCTCTGCATACTTCAGATGAAATGGCAAAAGTCTAGGAAAGAGCAAATTTTTGCCAGTACTTGAGAACAAAACTCCTGACTCTAGTCAAGTAACTTCAAAATCTTGCCAGTACACGAACACAGAACCACTAACTCTAGTCAATTAACTTTTCAAGACAGCACAGATTTGTCAGCAAGAAAAAATTGAACAACCCATTAAAAAGTGGGCAAAAGACATGAACAGAAGTTTTTCAAAAGAACATAGATAAATGGCCAAAAACCATATGAAGAAATGGTCAACATCACTAATCATCAGGGAAATGCAAATTAAAACCACAGTGAGATATCACCTTACTCTACTCAGAATGGCTATTATTAAAAAGTGAAAAAACAAAGGATGCTGGCATGGATGCAGAGAGAAAGGAAACCTATACACCATTGGTGGGACTGTAAATTAGTACAACCTCTGTGGAAAACAGCACAAAGATTCCTCAAAGAAATAAATGTTGGCTTACCATCTGACCCAGCAATCCCACTACTGGGTATCTACCCAAAGGAAAAGAAGTCATTTAATGAAAAAGATACCTGAACTCGAATGTTTATTGCAGCACAATTCACAATTGCAAAGATGTGGAATCAGTCTAAGTGGCCATCAACTCATGAGTAGATTACAAAAATATGGTATATGTATACCATGGATTACTACCAGCCTTAATAAGGAATGAAATCATGTCTTCCTCAGCAACTTGGATGGAATGGAAGACCATTATCCTAAGTGAAGTATTTCAGGAATGAAAAAACAAGCACCACATATACTCTCTAATAATTGGGAGCTAATCGATGGGCACACACAGGCATAGAGAGATGTAAAGGTCATAGGAAATCAAGAAGTGAGGAGGGGGAGGAGGAGAGGTCTAAAAACATACCTACCTGGTAGAATGAACACTATTTGGGTGATGGGAACACGAAAAGCTCTGACCTAAGCATTACAAAAGGTATCCATCTAACAAAAACATTTGTACTTCCTTAATATTTTGAAATAAAATTTTTAAAAAGACAGCACAGATTTGTGTCTTATGAGAATAGTTGGTGTTGGGACTGGTATTCATTGAACATGAGTCCCACATCAGTGACTAAACAAAGCACATGATATGTATTATCATTTATCATTTATCAAATGAGTTATCTTATCTAAGCTTCTATGCACACTTCAGGATAACAAATATCAGTAACTGTCAACTTTCATTTTTTTAAAAAAAGCAAATGAAAACATGTATGAAGTATTCTTTCTGTAACCTTTCTTACATCCATCTATCTCTTCTACTTTCACTACTTAAATTAAATGTAGGCTATTCATACCATACTTGGATTATCTCCATGGTCTCTTTACTGAATTTCCTGTTTACAATATCTCTTCATTTCAAGTTATCCTACACAATACAATGCAGTATTATTAACCAGGTTCTCAGGACTTTTCTTGTGTCAACACATTCCCTTGGCATAAATAAATACTTCCCATTACTTTCAGAATAAAGTAAAAATTCCTAAGTCTGGAATTCAAAGTTCTCAAAGTTTGTACCTAATACAAACTCTGTTCATAACTTCATTTCCCACTGTTCTTCAATTTGTATATCATTATAGTCGGTCTGATCTATTCAATATCTCTTATATATCCCTTGCTCATTTATTCATCCCTAGGATTCAATTCCCACATCTGAAACACATTTTCTCCTCTTCACTGATCTAAATTCCATCGACTTTCATGGTTTTTCTCAATGCTCATGACGCCTTGGATCTCTCTTGCATTCTGCCAATCAACAATTACTATAATCCCTTCTGAGTTCCCATTTTCACACATGCCTCTGAAACATAACATTATATCAAAATTACCTTTAATGCTTGTAAAATGCACATTTTCAGGCTCCATTTTAGATATTCTGATTCAGTAGATCAGAAGTGAGCCCACAGGATTTGCATTTTTTAACAAGAACCACAGGTAGTCTACAAGTGGATCTGTGATTACACTTTTAGAAACACCACATAGCAGTTTTGATTTGATTTATTTACTTGAATCTTAATCCCACACTCATTTGCAGTTTGCATATTTCCTGTTTACCTTTTGAATTGTTCCATTAAGATTATAAATTAATTGAGGATAAGGACAAAATGTACTCTTTTCTGTATTTTATACAGTCCTTAGTATATGCATAGAGCCGGTACCCAATAAAATGTACTAAATTATCCAAAAGAAATAGGTTTATTACTAAATTATCTGAAATTACCGTATACATTTATTTATTTATATATTTAATATCTGTTCCTTCCTATAAAATATAATCTTCATGAAAGTATGACTTTATCTTATTCACATCTAAATCCCAACAGTACCTAAAATACAAGATTCTTGCTCAATAAGTTGTAATTCAAGAAATGAGTAAATAACAGATGAGTGTCTTTCTTATTTAAATGATTTTCCTCTTCCAGTCACATTTTTAAAACAATGATAAGAACTATTTACATTATTTTATCACTATTTTTTTGTTTCCATCCTCAGTTTAAATGATGTCTCTTCAGCTGAAATTTATCACATCATATAGTGGGTACTATGATGTGTCATTCAGATCATCCTTCAGAAAGAAGGATTGACTCCTCAGCTGTTGGAATATGCTTTCAGTTGTCAGTTCTTTTGAGAGTTGCCTTGGCTAAAGAATATCGCTTCATTCAACTCCAAGCTTCCTTCTAGGAGGAGCTTGCATATAAAGACTTATCAACAAGGGGGTAAAAAGATTCGCTTGTCCCAACTTGGTACAACTCTGGTGGACCATTGCATTTTCAGAACTTCCACTGGTACCAGTTTAGGCATTTATTAAGACTTTATCCCAGGTCAAGGTCTCCCTCTGTCTAATTGTGTTACCTTTCCTGTCTCTCTCTCTGTAAGTGTTGATCCCAAGGGCATTTCTTAATAAACTTCCTCCAATACTCTAATCTCTACCTCAGAGTTTGCTTCCCAAGGATAACCACCTGTTACACTGGCAGTGTCAGAGAAACCAGACACTGAATGAGGTTTTGATGCTGGATCACCTACCCACGGCTGGAGATGGAATTGAGGATTTCATAATTGGTAGCGGATGACCACAGATGGCCTCGGAGCATATTGTAGCAACACAATTATTAAAATGTTTATCAATAGCAAAATGGAATGGCATACTGTGGAATGCATTGGCAATGCATGGTTTCCAATGCATTAGCCATTTGAGAATTATGGGGGAAATAGTGACTTCAAGGACTTTGGAATTGGGCTGCTATTGCTAAGACTTTCCTCCTTCAGTTTAGACCCACTCCCTTTCCCCTTGTCCTGGCCACCAGGAAAATAATTTAGACAAATAGATATTTGTCTAAACACCTCAGGTGGGCATGTGCTAGGCCTACTTAGGTATAAAAGGTTTTATACCCCAAAGGAACACTAGGACCTGACCAACATGTATTAGTATGGGGTGGGAGAGTATGCCTGGGATTGTTTTCTGAGGATGCTGTCCTAAAGAAGAAAGTGGAACATAAATTTGGATAGTACTCTTCAAGGATACAGGATTAATCACTCTGGTAAGAACCCTGGAAGGTGATGTGGACATACAGCTAGCATAGAAACTAGTAGCATGCCACTTATTATGAGTGAGGTAGTAACGTTGGAATTGCCATGGCAGAAGGTAGAAGAAGAGATGAAAGTCTCAGAATTATGGAGTATCTTAAATTTGGAGATATATTATATAAGGTCATAAAACACATTAAACTATTTTGTTCTGGGAGAGTGTAGTGGGATATAGGATTTACTAAAACAATAATTAATATGCTGGTGAGACTGGAGCTAGTATCACTGGGAAGTTTATCTATTGCTCTCCTCTCCAGGACAAGTGAGTGAGAAATACCGACACAGAACTAAGATCACTAACGGCAATGGAGATAACAGGACCCAAAATGATAGAGGACAGACAGCAGCACTTAACCATCAGAAGACAGATGGTTGTATTCTCCATAGTGAACATTAAGGCTGGAGTCAAGTCAAGAGGTCAAGGAAGCCCAACTCAGAGTTATGAAGATGGCCAATAGAATACAGCATCCAAGTGCAATAACAGATAGGTAGCCATAAAGTATATTACTCAATCTATAAAATCAAGAATAAATAATCAGAGGGCTGAGAGTTAGGGCAGATATATTGATAGAAAGCCTAGATACCTTTGCTTTCATCTCAGAGCCAGATTTTGAACTTCAAATCTATTGACTGAAGAAGAGTCTGGGTCACCAGGAGAAAGGGCCCTACAAAGCCACAGCAATAGTACGTGGCTATGATTAGTTACCAAGTCCTCTCCCAAGGAGACCTTCAAGCATTTACCAGGGAAACTAGGATAGGGAAAGAGGAATAGCCAAACATTTCAAGGGGTGTTAGACACAAAGCTGAGATGTTATGATATCCCGAAGCCTGAAGAATATTATGCAACCCCCATCATGGTGGAATTGTATGAGAATATATATTAATAATAAATGGAATCCTGGCCCAGACATAATTCACAGCGGGTCCACCAGATTTACAGAATTTCCTAGCAGTCATTTCTAGAGTCCCCATATGTACAAAGGTTACATTTGCCAGTTGGCACCATCCCATATAGTCGGTTCTTAGCCTGTGGTGTAGGGGCTATTAAAGCCAAGTGGAAATCTCTGAAACCTCTCTATCTATATCCCTAGCCAACAGAGTAAATGAAAGATAATATTTCATTTGTAGGGAGTGACAGAAATTGCCATCACCCTTAAAAACCTAAAAGATGTGGGACTAACGATCATCATAATATCTCTGTTTAATTCACAAGTCTTTTTGCGGCTAAACAAAACAAAACAAAATAAAACAGAACAGACAAATATTGGAGAATAAAGTAGATTATTGTAAATTCAAGAAAACAGTAGCCCTAATTATTGCCGTGGTGCCAGATGTGGTGTATTTGCTAGAATAGATTAACATGGCCTCAGGAACTTGGTAAGTGGCCATTGATTTGATCTGGTGAATGTTTTCCTTTGTATCTTTATCAGAAAAAAGGAACAGACAGCAGAATATATTTGCGGTTTTGCTTGAGGGCTCTGGTAGCTATTGTGAGCTCTGTTATAACACAGTTTGAAGAAATCCAGGCAGTCTGGACATCTCACAAAATTATTATATTGTTCCTGTGACACATTGCTTATCCTTCCTTGGTTGACACATATTAAGGTAAAGTCACAACTTCCCATTTCCTATTCTAACCAATTTGGTTGGTTGGAATAGGAAAGGAAGATACAGTCAATAATAAGTCTTTTATTCCTTTCTTTCTATCTTATACTAGGTACCTTCATAGTATAAGTATCTTTCTTCTTATATTAGAAATTTCTTCTCCTATTAGAAATGTCTTATCCTAGAAATTTCAAGACTATCTAATCATTTTTCCATTTAATCAAATTTACTTATCTTACCTGAAATTTCATGAAATTACATGAAATTTCATGTTCATAAATATTATTTGTCTTAAAAAATAATTTCCATCCTCATAACTCTCACTGATATACATACACCTTTATTTAAAATGTCTCTATGCTTGAAGTATCAGGGACCAATAAAGACATGGTTTACAAGAAATTTCTCAGTGATTTCTGTGTTACTCTGAGTAAGTCATAGTTTTCCAAATTACTATTGAAAAATTATGGATACCTGTTATGATAAACTTGGTTATTTCTACCCTTATATGGGTTTTGGAATCATAATATGTAGGGGATATAATCCAATTTTAGATAGTATCCAGGAGAAATAAAATAACTAAATATGGTACATGGTTTCTACTTCAAGTCATAGGGCTACTAATACTTGGTTTTATTCTTTCTTCCAAGGTCATATTGAAATACTTAACATAGTATTTTTAAGAGAATGAAACAATGAGATAATTGGGAAACCATAAAATCAAAAATTACAGATGCTTTGCAAGCTAGATAGAGACTGGCAGGGAAGTCAGAGCAGATGAAATACCAGAGCTGTAGTTTTCAAGCTGTGCACTGAACAACTCTAGGGGACTCAATTTGCATAGACTTGTGCAGTGTTTAACCTGCACAAACATCCAAAGAGGCCCTTGAGATGGCAGCCCAAGATATACTTGTGAGCAGTTTTCCCAAATGATTCCTAAAGGAGTGTCAAATAAAAGCCAACAAATTCAAAGAACAGAAGTGGGCCTTGTGGCCATCAGAAAAAGTCATTAAATAATTGAATACAAAGTAGTTGAGAGAGTAAATCCTTCCTTTCTTCCAAAGCAAAACGGAGTGACTGATGCAAAAAGATTTTGCCCTCAGGATAAAACCCTGGAACAAATTAAAATTTCTAATCTATCTGCGGAGGTCCTAGGAGAGAAGCACACTGGGGCTTTGGACAGATAAGTTGGGGAAAGTAGAAAGTCCAATCTGCCCCTGAGGGAAATAACTTACCCTACTTCACCTCCAGAGTGTCATTCTTATTTTGGTAACTTTGTGTGTCTCCAGGCTCCCTGCCTATATTAATCAATCTAGTCAATCAATTAATCATGAATGGGCAGTCAAGACTAACCAGAGAGTTGAGGACAATCAGGATCAAGAGTGACGGCAACAATAAAACTGCTGAAGAAACATACCATTAGAAGAAAAAAAGGTAATTATAATATATAAGTAATATCTCTAGAGATTTTCAAATGATATTGCATTTTAAAATGAAACAAGCTGTCATGATAAAAGACATTAAAGAACAATAAAAAGTTCTTGAAAATTAAAATACAAATTTTAAGAACAAAAATAATGAATTTTCTGATTGATAACATAAACATTGCTGAAGACCAAATGTGTGTTCTGGAATAAAAGAAGTTTCCTAGACTATACAATAAAAAGACAAAGTGCAAGAAAGTCTATGAGAAAAGTTACAATGTGTGTAGGATAAACTTAGAACATATAGAGAACAGGATTAATGGAGAAGAGAAAACATTTAAGAATTAATAGAAAAATTTTTAAACTGAAGAATAGTATAAGTGTTTATGTTGAAAGGGCCCATGGAATTAATGGAAAAATTACAAAAAGACACACCCCTAGATAAATCCTTAAATATTCCAGAGAGAGAAAGAGGGAGAGTAAAACAACTTTATATATAAAGAAATAAAGATCATGTTTACCTCAGACTTTACACCAGTAACACAGAATAATAGAAGATATGGAGTAATATTTTCAAATTCTAAGCCTACGATTCTTTTTTTATTATGTATAAATTTTATTGCAGAATACTAGGGGTACAAGTGTTCTTGTTACATGGATGAATTGTATAATGCTAAAATCAGGGCTTTTAGTGAGCCCATCACCAGAATAGTGTACATTATCTAATGGGTAAGTTTTTTATCCCTCACTCCCCTCCTACTCTCTGACCTCCTTAGTTTACAGTGTCTTTTACATCACTTTATAACCATATGTACCCATCACTTGGCTCCCCTTTATTAGTGAGATTATGTGATGTTTGTTTTTCCATTCCTGAGATACTTCATTTAGGATAATATTCTCCAGTTTCATCCAAGTGGCTGTACATGACATTATTCCATTCCTTTTTATGACTGAGTAGTACTCTGTGGTGTATGTGTGTGTGTGTGTATGTGTATATCATATTTTCATTATCCACTCATCAATTGATGGGCACGTAGGCTGATTTCATATCTTTGCAATTATGAATTATACTGCATAAAACATCTGGGTACAAGTATGTTTTTGATATAATGACTTCTTTTCCTTTGGGTATACCACTACTGGTATACCACCAGTATTGCTGGATCGAATGGTAGGTCTACGTTTAGTATATTGGGGAATCTCCATACTGTTTTCCATAGAGGTAATACTAATTAACAGTCCCACCAACAGCATATAAGCATTCCTTTTTCACTGCATCCAGGCCAACATCTATTGTTTTCTGATTTTTTAAATAATGACAATTCTGATAGGGGTAAGGTGGTATCTCATTGTGGTTTTAATTTGTATTTCCCTGATAATTAGTAATGTTGAGCATTTTTCATATCTCTTGGCCATTTGTATATCTTCTTTTGAAAAAAGTCTGTTCATATATTTTGCCCCCTTTTTTAATGGGGTTATTTGTTTTTTCTTGCCTATTTGAGTTCTTTATAGATTCTAGATATCAGCCCTTTATTGGACGTATAGTTTGTGAATATTTTTACCCATTCTGTAGGTTATCTATTTATTCTGTTGATCATTTCCTTTTCTGTATAGAAATATTTTACTTTAATTAAGTTCCATTTATTTATTTTTGTTGTTGCTATATTTACCTGCAGGGACTAGTCATAAATTCTTTGTCTAAACCAATGTCTAGAAGAATTTTGTCTGTGGTTTCTTCCAGAGTTTTTATAGTTTCAGATCTTATGTTTAGGTCTTTAGTCCATCTTGAGTTGATTTTTGTATATAGTGAGAGATAGGGATCCTGTTTCATTCTTCTAAATTGGCTATCCAATTTTCCCAGCACTATTTATTGAATACGGTACCCTTTCCCCAGTATATATTTTTGTCTGATTTCTCAAAAATTAGTTGGTCCTAGCTATGTAGTTTTATTTCTGGGTTCACTATGCTGTTCCATTTACTTATGTCTCTACTTACTTTTATACCAATACCACGCTGTCTTGGTTATTATAGACTTGTAATATGATTTGAAAACAGATAATGTGATGCCTTCAAATTTGTTCTTTTTGCTTAAGATTTCTTCAGTTACTCGGGCTCTTTTTTGGTTCCATATGAAGTTTTGGTTTATTTCTTTATAGATCTGTGAAAAATGATGTTGGTATTTTGATGAGAATTGCATTGAACTCATAGTCCTACCGCCCCTTGGTCTGCTACAGGTCTTTAAAAGGAAAGGTGTGAGTCCCACTCTCTGTGGAAGCCTCGATGTGGTAGGTGTGCCAACAGAGAGGAAGCAGCCACTCATGAGAGTCCTGGCTCAATCATCCCTTGGGACACCCATGCCAACTCATGTGGGAATAGCCATAGCTGTGTCAGCAACTGTGGGAGAAGGAAAAGAGGAAGAGGAGAAGAATCTGAATGGAGAAGAGCTGGCACTCTGGTCCCCTTTGTACCAAGGGGTCCCCCGGCTTGCTAAACTCTCCTCTCCTCTGAAGGCAGCCCACCCTGAATGTCCAAGCTCTGGGATTGCACAGTTCCCTTGGGGCCCACTGGCCCTTGTGGCCACTGCAGTCTGGGCAAGTGTAGGGAAATGTTTTTGTGGGGACCAGTGACAAGCAAACTGAAGGGCTGAAGCTCCCTGGGGAAGACAAAGACAGATAAGGGGTGGAAAAGCAGTATGGAGCCCACCACCTTGGCTTGAGTCTTTGGTGAGGGGGAGCAACACCAAGGGGGCAGGCAGCCCATTGCTATGTTCTCAAGAAGCTTCCAGAAGTAGCAGCTTTTGGGCTCATGAGGGTAGAGAAGCTCTCCAAGAGTTGGGGAGCCTGCAGTGTGCCAGAGGTGTGAAGGGAGAAAAAACAAACACCCCCACCTACTCTTTCCATTGGACTTCAAATTCCTCAGGGGTTGATCTCTTCTAAAATCTTGTTCCTTCTTGTTCTGCTCCACAACTTCTTCCCATTGAGTCTCTGGTAGGTTCTGGCACTTTCCCTTCAGAATTACACCTGGGCTATGTTTTTTACATCTAAAACTTTTCCTTCTTTCATGGATGATTTGGTGACAGATATCTCTAGTCAGTCATCTTGCCAAGACTCTAAGCCTACAATTCTATACATAGACAAATTATGTGAGAAAAATAAAAATTAGAAGACATGCAGGAACTCAGAAAATTTCTCATTCACAATGTATGCACATATACATATATACATATATATGTATATATCTATAAGAATATATGCATGTATATGATTTGATATGTGCATGCACACATACATATATGTATATATTAGAGTTTTTCAGTTTGGGCACTATTGATATTTTGAGCCAGATAATTTTTTGTTGTGAAGATTTATCAAGTGTATTATAGGATATTTAGCACTATCCCTATTTGGGGTAGGAAGGGGTTTAAAAGCACCTCCAGTTAGAATCTACTAGTATCTTTATATATATATGTATATGTATGTATATTAGTATACATATATATGTACACACATATTACAAAAAATCATGCATATACACATATATGTATATGTGTAAGAATTGCATAGATATGTAAGATTATATATGTATGAACACATATATGTATATATGTAAAATTTTATACACATTAACTATACAGTTTAATGTGTATACAGTTGACCCTTGAACAACACAGGGGTTAGGGGCCCCAACCCTCCATGCAGTTGAAAATCCACATATAACTTTGCCTCCCCAAAACTTAACTACTAATAGCCCACTGATGACTAGAAGCCTCATTAATAACATAAACAGTCGAATAACACATATATTGTATAGGTATTATGTACTGTTTTCTTACAAAAAAGTAAGCTAGAGAAAAGAAAATGTTATTAAGAAAATCATAAGAAAGAGAAAATATATTTACTACTCATTAAATGGAAGTGAATCATCATAAAGGTCTTCATCTTCCTCGTCTTCATGTTGAGTAGGCTGAGGAAAAGTAGGAAGGGGATGGGTTGTTCTTGCTGTCTCAGGAGTGGCAGAGGTGGAAGAAAATCCACACATAAGTGGATCCACACAGTTCAAACTCCTATTTTCTAAGGGCCAACTGAATATATAGACAGATGATTGATAGGTGATAGATACATAGTAGTCTCTGACATTCTGAAACTGGTGGCCTGGTATTAGTTAAGTCTTGGTGGTACTACCACCTGTGCTGACACTCACAGATAAGCCTTTATTTTTCCTGTTGAACATAAAAAATTTCACATAACATCAGTATCAGACAAGGCCATTCTGTGACTATGATGAAACA
The DNA here is from genome assembly GCA_008086735.1 of Cheirogaleus medius. Lineage (NCBI taxonomy): Eukaryota > Metazoa > Chordata > Mammalia > Primates > Cheirogaleidae > Cheirogaleus > Cheirogaleus medius. The sequence goes on from VBSM01001562.1 coordinate 11,117,315, forward strand.
AGATAAATCAAAACCACTATGTAATCATGTCTGAGCACAAACAAATCATGAATATTTTTCAAACCACAAAAATGACCACCCTTTCCCATCCTGCCTAAAAAGAGTGACTGTTCCTTCCTTATCAATTATAGCTTTAACCTCCATCTAGTGTTCTCTCCTTCTAGATAAGATTTACTAAGGCACTCAATCATAGGATCTCTTCACTTCCCAAGAGCATGCAATCCAAAGCAAAGCCCTATTTACTTAAACTTCCTCCAAAAGAACACAATCCATATCCTATAGTCAGTTCATTCTAAAACCCTTTTGCTGAGATGCTGCCCCACAGTTCTCCCCAGCAACAAATAAAAAACCCAACTTCTTCAGCTGCAGATGTTCCAGGTGATCCATGGATGCATTACATAGAATATTAAAAAAACACCCACATATTTGAAAATGTCCCAGAAGAAATGAAGGACACTAGAAAGAAAATAACATAACATAAAAGTTATTAGCTTTTGCCATTTAGAAGCTTCAGTTACATAGGATTTAATTGTTCTTTTTATGGTGTACATATTTTATTTGGTTCTATACTAAATAAGAGTATTTAAATGTGGATATAAAAAATGTTATTTGTTGGTTCTCAGCTTTGAAAAGAAACCAAGAAATAAAGGATAGTATACTTAACTATAACGATGGAACTGAATGTATTGGTCAATATTATTAACCTTGATGTTGCAAAAATCACGATATAGGTGATAGAAGTTGAGACATGAGCTGGGGACAAAATAAGATGAAGGAAAAGTTCAGTGGGTTAATCAGTACCTCATCTTTCAAAGGGTAGAATCAGTAGATACTGTGAAAAGTTGATAAAATAATAAATAAAGGCTTAAAAGTACAGTTTAAAGTTAAAATTACTGCATGAAAACCTAAAGGTAAATCAGTAGGAAATGTCTAATTTGTGGCAGGGGAATGGAAGATAGTCTAACTACAGTGAATTTTTAAACTTTATTGGAGGAAGTAAATAGTTACTGTTTAACGTTGACAAATCAAAAAAGAGAGATATAGCACAGAATTTAAAGTTCTTATGTTAAAATCAATGTGACTAATGTAATGAATGTTTAGCAGTGATTACAACAGAAGAATGGAAAGGAGATAATGGGGAAAGGTAGATTTTACTCAGTATTTCATAGAGTTCTACATGCATTTTTGACCACACGTGTCTCTTACTTCTATAATTTAAATAAATAACGGCACATACACAATACATAATACTTTGTAATAGTTAAAAGACTGTTTACAAGGTAATAAGTGAAAAAGCAAGCTTCAGAAAAGTAAGCATAACGTGACATCACATACGTAAATATATAAAGTACATATTGCAAATAAATATAATATATAATGTATATGTAGCAAATATATACATTGTATATGTCTTACAAGATACATACTCATTAATAATGACCCTCTCTTGGAGAATGAGTGGCTTGGGATGGAATAGTGGCTACAGATATGGAGAGAAGTGAATGGATTTGATAGATGTTTAGAAAATTGATCAATTTTTATGTATTATATCTAAGTGATCATGTTCAGTAAGCAATTGGATACATAGGCTTGAAGCTTGGAAGAGAAATTTGGTCTCCCCATAATGAGTGGTAGATGCTAACTTATAGTGAGTTTTAATAGATGGTTGAACATGTGGAGTGTATGAAGCTGCCCAGCAGGACCCTCCCCAGGTATTTCCTATCTATGCTTATACTAAACAGTCAACAGGCAGCCCCTTGACCCACCCCCATATCCAACTCCAATTCCTCAGTGCACCGCATCTCAGCAGGGATTCAGGATGTAGCACAGTACCCCGCACAGTGCTCCACGAACGTTTATTGAATTTTGCATGAATGAATGCCTCTACATTGAGTTAAATCACATTAAAATATGACACACTGCTAACAAGCAGAAGGCAATGTGAAATGGCAGAAGCAGCAGTAGAGACACTCTCTGGGGCTCAGCACCTGTCCGAGTTTTGGCTCCTTCACTCTGGTCTTAGTAAATTACTTAACCTTTTCCTGAGCTTTTGCTCCCTCATATCTTAAATTTGATTATTACTATTACAGCTCACAGGGTAGCTGTGAGAATAAATGTCTATTAAAATGCTTGTTACTTAACAGTCACTCAACAGATATTATATACTTCTGCTAATTCTTGAAACCCAACAAGAGGCCTTTGACCTCTTGACCCAATATGAAGCTAAGTGAGAAATTCAGCCAGCAAGCACATGAAGAAGTTAGCTTTGGCAATGATCACTGAGTGGGCATAACAGCCCAGTCTAAGAGTATGAAACTCTATTTCCCCTAATATATATATATATATCTCCTTTCACCTTTTGTGTATTCCTTTGCTTTTGAATCCATAGGCTCCCTAATGGGTAGAAAATTTTGTTTTTCTTCAATGGCTAACACAGCATGGGAGGAGTAGGGGACAGCTGGTGACAGTGAGGGAAAATCAGTGATGTTGAGAGGCAGCAGGGACATGAACAGACATTTTTATAAGTAGGTCATTATTAAGTCATGGGCTGCCAGTAAAAATTTAGCATTAGTCAATAAATATTTTCAGTAGGCTCCAACCTGAACCCATGCTGTGTGGCATGACACTGTTAAAATTGTTGCCTGGTATAGTCTCTTTACTAGAAACACTGTAGGAATAAAGAAGAAAATAGATCGAGAGCAATAGGTACTTAGAAACCACTTGAAAAATTCTTGTTCAGTTAAAGACTCTTTTACCAGCATCCTACCTGTGGTATTAACCAGTAAGTCTTGTCATATTTGGTGGCGATTTGTTCTGCCTTCCTCAGCTTCACAAAATAGCCTTCGCTTTTCTCCACTGGTTACTTATGCATTTAGCTCTCTGTTGTTCTGTTTTTGCCTTTTGCTCTGTTACCTACCAGAATGGAAGCTTCCTATGTGCTCAAAGATCGGTGATTGGAGGTATAGGAAGATATTACAATCCTCAAATTTTGACTCGCCTTATACAAGTTTTTCAGAAATAATCACCTGTTTGTTCTTGTTGTGAAAACTTCCATATACTTTTAGAAATATCCTCCTATACTAACACTTTCAGATACCCAGAATTACAAGAATGAATTAAAACAGAGTAAGCAATTATTAGATTAATTATTTTAATATTACTGATGTCTAGCTTGCTATGTTGAATTTACAATTTAAAACACCATTCAGATTTCACTAATAATGAGCTATTTGGTTCAAGTTATAATTCTTCAATGTCAAGGGTATAATTTCCACCTGGTAGATCATTTATTTTAGATGATACAAATTTAAATCTAATGCAATTGCTCCTCAGGTTAACATACATAAGTCTACTGTTTAAGTACTAATAACATGTCCTAAACTCCCAATTCCATTAAAACGAGAGTCATATTTTAATATCCTTTTGCAAATTCCTTGCCACACATGAATTTTTCCTTTTTAAAAGCAGCTATATAATTGCTGCCTTTCACATCTGAAGTTGACACTAATGATGGTCAATGTTTTCCACATTTGTAGCTATGCCTAAAAGATCCAAGGGTGAATGACATTCCTCCTTTCGCAGCTCACACACAAAGCTTGGCTCTCTTAGTATTCTACCCAATAAACCCTGTGCTCAGGAAGTTAAAAAGCATCCATATTTATTTCAAAGTTAGTGAGAAATAGAGAAAAAGATGGGGTGGGGAGAGAGAGAGAGAGAAAGAGAGAGAGAACAGAGAGAACACCATTGTTTGGTGTCTTATAGACCCAAGAACAAAATGCAGCTTTGACTCACTGTCTGTGTGTCATATTGACTCAGCTGTGAGACTGGCTGTGTTCCAGGCATTTAGTTGTGGAACTCCTGTCTTGCCCTGAAATTTTGAAAACGATCCCAGGTAAGGCTGACTAAACAGCTGTGCAAGTGTGGTGTGTTATCTGTAGCAAGTCTAAGTCTGGCATGTGTTTTTCAAACAAGATCTACAAGTTGCTTTGTGAAAAGTAATATCTGAACGTCAGTGACTTTTAGAAATACTTTAAAAATGGAAAATGTGTTATAAACACAAACGTCTATTTAAAAATGGGGGAAGAGTTGTACAGACTCTGTGAGTAAGCAATAAAAAAATTTCCAAATATTTAGGGGATCCCAACTGAACAGAGGAAATTGGAAATGTTGCAAGATTAACATTTGACAAAATGTTCCAGACTTAAAGGTAACTTTTTGGCTTTGAAATAGGTTGCTGCTGAGCTAAGGGCCTCATTGTATTCCCTCATGTTGGTGTTGTCTACAAATGATTATTATGTTTTCCTATCTCAAAAGTAGGTCAGATCCCAGTATGCTTTGCTCCATTTAAATTCCAGTCATGAGAAAAACATAGAAGTGGCATCTTCTTTTTCTGCAGGTTCATTCATCTGCACACTCTTTTTTTCCCCCACTCATATTCCAAAACAAAGTTAGTTTATATGAATTATGAGCAAACTGTCTTTATATTGCAGCCATCTCAGCCAGTAAATCTATGTTACCAATCACTTACTATGAACATGCAAAGTGCATTTAACACTATCAAAATCTTTATATCTTACCATTCTAAAATATTTCAAAGGACTATGTAGAAGCACTAAAATAACACTCTTTTTCACATACCTAGCAGTTTAAAATTAGCTGTAAGCCCTTGAAAACAAATACAATTTCTGTTTTATTTTCAAATTACAAATGTCATTTACATAAGAAGAGAAATAAAATCCATATCTTCTCAATGGTTTACTCACAAGAAGCACTTAGACATTGAATATTAATACAATCTAGGCAGAAATTTGGGTACTACAGATGAAAGGCAATGTATTTACTAATGATAATGTTTATCCAAAAGCAGGACTACACAAAGAGTAAGAAACTACAGTCATCCACTGCATAAAGATGTTTTGGTAAATGATAGGCCACATATATAATGATGAGTCCATAAGATTATAATGGCGGAAAAAATCCTATCACCTACACAATTTTTTATTTTTGTACCATATTTTTATTGTACTTTTTAATGTTTAGATATGTTTAATTACACACATACTTGCCATTGTGTTATAACATCCTATGGTACTTAGTACAATAACATGCTGTACAGGTTTGTAGCCCAGGAGCAATTGGCTACACCATATAACCTAGGTATGTAGTAGCTATACCATGTAGGTTTGTGTGAGTACACACTGATCACACAACAAGGAATTCACCTAATGTTGTATGTCTTTGAACAAATTCCTGCCATTAAGCTATGCATAACTATAACGAATGCATGTGGTTGAGAATTGGAAAGCTGTTCAAGGACAGATAAACAAAGGTCACCTTTCCCTTTTTTCTCCTTTTGACTTTAAATTATGGTTGAATCTTGTAATTCTTAAGGAGAAGTTTGGTTTTCAATCCACCACTTCTTTAGTGCTATTAACACTTCCTCAATATTTCTCATTAAAATGGAAAAATGGAAACAACACAAGTGAATTCCTAGTATGTCTAGGTATTCTAGTATTTCGAGATGAGTTTTGAAAAATTATTGACCCCATCTTCTGAGTTGGGGCCCTAAAGGGAAAAATTAGTCTCCAAATATTGCAGTCCTCAGGAATTTCTGTCTACATGGAAAATTCATATTTATAAGATAACGGTTAAACTCTGCTGAAAGCATATGAAAATACTCTAAATTTTACTTCAATATTAATGGTTTAATTCAAATTAGTTATTTTAAAGTGTTTTAAAAATTATTATAATACATTGAAGATATTATTTTCCATTCATTTACTTATCTTTCAACAATCTTTTTCTTTCATGAAAAGTGCAATGTTTGTCACATAACAGTCAACATTTTATAGAATGGTTAATGATTTATGGAAATTTGAGATGTGGAAGTGAAACAGTATATGTGTGTATATGTGTGTGTTTTAATCCACTTAGATCCTCTAGAATCACCCTTACTTAAGAAGCAGTGCTTAGGATGTCTCCTGAACATTTATTACATCCTTTCCCCAAGGTAGAGTGGTACTTATGAAGCATTTCAGAAAAAACTAGGTGGACACAAAAAACTCTAGAAAAATCACCTTTTGTTCACCAAGACCCACCCAGTTTTTCATGAAAGGCATTGGGTCTTTCTCTATGCTTGTCAGGAAGAAGAGAGGCTGGGAGACCTGAAGAATACTTTTGTTATATTTTATCCCCTAGACTCAATTGATGTACTAAAGTTTCTGTTTTGTTCTGTTTTTCTCATGACATTTAAACTCTATTATGTTCTTAAATAACAAGTAAATGCATTCCGTACGAACTCAGAGCTGCAGATAGATAAGGGATAATGTACAACCTTCTCTGTTCTCTAACCGTATACCTTCCATTTCTCCACACCTTATATATCAACCTCGAATTGCCAGTGTTTCAGTTTTGTGTGGAAAATACACTTCTTCATATCATTTTTTTGTAGAAATACTATATGTAAATCATGTATACACATATATGTATATGTACTTTTTTTGTTACAGGGGCTAGCCAACTTTTAACGATAACAAAGATCCCAGCCAGGAGCATGTCTTTGACATACAAACTGGCCATTTAGAGTCATAACTACTCTATCTGGTCCATACACCCCAGGACACAACATTGTTCTGCCTCAATTATTCAGAGCCAGATACCAAGCAACTTGAGACCACCCTATGGTCAAAGCCCACCAAAATTATTCAAATTAGCTAATCCTAAACTGTTCACCCTGCCCTGCCTTGCCTTTTGTGGGGACATTTCAATCAAAGCAGCAACCTAAACCTTTCCCAAGCTCCTGTTTCTGCTACCTTGGCTGTGTCCCTCAACTGAAGTCCCCATCTCCTCTTAAGGAGGTCTCCTTTGCTTTACTTTCACCTTCTGAGCTTTGGTCACAGATTCCACTCTTTGGACCTAAAGAGGGTAACAACTTTATTGCTACTAATATTTGGTTATTCAAATAGTTCTTGTGGTTTCTGTACATACTGACCATACTTTTGAAGTACTCTGTTTGTGGATAAACCTTCAAACTGTCATGGCTTGCCTGATTCCTTGGGACTCTGACTGATAAAATTATTCAGTGTTCAGTTTATTTTTAGTATTTTTACTGAAATAAACATTCTTCTGCATATGTTCTTAAATTTTGGTGCTTTTATTTCTGTAAGATATTAGCCAAAAGTAGTAATGCTTATTCGACACTTAAGTGCATTTTAATGTTTATAGATATTTCCAGACAAGTTTCTACAAGATTTGAAGCAATTCACACCTGTGCTAGCAGTTTAGTTATTTAATTGTTTGATTGACTTTTAAAAAGCATTTTTAAGTGCTTACTATATGCCAGACATTTTATAAAGGGCTTAACAAATCTTCACTTATGTAGTCCCATATATGAAGTTTCCTATTTACCCTCATTATATATTATCAATCTTATAATTTCTCTAGTCCGATGTGTGCAAAATGGGATCTCAACACTTAAATTGCCATTTACTTGACTAGTAGTGAGGCTATCTCTCTATAATCTATCTGATCTAATTACATTTCCTCTTTAATGAATTGTCTATTCATATCCTTTGCTTTTCTTTTTTTTTTTTTTTTTTTTTTTTTTTTAGAGACGGGGTCTCGCTCTTGGTCAGGCTGGTTTCGAACTCCTGACCTTGAGCTATCCACCCGCCTCGGCCTCCCAGAGTGCTAGGATTACAGGCGTGAGCCACCGCGCCCGGCCATATCCTTTGCTTTTCTATTGGGTGTTTATATCAGTGTGACAAATTATATTGAGAGAATTTGGGAGAATGGTTAGACTCCACAAAAGTTAATAGCCTTTAAAATAGATCACAATTAAGTTAATATTTCTGTAAACACAATGAGAAATCATATACTATTAACTATACTAAGATACATGCTGCTATTATCCACAGCCAGTACTTATGTAGTAGAGTGTGAAATGATATATATTTTGGTTATACAATCCAAAACAGTTGTAGATTAAGGGACTATAAAAAATAATATATTTTCCTAAAAAGTCACATATAATATAACTTATGGTTGATAGGTGTCTAAAACATATAAATATGACTCATTCATATTTGAAAAGACCTTGGAAAAAATTGAGTAAAAATCTTTAATTTTATGGGTCAAGAAACTGGGTCTCCTGGCAACACAGCAGAGTAGTGGCATTCAAGTGAAAAGAATCTTAGATTAACAAAGTAGAAGATCTTAACGGTTTGAGTGTTTGTTTCTTATTCCTAAAACTTGAAAAATAAAACAGCAGGGTTGGGCAGCTCAAATGAGACAATGGGAATTCAAGTGTTAGAAAACTGATCCACTATATCAAGGTAAGGCTTTGTTAGGGAAAACCAGGTCTAGAACCCAGGTGCTCAGGCTTTTCTATCCCATGATCTTTGTGCTGACCGACCTCCAGGAAATCCTGACAAGGCATTTTGTAGATCCTGGACAACTTAAGCAAAGGCATGACAAATAAATCTTTAGGTAGTCTTTAGTTTCCATGAACCTAGAAATTCTCAAATTTACAGATAGCTAACTTTTCTTTTTTTCTTTACTCAAGGTTCAACAACAGAGGTAAGTAATAGTCAAAACAAGCATCTAATATTTTTAGCTAAAAGGTGCCACATGAGAAATAACTCCTTTCAAGAGGAAAATTCAAGTCTGTGTGTTTGCTTATACACCAAACATATTACTTTTTTTTCTACAATCACCCACTGCTCCTCATAAAGCACTTGGATGATGACAGTGCAAAAGCTCCAACCCTGCTAAGAAAAAGTCATGTTAACAAAATGTGGATAATATTAATGCGAGGATACAGGATGCATCTAATGACAGACTCAAAAAGCAGCTCCCAATGACAAATCTTTTATTAACGATAATTCAGAAAATGATATTATTTTCAAACTTTTAAACTATAAAGTAGTCAGCTTTCTATTATATCTGTAATCTAGTCTATGGGGGCTCTGATTTTTTTATTTAAAAATTTATGATATGCTTTTTTTCTACTGTAATTTCTGAAGACCGAAGTTTAAAATTAAAAAATATGTGCAGTTCAACTATACAAAGGAATTATCATCTTAACTATGGAAGATCAAATGTATTTTAAGGTAAAATATTGGTAGTAAGTACATTCTATCCAAGACACGAAGGGTATTTCATTTATTATGTTTGCCTAAAAAACCTGTTTCAGTTCCAGTTTGGGGTAAGATGGAGTGAGCATATTCCCTTCGAATGCACCTAAAATCTGGGTAGAATGCATGGAGAGGATCTCTGAGGATTCTGGAAAATAAATGGGAGCAGGTGGACTGTGGAAGAAAGCCAAAATTTGATGTACCACCGATTTTATTTTTCTTCTCGTAGTTCCCACGCCGATCTCAAAAGAAGTTTGAGACCCTAACTGTTTACTAGGTGCAGATAGAAAAAGCACTGCAGGAAAGCCTCTGTTTCTCATCTGAGGAGTGGGAAAGAAAGTCCTGATGGGTCAGAGAGAGACAAAGAAATACCTTTTATTCTTGTTTTATCCATTCTCTCCAGTTCCAGACACAGGTATTAACATAGCAGTGTGGGCAGCACTGGCATCGACAGCTGGACCGGAACCTAAAACTCTAAGGGAGGTGAACCCGTCTCTCTGTCCAGAGGAACTTTGGTACCAAGAGTTTGGAAAGAAATCTTCATTTTTGTTTTGTTTTGTTTTGTTTTTTCCTCCTCTCCATCCTCTCATGACTTGATCTCAAAGGTAGTCACAGTCATTGCAAGTGTGCAACAGAGTAGGCAAAATAAAACCCTGGCTTTCTAGCCAGGGTGCTGGGAAGCAGGGATACAGTGAGCTCGAAAGTGTCACAGGGGTTTTAGAGAGAAATAATAATAAACCACATTGAGTGAAGTTATCCTAGGAATGCAGGACTGGTTTAATGTTCAAACATGAATTAAAAATCAAAGAATAAAAAGCAGATGATATTATCAATTGACGCAAAAATTTTGGACAAAATTCAGCCTCCATTCAGGATCAAAGCTCTCAGCCAACTAAGAATAGCAACGAACATCTTTTAACTGAAAACAATTATTTATGCAAAACCCCGCAAACGGAGTATCAGGGACATTGAATACTTTTCCCATAAGATCAGGAACAAAGCAAAGATATATGCTCTAATTACTCCTTTACAGCATTGTACTGGATATTCTAGACATTGTAATAAGGGCAAGAAAAAGTAAATAAAACCAGTTCACTGGCAAGAAAGAATTGAACTGTTCCTATTTGCAGACAATGATTGTCTATGTAGAATATTTGAAGGCATCTACAAAAAAAAAAACAAAAAAAAACGACTACTAGAACTAATAAGTGACCTCAGTAAGTTATAAAATCCAAGGTCAGCATACAAAACTCAATTGTATTTTTATTTACTAGTAATAAACAATTAGAAACTAACTTTTAAAAACATACGAATTTGGTGGGAATACAAACACTCAGTCTATAGCAGGGATCCAGAACCCAGTTCTAGTCTGCTAACTTGTGTGATTCCAAGAAAGTCACTTCACTCTCAGAGCCTTGGGGTTTCCCATCACCTGTTGGTGATGGGGTTAGGCTAGTGGTTTCTGAAGTTCTTCCCAGCCATAATATCCTAAGAGAGGCAAGCAATTCTGAGCCTTCACTGATGCAAATAACCAGAGGGACCAGCTTTTAACAGTAGGGGAAAGAGAACACATTTTTCCCTGCATGGTCTACCCTGGGGCCTTATTGACATTTTGGGCCAGATAATTCTTTGTTATGGGGGACTGTCCTTCACAGTGTAGGATGTTCAGCAGCATTCTTATTCTCCACTCAAAATACAAAAAGGAAAAAAAAAAAGACTAAAAGGCCTAAAATATACAGAAATAAAAGATTTTATTTCTACCCTTAGGAAATGGTGAGGAAAGATAACCATAAAAGCAGACAATGGTTGAGTACTATAAGCCCTTTGAAAGACAAAAGTAATAGTCATTATAAGAACAAGATGAGAGGCTTTTAACACAGCTTAGGATGGCAGGAGGCCTTCCCAGAGGAGGTAGCACTTGAATTAAGCTTTAAAGGACAATCAGAAGTTAGACAATGCGCGAAGAGAGAAGCCATAGGGAAAGGCTGGGAGTTGAGAAACATAGATCTTAATGAGTGAAGTACAGAGACACTGAGCAGGCAGAGACTAGGGGACAGTGGCAGGGGTCGTGGGTGAGAGCAAGCGATGGAATAAAAACAACCCTAGCTTCTAACACTCCTTGCTCCTTGCAGCCATACCTCCAGACTTCCCCCAGACCCTTCTGCAGTGGGACTGGCTATTGGTTCACAGGTGAGAAGTTGGGGAAGGAGGAAAAGATGCTACTGCAGGAACCAGATGAATGGGGTAGGGGTGGTACTTTGAGCTTTTGCTGCAAATAAATACATGAGGCCTCCTCTACAGATGATGTCTAAAAATGGAGATTATTTTAGACAATCCAGGTGAGCTTGACTCAATCAGTTATAAGAGGTTAAAAGCAGAGCTGAGTCTTCCCTAAAGAAGACTTTCTGTGGGCAGCAGCTTCACCCTGTGCTTGGGAGTCCAGCCTACCCTTTCTGATGCCCTTCCGTACAAACTTCTGACATTCTTAGCCAGTACTTAAAATGGTGTAAGCCAGTCACTTGCAATAATTTCTTAATTTATATCTTCTACTGATTTTGCTTCCCTGGTTCAATCTCAACTGGTACCATTACCTGGATTCTGGTTCCAAACATCATGTTAACCAATGAAACAGAGTTCAAGATTACCAAAATGTGTTTACTACCCTCGATGAAAATATCGTAACACCTCAGGAGTTAATTAAGCTCAGAGACTACATTTTATTGCTAGAAGGTATCCTTTCAGTTTTGTGAATATTTATTATGTCTATAGTCTGTTTTTCTTGGGTCAACCTCAATAATTTCAGCCTGTAGAATCTTACTTGTTCTTATGCTTGATATTTTAGATGCTCATATAAAAGTGTGTATATTATAAATACAAATGTGTTAAGTTAATAGTAATAAGAGGACTAATGTTATATGGCAATGCTTAGCACTTTAAAACATATGATGGAAATTTTTATTCAAGTTAAGGAAAATAGAAAAATAGATATTTTTCTATCTTTCAAAATCAAAGTATGACATTCTCCTGTCCCAGCCAACTCCACCATATAGCCAAAAGCCCAAGAAGATGCTGAGTTGTGTTCATAAGATATCCTCCAAGAATACTTTAACCAGAAATCCTTCAGGGGTTTCCTTGGAAGACTTGTTTTTTCATTTTTGCTTATGAAAATATCATAGTCATGCCTCAAAGCCTAGCATGTTTGAAGTGGCAAAATTACTTATCCAATGTAGAGCAAACTCTTTTTTTTTTGATTCTTATATTGGTCTTTGCTTTTATTTTTTTTATTTTTATTTTTATTTTTTTTATTTCAGGGTATTATGAGGGTACAAACATTCTGGTTACATTTTATATCATTGCCTCTCCCTAGCAAGGGTTAGAGGCATGCCCTTTCCCTCCACAATGCTCACCGTGTCCTTTAGTTGTGAGTTTGCCCCGCCCCCCAATCTCCCTAGAGCTAACTCTTTTCTAAGGACTTACCAATGGATAACAGAACATTTGAATGAAGTTTCACGTCTGTTGTCCCAAATCTATTTCTGATCTTTAATTAACCTCATTTTAAACAGGATTTTTTTTTTTAAATAAACTTTTCACCGTAAGTACATTTCCAAAAGTCATGCCCTGGTTACATAGCCTATCTTACTCACTAGGTTAAAGGCATTTTTATTTCACATTTGGAGCACATGTTTCAGATGGATAAGTCTAATCTGTACCGATGAGGGGAGAATGACAGCAAGGCTCCTGTCTCACTGAGTCGTTTTTATCCTTTTCTTAATATTAGCTCTGGGCAAGATTTTATGATGCAAGCCAAAAAAAGTTTCTCCTGCCTGTTATAACCCTCATGAGCCATATTTCTGATTTTGTGTAGTGATGACATTTGATCAGGATTGTAAGCTCTAGAGTTTTCATTACAGAGCTAAAAAACAGCCTTAAGATCAGTGCTGGAGGACACTGAGTTAGTGGTATGAATAAATCATGTGGTGGTATATTGATAAATGTGCACTACTGAATACACAGAATTTAATATCAAGGCATTGTGGCTAGATTTTAAAATACCATTGCTAGAATATCGCCAATACTATAAAGCTATTTCTTAAAATAAGAGTTATCATTGTATTAACATTAGTAACTGTGTACTTCAGGAGACTAACTGATTGCCTTTGGGGCCCAGAGAGATACTGTTACCTAAACTGAAAAGATAAAATTGATTAGTAGCATAGTGGGTTTTTTCACCCAACCCAGAAACTTGAGGGATTTTAAGTATAGCCCGAAGCAGAATACTCAGCTGAACAATTTAACAGTCAGATTCAGTGAGATAAATTTGATGTTGCTATCAGAGGCAACTGACTTTTGTGTTTTTCTTTTTTCATTGTATCCTTAATTTGCATAGATAGGAAAGCACAGGGGATAGCTATAAAATATATTTTGCAAAGTAGTCAAAGAGCTACCACTTTCAAACATTATTAGCTATTGATTTATGCAACCTGTAGCTATTAAAATCTTTTAAAATCACTTTTCAATTATAAGGGTGAGATGAAACTGGAAGAGTAACTCTAGATCATCAATATCTTTAAAGTAGATCCATATCTATTGCAATTCAGGGAACAGCCTACCTCTATTTTTAAGTACAAATGTTTATACCATAAACAAGTTGCTGCTTGTTATTATGCCTCAGTTATCATATAACCTCAGTTTAGAATGCAGAGGATCCTAGATTTGCTGTAGCCCTTTATATAGTGGCATTTTGTTTGTCACTCATAAATCTGTAGGAACTGAATAGACTCCCCAATTACAGTGAGAAACATCTCATATAAAGCATGACAAGTCATTTTCCATACCTGAAATGTGAAAATAATGCCATCCTAATATTTTATTTTATGTTTCTAAGTGAGACATTTGATCTTCCAGGGGTCGCTGAAGACTTCTAACTCTGGTGTTTAAAGCTGGGACAGCATGCACTCTCTTCAAGAGAAGTTACATTAAAATGCAAAATGACCTTTATTTCTTACCACTCCACATGACACAGGGTTACAAAAATATACTATACATCCTGGCATATCCTGCTGTGGTTTTCTTACCAATCTTGTTCAATTCCACAGGTCATTAGTCTTGTCTTCTGGAGTTTCAAGAGCCAAGAGGGTTTTCAATGTCATTGGAACAATGCAAAAGCCAGGGCAAGAATGCCTTGGCCATGTTGCTAACTTTCCGACTAAGAAAACCAAAACCCAAAGGAACTCCACCTCTGCACTGGAAATAGAGTAGCACAATGCTTACATTTCAGTCTGGAAAAGATTAAAGTAATTAGGAAAGACTTACTCAGCCTAGATAATGTGGCCTGAAGGTCCAGACATACAAATTTTAAATCTACTAAATTTTCTAAAAAATAGTATAGGTTAGCTAGTAAGAAATCAGAGAACATTTTGTGACAACTCAAAATCACTTTTTTTTTTCCTATTTGTATCTTAAAAGATTATACATGTATTCTTTATGTGAAGCAAATGTCAAGAAGATGTAGTACTCACACCTGGATTGCATCATTTCTAGATTAAAATACACCAAGCTGCAGAAAGACTTTAAAATAGTAGAGTTCATAGATATGTTGATACCTTCTTTGGGTAGTGAGAACAGGGGTATTCAACCTACTTTTGGCTGTTTTTTAAGAGTTTAAATAGAGTTCTCCTTCAAGTAGCCTTCCTCCCACATTACCCTGTGTTTGACACTCTTGAGAACAGTATAATTAACTTGTGTCACTGCTATGTGTGACTTTAGTATTAGTATAGTTTGTAAGATACTAAAATGAGGTTTGTGTTGAAATAACCTAACAGTCCCCAGGCTACTATATTAGGCAGGCAGCTCTGCCAAGAACACAAAGAAATGTGATAGAAGAGCCAACAATACACCTGTCCTGAGGCAATCAGTCTTGAGTTATATTCTACATTTTTTTCAGCTCCAAAGAAGTTCATGAATTTGATGTTAGGAATGAATGCAATTGTGCGGGTATGTTTGATAATTTGGAGAAATTGCTTATGAAATAGTAAATAATTGTGAAACACAAGACTAAATATAACTGGACCTCCCAACACTGTGTGCATGTGTGGCCATGTGCATGCACATAGGGAAAGGGTGATTGGGGAGGCTGAAGAGAAAATTAAATATTTAAGAATTTTTATTGTTTACCTGACTATTATTCTTTAAGGTTTCTACCTACATAGTACAAGATAAATGTACTAGAACACAGGTACATTTCCACCAGTCTTATTTATAGAAAATAATAAACAATTTGTAATTTTAAAAAATATATTTGAATAAAAACTAAAATAAAAACTATATTCTGTCGAGACAGTCTATAGGCACATACATACAGAAATGTCTGACTTTCATATGTGTATAATATGCTTATGTATCTTTTTTCTTACAACTACCCTCATCAATCACCAATTTCTTTGTGCATAATAAGTCCTATTTCAGTCTTCTACATATGGCTATCCAGTTTTCCCAGCACCATTTATTGAATAAGGATTCTTTTCTCCAGTGTATATTTTTGTCTGCTTTGTCAAAGATTAGTTGGCTATATGAGGATGGTTTTATATCTGGGTTCTCTGTTCTGTTCCACTGGTCAATGTCCCTGTTCTTGTGCCAATTACAAGCTGTTTTAATTATTATAGCCTTGTGCTATAGTTTGAAGTCTGGTAAATTGATGCCTCTTATTTTGTTTTTATTGCCTAG
>VBSM01001562.1:11133271-11155374 GCA_008086735.1 Cheirogaleus medius
CAGCTCTTGTTCCTCTGGAGAGGCACTCAGGTGGTTGGTGGGGCCCTGGGATTTTCAGGTGTGTCCTTATTCCCCACTTCAGTGAGGGCTGGTCTGGGAGTGAGTCTGGGTGGAGCTAGGTTGGGTAAGCCTGCCCTCAAACACCACAAATGCTGTTAGCAGGGGTCAAAGTCCTGTTCTCTGCTTCCCGGAAAAGCTGTCAGGGAGGAGCTGCGATGGCCCCACTCAGTCAGAAAGTCTGCATGTGGGAGTGGGGCTGTCAGAGACCTGCAGTCTTGAGCAGGCCTCGCTCCATTCCACCCTCCCCAACTCCGTGGCTTCTTCTGGGCCTCGGCCAGCAGGCCAGACATCAGGCCACCGGGTCTCCCCTGGCTGTGATGCAGGCTGGGAGGTTCCTTGTGCAGGGTAGCCACCTGGGCTGGGCACATGACCCCCCTTTGGGAGCAGGGTTGCCCTCAAGCACGCTGATCTGCCCCTAAAGGCACACACACCTTAGTAGGCTCCTTCTCAATATCCCTTCTGTGCCCCGGGCAATGCGAGACCTGGGTGCGAGGGATCTGGTCCACAGGTCTGACCTCTGGGCCCTGGAGTTCAATCCCTGACCCCCCCAGGGAGAGGAGTGCCAGACCTAATTCCCCCATGGGGAGCCCAAGCTGGGTAGATGTCTCTCAGCCTCAGGGTCTGCCCCGTTCTCCTGGAATGACCAGGCCAGCAGCACCTGGGAGGGCTGGCGGGTAGGGAGCTCCCCATCTGAGTACTCCTCAGTCAGCTGTAGGGCCCCAAAAGGAAAGGTCCCGTTCCCTGGAGATGCCTCCGGCTGGTGGCTATATTGTCTCTCTCGGCAGCCATGGATAGGGACGGGGGAGGGGAGAGTGCAGCAATATGGCGCCTGCCACGCAGTCGAGTCTATGCACACGGAGGTGCCCCGAGGGGGTTGGGAGCCTGGTGCCATGTCCGCTACAGGCTTACCGCTCACTGGCGGTGGCCATCTCTGGACTGGTGTACGCAGGTCTCTCCAACCACTGGGGAGCCCACCAGCAGTCCGAGATGCAAGGGAGGGGAAGTTAACTGCTCCACCTACCCTTGCTGCTGGTCTCCAAGCCGCTGGCTCGGGAGGTCTCTTCTCCCAATTCTCCTCCGCAACCTCCTCCTGTGGAGTCTCCCGTAGTCTCTGGTACCCCTCCTTCCGACCCCTGTCCGATGTATGGTCATCTGCTTGCTTCTTTCTTCTAATATCTTCTAGAAGCTGTCTTTTCTGCCGAGACACTCTGTCGGGCGGTGTTTCTCGTCGGCCATCTTGCTCCGCCCTCTCAATTATTTTTTCAGATAAATTCCTGTAAATTGAATTAATGGTGTAAAGAAAGCGGTGGATAGTCACTACATTAGAGATTAAGAATTTTGCTATTTATTTATTTACTTTTAATTGACACATGATAATTGTACACATACTTATGGGTTACATATGATGTTTCGATCACATGTATACATGTGTAATGATCAGAGCAGAGTAATTAGCATATTCATCACCTCAAACATTTATCATTTCTTTGTGGTGGAAGCTTTCAAAATTCTCTCTTCTAGCTATTTTGAGATATATAATATCTTATTGTTGATTATAGTCACCTTACTGTGCAATAAAACACTAGAACTTATTCTTCTAATTAGGATTTTGTCATTTATAGCCATATATTTGTTATCAGTGGTGTAGGAGACTGCCAATTTCCTCATAGCCTCACTAACACAGGATATTATAACTTTTTAAAATGCTAATCTGAAGAGGAAAAAGATATTTTTATTTGCATTTTTATTACAGAAGTAACAGACTTTTCATACATATGCCCATTGGCCAATTTTATTTTTATTCACACTCTATGATCTTTGCATAATTTTCTACCAAGTAAATTGGTTATTTGCTCATTTGATGAAATAATTCTAAAAATAATTTAATAAAATATTCAAACAAGAATATCCAAGAATATTTTAAAAAAGAAAAAAGAACAATGGGAAAATTTTTTTCTTTTACATATGCAAAATAACATAACTAATATTTTAATTGAAATTCAATAATTTATTCCATTTTTAATTTGTGGGATATTAACACTTTATAATTATAAAATTTCCAATTCAATAACACTTATTCAATAACTTCAATGTATTCAAGTTTTATTTTATGTGTGTGTCTTAGTAAAATTTGTCTTACTTTACATGTTTTATTTTACTATAAATGTATAGTGTTAATATTTTTATTCCATGATGAATTATATTTTATTAATATTGGTTTTGTAAATGGAATACATTTCATTATATTTTCTAAGTACTGATATTTTTCATTTCCTAATTCATCATCTGAATTTATTTCTGAAATATTATTTTGTTTTTCATATGTATATGTTTATGTGTTTTTATGGATTTAATTTTTCTTTTGTTCTTATCTTTTTGTCAAAACTAGAAGGTACAAACTAAATATGACTGACATTATTGGACTAAAAAAGGAATAAAAGAAAGCAAAAGAAAGAGGGGAAAGAAAGAAAAAGAGAAAATGGAAAAAAATACATAAGCAAACAGTGTCATTTTTCTTAGTTGATAACTGTATTGGAAATTGTGAATTTGTCTTGTCTTGTCACCTAGAGGGGAATGGACATTGAGAATCTATCTGGACATTTCTTTATACTATGTTCAGTCACACCAAGTATGGAAATCCTTGGCCATCGAACACTGAATATTTATATTTGCAGCATGACATCATTTTAGAACACAGGACCCTTTTGTTATACACTTGATATTTGGAACTCCAATGCTAAACCTATTCCTGTACCATACTCTCCTCCAGCTTCTGCTACAACAGTATGTTTATTGGACAGTTCACCCCTAACTCAAGTCAAACATTTCGTTAGCATTCTATTCTTCAATTTTGAATAAAGTAGATTGATAAGGCTATATGGTTGTATATGTGGTAGATATATGTTTCCACTTTTTAATCTATGGCCTCAGCACTTTGGAATTAAGTTTAAATCTCTTTAAACAACTAAACCAATCAATGATCCCTTAACTACCAGATATTCTCTCCAAACCACAAACAAATAGTATCTCAGTATAGCTTTTGTTTAGTTAGCCAAGAAATCCCCAAAACATATGCATTTGTGCATGAGTAGGAAGTAATACACTCTAATCTCTTGGAGGCTTTTAAAAATTGTACATATCTTCCATTCCCAGAAAGTCTGGTACACATTCTTCTACTTCCCTTCTATGGGTATAGTGTACATGTGATCATATGATGCTGATATCTACAGCAAGGGACAGGTTACTGGACAGGTAATAAGTGGTTATTGCGGAAATCAGACACAAGTGGAAATGCTTATGGTCACAGAAGTGCATGAGCTTTGGAGCCAGACAGTTCTGTGAACCTGGCCAATTTGCCTACTTTCTCTAAGTTCTGCTTTCATTGTAACATTTTAATGACAGTAAACAAAATGTATTTGTCTATCTTCTTTTGAAAGACTTCTGTTCATGTTTTTTGCCCACTTTTTAATGGGGTGGTTTGTTTTCTTCTTGATGATTTTTTGAGTTATTTGTAGACTGTGGATATTAGCCCTTTATCAGATATATAGTTTGAGAATATTTTATCTCATTATGTAGGTTGTCTATTTATCCTGTTGATATTTCCTTCACTGTGCAGAAACTTACCTCCCACATCATAGGGTGGGTGAATATCAAGTGGTCATACATAGTAAACACTCAATAAAGGAAAGTGGCTATTATTTTTAAGAGACTTGAAGGTACATGACAGAGACTTGGTGACTGTGCAGGGGACATGCCATTGTGTTGGAACCAGTAGCGAGAAGAAAATGATTTCTCAGTGAGTATTATACTTTTCTAGTCTGACTTGTACTTTATGAGAACAGGAACATTCTTTAATCTGACATGGAACGAAACCTACCAGTGGCAGTTAAGCAGTCACTATAATGGTTTAGCAATCACAATTACGTGGACCTTGGACATCTTAGCCACACTGCAAATTCCTTATCATTCATCTTTGTTCAATCATAGAGGTACCATAGATCGGAGTTGCAACTGTTCTAGTTTTTGAAATAGGATAAAATGCAATCAGCCACCTCTGTCCATCTGCAGACCCCTCTAGAGGAGGCTGCTATTTCTCCCCTGTCTAATGGATCTCAAGATCTCCTCCTGTAGGATCTTCAGTGCTGATTCCAAGACATTATTTTCCTATTTCCATGTAACAGTTGATTTTTTGAGATAAGCAATATCAAGCCATTTCAGCCTCCAATCTTCCTCATTGCTGTCATGCACAGCCCCATTGTGTATGTTGTCCTCATTCACTGGAGATTTTAGTGCCCGGATGTCTTCTTTTTCACTCCAATCCTTCCATCATCCTGGGGGATATCTGCCTCCACAAAGACCACTCATCTAATTGCTCAGCCTCTTGATATTTTTATCTCAACTCCAATAACCCTCACCTTCTGTCCATTTTAGCTAATGTATCTTGAATATTTTTACCAATAAATTTCATAAAACAGCACAAATTATACCTTTATAATTACTGTCTCCAAATGAGTCCTCAATGCCACTAGATAATACTTTTTATCATTTGTCAATAATTTAATATTTCTCAACATTTCCAATAAATTGGAAAGTAAGCTATTCCAACATCTATCCCTCCCCATTGCAAGGATTTGATTCTTTCAAACATCTGATTTAAACATCTGTCTCCATCTCAGCTGATGGTCTGATAGAGATAGTAGAAGAGATCAGATAAGCATTCTCATTTCCTATAGCTACCACCAAACTTATAGACTTCCTTCCATATACATTCATCTTTTCCCCCTTTTTTCCTTTTAAAATAAAAGTGATTTCTTTTTTGTTGTTTATGATGAATTTCTCCATTTAATCTTGATTTTATTCTCTTCTGACTCTTCATGTTTATAATTTTTTTCTTTTTTCCATATTTATATATTCTTTATATATTTTGGCCTTATTTACTGAATAAAAGTGCATCATGGGGACCTCCACACATGCTGATTCCTCCACATTAAATATCCCTAATTTTATTTAACTTCTACTTATTGATCATGTCTCAGCTGAGATCTGAAATCTTCTGGAAAGCTTAACCTCACTAAACTCTTCTCCAAGGTGCTGCCAAAGTCCCTCCAATCCCCCCTTTCTTCTCCCTTACGATAGTGTATTTAAATTGCCTTCTTTTCTATTTTCTCCATTAGAGTATAAGCTCCTGGAATGTAAAGAACATATGTGCCATCACATCACTACAATGTAAGCCCATCCTAGTATACAGTAGGTACTTAATGAATATTTGTCAAACTGGATGAATCAATACCTTGTATTATAAATATACATTCTGGTGAATTTCACATTAAGCCCTGAAAGAATTCCAGAATAAATTATTGAATAGATCATTTGTAAGCACTTTGAAAATAAAGTGGTGATGACTAGAAGGTATCATGGAGTCACAAAGAGCAAGCCATGCCCTTTTAATTGGATTTCCTCTGCTAAATGAGAATGCCCTAGATGGAATGCCTAGACTTTTCTCTTTGGCAATGAATTTGCTTCTAAAGTATCTAATGACTTAAGTCTTATGATTTCTTATATCATTTTGGACAAGAGGGTGAGATGAGGTTAAATATAAAAAACAAGGAATAGTGATGTTTCTATTAGGACCCTAGTGCTGTAGAGTTAGCATTTGGCTTTGTTTTGGTCAATAATTTTACAAATGCTTTGGAGAAGTACATAGAAGATTTTTTTTTAATAGTAGAAGCTATAGAATGAAATACTTGCAAAGCATTCAAGCAGAGTCGGGGTGATAATTTATGTCAGGGATATCCTTGTCAGAGAAGATATTTCTATCTTGAGTGGAGAGTGGCTATGTAATTTCTGAAGACTTTTCCAAATTTAGGATGTCATAATTCTATGAAGTATTATCATCTCAGGATGTGCTGGATATGTCTGTATAATCCTATAATGTTTTACATGGAACAAATTATAGAGTGTATCACTGACAAAAAATAAGAGATTTAAGTGCATTATCTTGTATACATGGGGCTTTTCAAAGAATGTAGAATGAGAAGGACAAAAATAAAGTCTCTGCAGCATTATGTGACAATAGATCTTCAAGACTTACTTAAGAAATAGACTCCTCCAAATTTCATGCATTTTAGCTGATACAGTTGTATTATTCAACTATTATCTATATACAGAATTTACATAAAAAATATTCAATTATATGGAAAATCCAGATATATAATAGGTTTTTTTTCTTTAGATTTTCATAATGTTTTAAGAACTTTAGAAATGTTTTGTTGTTATTGAAGTTTTGGGTTGTTATTGTTTTTGACACCTTCAAAGCTGATCTCTCTGTGCACCATCACCTCAAGCACCAACAAGCTAAATGGAGCTTTTATATGGTCAAATTCATAACCTCTGTGTTTTCAAAATCCTTTTAAATGATAATGAATCTGCATTGCTATAGAGTTTAATGTTATTTTCTGTCTTCAGTTTGGACAGAGGGTTCTTTCCCTGTCAGATGTGATTTGGAAAGGACATCAGAGGCCAAGGAACATTGTTGGCTTGGATAAGTTCCACAGATGAAAAGGCCTAATTGAGGGGACTGGCTAAATTTTGGTAGGCAGTATATGAGTGAAATGCTGTCTCCAAATGGTGTTTGAATAATTTTATCCAAATAAGAAGCTTTTCGGGTTTGACTTTTGTGACCTTTTAAGTAGTAAATTGTCACACATTTCAACTGAGCTAATGTTTCACCAAATCAACTCATTTGAGACTTCTGATTACAGTTGAATGATTGAAGTGCTAAAGTTAATAAGTAGTCGCCACATTTTCTCAGTTCTTTCTTTAGAAAAACTATTGCATCAGACCTTTTCCTTCTGTCTGCCCAGCCACAACTCACATTCAGACCTTATTGTCTTTTGTCTGCTCCGCTGTGGCTGTGTTGACTTCACAATGGATCTTCAGCCCTTCAATTTCTCTCCTTTCCAATCTATTCTATGTGAACAATAAGTCAATTTTCTTTCAAATACTGTTTTGATCACAAATAACTACCCTTTGTAAAAACCTTCAATGGGCCCCCTTTATTCATAAAATGAAGCCAGAGCTACTGGACATGTGTTCAAATATTTAAACCACCTATCTTTTCCAAAATTCTACTCTTAAAAAATAAATTATTAAGACAGAATGCTGCTCCCCTGGAATGTTACCCTCTACTTATACCCATTCACAAGGTTCTTGTCCTTCAGATTTCCCTAGCTCTTCAGATTAAAGCGATCTGTCCCTTCTTGGGACTCTTAAAGCCATTATTATCCAAACAACTCATCACTGTGCAATTGATCTTCTACAATCTCTTGACAGCTCTTCTATTATTATATTTGAAATTTATTTTATTATTTCTTATCCTTATATGTTGTTATAGGGAACGAAATACCTTAATATCTTCTCTTATATCTAGCACAGTGTCTACAATGCTCTTCTTGGCCTTATATCCCTTTAAACTTCAAATATCTACCTCTGAAATTCATATATCTCCACTTGCATTATCATCCATCTCATCTTTTCTTTAAACTCCAACTTGAGAGGTAATGATATAGTTCTAAATCTGGGAGAAGATAAAAATCGCAATCATTAGTTCAATATATTGATTCATTTAGAAGGATATCTTCCTAATCATGCAATTCTTTTCTAATAACTGTGTTTTTCTGCTATTGTAGGAAGCCAAGCTTATATCCCACTAAACCATAGTTCATTGCTCTCATCATTCTCCTTAGCCATTGATAGTTTTCTACCTCTATCTCCATCTACTGGCTACTTCTGGCCTTTTTCAGAACTGACTGGTCCACTTCAATAAGCCTGCCTGATTTTGTCAGGTCTTCCACATACTGGCTAGTTTTGCTGTCGTTTCCCAAGCCCTTATCCTTATAATGTCTTTTATATAATAGAGGTTCCATAAATATTATTTGATTTCATCTGAAATGGGTTTTGAGATACTCCTATGAAGGCTGCCAGTCTCCTTGAATGATAACAACACAAGCATCCATACATGTATAATCTGACTTCTATTATTGTTCTTCTGTGATTTGAAGCTGGTGTCTGAAAATTAAGCAAAGGTTATGGCCATACTTCCTGAATACTGTTCTAGGTAATTATTAATTATCCTTTTGGTTTAATCTCTCATTTTCCTTTTTCTGTTACTTTCTGCTTGAGAATCTTTCTCCTGCCTCTCCTCAACCATTTTCCACTTGATTTCCCCACTTTTCTCATCAACAACACAAAGCCTTTAATGAGAAAGACATTAGTTTAAAAGTCAGATTTTATGGTATATATTTTATAATTTTGAATTGTAAAGTACACTAATTTAGAAATCCAATAACCTTGTATGTTATTATCAGAAGTGAGTTGCTCTTCTTGACTGTACATAGTGCATTTTGCAAGTGACTTCAAGTCTTTCAGTTCATTAGAGTCATTAAGTACACTGATGCTGCTCTGTCATTGAAGGTATTAAAGAAATAGGTTGCATGATTCTGGGAAGAGATGTTATAGAAGGGATTCTAGACTCTCACTGGCTTATCCTGGATGCACACCAGAATCACCTGAGAATAATGCTTGATGCCTTAGCATATTAAGTTCCACCTTAATCAATAATTCTAGCATTTGGCATGTGTGTGTGTGTGTGTGTGCGTTTGTATCTCAGTGGATTCAAATGTGAAGCCAGAATTGAGAACCAGTGAAGTTAATTAGTGATATTGAAGTTCAATTTCAGTCTCAAATATTATTTTATAATTTTTAATTAAAAATATCTGTTAGTACCAATCTTTGTATTCTAATATGTCTGTAAATTCTATTAAAGCCTATCACTAGCACTTAAAATTAAGGTGGCCATTAAAACAAAAATAGCAATATAGTTTAGACAGTTCCCTCAGTATAGGGAAAACTACTGGATTGAAAGGATTTTTTTTTTCAATTTTAGTGAACTAGAAAAAGTCACTTTTTTTTTCAAAGAAAGATTCTATTGCTACTGAGAAGCTTATTCAGAATTTGGATTTGGCAGGTATTATTGTTCCATAACATTAGGAGTTTAGTCTCTTTTTGGTCTTTGAAACTATTAGCAGAAAAAAGCACTTCAATTGGATAAGCATTCACTGAGCTTCTTCTAGTTGTCCAGGATTTTACAAAGTCTGGTATAAATACAGAGAAGTATTCGACCCATTTACATTCTCAAGAAATTTGTTGGGAAGAATAGAGAGCCAACATTTACATTCAAAAAGCAATTATGGAACTATGACAAAACATGATGTGATTAAATAGAACCTAAGGCTAGAATGAGTGTGCATGTGTGTATAAAATGACTCATCAGGAAGACAAGGCACCAAAATTCAAAGGAACTATGGACAGTCTAAGGTATGAGTAAATCAGATGAAAAGAGATGGGGTCTTGGAAAGTAAGAAGGCTAAAGAGAAACTGAGAAAATGGGAGGGAAAAAAAGCAAAGGGAAAAAGTGTTCTAAAAAACAATGTACTTATCTATTGTGAATAACCTCACATCAGCAAAACATCTGGAAGAATATCATGTTCTGACATACTAATATAACTGGATCTAACAATTTTAATTTCAGCCCTGGTTTAAGTCATTGATGAATTTAGGTGTGATCTCAAAACAGGTGTCCAAGATCATAGATGTTTTTCATCCATCCATTTTTATAATATTTCCCACTATATTTGTTACTATTGTGATTGAGGAGAGGTGGTAAATTAGGATCATGTTCCAACCTTCAATTCATCTATTGAGTGGCTTGGGCAAATTATTTCTCTGGGTCTCAGCTTCCACATCTGCAAAATGAGTATAATAATGCCACTGCTTGAAAGGAAATGATACATCTAGTTATGTTTGGTGATATATGTGTTATGAGGATTAATTTAGATAACATATATTATGTAATTGGCACTGTGCCTGTCACACTGTAAGCATTGACTAAGTGATAGTTGTTATTACTGCTTTTATTATTATTTGGTTCATAGACATATTGTCTCTGCATAAACAGAAGTAGCCTTGTAAAGTAGACCGATGGACTTATGGAACAATAGGAGGAGTGCCAAATTGGCATACCTTTGAAAACAAGGACCTCGTAGTCATCTTTATGTCATTGCTCAGGATTTTAATGTTAGGTGAAAGAGGCCCATCGTATAAAATGTCCAAAGTAGGAAGTAACTTTTATCTATGAGGCTAAGAGAACTGCATTGTGCACTCCAGGTTTTTTCCATTCATTTGCTCAAAGATAAGCAGCAAGCTATTACACTCTTGTGGGGCTGTCTTCAGACACTATTTCTGGCCACCACTTGTGGTAATGCTTTATGAGATGTCAGCATGTGTGAGAAGAGATAGCCTGGTTTGTCATGGGCCGATAGGCCATATTCTGCTACAAACTGATGGCTTTGTCTTTTATCACTGTCACAGGCTTATTTAACAAGCTGTGACTCTGTGGTTCATCACAAAGAAAACTGTCATCCCCAGACACGTGTCCTGAACATCCTTTCATCTTCTATGCCGGTAGGATCTGTCATGTGATATCAAGCAGACCAGCAACTCCAGATGGACCACGTGGCTGCAACCATGTAAGAAGGAAGATTTGTACTGGCATAGATCCAGCTTTTACACCTTTGATTAGATTACATGGATGGGAAAAACATATGTAAGCTTTTAAGTTGTATACACTGATAATATGTCACAAATATCACTTGAAAGAAAATGGTACAACCAATTGGGTTTAGGTGATAATTATTTATCACAGTGTTATTCTGAGTAACAGATAAACCAATTAAGATTAACTTGCTCTACCATCCCTCCATCTTAAGAAATTGTTCCATCAGTGGGTATTAATCATGTGTAAATTTTTAAAGCAACTTTATAGCTTTAACTGTTAATAATCCTTCAAAATTGTTAATAATTGTTTTATACTTTGGGGGAGTTGTGTGTGTGAGTAGCAATTGTGTAGCAATTCTGCAAGTATTGACTTTTGTACTTATAATATCAATTAAGAAATATTCAGAAATCTAAACAGAAAATTCTCCAACATTTCTAAAGGAGTTCTGTGGCTAAGAGTTGAGGGAGTTTCTTAAGTTACAATCTTTCCACTACAGCCTGTAAAACATATATTAGCAATGGAAACTGGGTCTATCCTGCTGATTTCAGTACACTATCTGACCCAGGGACATATTATTATGCTGTAGCTGTGACTCGGCAGATTAGATGAAACTACTTTGGGGACATTAAAGTATAAATATTTCATAGTGCCCTCATGGGGATGAATTTAATCTAAAACACTTAAGAGTCTCAATTGTTTGGTCTTATGACTTCTGCCTTTTTCTTCTCTTTAAAATTTGCAGATTTTGTAAAGTTATCTCTTATGGAGTTTAGTCTTATCTTTTTGCTGCTTTGTTTTCTTGATAAATCCAACGATATTTAAAGCAGGAATCTTGGCTGCAAAATTTTAAATCTAACAGCTAAGGAATACATTGGTCAACAGGTATATCTTATTAGAAGATAAGATTACTAAATTGAAGAAGAGCTTTTATTAAAAAGAGAGAATGTAGACAATAATCACAGTGGGTGAACTTGGATCTATTGTGCTGACTGAACACTGCACAAAAGTGTCAGCTGAGGTTCTGAGTAAGGACTCAAATCCAGCCAGTGTTCCGCTTGCTGAGATTCATGCCCATGGGAGTGTATCTGCTCAAAGGGAAGCCTTTTCCTAACTGATTGTCCGGATATATCTGCACAAAGATACCAGATAAGTTAACAGTAGCCTCAGGTCAATTGAAGGTAGATATTTAACAAACAAAATACCTGCTTACATAAAACACTTGCCCCCAGTATATCCCCAGAACTTTGGGAATAGATTTGATAGAAAGTCAACTGTAAATATTCCTTTAAGTATTCAAACAATAAAATAGACTATCTAAATTTCTGAATTTCTTTTTAGAATTTTAAGTTTTCTTGGGAACTCTATACAGTGGTTAAGACTAGATTTGACCCTTTTTAGTATTTCCCTATCTTGAATGCATGGGAAGTACCTTACCTAACCAGATACAAATATTTATTTTAATTAATAAATGTATCTATGTATATTATAATTTATCTTGATGGAAGGAATGTTGTTAGCCTTGGCCATGATCAAACTCCTGTGCTCAAGCCATCCTCCCACCTCAGCCTCCCTAATAGCTGGGACTACAGGCACACAACATTACGCCCAGCGAATTTTTTTTTTTTAGAGATGGGGGCCCAGGCTGGTCTCCAACTCCAGAGCTTAAGCCATCCTCCTGCCTTGGCCTTCCAAAATACTGAGATTACAGGCTTGAGCCACCTTACCCAGCTAATTTCTTCTACTTTGGTTTGCTACCAGAGTACAAGTAGTACAAGTAATATATGAAATAAAGATGCAAATGACCAAGCAGATATAACTCCCCAATAAGAACTAGAAATTCTCTAGTTCCTTAAAAGGATGCTTCACAAGGATGCTTCACAAGTTTTGTAGTCAGTATAGCTTATGTAGATCAGAAGAGTTTATAGTTCACTACTTTCAGTAATCCAGGCTGGGTGAAGACAATGTGCATACTCAAAACTTTACCTACTACATTTAAGGTAATTCCTTCCTGTGCTTCATGCATCTTTTACATTTAAAAATGTCCTTGAGCCAACAGCCACTCTGGCTGTGAGATCCCACCAAGGGACTAGCACAAATTAGATGTTCCCTACATATTTGTTGATTTGACTCATCGGTTTAGGTTGTTCATCACTTGGGGCATTGTTGGGGAGCAGACTGATCTACTAGTCTCCTATGATTACAGCAATCTTTGATGCTATTTTAACTCTTATAGGAAGCAGGAAACTTAAAAATAATAAATAAGGCATTTTTTTTGCAATATAGTATAATTTCCCTATTCTCCTTTGCTTCACACAGTCCATTCCAAGACTGTAACTAAAAGATCAGATCATTACCTTGCTCATACTTGCTATGCTTTAAATAGAAGTACTACTTTATATTCCTTGAAATTGGATGACATACTGGTTTTATTTACAAAAGAGTAACTTGTGATGTCTTTGGCCAATTTTTCATTTTCTTCATTGAATTCAAGTCATTAGAAAGTAAATCAGATAAGAACAAAAAACAAATTACCAAAGAACTCTCTTGGAAAGCTTTTATGAACACTAGATATTCCCAGTTGGGGTTTTCCAATAACATTATTTATAGAGTATTTGTGTTTTACTGAGAGATTAGGCAAGATTTTGCAGCTTACTAATGTAAATCTATCATATTGACCACATTAAGGACCAAGAAATAAATTTAACATATTTCTTTTTCATATAGCCAACAAGTTCTCCAGGAATTTTATAGGATATTACTTTTATTAAAATATTAGCTATGTTACTAAAACTAAATCTAACTTGTGATGACTTGTTAAAACTAAAATTCCTGGCAAGTTTATGTCACAGTTAGCAAACATTGATCTGAAATAATATGATTCAAAGAAATTTGGATGTCAATCACTCTTCTCTGAACTCCTCTACAACTGAAACCAACTAGGAACAAAGGGGTACAGGAGCAGCCCAAGAACACAAATAATGCAGCTTTGTTTTCAACGGTTAGAAAGGCTAAGTGATATTTTCTATTGAGTTTAGAGTTTGTTCAATGTTATGAAAATTCTACAGTTTGATCTAAGTGAAGTAGAAGGAAAATATTTTTTAATCTTAATTTTAATATTTTTCCACTTTCAATTTTCAAGATCAAGTCTGGATTTCTGGCTCCCGTTTCCAATTACACAAGCTTATATCTACTATAAAGAAACAATAGTCGATTTGTATATGAAGCACCTTTGTGCAAGCTGTTATGCATAGGCATGTTAGTTCTGCTTTCCCAGCACAATAGGTTTTTGAATATTTTATAGCTATTCCTGAGCTGAGTTGATGCACTGACATCTGTCTCAGAATAGCAAGCATTTTGTGTTCACCTTGTTTGTGTTTTCTAAACTCACACACCTTTTACTTTTCCTTGAGGAAGATTACAAATGCAAAGATGAAAAATTAGCCACTGTGTCTACCTGTTTTGTGGCAGTCATCCTTGGATGCCACATTTTATTTGTAAAGAGCTTTAATGAGAACATTAACAACAACAATTTATGAAGTACTCCACTCAAAACAGAATCTGGGATGGAGTACATAATGATAAACAACAACAACAACAACAAAAACATGTGCATGCAGACAGCTGTAAGTGCACACACATACACACATACACACACTCTAAACTGGGAAAACTTCCTAGAAAAAGTCAAGTAGTGGTGGAGGGAAGAATGTATGCGGAAGGGGTGGGGGTTGGCATGGTGAAGTGAATAGAGAGGCAAAACATTCAAAATCCCCCAAAAGAGTATTCAGATAGTAAAGCAAAATTTGCTTGTCTGTGTTGCTTAAAAAGATATGGAAAAGATATGCATAAAGTGAAATTTAAATTACTCGTGTTCTATGTCAGGGTTATATTATCAGTTATTTGTAATTTTTACCTAACTGGGTTTAACCAAGCCAACCTCATGAGCCCTCCCTTCAGGAGAATCACAACACCTGACTCAGCAATAGATGTAGTGGAAAGCTTGCCAGGTTAGGAATCAGAAGCCTCAGATTCTAGTTTCAGATTGGACACTGCCTAATTATATGACCTCAGATAAGTTATTTAACCAAACTGTGCTTAGTTTCTGTGTTTATCGAGCAGTGCAAAAATATTTTAAGATTCACATCATGTGAAAGCTATTTTAAAAATATATGAAATGTAGTAAAAATTACAAATTTTAAATACAAATATATACAGATATAGATACATATAGAATGTGAAAAATGTGTAATTCATTAAGTTAGAGTTTTCATCATGCCTTTGTGTGTGTTTTTGCATGTATAAGATAATTGAAGTGTACTTAGGTCTTGAAGTATTTACAATAATCATAATTAAATGAAGGTATAGATTTATATATTTTCACTATGGAACTATCATAGAAAAGGATAAATGCATTTCCATTTATTTTATTATTAAGTCTATGATAAACATTCTGAGCAAGTTTTCTTTTTAATTTCATACAAATAGAGATAAGATAGGAAAATCAAGCAAAATAATTCATCTTTTGTTGCTCACATAAAAGGTCAAAGAAATTCAAATTTCAGAGCAATATCAGGGAAGCAATTAAAAAGTTACTATTAAATAAAAATAATGGGTAGTTAGAATAAAAAGAGAACAATTATTACATGTAATTAGATCATTCTTTTTGAGTCACACACACACACACACACACATACTGTGCTTTTTCAGGTAAGTAAGGTTTTTCCATCGAAGCAATAAAAACCTATTTTAACAAATAGCAAAAAAATTAAAAACCAGTTTTTACAAATCTTTATCTGGCAAAGCAGTGTATGGGTGAGGTGGGGGATTATGCATGTTTATTTGTGTGTGTTTGTGTACATATGTGCATATGTGTAAGGGTAGGGTCATGGTGACAATCTATGAGCAATAAGGAAATGAATTTCTTTCTCTCCTATGAATTCTTTTGAAGTCAAGAATAGCAGGTGTAGGGGAAACAAAGCAAAACAAAATGGATTCAGATTATTTTATATGTCAGTTTATGATTGAGTACTAATTCTAAAGTGAATGACAATAATGGCTAGATATGAGGTAATTATAAAACACACGTTTTATGTCTGTAACAACATGTCCATAGCGCATTTAGTGTCAAGGTCATTATTTACCGGTGAGATAAATTGCTTCCTGGAGGTGGGTAGGCCTGTGGTAACATACCGTTTATCCATGTTGATCAAATTTACCATCTGGAACAGCTTTATGTAATCAATATATATTTCTTGACTCTGGAGAGGATGGAAGGAAGGAAGGAAGGAAGGAAGGAAGGAAGGAAGGAAGGAAGACAAGCAGAAAGGAGGGAGGGAGGGAGAGAGAAAAGGAGGGAGGAAGGAAGGGAGAGAGGTAAGAAATGTTAAAAAACAGTATATTGTACATTTTAAAAGAAATCTTTGGTGAATTTAAGGCTAACTGTAGTAAATAGACAAATATTTTAGTGTCAGCTCAGAGATTTATGACCTCACTTGGACCCCTAGTGATTTTAAAGTATACTTTCTGATACAATCAATTTACTGTAATAAAGTCTAAGTTATTATATCTAGCTATTTTTGTGCTTGGCTTCTATCAAACAAAGACAAGTATAAGAAAAAAGTGAGTCCTGGCAGCCTAATATTAAAAAAAAAACAGTTTTCTGAATGTTTCCTTTGGGTCAGTAAATATTCAATTCAATGATTTCTGTCTCATTACTCATTCTTCATGAGAATAAGGACCCTTGACACATTTCAGGATCTTGTGTTGGTAAGGAAAAGTGTCAGGTTGTTTTTCTTCTTAAGACAGGGAAATGCATAAAGATATATTTACAACAATTTGGAGATTTTTTTTCAAACCCAATTCCAAGAAAAACATTCACGTTAAACAGAACAGATCAATTCTGTAGCATGTTGGTCAATTGAACTTTTCATTATATCAAAGAGCTACAGCATCCTCTGGGAATGGACTCCATCTGCACCCTTTGACATATATAATGTGTTTTCACATTCTAAAGTGTTCACTATTATTTCAGTATTTTAATATTTTATTTATAGTTTCAATGCCATAAGAAGATAGAATTTGGGTGCTGAACCAAGCAACTTCTTAAGGATAATTTCACTCTACATGAATAGCTATTTCTTTACTCCACTGAGCTATAATGGGAATATTTAACATTCTACTTCTATAATAATGATTGACATACCTAGTTAAGAACTATTATTTTTAAAATATTATGAATTATGTTCTTTAATTTTGGTTTCAGTACTTGAACACTCTGAAGTCACTTAGGGAATATGTTGTATTTTGTAGAGACAAACAATTCACTTCTCTTTAACTACAAAATCCCATCCTACTACCAGCTGCTGGTGTGTTTTGGTTGTTGTGTTTTGTTTTCCCTTCCAATTCTGACTTGTCGCTCTTTAAATTTGGGTTGCCAGAAGAGACAGGTGGTGCATGAAGGTTACTTAAAACAGTGCCAATTTTAGCTCTGCAGCAAACATGGGTCAAATCAAGTGGAAACTGATGGTGGGGTAGGAGAGAAGTAAGAGAGCTAGAAATGGGCATGATCTTTTTCCATCCTTTGGGTGCATTTTAACACTTCCTCTTGTTCTGACTGGATAAGAAATAGAGACTTCTGAAATTTAGATTAACAAATTGTATCATTGATTTATTCTGTGCCAGACATTGCAGTACAATATCTCATTTAGACTTCATAACATTTCTGTGTGGTAGCTATTATTATACACATGTTATAAATGAGGTATCTGACACTTAGAGGAGTGAAGTTACCTACCCAAGGTTGAATGTAGGTAAAAGAGGACAAAGCTCGATTATAAATAAATCAGTAGTTAGATAAGTGGTTTCAACTAGGGACAATTCTGCCTTCCAGAGAGCATTTGATAATGTCTGGAAGAGTTATATTTTATTTTTACAATTGGGAAATGGATACTACTGGCCTTTGGTATGTAGAAGTCAGGGATACTACTAAACATCCTGCAATACACAGTAAAACCCCCCAAACAAATACTTTTTCCAGTTCAAAATTGTATAGTACTGAGCTTCACAAACCCTAAAATAGAAATATTCAAACTCAGGGTCAGTTTTATCCTTATCACACCACTATTTTCTCCTCTGAGGTTAATAATGAATCCATCAAAGCAATAATGTGGAACATAGTTTTTGAGATATTGTGTAAGATATATTAATAGAGGTGGCTTGGTCCAGGATTCAAAACAGAAAGTATAAAATGGAAAACCATTACATCAGCATTTATGCAATACATTTTTTTTTAAGTTCCCAGCCCAGTCTGGGGATAGACAGAGTTGAAAGATTAAGATTTGGCTTTTGCTTTCAAGTGCCAAGAGAACTCGTGTGTGCATATATGCATAATACATGTGTATATGTATACATACCTATATGTGTGTATGAATAGATATAGGTATAAAAAATAACTATATAGGTAGGACATGCAGAGTGCAAGCATGGAGTAGGTAATGAAAAAATAAATGCTAACCTTTAAAGAATGTTTGCCATGTGCCAGGTGTACCGATGAGGTAGATACTACTATCATCTTCAATTTACACTGAAGAAACTGAAGTTCAGAAAGCTTAAGTGACTTTCCCAAAAATCACATACTAAGTTGTAGAGCTGGTATAAGCCCAGGCATCTGGCTCCAGAGTCTGTGTTATGAAGGAGTATTTTATGCCTGTACTGCCACAGACTGCAATAGGAATTCATAGGAAAGGCAATTCTACGAGAAGTCTGCTTTGACTTCATGAGAAGCCCACTGACTTTAGGTGGGCTTGTAGGAAGGGGAGACCTTGATACATTTAGAGGAGTGGGAAGACATTTCAGATAAATGAGAAAGGCTAGGAGATAGAAAGGTGCTTGTTACATTTGGGAGACACTAGCTAGAGTGGACACTATGCAGGGACGTAGTAGGAGACATAACTGCAAAGGGATCCAAAAGCAAGTGGCATATGCTCAGCCTGTAACCTCACTCCCATTTCAATGAAAAGTTAAGTTCTCCTGCTTGTAACCTATCTTATCTTTATTTCATTATACCTCAAAATTTTAATGTTTTTTCGCATGTTTCTTCCTACCTAGCAAAGCTGATCCCTCTGCGTGCACTCTATATCAGTGATTCCCCAGTGTTACCATGCATAGGAACCAGATAATGAACATTCCAATACATGTGGACCCCACTTTGCATCTCACTGTGTGGATCCTATCTCCTTCTGCTTCCTCTAAAATCTTGTTCCATAAAGGATCATTCCTCTACATAGTATAGGTTCCATGAGGTGAGAGACTGTGTTGAGTTTATTGTTGTATACTCAGAGGCTAACACAGTGCCCAGTAGAAAAAATATTGTTAAATAAGTATGTGTCAAAATAACATATTTTCTTTTTTTTCTATGAGCACCTTCCCTGGGGCCCACAAACATGTTTGAGTCTCCCTGTCCAAACAAAAGTTTTCCTTTGATATCACTACCATCTCAAGCTCCTGGACTAAATCATGTTAAGGTCGAGTTTCTCTGTTGACAGAAAATGGGCTACAAAAATGTTTGGTCTTAGGAATTTTGGCATTTTAGAATTGCACCAAAGATCTATAGACCTGCAGAGAATAGTGGTTTCACCATTTATCTAGTTTAGAGTATAGAGTAAATGATCTGTAAAAGTAAGCTACTAAACTATTTTGTTTAGTTTTTTACATTAACAGGCCCCCCAAGAAGTAGGGTACCAAGGACACAAATAAATACCTGCCAGAAAGATTGAGGTGCCATGGGAAGAACTGTAGTTTGAGGAATCATCCACATCATTGTATAATTGCATCTAAGAGTAATGACATTATTTGTCAAGAATGATGTGCTGAGGTGGACGAGAGAAAAAATTCAGGCAATCAGAAAGTCAAAGTAAGAACAAAGAGCATACTGTGTTTCCAAATCCTGATACCATGAACAGTAATCAAGGGAGGAAAAAAGAGTAGAAAATGAAGATACTATCAGAAAAGAGAAAAAAATGTATAAAAGCAAAGCACCAAACTTAAAGACAAAAAAGGAATTCGTTTTTAAAGTATCTTAAAAGGACCTCAGTATGACAAAGTGTGCTTTGTTTCTAAAATATTTCTAAAGCTTACCCTTTCAGAATCAATAATTTACTAAGCATCTCTCCTATGCCAGTTGTATTCTCATGAATCATTTCTCTGACACAATGGACACCAATAAATTAGGTAATATAATATTATCCCAATTTTTACATATGAGGAAATGAGGCTTAAAGGTTAAATAAAATAATTAGTAATTTGTGAGGCTAAGATTCAAGCCTGAGGGGTAGCTATTTCATATTTAGATATTTG
The DNA here is from genome assembly GCA_008086735.1 of Cheirogaleus medius. Taxonomy (NCBI): domain Eukaryota; kingdom Metazoa; phylum Chordata; class Mammalia; order Primates; family Cheirogaleidae; genus Cheirogaleus; species Cheirogaleus medius. The sequence goes on from VBSM01001562.1 coordinate 11,153,301, forward strand.
ATTATCTCATATAATAAATGAAAAAAATTATATTCCAGGAGAAATATAAGACTTATGTGGCATAGTAATTTCATATTTATACTTCTTCCTCTTCCTAGAAAACTTCTCAGAGAGTAATCTACATTTCCTGACTTTATTCCTTGCCTTTATTTAATCTATAGTCTACTCCATTCTTGCTTCCACCCCTAGAATCTCTCTGCACTGTTCTTGATAATGTAAAATAGGCCTTCTATATGTTCATCTCCAATGGATACTATAGCTTCTATATCTTATTTAACCTTTTAAGAGCAATCAGCAGAGTTTACTGTTTTTTCCTGCAGAAAACATTTTCCTCCATTGTGTTTTGTGATGGCATGGCATTCCTCTCCCATCTCTGTAATTGTCCCTTCTCATTTTCGTCTGGCTTCATCTCTTTTAGCCAAGCTTAAATTTGGAGCTCTTCAGGGCAAAGTTCTAGAACTTTTTTGAATCTCATTCTTTACTTATTCCTTAGAGATAATATTACTTATTCCCATGGCTATAGTTACTATTATTGGCCTTTTAACAAATTATAGTTACTATTATTGGCCTTTTAACAAATTACTTTCTCTAGCCTAAATTTCTAATGGCCTACGAGACATCTCCATTCAAATATTTCAGAAATCTTTTAAACTCCTCATGCCCAAGATGGAACTCACCATCTCCCTCCCAAATCTTCCATTTCTGTTTTTCTGTTATACTCAAGTCATCATCTTATTTACACCACTGCAATAATGTTCTAATTGGTCTCTGCTTTCTTGATGCTATGCTACTGCACTGTAAGTTAGAGATGAAATTTTTCTAACAGTAACAGGCTTTCTGAATTAAAACCAAAACTGCATTAAATGAAAAGAAAAAGAAAAAAACAATGATACTTCACTATTTCTAAAAACTATGGTCCTGGTCTCCCCCTTTCAACTACAACAAAGTTTCTAGAGCATAAATACCTCAATATAATGCTTTAGACTCTGCTTCTTTCCTATAATTTTTAAGTGAAAAACAAATAGCTCACTGTTTTTTTTCATGATATTCATTCAACAAATAATTATTGATTAAATGCCATATGCAAGACCTCATGCTAGATGCTGAGAATGCAATGGTGAACATAGCAAACATACTCTCTGCTTTCATAAAGCTTGCATTCTGAAGGGAGAGACATTCAGCAAATAAAATAATATATACCATACATTTCTGTGAGGAAACAATAGGATACTGTAATGGGTTGCATGAAAAGAGATGTCAGATTTTTCTGTAGTGGTTGGAAGATATATTTCTGAAGAAATGAATGTTGCATAAGTGTCAGTCAGGCAAATATCAGAAGGAAGAATATTCCAAAATGAGGAAATATTATGTGCAAAGATTATGATATGGGAAAAATCTGTTTGTGGAACTAAACAACTGCAAAATCTCAGTGGCATATAATAATAAGCATTTGTCTTTCACATGTCTGTGGGTTGGTTGGAGCGGCTCCTCTGATCTTCTCATGGTGATGGCAGACAGGCAATGGAACAAAAAGGACATACTGTGCCTAGCCCACTGGTCCAGAAAGGATGAGAGACACATGAAACACAGCCACATGGCTGACTGGCAGACCTTCAGTTTGAAGCAAAGCTGCCCAGCTGAGTCTACTGGGGTTCAACCAAATCCCAGTTCATAGATATATGAACAAGCTCAGCCAAGATCAGCAGAGCAACTCCAGCCAACCCACAGACATGTAAGAAACGAATGATTATTATTGGATGCAACTGTGGTTTTGTAGTTGTTTATTACACAGAAATAGCTGGCCAATATAGCTGCCAAGGTAGGCAAGACCAAATTAAGCATCACAGAAAATTGCGGCAAGTCCTGATCAACCAGAATGTAGATAAAGTTACAGTGGCTAGGGAGATAAGAAAGAAAAAACAATTAAATGTAATAACATAGAAGCCAAGATAGAAAAGTGATTCATGAAGGAAGAATGTTTAACTATGGAAACCTAAGTCCAATGAGTGAAATAAGACCTATTCTCAACATCTCTAATCATCAGAGAAATGCAAATCAAAACCACAATGAGATA
>VBSM01001562.1:11155474-11181290 GCA_008086735.1 Cheirogaleus medius
TAAGAAACGACAGTGAATTAGCACCGTTTATGCTATCCTGGATTAAGTTTAAGCATGTTATCCAAAGTGAGGCAACACAAGACCAGGAAAATGGGCTCATCTATTCACCATCAAATTGGTTCTGACTGATTAAAACTATGGTGCTCAAATGGTGGTAGTACTCACCAGGGATTCGGGGGGTCGAGGGGAGACCCACATCCTTGGGATATAGCGAGCATTGTGGGGGGGGGAGGGAATACCTCTAACCTTTCTTAGGGAGAGGCAAAGAAATAGAATGTAACCAAAATGTCAAAAAACCCACTTTTATCGGGTGGTGGGCAGGTGGGGGGGAGGGGAAGAGTGTATACTTACAAAATGAGTGTGACGCGCACCACCAGGGGGTTGACATGCTTGAAGCTCTAGCACGGGGGCGGGGAGGGGGGGAAAGATGGCAGGGGCAATATATGTAACCTTAACAATATCTGTACCCCCGTAATATAATGAAATAAAAGAAAAGAAAAGAAAAAAAAGTGTCCATTGGATGTCAGAAACATTTGCAACTTTGATAAAGGCAATTAATTTGAATAATAGAGGGAAAACCCAGAATGGATTGCGATTAAGAGTAAATGCAAGATAAAAGAGTGGACATTTTATCTATAGACATCTCTTTCCTCAGGCAATATATTTGTTCTCCGTTTTAAATAGGATAAATCTTTCCCATAATACAGGAAATAGTTTCCAGCCATGATACTTGAATTTAAATTCAATAATACTTTTAGATTTCTTAAGGAGTCTTAGTGGTTTCTTAAGAGAGTATTGTTCACTGCCAAACAAAATATTTTAAATTATTAAATAGATATTCAGAATAAGTTACATTAAAATACTATATTATATACAAAATATGTTGTAAATAATAAATCACAATATGTATACATGTTAGTATTGCTAATTCAATTTGTATAACAATGAAGAAAGCTTGTTATACCTTACCACCTATGTATCTTAAACAAAGTATATATTTAGATCATTTTTACAATATTATACAAGAAAGAGAAAATTTATCTTGGGAAAAAAAGCAGCAAAAGAAAAATTAGGATTTTCACAGATGGGTGAAACTATATATGGAGGAAACAATAAACAGTGAAGAACTCTGTAGACAGATGCTTAAATTAGTTTAAAGGCAGTAGATGTGAGAGGTAGTTTGAACACAGACAAAAAATGCCTGATCAAAACAATAATAGACTCTGCTCCATCAAAGCAAACAACCACAAGTTTAAGAAGGATTTGCGTCCTATATCTAATAGGCCATTAGCATATAATGCATTGAAATTGAAAAAACATCATTCTCCAAGGTCCATGTGTAAAAAAAAAAGAAAGAAAAAACAAACAGAATAAAATATGTCTTGTTCTCATAAACCTTCCAAGAATAATATTGAATACTATTACAAATACTTTTGATGTGAGTAAATATATACATTAAGGGGCCAAAGCACATCCAGGAAGTTGGTGACATTTTTCACTTTGGAGCACAAAATCTTTATATGTCTGCCAAAACGATGAATCTTTTTATGATGACACATCTCCGGTTTGGTAGTTATTTTGTCAGCCTGCATGCTATAAAGATAGATTTTTAAACGATTGGAAATCAGATACAAGCACTCAACTGATACCTAATGGATGAAAGATGTACTAATAATCGAAAAAAGAAAATGATCTAATCCTTGCGTGCACTAAACTAAAATATCATATACCCAACAACCAAGATACATGAGCACAAAAGCTAGATGTGATGGGGAGAGACTTAAAAGGGAGAGGGAGTGATAGAAGATAAAAACTCACAGGGTTACATTGAAATATCCTGGGAATAATAATAATTTGATATTCCTTTCAATTGATATTTTTATGTATTTTGTCAACATTTATTTAGTGAGATCTGGATAAGCATCTTTCAGAAGCAGTTTATTGGTTTGTTTTCCATTTGAGGGGACGGTCTGATGCAGTGAGAGTGAAACCAATTTAAAATTAACAATCTTTATAAAGTGAACAGAGATCACAGACACTATTTTTCCCTGTTTGTGGCGATCATGGGTTTGCACTATTTGAATTTCTCTTTAAGAAAATTTGCTGCAGAGGGCATAGTTAACTGAGTTTCTAATGAACTTTTGATCCTCTATGACAGCCACACCATGACTGTACTTCCCTGAGGCGGTTTGCAGCAATAAGTGACAGACAGCAGAAGTATCAGAGCCAGGCCATTTCTGCCTGACATGGAACTCTTCCAGAAAAACCTTTTCTGAAGACTCCACATTATCTTAGCCTAGATTTTCAATTGCACTGCAGTCTGAAGCTCTCCCAGTCCATTCCTCTTATCTTCCTTCTCTCCTTTCATATATGTCAAGCTTGCAGTCACAAAATAGGACAAGAAATAGTTCGAATTCCCATGGGATGGACAAAAATATTCATTTTACAGTTTTGCCCCTGGGTTACATGAACTCTCTGGCTATCTTCCATAGTATAATCTGAAGAGATCTGTACCTTTTCGACATTCTGCAGAACATGATATATTATTGATAATCCTTGACATGATCATTTCATTGTTGACATCATGGTCATCGAGGCAGAAAGAGCATGGAGAGATTAGGACAGTGGAGGGCTTGGTAAAACGCATATACTGAATGAGTAGGGATTAAGCACTACAAAGACTGAGAGATTCAGAGACTTTGCATTTGGGTAAAAATGTTACAGGATCCATGGTCAAGAGACTGTCAAGTTATTCATTCCAAAGTAAAAGACAAATTGCTGCATTTTACATCCTCTATTACAGAAAAGGCAGCATAGAACCTGCTAGACCTCTTCAAATCCAGAGTCAATACGTTTCAACCCTAGGACTACTGCGCCAGCCTGCATACTGTGTGATACGGAAGATGGCTAACATTGATGGAGTCCCAAGTCGGAAACCCCACAGAAAGTGCAGAATATCTCTTGGGCCATAATATCTGGCATACCCTAAAAGCGGTGGGAAAAGATTCAGTATAGAATCTATGACAACCCCAAGTTACTCACAATGCAGACTTTAGACATTCTGCAGCAAAGCCATACCATTCACAGTGGATAACAGTGCATTTTTAAAGAAACAGCTCCTGGCATGTTACTGTACCCTGTTAAGGGAGGAAATGCTTGACCATTTGACTGTGTGCCTGGAACTGCCTCTTTTGAGATGGATTCTGTTGGACCCATCAACTTATAAAGGTAGGCAGGTTCAGCAGCAGTCAATCAGATGACAGTGGGACCTCTGGTTTTGACCTTGAGGAGGACCAGAGTGCAGAAGTAAGCTGCATGAGCAGGTAGCCCAATCACCCACATCACCCACCAAGGTACACAAGGATCCATCCCCCAGCTCACTCCTATGGTCAAAAGGGGATAGGGGGAGGCCTCTCAAATGTGAGTTGAAAGAGTAAGAAAGAACTCAAGCTTGGTTTCTTAAGGAGTCAGCATGGCATATGGTGGAAGCTTGAAATGAGTAGTGACTGCAGTATAGCCACTTTCAAGAATGGCCTTGAAAAGCAGTGGGAAGGGAAAATCTTGCTAAAGGGTGTAGTTGAGAGAAATCTACTTGATTATCCCTTTCACATGGAAGAAGAAGTCACCCAACGTAGTGTGTGCTCAGTGCCCTTGCCATCAAGTCAGGATCTTGGAAGGAATAAAACTGGAAGATCTGAGACAAAGAGGTCTGCAATAGAGGTATGTGGGCGGACATTTGAGAGTGGGAAAAATGTGCAAACATTTTTGTATGATACAGTAATATGCACCAGCAACATCTACCAAATGAGAGACACTGAATGATCTTGAAGACGAAATGACTTGACTAGTCAACATTAGCTAGGGTTCATCATTGGTCATTCCCCAGTTGGCATAATGCACAAATGAACATACTAGCCAATGTGGCATAGGTATAGTTTACTCATGGCTCTGCTTGCCAAAGCCAATTTAGCTGCTGCTACACCTGATGTCCAACATATCAGCAGCAAAGACCAACAATGATGCACCAATATGACACTATACCTCAAGATGACCAACTGGCCATCTGCTTTAAAGTTAACTGGGCCCCTTTTGTTCTGGAAGTGTCAGTGCTTTATCCTCATCCAGGTATGGATTTGCGTTTCCTATCTATAGAACCTCAGCCATCACAGCTATCCATGGGCTTGGAGAATGCCTGATCCTTAGGCATTAAATTCTAAATGTAGCATCCAACCAAAGACCCCATTTCACAGCAAAGGATATGCAAGAGTGGCCCATAACAAGGTGATCCACTAGCTATATCACATCTCCAACATCCAGAAGCAGCTGGTCTCCTATAATATTGGGGTGGCCTACTACAGACAGAGCTAAAGTTCCTGATTAGAAGCAATACTCTGCAAGGATGTGGTGTCACCATTCAGGTTTCGCTATGCACTAAATCAGAGACCTCTGTGTGGTGCTGTGTTCCCAATAAAACGAATACTTTGATGTGATAACTGAGGAGTGGTAGCAGGAGTGGACCCTCTTACCATTACTTCCAAACATCTAGTTAGGAAATTGTGCTTTTTATCCCTGCAACTTTGGTTTCTACAGTGTTAGGAAACATAGTCTCTAAAAAAGGTATACTCTTGGGATACAGCAAAGGATAAATTAAACTATAAGTTATAGCTGCCACCATGACTCTTTGTATTCCTTGTGACCAGTGGACAGCAGAATAATGATTTTCATATTTCCCAGGGGTAATTAGCCCCGATTAGTAAGAGACAGAGCTGCTTTTGCATAATGGCAGTGTCTTACTCAGCTTGGGCTGTTGTCATAAAATACCATAGACTCGGTGGCTTAAACAACAGAAATTTGCTTATTTGTTTTCTCGCAGTTCTTTAGGCTAAAAGCCCAAGATCAATGTGCCCATACGTTGGAGTTCTGGTAGGGACCTCTTCCTGGCTTGCTGATGGCCACCTACCTTCTCACTGTGTGCTTACATAGCCTCTCCTGGGTTCAAGATCTTTTTCTCTTCCTCTTTTATAAGGCCACCAATCTCATTGGTCTAGGATCTTACCCTTATGACCTCATTTACTCTTAATTACCTCCTGGAATCCCTGTCTCCAAATACAGTCACATTGGCAGTTATGGCTTCAACATAGAATTTGGAGGAGGGGGGTGGATAATTCAATTCATATCAGATGATGAAGAAGAATACATGTGAAACCCAGGTGATCCTAATTATAACTGAAATAGACACATGCAGCAACACTGGCTTGGGAAGCTAGGGATGGCTAACTTTAAAAACAAACAATTGATTCTAAAGTACAGAAAATTCTAAAAACTAGTATTAATGTTTGATGAAAGACAATTGGGGGGGTCACACTTAATAAGAATAAATCTCTACTGCTTTACCTATCTAGTTATAGCATAGTTACACTAGCATTTTGAATAAGGTTTGCAATAAATGTTTCATTCATTTTATTTTTTTTTGAGACAAAGTCTCACTGTGTTGCCCCTGCTAGAGTGCCGTGGTGTCAACCTAGCTCATAGCAACCTCAAACTCCTGGGCTCAAGTGATCCTCCTGCCTTAGCCTCCCGAGTAGCTGGGACTACCAACATGAGCCACCATGCCAGACTAATTTTTTCTATTTTTGGTAGAGACGGCATCTGGCTCTTGCTCAGGCTGGTCTCAAACTCCTGAGCTCAAACGATCTGCCCACCTTGGCCTCCCAGACTGCTAGCATTTATTTTCTTTTAATAGAACTGAATTCAGTTAATGTCCAATAGGTGTACCCTCATCTGGTCTGCTGCTGAGAAATTATAACCCAATTATTTTAGAGGTTTCCTTTTGTTTCCAGGGTTAGGTTAAATCTCATCTTTTCTTTTGAGAATAACCCTAGTAAATAAAAAAAAATGAATCATCAATCTACAAATTGCCTTTAACATTGTGTTTATAATAATTTTCTCATAACCCTAAGCAGATAACCCCAGATGTCCCTTAGACATCACACAGTAAACATACAATTGAAAATGGGCTCTAATCCTGGATGCATGGGTTACTACAAAGGGGGATGCTGGCCATATACCATGGTCAATCAAGCAGTATCACAAAGCCAAAAATAAAATCAGTCCAGTTATGGGTCACCTCACAGATCTTCAGCACTTCTCTGAAGCACAAGGACATTTTCTGCTTGCTAGAGTTTGGGCAGTATTGATTTTTTTTCTTCTAAAATGTTTATTGATTTAGATATTTGCACAGCATAAAGCATTAATGTGTGGGTTGAGTATGTCTTATCTCTAAAATACTCACATTCTTAAAAGCCACAGCTGTTAAAAATATAGGTACAGCAAATATGATATACTTGTCAGACCACAGGATGATGGGGAAACACAAAGGTATTTTGAGTGTAATAAACTGCAAAAGCTTAATTTCCTTCAGAGGAATAAAATAGTTATTACAATCTATGTAAGGCATGCAAGGTTTAAATCTATTCAAATTGTGCTTTGAAAAGGAAAAGATCTGTTTTAGATGAAAACTTTCAATTTCTAAATTCATACCATTAGTGTTTGTGAATGTTAAACAAATCATCAGAAATTCTGAACTTATGCTGAGAAAAGAATAACATGATGTAGCAGATGTGAGATGTCCACAAATTAAAGTTTGCGAGACATGTCTTACTTCTTTATTCTATTTCTTTATTCTTATTTCTTTTAATCTAATTAAATTCAATGCAGGTTAATGAAGAACCCTCACTTAGTTGTCCTGCTTGGTAACAAGAGCTCGTTTATTTTTGGTGTTTACTCCAGAGAGTCATGTAAGGAGTCTTGCATATATAGTGCATTTGAGGGCAGCCCCACTGGTTTTTTGCTCATGCTGGTTACCATGGAGACTACTCATTTTTTCTGGCCAGAAGGGTCTCCTGAAGTCCTTAAGATCCACCATCCCAGTAGAAAGTGGGATATGAAGGTGGATGTTAGGTGGTCTCTGCCTTGAATGGGATGATAAATAATAAAGAAATTTCACCTGTTGTGGCCCTAGTGTATAGTGACAATAAAGCAGACAGACACGTGGAGAGTGTAGAAAAATGAGGCACACATGCCTCTTGCTTTCTTTCTGTCACGATGGGAAATGAAAGGTGTGAAAAACAGAGTTGGAAAAGCATTTTCAAATGGGTGCAGGACCGCAGTGCATTGACATTGGTGGCATGTTTTCCTAGGAAGGCCGCAAACCTGTAGGTATTACTCTAGGTATAGTCACATCTCTTATGATGTGGCAGTATTGCATAGCGTGACAGAAGAAGGTACTTAGAAAACTCTTTTGAAATGCTTCTGGTTCCCAAGCCCTGTATAAAGCACTGGGGATCCAGGTGTTTCTATGTGCCTTGCTCGATAAACCACAGAGAAACTGAGAAGGCTGGTGAGTCTGCAGAGGCCTGGATGAGGACAAAGTAGCCACCAAGTAAGAGCACTTTCTCATCAAGGACTAGAGTCCCTCATAAGAGTTTAATGGCCAAATAGGGCCAATCTCACCTCAGCAATCACCAGGCTAGAGAGTAGCCCAAACTAACCACAGCATAGCATTTGCCATGGACTTTGGATGCAAAATCACTACATGAGTCAAAGGCCCTGCCTTCCTTCACTTCCCTCAGATATAAGTCATATAACCCTAGCTTTTAATTTATTTAGAATCTATCGAGGAAAGGAGTAGGAGCTGGAAGGGGGAGGTTATCTTCAAAATTTGTTTTGACCTGAATGAAAGAAACTAAAATATCAGATTGGATTGTGTTTACCAGACTGAACTATATTTATCTAGATTTTTTTTTTTTCTGGAATGAATGGATGTGGTGAATTTGTTTCAAAATAATAGATATAATGTAGTGGTGTATGCTTTTAAGGAAGGTAAAATAAATTATAGGAAAAAAGCAAGACATTTTTCTTGGCACATCTGAGCATAAAATATAAATTTGTGATCCTGTCAACAATAAAATGAAACTCTAAGATTTAGAAATGACCTTGAGTGACCAGTAGAAGTCCAAATTATTAATAGATAAATTGTCTGGACTTCTCTCTTGGCCACTTATTACAGAAGAGAATACTTTGGCTTCTCTGGTTAAATGTAATTTATACTAATCTAGAACTTTTCCAATAATAGGTTCAAATGTTACTCATTCCAAAAGGACTTGCATTTACTAGTGAATATCTCTGATGTAGAGGGCCACTAGCCAGACAAATGAATATTTAATTTACTGGAATAACCCTGAGCCCTTGGTTAACACCCACAGTAAAAATTATTAACATTTATAGAGCATTCACTATGTAGCACTGAACTAAAACCTTTGCATGTTTTATGATGGGTTTGTGAGTATACAACAGTAAGGAAGGGATAAGATATTTTGGAGTAGATCATCTTGTTATATTCAACTCATAACACTTGGTGGTGATGAATTTCAACATAGCCTTCTCTGCTTTAGGTAGGCACACTTGTGTCAAGCTTGTGTATGAAACCAGTTAGTTGGTATATGCTGTGTTCTTCAGCCACCTGCTTACCTGAAGTATAAAGAAAAACAAGTGTGATGAAAGCCTTTGTCAAGTATAAATTCAAGTATCTCTTCCAAGTCATTCAACCCCCTATGAAAGAAAAAAGTCACTGGGCAAATAAGGAGATGATTTTATTCAGGCTATTGCAATAGAGAAAATGTTCATTAATAAAGAACGGTTATACTGAGTCAGGTAAACAAGATAATCACCATCAAGTCTTGTGGGAGTCATGAAGGGCAGAGATGAGTCAGATCTGAGTCATTGAGGAAGAGTGGGGGTGAAAGGGAGTCTTTTTTTGGAATATGAGAGAGTAAGAAGGTCCTTTGTGGTTATGTTAGCTATTTCTCGAAACACAAAATGGTGAGGATATTTCAGAAACCAAAATGGTAGGATTTCTTAAGGGTCTTTTAGAAGCACATGGCTCAGATAAAGATTAACATTGTCACTTCCTTCACACTGAAAACAAGGATATGGGAAAAAAATAATAGTACAATACAGTGTATATTTATAGTATTTTTCCTAAAATTCTTGAAATATTGATTAAGCTGCTCAACCAATAGGACATTCTGTCAGTAACAGGACTTTGTCTTTCAAGCACAACATAAAAATTTCAAATGGCATTTTTGATACAGACAGTCCCTATTGTCACAGAAAATTTAACTTCAAGACTAAGCTAAAAGTATACTAAAAGAGTATAGTATAATACAAATAAAAACTGGAATGTAAAAGAGAATGGAGACGCAAATTCACGGAAAGATATTGAAAGAAAAGTTAAAAGGAAGAAATACAAGTGGAGCATGGGGGAGGAGTCCACTGCTAGAGATGGGTTTTCCCTTATTTAGTTCCATACTCTTCTATATTAAGTAATTCCCATTAGACCATTATCAACCTCATTCTTAAATGTGCAAAAAGCAAAAAAGGAATATATATCAGTGTAATCTCCTGAAGAATGAAAAGGAAGATAATGGCATTGAATAATGCTCTTTTGAAATTCAAAAGAATTTCAAAACAGCTGCTTTATTGTATAGACACATCATCAACTGACATAGTTGTCACTTCTCAAATTTTTAGTGCAGGATTTCTTACAAATGATATACTGGCCCTCCTCCTAATTACATAAATGCAAACACCTGCCATTATATTGAGGCTAATGAGCAATTAGCAAAACAATCAAATTAGTTTGGCTTCCCTTCTGCGTTCATAAAATTCTTCAAAGCCAGCACAAATGTTTAATTACTGACAGTAAGCCCAGGACTGTGTGTCTTAGTAGAGGTGACATGATCCACCAAAATGAATCCATCGCAAAAGACAATGCAACAGAGTGAGGAGATCTCATGTCTCACTTCAGCCTTTCCTGTCTTCTCTCCTTTCCAATCCTTTCTAAATGAAGTCTTAATCTCAAGGCATTCATTTTTTTCTTCTTTTTAAAATTGTCCTGCTCAGTCTATAATAGTAACTTATTTTTTTCTCTGTTAGTACGAAGCCAGATAGGCTTTGGTTTGAATTAGCTGTGCGAACTGGGGAACATTGTAGAAACTTTCCAAGACTCAGTTTCCTTGCTCGTAAATTCAGGAAACAGTAACTATTGCATATGGTTACTGTGAGAATAAGTAAGACAACATATAAAAGGTGCCTATGAGTGATGGTATTTAGACACTCAGCAATGTCATTTTTCTCCACCTCTCCTTTCTTCTTGATGTTCCTTTCTGCCCTCTAAGTTACCTTAAGTTTTAGAAACCAGTCCTATGAAGAATGTTAAGATTGCGTGTCTCTTCTAAATTGGCCAGCATCCTAATGGTTGCAATTGTATTTCATTGTTTCTTCATTGAGAATTGATAATCACCATTCTCTGCTGTGACTGCCAATGTCAGTGTCAAAGGCATCACCACCACTCATCCTTGAGGGCCTACTACTTGAGACTTAAGGATTCCCAGGGTCATTTTAGATGCTTTACCTGTATCATGTATTGTATTTTTATGCCATGCTTGTTATTCTCTTATCCTACTTGTTAATTCTTTTCCTTTTCTAAAAATCCCACTTTTATAGCAGTTGCTGCCATTTCTACCCACTTATGCCAACTTACAGATGTTAAGAATCAATTTCAGTCTTCCAGGCTGTGGTCCCATGCATGTAGTGAGTACAACATGGCTTAATTAAGATTTAGTGTATTTATACTGAATGCTGCCACACCACTGGGAGAAATTATGACCTTTACAGTGTCCAGCCATCCTCAGGTATTGCTATAGCATTATTTACCACTCTGGGCCTTTTCCGACCAATGATTTGTTTCTACTTTTCCTATTATAACATCATTAGCGTTTTTCCCCAGCTGCCTCACTTTCACCCTCTATGTCTCAATTCAAATGTCACTCCCCACAAAGGCCTTTTCTGCTTTCTAAAGTGGTCTCGCCCAGTTTAACTTCCTCTCATCTCCCTGGTTGTTTCCTACATAAAGCTTATCACAATCTGTATGGCACCTCTTGTATTATCCTGGATACAGCTGGAACCCATTCTTCTAAGTGAAGTATCCCAAGAATGGAAAAACGAGCACTGCATGTACTCACCAACAAATTGGTTTTAACTGATCAACACTTAAATGCACATATAGTAGTAACATCCATTGGGTGTTGGGCAGATGGGAGTGGGGAGGGTATATACACACCTAATGGGTGTGGTGAGCACCATCTGGGGTATGGACATGCTTGAAGCTCTGACTCTGGTGGGGCAAAGGTAATATACGTAACTTAAACATTTGTACCCCCATAATATGCTGAAATTAAAAAACTTAAAAAAACCTATCACAATCTGTATTTATCTTGCTCGTTTGTTATACTTATTCATTCATTTAGTTGACTATGGCTTTTCTCCTAAATTAGGATGTATGCTCCATGTAGACAGAGATGTATTGTCTCAGTTTTACCCCAAAATTAGAACCTGAGACAAGGAATGGGAAGTAAATAGTTTATGTGAGAGGTGATTACAGGAAGCACAAAAGTGAGACAGAGAAGAGAGAAAAGCCAATGAATCCCTCTGTTAATAAGGAGGTTACTGATTGGCCAAGTGGGGCTCAGTTCCTCTGGGGAATGTCTGAGAAGCGGAATATAGAAAACACAGTCAGTTCTGCTGTAACATGGCATATATGTTCCAAAAAAAAAAAAATTACTGCCATACAAAATCATGCAGTGGAAACCACAGGGCTTAAGGGAAAAAATGGAGTTCGGGCAGAACACACTCAAAAACAATATGAATCACATAAAAAAAAGATATAATCCTTAGAAATGATAGCACTATTTCACGTATGATAAATGGTTTAGAGATACCTAAAATCTACAATAAATATGGTGCTTCACCTGGAAGAAGGCCTGCTGTTTTCTTGTGGAAGGACATGATGGAAGGGTTACGGTTCGTGAGTTATTGCAAAGCAGTGGAAGAGAAGTTAGGTGAAAGCTGATAGACAGTTGTAATACCAGGTTTGGCTGAGTATGGCTCAGAACATGCACAGTGCCCTGAAGTCACTAGGAGACATTTGAGATGTGTGCACATATGCAGGGTTTTTTTTTCTTTTTGTATTTTATGTGACTTTAGTCAGTTATAAGCTATTTTCTTTATTTGTCTAGATCAGGGATTATCACACTCTTCTTTAAAAGATCTAATGGTAAATATTTTCAATATTGCAAGACATAAGACTCCGTCACAGTCACAGAAAAGAGGTAAAAAATGGAAATGTCTGTGCACCAATAAAACTTTATTTACAAGTCAGTGAGCCAGAGTTTTCTAATCTCTTATTTAATGTTTCTTACAGAAGAAATCATGCATGAGCAAACACAAAATTCAGGTTATACTCAAATCTTTTCTCAACATATCTAGTATGTTGAAACTAATTCACATTTTCAAAACCAGCATTATAGCAGAACTGGCTGTATCTCAGAATTTTCCCACTGAAGGGATTCCTCCTGAGAACGCTAAATTTCCAGCACTTCTGGCTGCCCATTGCGTGTGATGAACAATTTCCTGAGTCATAGAGAAGGCCTAAAATTTAGACAGAGAAGTAAAAGTACTTAAGTAGAAAGCTGTCAGCCTGCACAGAAATTATCTTCCAGGGCCAGAGGCTGAGGTTATATGGGATGTGGCATCACCTGCATCTGTACCACTTGTTTGTAATATTTGTTGCATCCTTAGTACCTGGAATGCATTACACACTTCAAACAAATAACTTACCTTGACAAAGATGTCCACTCACTGAAGCAACCAGGAATGGGCTGGGCTGGTCCATTTGTAATTGAGACCTTTGCCTCAGTTGGTCAGACTTAGTAACATTCCATAGAATACTTCATTTTCATGGTTACAATAATGCAGAATTTTCACAGTTTCTTCAACTCTCTCTTGTGTCTTCCTATATTTTACTAAGACCTCTTTTTACCCTTTTACTCAGTCTACCAATTTAGCATATTCTACTTCTAAAAACTCAGTGTACATATTCAAACACAATAATCATGTGATCAAATATTTCTAGCCCTCTAACAAAATATAGTCTATATTCATTTTACTTAACCTAATAAATTTTTCTGCTTCAACATAAAGGATTTCCCATTTAATCAATATGAGTGAGCAATGGCTCTGACCTGCAGGTGGTAATGAACCTTTCACAGTGAGAGCAGCTGATACTCCAAAAGAAAGAGGAACATGGTTACTATTAGAATTTTACTTAAAAGATTTTGTTATGGATGGAATTGTGTCCCTCCAAAATTCATATGTTGAAACTCTGCCCCCCAGTATGACTTTATTTGGAGATAGAGCCCTTAAGGAGGTAAAGTTAAATGTAGTCATAAGAGTGGGGCCCTAATCCAACAGGACTGGTTTCCTTATAGAAACATGAAGAGATCCCAGATCTTCCTCTTTCTCTCTCTCACCACCCCATGCATACTGCATACACAGAGAAAAGGCCATATGAGGATCCAGAGAAGGTGGCTGTCTATGAGACAGGAAAAGAAACATCACCAAGAACCAACACTATTGGTACCTTGATCTTGACTTCTAGCCTCCAGAACTGTTAAAAGATAAATTTCTGTTGTTTAAGCCACTCAGTCTGCAGTATTTTGTCATGGAAGCCTGAGTGCATGAATACAGATTTTAGCACAAGAAATGGAATGTTGCTGTAACAAATACCTCAAAATGTGGAAGTGGCTTTGGAACTAACAGGGTGGTAGGTATACTATGAAAAAGTTTCCAGATGTATACTAGAAAAAGCCTAGATTGCCTTGAAGGGACAGTTGGTAGAATTACAGATGTTAAAGGGGATTCTAGTGAAGGCTCAGGAAGAAAAGAGGAGAGCTATAGAGAAAGCTTCTACCATCTTAGAACAGTGGCCCTCAACATTTTGTCACCAGGGACTGGTTTCACGGGAAACGATTTTTTCCACAGACTAGTGGTGAGGATGGTTTAGGGATGATGCAAGCATGTTACACTTACTGTGCACATTTTTCCTATTATTATTACATTGTAATATACACTGAAATAATTATACAACTCACCATAATGCAGAATCTAATGCCGATGCTGGTCTGACAGGACGCAGAGCTCAGGTGGTAATGCGAGTGATGGGGGCAGCTGTAAATACAAATGAAGCTTTGCTTGCTCACTTCCCACTCACCTCCTGCTGTGGGGCCCAGTTCCTAACAGGGGGTTGTGGACTGCACTTTTATCATATATTATCACAAGTAGAATGCTTCTAGAAATATGAATATTAAAGATGCTTTGGGTAAGGTCTCAGAACTTGTTATTGGAAACTGGAGAAAGAGTGATTTGTCTCACATAGTCATAAAAATATTGGTTGAATAATGTTCTAGTGCTTTCTGGAAGGTAGAACCTATGGGTGATGACACTGGATATTTATCAGAGGAGACTTTAAAGCAAAACGTTGAGGTTGTGGCCTGGTTCCTCTTACTGCTTATAATAAAATATAAGAGGAGAGAGATAAATTGAAGGAATTATTAAGTAAAAAGAAATCAGAACTTGAAGATTTTGAAAATTCTCAGCTTATCTATACTGCAAAAAATAAAAAGCATTTTCTAGGGAGAACACCAAGGGCATGCCTGAACCATCATGCCATAAAAATATTACCTACAGATTTAATCAGCCATCTGAGCTGAAGCCAGACATAGAGATGGGATTATACCAACAGAAACACAGCTAGCTGGGACTATAAGGGACAGAGAAAATGGGACACATTGAAGAAAGGCTGTCAGAATTCTGGGATTCTACAGTTTCAGACAATAGAGCTATCCTACATAATTCTTCAAGAGAGAGAATGATCCAGAGCTGTCAGGCCTGCCACTCCCACCATAGGCACAGAGGACGAGGTTGCTTCCTCCTGGGTTTCAGTGGGCCCAGATGCTGCCACCCAGTGCTTTAGGGGCAGGACGGACCCACCTGAGGGGTCTGGGGTGGGTGGGCTGCCCTCCAGGGCTCTAGGGGTGATATTGCCACCCAGTAGGCCCAGAGGGCAGAGCATTCAACCACAGAGGATTCTTCTCAAGCCTTAAGATGTAATACATTTTTTCTTGCTGGGTTTTGGACTTCTTTTGTTCCCACCGCCCCTTCCTTCCTTCTAATTTCTCCCTTTCGGAACAGGGATGCTTATACCATGCCTGTCCTACCATTGTATTTTGGAAGCCCACATCTCGTCTGGTTTCACAGGTTCATGATGGTATTTAGATTAGACTTTGGACTTAGAATTGATACTGGAATGGGTTAAGACTTTGGGGGCTGTTGGGATGCAGTGAATGTATTTTGCGTGTGAGAAGGACATACATTTTAGAGAGCCAGAAGACAGAATATTATGGGCTGAATTGTGTCCTCCGAAATATATATGTAGAAGTCTTGACCCCCCAATGTGATTGTATTTTGAGATAGAGCCTTTAAGAAGGTAGATAACATTACATGAGATCATAAGGTTGAGGCACCAATCAAACAGGACTAGTGTCTTTAGAAGAAGAGGAAGGAAAAGACACCAGAGATTCCTTTCTTCTCTCTCTCTCTCTCTCTCTCTCTCTCTCTTTCTATCTCTCTTTCTCTCTCTCTGTGCACACAAAGAAAATATCATGTGAAGACATCACAAGAAGGCAGCCATCTGCAAGCCAATAGGGACACAGCAAGAAGCCAGGTCATCAGCAGGTGGTCTGTTCCACCAGAAACCAGCCCTGCTGGTACCTTGATCTTGGACTCTAGCCTCCTGAACTGTGAGAAAATAAATTTCTGTTTATGTCACCCTGTGTGTGGTATACTGTATGGTAATCTAAGTAGACAAATGCAAGGATATTTAGCATCAGGGAGAAAAACACAGGTAAAGAAAGATTTCCAAAATAACAAAACATTTTTTGTGTTAAAAGCTGTCAGAAGCAATTATGAACTCAAACAAAACAATGCAAAAGATATTTATTAAGCCCTATATCGAGTAGACTTTGCTGTCTGTTTAATCACCAGTCATTGCCTATCCCTACCCACTGCCACTTCTGCTTTATTTCCAGCAAAACAGGTCTCCTACCAGAGGGAGATATAGAATTAGGAAAAAATAATACGAACATCTCAAAATGTTTATTTGAGTTGATTTTATCATGTTGCTTTTTGCAAGAGACTATATAAGAGAGAGAAATTGGACCTAAAGAAGGTTGATCTGAAAGGAGAAAAGAAAAAATACAGTCTTGAGAAAGAAGCTTTGTCTGCAACAGCCCTTCTAATTAGACAGAGTCCCTTCATGTTGTGCTTCTCAGGGTTTATAAAACCGATTTCTCTATCCTCCAATTGCAGTTAATGCCTTCAGAGAATTAAGAAGTAAATGATTTTGTTAGGAAGATGTAATTGTTGGGAGTGAGACCCAAGCCTATTATAGCGTTCTCTCATTAGGCATTCTCCACCAAAGAGAATGAACAAATTTGATTAAGAAGAAAATCTGATTAATGGTTGTTATTTACTGGATTCAAGGCAGAGTCCATTAAACAAAAGGTCAGGTGTGGTAAGAACATGGAATTCAGTGGAGTGAAGATCTTGGTGGTAGTTATTAAGCCAGTAGATAAATATTATAGAAAACTGCTAAGATTTTTAGGAGATTGTATTGATGTAAAGGAACTTAATGACTTGGCAACAACCCATGAATGTTCAATCCTAAGGCCACCAACTTAACACCAAAAAGGAGTGGACTACTAAGCAGTATAAACATAGGAAAGAGCCATCTCTGGTGTGTTCATAAAACACAACAGAGAAGGAAGAAGGGAAATATTTGCAAACTATACATCTGATAAAGGACTAATCTGTGAAATGAAAGATCCTACAAATCTTCTGAATGAGAAGGGGGAAAAATTATATTTGAAGTGTCAGGAATTAAAATGACACCAGACGTCTTACCAGCAGAATCTAGAAGATCTTAATGTATACATACGTTTAAATTTTTTTAGAAAATTTCCATTCCAGATTCCTTCACCCAGTAAATGTGTTATTTAAGTGTGGGGAGACAATGAACACCTTTTTTGACATGCAAGATGCACAAAATTTAGTTTCCATGCTCTTTTTATGATTGTAAGAGGTGCTTCATCTTTATGAAGCATTTAGAAAGAGGAAGAAATCAAAACCAAGAAACAGAAAATCACACACAGGAAAGAGATGAAGGGCAGCAGAAGGGTGGTGGGGCAGACAGATCTTCAACAGACAGCTGCAAGATCGACTTAAAGAGCAGCCAGTGCACATTGGAGCAGGGCAGGAGGCTACAGAGAGGTATCTCCGAGAGCACAAAATTGAAATAAAATAAGATATATTTGAAAATAGAGTATTTTAACTAAGTCAAAAACCAACTGAAACAAGTGAAAACAGTTATAGTTGTAAATTTAAGGGAAAACATTTATACAGAAAAAGAAATATGAAGGCTCAGCCATGAAGAATGTTCACATAATATAGCTCTTAAATATTGTTCTAACCAATAATTATGGATTCATTGTCTTAAGGGAATGTGAAAATAAGAAGGGGAAGGAGAATGTGTTTATTAAGGAGGGGACAAAAGAATCTTATTTATATAGTGAATATATTGTAAATAATGCCAAAACCAAAACGTCAATAAGCTGCAGTGTAAGCACAATTAAAGATTTGAAAATAACTACTTACATAAAAATATTAAAAGAATTGAAGATGGATTCTTTTTGGTAGAAGGAATGAGGATGGAGCTGGTGGTAAAAACTGTTTTTTCTCTTAGATGCCTTGTAAAACTATTTTAATTTTTATATCATGTACAAA
Source organism: Cheirogaleus medius (assembly GCA_008086735.1). Taxonomy (NCBI): domain Eukaryota; kingdom Metazoa; phylum Chordata; class Mammalia; order Primates; family Cheirogaleidae; genus Cheirogaleus; species Cheirogaleus medius. The sequence goes on from VBSM01001562.1 coordinate 11,173,274, forward strand.
AAATTAAATTAAAATATTGAAGAAAAATAAACTATTATGAATAGCTCAGAAATGTTTCTAAAAAGGAATGTAATGAAGGGGCACCTACCCAGGACATTAAAAAGTTATAATACTCATGAATGTGACATATCAGTTAATCATTGGAGAACATATAGCAAAACAACATGTATGGTCCAAACCACACACACACACACACACACACACATGCACAAACACACATATAGAGAAACACATATCAAATGGGAAAAATAATATTTAGGTAATTGGGTATTTGGAAAAAAAATTCAATCAAAGGAATAAACTGTGCGGGGCCAGGGCTGACTTGCAATTAATGATATATCACAGAAGGTAAAGTAATTTAAAGGTAAATGTTGCATTTAGGAACCAAAGAGACAGGCCCAATTAACAGTCAGATATTAATGAGGTAAATCAGGAAACAAAAACTTGATCTGAGGCCAACAAAATGTTACTGGTGTTAACAAGTCCTAAGGGGAATGAAATAAAGCCAGGTCACATTATAAAGGGCTCATTGCCTCACTTTTGAAGAAAGAGTGTTAAGGATTTCAAACAGATTTGAATACATACAGCACATCAAAATAAAACCTATGTGTAGTAAAGAAAAATATAAAACAGAAATAATAAGATATAAGGTAAAATTTTCATTAATAATTAACTGGTCTCTCATAGTAGAAAAAACTTATAAGCCTCTAAGCAATGGAAGAAATCACCAAAAACTAATAGATTCCATTCTTTAAGTAAAATTTAAATCTATTTTTCTATGATGCACATTATAGATAGAATGAAAAAAGAAAAACAAGATGAATATTTGCAATCAATATGCCTAAAGTTCATATGCATGTAATAATTAAAGAGGTCAGAGAGATCAAGTGCAACAAATAAAGAGTTGCAATTAATCAGAGAAGATACACAATATGTATAAGCAAAAAAATTAAAGAAAATAAATGTGAATGGCCAGTAGATGCTGGGGAAAATGTTCAACTTCAATACTAATAAAAATGTTCCTCTTATTGTTTCAATAAAACTTATTACTTAGAGTTGGTCAGAAATTTGGAACACATGCTTTCTTACATACTGCTGCAAAGTCCATAGTTTTAAAAATCTCAGAACTATTTTGGAACATTTATAAAGAATATATACAATATTCATACCCTTTTAATCAGTCTAATTTCTAAGAGTCTATCCATGAGATAATTAAAAATACAGACATTTTATGTAAAATATGTTCTCGAAGTATTACATTCAGTAGCTCAAAATGGCAAAAATTTAAGTGTTAGACAGTGAAAGAATATTTAAAAACATTGTAGTAAAAGAATATAAAACACTTTATAATTATAAGATAATCTGTTCATAAGATATTTAAAGACATAATTTAATACGTAAAAAGGTGAGATATAAAAATATATTTTAATCAAAAAAGACAATAAGTATTGACAAGGATGTAGAGAAATTGAAAGCCTTTTACATTGTTAATGGATGGGAAATGTTACAACTAATTCAGAAGAGTTTAGAAGTTCCTCAAAACGTTAGTCATAAATTTACCATGTGACCCCGCAATTCCACTTTCAGATATATAAAACGAAATTGAAGACATACAGCTACACAAAAACTTCTACATGAATGTTAATAGCATTACTCTTAATAACCAAAAAGTGGAAACAACCCAAATGCCCATCAACTGATGAATGTATAAGCAAATGTGATATATCCATACAATGGAATATTACTCGGCCATAAAATGAAAGCACTAATACAAGTTACCACATGGATGATTCTTGAAAACACTACACTAAGTGAAAGAAGCCAGACATAAAAGGCTATATATTGCAAGATTCCATTTATATAAATGAATAGGCAAACCCAGAGACAAAAAAAAAAAAAATTAGTCGTTGTTAGGAGCTGGTGGAAGGGGAGATTGGAGAGTGACTACCAAAGGATGTAGGTTTTCCTTCTGGGTGATGAAAATGTTGTGGAGTAAGGCAATGGTGAATAAAAGGAGCATGTATATCCTTACCTAAATTTAAACTAAGTCCAACTTGAAATAGGAACATCAGACTTAGATTGTTTATTTTCTTTTTCATTTTTTTCATATAGATGTCTTCATGCAGCTAGATACAGAATATTTTAAAATTTAACAAAAATAGATAATAAAATATGTCTTATGATAGCATATAATTTTTAGCCTGTCTTTTGCCTTTAATTCTCCTAAATCTACCGACATGTTGAAATTTCATATAAATATGTATTAGTTGATTTTTTAATGACAATTAAAATTATGTAACAAGAGTATGCTTGCCATGAGATAATGAGTTTTTTGTCCTTACAGGTAGCCAAACAGAAACCGAATGAATTATCATTTGGTAGGGATGACAATAATTTCCAACTCAATGTTCAATAGATACCTTGATCTCTTTCTGTCTTTCCTATATTTAAAATTGGAATTTATAAATATTTCAACATTTCTTCCTTAATCATTATTTAGCAATACTAAATAACAATCATTTTTAACATCTATTAAGCAAACACTTTTCAAAATTATTTTCTTTTGATAACTTCCAGCTGTGGAAAACCCTTTTTTAATATACATGCCAGTTTAGCCTTTGCCTTACACACTAAGAACTTTTACTTTAAGACTATTTTATATCTTTTACCTCATTGTTCCAGTCTCTTCTTTATAAGATGGCCACATACCACCCAAGAATAATTTATTTTAAGGTATAACTGCAATCATGGGCTCACAGCCTCACACTGTAAGAAAAGCAAACATATTGTGTAAATCAATGGTGCTTTGGACTAATGTTGGAAAATGTACAGAAAAAGTGCTGTCATTTCTAGTTCCTTGATCATTAATCCATCAATCTCTCCTCTTGAGAGGTAATAGACCCTTTACATCCTATTCAACATAGCACAGTGAGGAAGCAATGCCAACAGAGTCAATTTGGCCTGTAATCAAGAGCTGAAATCTAATTGTAAGAGTATACACCACCATGCCAAACATCTAGTGCATTTTGAAAAAATGAACCATTGTTGACATTTCCTCTAACATATAGCCTCTTGAATGTTTCAACAAATTTAGAGGATGTGAACAAGATAATGGATGTGGCTCTGGCTCTGGCAAGCAGCACTTTGGCAAGTAGATTACAACAAATGGCATGCACCTGTCAGTGCTCAATAACTATGAATTGAATAAACTTCACCCTCCTAAATCCAAGGAAGCTACAGCTTCAAATTTCTCATATTGCACATTGCATTTGTGTAAAAAATTGTCAATCACTATACAAATGCATCTCAAAATTAAGCAACTGCTATGAGACAGGCAACAGGCATAAGTAATATAATTAAGACATATTCAATCAAATTTTGCTGTTGCTTAGTTTTATTAATGTAATTTCTATTTTAGCACAATTATTTTTAGGTGTCTTAGATAAAATATAGTACATGTGCTAAACTATCCCAAAATAAAAAACAGAATTAGTGAGTCACTCACATTCATAGCAGAATATAAGAACCAAAACATAACAATGATACTGACTTCAACATGCTACAGTAAGAATTCAACAAGATACAAATTATCAATTGTAAATATACTTTATAAGAAGCAGCAGTGAGCAGAATACATATTAAGAAAGATAAGGGCTAATATAACAATTCCCCAAAAAGAGCCCATCATTGGATTATATACACTTTTCTTTACTCAATGCACATGTTCTCTCTCTGTATCTCACATCAATGAGTGTAAATGAATACCAGAAAGTCCACTATACTCTACCTGATTGACAAGCAGGGAGAAATATTTGACAGTAAACAGGATTAGAAAAGAAAACTTATAGTTAGCCACTGAAGGAAAATTCTGAAAACCTACTCAGAGAGTGTGATAAATTAAAAATAAGGCCACTAGCAAAATAAATATTTGTGAAATTGAAATAATAGGCTGAGAGATTGGAGGGGAGAAGAGGAGAGAGAGAGAAAAAGGAGAGAGGGAGAGAAAAAAAGAAAATAGAGGACAGGAACATACGATAAAGAGATAAGAAAAATATGCACACATGTATGTACTTTATATGTAAAATAAATATTAATCAGCACTCATTCTCATTTTCTCAAGGAGAAATGGTATAATGGAGCCATGTAGAGAGATAATGTGCAAATCTCTGATCAAATTGGGCAATGCTGAAAAGCCCTTAGCCAGTACCATTTTGAGATAGTTGTTAGTATTTTAAATGCATTATGTTTAGGCCAGTGGTTAGAATCTGCAAGGATGACTTTTAAATGGCATCTAATACTTCAGGTAAGAATCTGAAAAACTGAAAACTATTAAGAATAAAAATATATATAAAAGAAAAAAGGAAAAATACAAACAAAATTTTATGTACAACAATAAATAACTTTGATTTTTTTTCTTATACATCATATGCATTTCAAACTTGAATTGCATTTCTGTGGTCTATTTGGTAAACAAGGTTAGATTTAAAAAATAAAATATGAATGCAGATTTACCTAATACGATATAAAAGCTTAAAGACTATCATTGTGCACAAAATGCTTAATGTTTATCTTTAAAAGAAGTACTTAATTGTATAAAATTATTTTCCCAGAAAATTCTTATTTAATCCTTCCAAAGGCAGCCTTTCCATTCATTTATAAGCACAATAAGAAAGGGAAGGCTTAAGAACAAAGGCCTGAGCTTAGGAAATAGAAAAGATGGACTACAATGTGGACCTAGTTGGAAAATTCAATGTTTAGGCTGAAATGCTCATTATTTCATTCTTTGAACATAAATGTATTTCTATTTAATTCATTTTTCTAGGAAAAAAATTCATAGGGATATCTATAAGGAAGATTTAATTTTGGTTTCTAAAATCATATATTCAAGTAAGAGAAAATTGCCCTGAAATCACATGAGTACAAATTTGGATTTAGGAAATTAAGCCTCCTTAGTTAAAATGAACTGCTGATTACTCTACTCTCTGACAGTTAAAGCTGTTTGCAAGAATTATGCATAGTTTAAGGATAATTTTAAAAAAGAACAGAAAATGACATCTGTCAGTACCAATAGTTTTTCATGAATATCCCCAAACACATTCTTATATAGCTTCTAAGTGCAGCTACACACAGTGATCAGTGACAGATATTTTATTATTGATTGAATACTTCTATCAGTCATAAGGAGGAAAATAATATTTTTATAGAATCTGATAAAATATTTAAGTTTTCTATTATTTATTACTCTGTTGAAGTCTTAGATAGAGTAACTCAAATGATTCCAGGTAGCAGTAGAATTTGCAAACTTTCTGTGAGAATTAGTCTAACAATTAGTTTTTAGCATGATAGTATAAAGCCAAGCTCTATATTTCTTTGACTTCTGTTTTTTATCAATATTTTATATTTGATTTGAACTATCTGATATTTCTAACATTTATTCAAGTAAAAATAAAACCAGATTGCTGAAATTCCAAAACCTATTTGAAGACATTTTGCATATACCATCTAAGAAATCAGCAAATAACTATCATTTATGTTTTCTTCTGTCATCTTATCTCTATTTAATTGGTGATTTTCCCTTGATCACAAATATATATGGAGAGAGTTGTGTTTTGGGTATGGCAGAGTAGAGTTTATTGGTATAGCATAACCCTCCCCTGGATAATAATGATAAATTTTGAACAAAATATTTTTAAAAATAGCTATTTGAAGGCATGCAAGGGCAAATAAATACAGGCATAAAATTAAGAGGCATTAAACCTTAAAAGTGAGTTTTACATTTCTATTAAATCACACTCAGGTCTACATAATATGGGGTGACTGTAACTAAAGCAGAAGGCTGGTGTCTCAGTCAGAGTTGCTGAAAATTGAGGGCAAAAACCCTGCAAAGTAAGAGGATGCAGAAGGGATAGCCCCAAAATCTGTGTGAAATCACCCTCAAATCATTGGCTGTTCCCTAAACTGTGCTGTGCACGGAGAAGACTCTAATGATAATAACCTAAAACATCAAGCAGAAGACTGAATTATCTGAGCAGATCAGATCTCTCCTAATAAAATGTAAAACCAAGCTCTCATAGACCAAAGTTAACAACCAATAATTTAACTGTCTGCAAAACAAAAATCAACACTCTTCAGAGAAAGTGAATTGAATCCAGAATTTCTACAAAGTGTCATCCACCTTGGACAGCACACAATAAAATTTACTAAATATAAGAAGAAATTGAGGGAAAAGGGAAGAGAAAAACCATATTTAAGAAAAAAACCAATAATTAAACAAGATTCTAAGACAATCCAGATGTTGAAATTTCTAGGTAAGGACTGTATAGTATCTACTAAAAGACATATTCAAGGGTCAAAAGAAAAACATTACCATAATGAATGTCTTTATGAAGGATATAAGCAGAGAAATGAGAAATATAAAAATATAAACAAATGGAAATTTAAGAATTTAGAAGCACAATATCCAAAAACATATTCACTGAAATTGATCATTAGATTTTTGGAGATAAAGAATGCATCAAAGTTTGTGGAAAGTGTTCAACAAAAATTATGTAATCTGAAAAAGAGATAAAAAATAACAAAAAACAAAAGAACTTCAGGGATCTGTGCCATAAAATCAAGTGGTCTATCTTGTGTAATTGGAATTCCAAAAGCACCAGAGAGGAAAAAGGGGCAGAAAAAGTATTTGAGGATATAAGGTCTAAAAATTTTCAAAACTTGTTGCAAAACATAAAATCCAAAGAGCTCAGCAAATATAAGGATAACACAAGACCACATATATTAAAAACACTGAGGAGAAGGAGTGGAGCAAGATGGCCCAATAGAAACCTCCAGCAATTATCCCTCTGCATGAACACCAAATTCAACAACTATCCATGCAGACAAGTACATTCAGGAAAACCAAAATTCAGGTTAGTGATCATAGTACCTTGCTTTAAGCTTATATCAAGGAAAGAGGCACTGAAGAAGGCAGAGATGATAATCTCGTGCTCCTGATATCACTCCTCCCCCATCCCCTGGCACTGCTGTAATAGCAAGTGGAGAGACAATTTGTGTGCCCACGAGAAGAGAGTGAAGTAATTGTGAGACTTCGCATTAAAACCTAGGGCTGCCATGGCACAGGGGAACACAGCACAGGGCAGAATTCTGCTGGTGCTCATAGAGGGAACATTTAGACCAACCTAGCCATAGGGCAATCCTCTGCCCTGAAAGCTAAGTTTCAGCTAGTCCCACCACCGACTGACAAAATGCAGCCTGGGGCCTGTACTAAATTCATAAAGCAGTCGAGCCACAAAGGCTGAAGTCCTTGGAAATTTCCTGCAGCTGTGCTGGCTTAGAGCCAGTGGATTTGGGGTACATATGATCTGGTGAGACACCATCTGCAACAGCCAAGCCAGTGTTTCTTTCCCCCCACCCCAAACTACTAGCAGTGCAGTTCTGGGAGAGTCTTCTTCCTCTTGGGGAAAGCAAAGGGAAGAATTCAGAGAAATTTGTTTTGCAACATAGGTACCAGCTTAGCCACAGTAAAATGAAGAAGGCCCCCAAAGCAATCACCGCAGCAACAAAAATAAACAAATGGGATCTGATCAAATTAAAAAGCTTCTGCTCAGCCAAAGAAACTATCATTAGAGTGAATAGACAACCTACAGAATGGGAGAAAATATTTGCTCTCTACACTTCTGATAAAGGTCTTATAAAAAGAATCTATCTAGAACTCAAAAGAATTAACAAGAAAAAATCAAACAACCCCATCAAGAAATGGGCAACGGAAATGAACAGAAACTTTTCCAAAGAAGGCAAAATAATGGCCTGCAAACATATAAAAAATGCTCAACATCTCTAATCATTAAATAAATGAAAATCAAAACCACAATGAGATATCACCTGATCTCAGTGAGACTGGCCTATATCAAGAAATCCCAAAACAACAAATGCTGGCGAGGATGTGGAGAGACAGGACCACTCGTACACTGCTGGTGGGACTGGAAATTAGTGCAACCTTTGTGGAAAAGAATTTGGA
>VBSM01001562.1:11190229-11213008 GCA_008086735.1 Cheirogaleus medius
GCAGTTTTGATTTGCATTTCCCTGATGATTAGAGATGTTGAGCATTTTTTTAATATATTTGTTGGCCATTATTCTGTCTTCTTTTGAAAAGTTTATGTTCATGTCATTTGCCCACTTTTTGATAGGTTTGATTGATTTTTCCTTGCTGATTTTCCTGAGTTCTAAATAGATTCTAGTTATCAGCCCTTTATCGGATGTGTAGCTTGTGAAAATTCTCTCCCAGTCTGTGGGTTGTCTGTTTGCTCTCTTGACAGTTTCTTTGGCTGTGCAGAAGCTCCCAAGAATGGACAAATAAGCACTACATGTACTCACCAGCAAATTGGTATTAACCGATCAACACCTAAGTGGACATATAGGAATAACTTTTATCGGGTGTGAGGTAGGTGGGGGGAGGGGATGGGTATATACATACATAATGAGTGTGATGCGCACCAACTGGGGGATGGACACGCTTGAAGCTCTGATTCGAAGGGGTAGGGGAGGCAAGGGCAATATACGTAACCTTAACATTTGTACCCCCGTAATATGCCACAAAAAGTAAATAAAAAAATAAAAAAGTAAAAAAGAGAAAAGTAAATACACAAGAAAATCAAGAAAACGAGAAAAACAAGAATGGGGTAATAGTACCATACCAATTATTAATATCAAATAAACTATAGAGTTGCCATCATTAAATAATGTGGAATTATTGCTGGAATAAATAATACATCAATGGCACAGACCAGAGACCACATATACAAGTAAAATAAAGTAAAGGTAGCATTTTAAAACAGTGAGAAAGGATAGAATATTTAATAAATGGTGTTGAAAAATTGGCTATCCACTGGGAAAAAATAAAGTTATATTTCCACTTCTCACCAATTGAAAAAAATTGAATAAATTTAAAAAGTTATATGTTAAATATAAAACAGGATTGTAAAAGTACTAAATGGAAATATTGGAAAGTGGTTATAATTTTCATAATAAGAAAGCTTTACAAAGCAAGATGAAGCCCATAAAGCAAGACATACCCCATAAAGCTGGACTTTGTTTCTGTACAGTTCCATCAACAAAACACTGGTGCTCCTGTAACAGCAGTCATGAGTAGTACTCAAGAGTTAACATCGCTCTTTCTGCCTTCTTTATGCATCTTTGTATTCTTTAATGGATTACTACAAAGGGCCTGGCACAAAGTATGTGCTCCAGGTTTATTGACTTGACTAAACTCAAATTACTTTGATAATGGTAGAATCCTGGGTGGGGGCACTGGTTGCGGGTGGGGAATTGACTTTAGTAATCGATACTTAATAATATCCAAGTGATAATAATCCTTCCTCATTTATAAAATGAGGCAGGAGGTTCAGAATAAGAGAAGGCAATGTGATGATGGACTCTGTCAGTGAAGGATTAGTGACAATATTATTCTGCTGGATTTGAAGATAGAAGAAGAGGCCATGAGACAAGGAATGCAGGAGACTTCTAGCAGCTGGAAAAGGGAAGGAAATGATTCTCTCCTAGAAACTCCAGAAGGAGCAAGTCTTGCTGACACCTTGACTGTAGTTCAGTGACACTGATTTTGGACTTCTAACTTTCTGAACTGTGAGATAATAAATTTGTATTATTATAAGTCACTAAGTTTCTGGTAATTTTTTTGCAGCAGCAATAAGAAACTAATACAGTAGTATTTTCAACACATGATCCTAGAACAATCGAACAACTATATGGAAAAAAAAGAAAAACCCTCATATCTTACCCTACACCATCATAAATTTTGAATAAATGTGATAATAAACCTAAATATAAGAGCCTAATAGTAATACTTTTAGAAAAATATAAACATAGAAGAAAATTAGATTAGGCAGATATTTCTTAGATAGAATATAAAATCATGAACCATAAAAAAATGATAAAATTTGCTTCATCAAAATTAAAATATTTTATTCTTCAAAATATACTGTTAAGAAAATGAAACAGCAATTCACAGACTTGGAGAAGATATTTGCAAAACATGTATCTCATAAATGACTTGTATTTACAATATATGAAGAAGACAAATTAACCTAACACATATGAATAGACAAAACTTTTAACAGATACTTTGCAGAACAAGTTGTAATCAGATGAAAAGATGTTCAACAACATGTCAATAGGGAAACACAAATTAAAAACATGAGATGGCACATCACAGTTATTAATAGCTAAAAGAAAACAAACAAATGAACCAAATAAACACACACACACACACACACACAGAGACACAACTGACTCTTGCAGGTACTAGTGACAATATAGAGCAACTGGAATGCTGGTTATATATTGCTGGTGGCAATACAAAAATGGTACAGTTATATTGGAAAACATCTTGGTATTTCCTTGTAAAACTAAATATACACTTACCATATAGTTCAGCAAAATAATTCCTAGCTAATTGTGTAAGTAGAATAATGAAAATACCCATAAAAGACTTGTACTTAAGTGTTTATAGAACCTTATATTACAGTAATATTAGAACCTTACTAATAGTCCTAAACCAGAAGAAACCTAAAATAGCCATTAATTGGCCCATGGATAAACAAATCATGGTATATCTATATAATGAAATACAATGAATACTACTCAACAATGAAAAGGAGCAAACTACTAAATTTCAAAATGAATTAATTGTAAAAGCATTATAGTAAATTACAGAAGCTAGACACAAACACCACACAATCTGTGATTCCATTTATATAATATCACAGAAAAGATAAAGCTATAGTGACAGAAAGTAGATGAATGTTGACAAGGACAGGTTGAGGGGGAGGAATAGGAATAGGTGTTAACCACAAGGGGCATGTGGAAAATGTCTGGAATGATGAAAATACACTTTCCTGTATCATAGTTTTGGGGGTAGTTACATGATCATATACATTTGTTAAAATTCATTGAATTATACACTTAAAATTATTATTTGTACATAAATTATGCCCCAATAAAATTGACTTTAAAAATGAATGACTAATACATGCAACAACAAAGATATATCTCTTAAATGCTATGCTGAGCAAATGAAACCAAGCACAAGAGAATAAACACTCCCTGATTCCATTCATACGATATTCAAGAAAAGGCAAATAATCTGCAGTCATAAAAAAAAAAAAAAATCAGACGGAGGTTGTTTCTGGAGATGTTGGTTGACTAGAATCTTATACCAGAGTATTTTCCAGGTAGTGGAATTGTCTATATGTTTATTGGTGTGGTGGTTACTATAAGGTATACATTTATCATGACTCATCAAAAGGTACATGATGGAATTAAAAAATGTTTATGTTATGTAAATTTTATTTCAATCAGAAAGAAGGAATCATTTTTACTATTTGAACCCACACTAAGAGTGCACAATTTGACACCTTCTTATGGTTTCACACCATGTCATTTATTTCAGGAGTTATTAAAACATTCCAGTGTTCTGTGGTTTGCACTTTCCGAATGTTACGAACAGAAAGTCACCTAACGAACATGCTAGACCAAAAATCTACAACTTCCAAATTCTCTATTTCCTTAAGGTAAAATTAAATTCTAAGTGTGCCTGAGGTCATCTCTTTCCAGAATTTCCTGACCCCAGTGTAGCCTCTTTTGAGAACTAGGCACATTTTATTTAAAAGCAACATAAATTTGCAGAGATGTTCTTTGTGCGTTATTCTTTCTATTAAGGGGCTGAACTCTCAGACCACTATGGTATCTACTGTGCAAACTTTGCATATAAATTGGTTTGTCCCTTAACAAATTTCAATTACCTATACAAACTGTTCCTGTTTAATACATTGTCTAGTGTACATTATCTTTACATTATATATATTTCTAATTCTTTAATTCTTTGATAGTACAATATAAAGGTTTACCTTTATAAACATGTTAGCATTGGCAACTATGTTAATTCATACTTTTAGTTGTATAAGAAACATGAATCAAACTGGTTTAAGTAAAAAAGAGAATGTATTGACTGATCTAACTGAAAAGTATACAGTAGTTTCAAGACATTGATGATAACAGCTGCTTAAATCTTGTAATCAAGGCTAGATCTCCATCTGCAACTCCCAGCTCTGCTCTCGTCCATGTTGGTTTTATTTCTAAGCAGGTACTCTACCTACCCACAAGTAGCCCACAGAAGTTTGATGCCAATATCTCAGTAGTTCATACAAAAAGTAATAACAGTTGTCTTTCTTAATAGTTTCAGCAAAATTTCCTGAAACAACTGTCATAGACCTAGCTTGGGTAAATCTATGAACCAATTACTGTGGACAGGGAAAAGAATTCTATTCTTGGCCAAGGGGTGATCACATGCTCTTCTTTGGAATTGCAGTATGGTCAATATGGACCAACCACATGAACTGAGTTAGGCAGCTGTGATTTTCAGAAGGTGAATCAATAGCCTTGCAAGAAAAGTTGGAGATTAGAATCTAGTCAATCCTCAAATATAACAAACAAAACAGAAAACCGACAAACAAAATCTATCCTCTACAGTGACTGAACAAGATGCTTAGATAAATCCTCTGCACAGAGGAGTTGTTTAAGAAAGACTTGTTCATTGAATGACAGTGTTTTAATGTTTACTTTTTCTGTATAAAGTCATGCTGTTCTTGAAATTGGAAAGGTTTCTCTCAAGATAACCTAATCTTGCTAAACTGTGGAGAGTTCTTTTGGTACAGTTTTCTAAGAGAGAACTGTAAAATTCCTCTCCTATTTGTCTTCTTCTTCCATATTTTTCTTCTACTGATAGTAATCAGTGCCAATGCTATTTCAGAGGCTTTCTTTATTCCACTAAGGCTTTGGAGGGCAGGGCTGAAATAAAGCCACAGAAGGGGCCCCCATGTCCTCAAAAGATCACTGATTTAAGATTTGCTAATACTGCATGGAATCTAGGCTATTTCATATAGAAATGGAAAAGCATATTGTACTGAATCATGTATGCTATCTGACCAAGTACCTTTCATTATCAAAAATAAAGCTTTTCCAGAATGCTGGCTAGAATTAGGAGTACAACGGCACCAAGATTTTTTTTTTTTCTCTGTAAAGCTAGTCTAATTAGTTTGGTACCCAATTATTTGGCATCATTATCACAAAACTTCTACTGACCATGCAAATAGTTTTACAATCAATAGTAAAGAATATTGGGACTTTGAAACCAGAATTCTGACAAACCAAAATATTTTGATCCCCATGAAGCTTCTTTTTCCTTGACACTTTTCAGTACCTTACCTTCAAGTGTGAACCCTGCTTGACTTAAACCAATTATCATAACATCAATTCTGCCCTTAGAACTGTGCATATGATTCAAATCAGGCTAATGAGATTTTAATCCAGATATTGGCAAGGAGAAGAGCAAAAATCTTTCTCTTTCCTGCAAGGCTAGAAGGAAATGGAGAATGGAGTCGACAATGCTGCTAGGTGAAGAAATAGGGAGGAAAATACCAGGTCCCTACTTGAGTGCCAAGATCAATCCTCACTTGAAGCAATATTAGTTATAGGAGCATTTGCTTACAATACTAGTTATACAAGTATTGCTAATTATACTACAAGTTATATGAGCAGGAGCTAATAAATTGCCTCTATTGTTTTGTTTAGATTGAGGTACTTTTTATAACTTGCAGCTAAAAATACCCCAAGATTCAGGGTTCATATTTAAAAATGACAATTATTTATTAATATTTTAAATAAAAAGTGAAATCAAAGCACAACCAAAGATAAAACTCTTAAGGACTCTTCCTTATCAAGGAACCCAGAGTTTCCAAACAAGCTGCTGAATTTTTCTGGGTTTTCAGTTTTTTTAGCTGTAAGATGGGACTAAAATCTTGTCCATTTTTGAGGCTCAAAGGACATAACCTATATAAAAAGACTTCATAATATCTAAATAGTTATCAAAATTCAATTTAATATGGTGTTGAGGCTAATGAAAGAGTAATACAAATGTTCTAAGAGCACCCTAGACCATTTGGGTTTGTCTGACCACTAATCATACATAGTTTGCATGCAGGGTAGGTAAATTTAGGCCAAATTTCCTTTGACAAGACAAAGAGAAAATCAGGTCAGTTCCCCAGATAATTCAAATAGCAAATTCACCTGCTTGGGGAATGACCTAATTCCCCTTAATTCACTGGTCAGTTGCCTCAAATGGGTGCTTTGCTTGATGAGCAGGGCTGTGTCACCATGTCCTATACAAAGATGAAAGGGGGCTCAGCACTTTCTCTTCTCTTGACCTTCCTGCTCCCTAGGTTTCCAGACCCATGATGATCTATTTAAAGTCCCACACCACCTTCTTATATGAAGAAGCTGAAAGAAAATATGAAAACCAACTAAGATTACTTTAAAATCTGATACTGAACCCAAGAAATTTCTAAAATTTTACCTAGTTCCAGTATGTCTAGTCATGTGATCTAGAATGACTGGCCTAAAATTCATCAAGGGTGATTATTAAAATTCCCTAGTTAGGCCTCCACACCCAGAGATTCCTTTTCAGTAGGTCTGAGACAGAGGCCACAAAACTGCAATTTTAATATGCCTCCCAGGTGACTTTTAGGCACATGAAAGTTCTTGAGAAACAAGTCAAGTCAAGTCTTATGCTTTTTCACCGTCTACTAGCTAATTTTTTGGTCTTTATTGCCAATTCTAAAGGCACAGACAGACAAATTGCACATGTACTCACTCATATGTGGTAGTTAAAAATTAAAACAATCGAATACATTCAGATAGAGAGTAGAATGCAGGGAAAGGTAGCAGGCAGGTAGGGGAGGGGAGAGTTGGATGGTTAATAAGTGGAAAAATACAGTTAGATAGAATGAGCAAGACTGAATAATTGATGAAACAACAGTGTGACTATAATCAATAATAATTTATTGCCATCATTTAAAATAGCTAAAAGAATGGAATTGGAATATTCCTAGCACAAAGAAATGATAAAAGCTTGAGGTGCTGGATATCCCAATTACCCTGGTTAGATCATTGTACATTATATGCCTGTATCAAAATATCACGAGTACTCCCAAAATACATATACCTATTATCTACCCATAATAATTAGAAATATTAAAAAAAGGAGAAAAAAAGTAAAGCGAATTATATCATAAAATAGTCTTAGGAGAGAGTTCAGGTAGTTTCTCATCACAAATGAACTTTCAAATAGGCAATAGGGTCTCTACTATAATGACCATGGAGAAAAATAATCAAGAACATTAATCTATATGTTAAATTGATATATTCTATAGGAGACCTAGCATAACATCATTATGCAGGGCATGTTGAGCAATTGAGCATATTTAGTGATAATATACTCTTTGCTATTTGAAAACAACAAACACCATCAAAATTAGTTCTGTTTTTAAAATAACAGATTCCAGTTACTTAGCCAGCGAGGTTACTCATCCAAATTTTTTGTGGAAATTTTTACCACAAGCATATTGTACATGCATGGCACCAGGTTATTTTGGCACAATTACATCAGATTAAAGATCCTCTGAGACATCCTGTAAATCTTGATAAAACTGCTCCCAATATCTGCAACTGTCAATGACAGAGCTCCAAATGCTCACAGTCTGCATAGCAGCAATAACTTATATAACAGTCTACCTACAACTAGGTTTTTGGCAAAGCACTACAGATTCTGAAGAATGTATCCAAACACTGTAAACTAGCTGTGTAAAGGTAAAAGGGAAACATGAAATAGAATAGGAATATAATCACCCAAATCAAATGCATCCTGCTTCCACATATATCTTATTCTATTAATAAGAGAAAGAAAGACAGAGCAAAGGAGGGAGGGAAGAAGCAAGGAAACAAACGAAACAGTCCAGGTGCAAAATAACATTACTATTTTTCAGTATACAGGCAAACATATGCAAGTAATTTTACTGTATCCATTGGAACAAACTTTTATTGGGGTTAACAAATACTTCAGCTGTAAAATATGTATTTTGCCAATATCGAAGTTTTATTATCAGAGTCAAACCCTTTGAATCTTATAAAAAATTTCAAGTGCTGTATAACAAATCTGAACTCTAGATGAGTGAGAATTAATCTCCTAATTGGGAGCAATGCTTTCACACTATTTCCTCAGAGATCCCAGGACTACAGAATAATTGATCCCTCATCTGCCCATGACATTAACACACTTTCTGACTATTTCTAGTCATTCTCACTTTGAGTGCGGGCCCAGCCCCAAAGGGGACAATTAGGAGGGGAAGGATACAACAGGTTTCACTTTGGAGCAAAGTTAGTTTAGATGTAGTTGATTCAGCAAACACACGCCGTTGGAGCCCCTACTTTATGTGAGAACCTATAGTAAGAGGACATTAGATGAGACATTGTCCTTGTTATCAAGAAATTACAATCTGGTGATGGAACTTTCCTTGCTCTACTCCACCTTAGGATGACTTGATTCCAATCCTTTGGGTGCTGAGATTTAGAGGATTTTTCCCTTTTGATAATCTTATGTCTCCCTGGGCTTTCTTCTTCTCACCTTAAGAACTGCCATCCTCTTACCTTTCCTTTATTTAAATACAAGCGTTAAAAAAGTCATCCTTCACTGTTTGTGTTAATAATACTTAACCTTCCCTTACAGTTTGACTTCTGCTCCTACCATTTCACTGAAATTACTTTCACCAGTGTCTTCACTTATCTCACAAATACTGTTACTTTTAATGTTTATTTGAATAAAACTCCATAATGCATTTCACATCACTGTTTGATTCATGCATTGAAAGTTTATTGAGTGTCCATGAAGGTCCATTCATTGTTTCCAGTGCTGAGGATCAGCAGTGAACAAGTCGGGCAGCACCTTGCTCTCGTGGAACTGACATCGTAGGTGGGTACATAGGTTGGTTATTCATAAAACTCCTTAGCTGCAATTAAGGTAAAAATCACATTTTTGGTCCTTCTTCTACCTTGCTCACCTTCCCCATTCTGTTTCCTTTTTAATACCTTTTTATTCTATTCATTAATATTCTTTCCATGACTTTCCCCTCTAACTATTTTTATTCTTCCTCTTCATTCTCTCCTAATGTGATGGCATCCACTCTACTACTATTTGTCGATCCTAAATTTCTATATCCAGCCCTGAAATTTCTTTGAGCTTCATACTATTATATCTCTGCTGGATATCTACCTCTAACTGCTTATGAGCAGTTATAAGATACTCATAACCTCTAACTGCATGCCTTGAAGAACCTTCAAATTAACATTCCCAAAGCTTAACTATTCCTATTCCTCTGCCTCCAATCCGTAATCCCTCCTGTATTCTGTATCTTACCTGGTAAGGGCATTAACCATTCCAATCTCAGGCTAAAAACCTGAGAATCACTGTCTCAACTCTCTTCTTTCCCTTGTTTTTCTTCATCCCCTACATGCAAGTATTTATCAGAAGGAGGCAATGTAATGTTTACTATTTCTTGAATTATTTTTTACTTGTTTTTTCATCTCTCTGACAGCCTAAGTGAAGATTGGACATTTCCAACCTGAACCATGACATCACCTCCCAAATGGGGATCAGTGCCTCAAATTCGTCTCCCACGCAGCATACATATTAATGTTTCTGCTTAAAACTCTTGAATACTACCTATCAACAAAAATTCAAGTAAACATTTTTGACACATAGTATATACTAAGTCTTTGTTGACCTGCACTGATCTATACATGATAAATTATTTTCACTGGCAACCTAAATACTTTTTGATAAATAGAGCACATACAGATACAGAGTAAAACAATAATATGGCAAAAGGTGGTACGTGATTACTAAATAGCCTACAGGCTCTGCCTACAAGTTCTAAGGGTTGAGTTCTGAGAGGAATAAAGAATAATAATAACATCAATTTGTTCAGTCAGAGTCCCAAAGCATGTAAATTTTTAAGCAAGCCAAATTTATGATGTTCTCCTCCCAGACTAGAAGTAGATATTACTTTTAAAAAAAGAAGAAGTTGGGATTTTCTGAAGCTTATTTTAAAGAGGTGCACATTTCTCCAGGCAGATTTCTTTATCAAGATAAGAAAATTTGGAATCACTTTGGTATATAAAATGTTTTCAAATAAAGAAGTATATATTCATTAATATTCTAGAAAATAAATGGTAATTTTAAAAACATTACCAGTATTTAAGCCTCCCAACTACTTAATACCAAATGAGTCTTCTCTACATAAATATTAGCAAAAATAAAATCATAGAATTTATTAAATAATTCACATCCAAACTCATGAGCTCATTTATAGTTTCTCTTTTGTGAGAAACTGCCCTCTCATTGTTTTATACTAAAGACTGAGTTAGATGTTTACAGAAATTACCTCTTTATTTGTCCCTAGGTTCATATTACTATTCTTCAGACTCAAACTAATGCCTGCTCCTTCTAGTGGTAATTTTGAATAAGGAGGTTGGATATCTTTTTAATGTGACATCTATGTAATGAAATTGTATTGACATTTTGTCATTCTGATAATACTCTCAATAATTGATGTATACATTATGAAAATATAAAGAATGAGTTATTAGAAAAGCCAATAGTGCTATCCATTAGATTAGTCAACAAGTTTTCAGAGGTTAAGATTGTCATATTGAATTCTAGAGGTCATTCAACAAACCATATCCCTTGCCTTCAGCATGTTAATATTAGTTTCAGAAAAAAATAATGTGGCCTATATGTCACATGAGGCCAGCTTGTTCCTTTCATATGGTAAGAATCATCTAGGATTGTTTATTCAATACAGCATTTTGGATAATGTTCCTTTTTTGATATATGCACAGTATGCATAATTCTGGATTCTTAATGAAGTCAAATTTTCTTCTCATATCACATGAACATGAAAACCCTTTCAGAGGAATCCTGTGAACATTTATCTTGTTTTAAACACATACATGTTTTAGCTTACGATTGCCTTGGTATTCGGGCTCCTTTCTGGTTCAAAACGAAGGGTAGAACTATTTTTTCTAGATCTGTGAAATATGGTATTGGTATTTTCATGGAGATTGCATTGAATCTATAAGTCACCTTGGGTAGTATAGACATTTGAACAAGTTGATTCTATAGATCCATGAGCATGATATGTTTTTCCATTTGTTTGTTTCATATCTGATTTCTTATATCGGTGTTTCATAGTTCTCTTTATAGAGATATTTCATCTCTTTGGTTAAGTATATTCCTGGGTATTTTATTTTCTTTATAGCTATCATGAATGGTGTTGAGTCTGTGATTTGACTCTCAACTTGACTGTTGTTGGTGTATAGGAATGCTACCGATTTGTGTATATTGATTTTGTAAGCTGAGACTTTGCTGAATTTATTTATCATTTCCAGGAGTCTCTTGGTGGAGATCATTTCATCAGGAAAAGCCATAATTTGACCTCCTCTTTCCTAATTTGGATACCCTTTATTACTTTTGCTTGTCTGATTACTCTGGCTAGGACTTCCAGCACTGTGTTGAATAGAAGTAATGACAGTAGGCACCCTTGTCGTGTTTCAGTTCTTAGTGGGAATGCTTTCAACTTTTCACTGTTCAGTATGATGTTGGCTATGGGATTGTCGTATATGGCTTTTATAATTTTGAGATATGTTCCTTCTATCCCTAGTTTGTTGAGAGTTTTTATCAGGAAAGGGTGGCTTAATTCTGTCGAAAGCTTTTTCTGTATCTGTTGAGATGATCATATGGTCTTTGTTTTTGCTTCTGTTTATTAATATATGGTGAATCACATTTATTGATTTACATATCTTGAAACATCATTGCATCCCAGGGATGAAGCCCACTTGGTCATGGTGGATTACTTTTTTGGTGTGCTGTTGAATTTGGTTTGCTAGTATTTTATTGAAATGTGTTGTATCTATATTCATAAGGGATATTGGTGTGCAGTTTTCTTTTTTTGTTGTGTCCTTTCCTGGCTTTGGTATCAAGGTGATACTGGCTTCATAGAATGAGTTGGGGAAGATTTCCTCCTTCTCAGTGTTATAGAATAATTTCTGCACTATAGGTACCAGCTCTAGCTTGTAGATCTGGCAAAATTCAGCTGTAAATCCATCTTGTCTGTGGCATTTTTTTTTTTTTTTTGGTTGGAAGATTTTTTTGATTGCTTCAATGTCACTGCTTATTATTGTTCTGTTCACAAGTTCTTTTTCTTCCTAATGGAGTCGTGGGAGGTTGTGTGTTTCCAGGAATTTGTCCATTTCCTCTACATTTTTGAGTTTATGTACATAGAGATTTTCATAGTATTTATAGATGATATTTTATATTTCTGTGGTATCAGTTGTAGTATCTCCTTTTTAATTTCTGATAGATCTTATTTGGGTCCTTTCTATTCTATTCCTGGTTAATCTAGCAAGAGGTCTATCAATTTTGTTTATCTTTTCAAAGAACCAACTTTTTGTTTCATTGATCTTTTGTTTTGTTTTTTGTTTTCCATTTTGTATAATTCTACTCTGACCTTAGTTATTTCTTTTCTTCTGCTGGGTTTGGGTTTGGTTTGTTCTTTCTTTTCTAGTTCCTTAAGATGTGCCATTACATTGTTAATTCATGATCTGTTTTTTTGATGTAGACATTTAATACCATGAATTTTTCCCTTATGCCTGCTTTAGCTGAATCCTATAGATTTAGATAGCTTTTGTCCCATTTGTGATTCAGTTCAAGGAATCTTTTGATTTCTTTCTTAATTTCATTATTGACCCAATAATTATTCAGCAGCAGGTTATTAAATTTCCATGACTTTGTGTAAGATTGCCTGTTTCTCTTGGAGTTGATATCTAGTTTTATTCCACTGTGGTCTGAAAAGATACATGATATGATTTCAATTTTTTTGAATTTGTTAGGACATGTTTTGTGACCTAAGATATGACCTATTTTGGAGAATGTTTCATGAGTTGATGAAAAGAATGCATATTTAATAGTTTTGGGATAAAATATTCAGTAAATGTCTGTTAGGCCGATTTGTTCTAGAGTCTTAAGTCCAGTGTTTCTTTATTTATTTTCTGCTTGGATGATCAGTCCAGTTCTTTCAGTGGATTGTTAAATTTCCTGGCAATTAAGATACTGCTATTAGTCTCTTTGCTTATATCTAGTAGACTTTGCTTTATGAATCTGGGCATGCATTTGTTAGGTACATAAATATTTAGTATTGTTATGACTTCTTGTTGAATTGCTCCCTTTACCTTTATATAATGACCATCTTTGCCTTTCTTTACTATTGTTGATTTAAAGTCAATTTTATCTGATATGAGAATTGCTATACCTGCTTTCTTTTGGTTTCCATTTGCATGGAATATTATTTTACATTCCTTCATCTTGAGTGTGTATGAGTCCTGTGGGTTAGATGTGCTTTCTGGAGACAGCAGATTCTTGGGTTGTATTTATTCATCCACTAGCCAGTCTGTGTCTCTTGAGTGGGGTATTCAGACTGTTCACATTGATTGATATAATTGATATGTGGGATATTGTTTGATTCATCCTGTTGGTTACTACCTTATTGATTTGTGTTACCTCTTGTGCTATTGTTTATGTGAGCTCTAAGTTTTAGCTTTTGATGGTTTTACACTGGTGGGTGACTATTGTGCTCATCCATGTGTAATGCAGTTCTGCATATTTCTTGCAGGGCAGGTCTGGTCTTGACAAATTCCTTCGGTGTTTGCTTGCCTAAAAAGTCTTTATTTTTCCTTAATATATGAAATTTGGTTTTGCAGCATATAATATTCCAAGCCGGCAGTTGTTCTGTTTAGGAAGACTGAAGATGGGACCACCATTCCTTTTGGCTTGCAATGTCTCAGTTGAGAAGTCTGCAGTTAGCCTGGTGACATTACATGTGTAAATTATTTGTTGTTTTTGCCTCACAGCTCACAGGAGTTCCTCCTTTGTATTAACTTTGGCCAGTCATTTGACTATGCATCTTGATGATTGCCTCTTTGCAATAAATCTGCAAGTTATTCATTGGCTTGTTGTACCTGGATGTCTAAATCCCTAGCAAGAACAGGAAATTTTTCCTCAATTATTCCCTCAAATAGGTTTTCCAGCCTTTGTGCATTTTCTTCAGCTTCAGGGATGCCAGTGATTCTTATATTTGGCCATTTTACATAATCCCATATTTCTTGGGGACTTTGTTCATTCCTCTTAGTTATTTGCTCTGTATTTTTGACTGACTGAATTAATTTGAGAGTTGTCCTTAAACTCTGAGATTCTTTCTTCTGTCTCGTTTAGTCTATTCTTAAAACTGTCCACTGTGTTTTATGTTTACTATGAATTTTTCATTTACAGAAGTTCTATTTTTTTTTAATATGTCAATCTCTTTAGTGAATTTTTCATTCATTTCCTGAACTGTTTTTATTTGGTTTCTTTAAGTTGGTTTTCCATTTTCTCTTGGATTTCATCAAGCTGCCCCGAAATCGATATTTGAGATTCTTCATTGTCATTTCAATATTTTCATTTTAGTTGGTATCTGTTCCTGGAGAGCATCCTTTGGGGATGTCTTTTTGGTCTGAGTTCTTTCACTGATTTCTTCTCATATAAGGCAGCTGTCATTTCTTATTTTTGGATTTTCTTTTGTTTAGATGGGGCTTCCCACACACAAACACTCATAAGATTGTGTCCGTAGCATATATTGGGTGAGAACCTTTGACTTTGCTTGTGGCTTGTGGGTGCTTTGATGGTGGTCTAGGTTCTGGATGGATGCCTTTGTTAAAGATTTCTTTAGTGTAGTGGTTTTCTCATTTGGTAGTTTTTTGTGGGCAGTACCAGTGTGAGCTATATGTGTAGGCAGATTCCCTGTCTTTTGTTGATGTAAAAGGATGGAGATCTTTGAAATCCATTCTCTTTCCCCAGTCCTGTGGTCCTCTTAACAGTGTGGATTGTATTGGCATGCCCTGCTTGGTCTCTGAGACAGTAGGTCATGCTTATGGGCAAGAATCAACCATACCCTGCATGCATTGATCTTATAAATGACTGTGCAAATTGACCTCCCTGCCAGGAGGTGGCACTTGCTGGAAGAAACAAGCTGCAGTGTTGTTTTGGGACCTGTGATTGGCTCTATCCCCTCAGGAGAAGCATTTGAATGCCCTCAGTGGTGGGCAGGGTGCTGGAACTTCCAGGTGAGTCCTTATTCTCCACCACAGCAGAGGCAGGTGGGGGAGTGAGGCTGGGCAGGGCTGAGATTGGTGAGTCTTCCCTCAGGCTCCACAAAGGCTGGTAAGGTAGATGTCTTAGCAGGGTTCAAAGGTCTGCTCCCAGGCTTTGGGGAAATCCACTAGTGAGGGGCTGAAGTGGCTCCACTGAGCCAAAGAGTCTGCTTGTAGGGATGGAGTCATCTGAGATTCACAATCTGTCAGGAGTGGGTTTTGCTCTTCTTTTCCCTCCCCTGCTCTGAGGTCACTCTCCAGCATCTGCCAGCAGGCTGGAGCTCAAAGTAGCTAAGCTCCTCCACAATGGTACTGCAAGCTGGGAGCTTCCCTGTCCAGAATTTCACCCTGGCCTGGGAGTATGGCCTTCATTGGGGGGAGGTGTGCTCCACAAGTATGCTGTGGCTGGGACCCACGCTGCACTCTCTGTTCAGTTCTGTCCACAAGGGCTCCCTCACCTCCCAAGATTAGTTCATAAATCTCCCCTCCATACCCCCAAGCAACATGATCAAATCCTGGGTGTTCAGGATCTGGCCTGTGGGCCTGTTCCCAGGTCCCCAAAGATCAATCCCTGACTATGTCAGGGAGAAGCATGCTGGTCCTGAGTTGCCTATGGGGTGCTCAAGCACATTTGATGTCCCTCTGCTCTGAGATATGCCCTGCTCTGATGGAGCAGCTGGGCAAGCAGCACCAGGGAGGGCCAGTGAGCTTGGAGCTCACAGTCAGAGCACCCCTTAGTCCTCTGCAGGTCTTTAAGAGGTAAGGTTTCAGTCCCACTCTCTGAGGAAGCCCCAACAGAGGGAAGCAGCAGCTCCTGAGAGCTCCAGTTTAAGCATTTTTCTCAGCAACCACAGGTTAGTGAGGGGAAGGGGAGATAAAGAGTTTTAATGGAGGAAAGCAAGTACTCTGGTCATTTCTGTCCCTCTCTCTGGAAGGCAGCCCATGTGGAATGTCCAAGCTCTGGGGTCATGTAGATCCCCCTGGACCCACTCACCTTCTGTGAATCCTGTAGCTTGTGACAGAGTTGGGAAATGTTTGTGTGGAAATGAGCAAGATGAAAACTGAGAAGCTGAAGCCCCATGGAGAAGACAAAGATGCATGGTGGGTGGAGAAGCAATATGGTGCCTGCCATCTTGGCTGGGGTCTATGGTGACAGGAAGTGACCCCCAAGGGGGCTGGCATCCTGGTGCTTTGTCTTCAGGAAGCTCCTGGTTCACTGGAAGCAGCAGTTTGGGGGCTCATGAGGGTAGAAAGCTCTTCAGTAGCTTAGGAGTCTGCTGACTGCCAGAGATGTGAGAGAAGGAGAAACAAACCATTCCACCTACCCTTTCCCCTGGACTCCAGGCCTCCAGAGTTTGATTTCTGCTGATAACTTGCTTTTTCTTGTTCTGCTACATAACTTCTTCTCATAGAATCTCTGGGAGGTTCTGGCACTTTTCCTTCAGAATTATACTTGGTCTCTGTTTGTCTATTTGTTTTTGTTTTTTTTCTTTTTCATCTAAAACTTTTCCTTCTTTCTGATCTTGCAGCTGGTGTCTCTGGTTGGCCATCTTGTCTACCTCCCCAAGTATACAAGTTTTTAATGTAGAAAATAATATAGCCAACAGTCTCTTTTTATGACATCTGAACTCTGATCTATGATCTTTTTATTACATAATTTCCTTGAAGAAAAAAATAAGCATATTATATAATAAAATATTTATTGTGAGTACTTAGAAACTTGATATTCCACGAGTTTCATATATTATTACTTCTTTGCAAAGTTCAAAGAACTCAGTTTCAATTTCTTCAGCACTTCTGTATTTAAGAGAGTATGTAACATATTTTTTACTTTAAGTCTAAAAACATAGTATTAATTTAATATGTCTTTGCCAATAGCAGCACCTCTTAATTGCTATCCTAATGTGAGGGTTTGAGGTATTTTCACTATAATGGTTTTTCTCTCAATTTAGTCAGGAGTCATAGCCTGAAGGACAGTTGTCTTGGTGCTTTAGAATCTACTCCCAAACAGAGAAGGGGTTAATGCTAGAGCCACGATGGGACTCATGTACTCTTACAGACACTGTGACACTTATTACAGAAGGCTGTTGTGTTAGTTCTCTTCGGTTCTAACTACTGTCGTTTTCTCCATCTTTCCTTTAGGAAAATGCTGGGGACCATGCGAAAAGGCTGCTGCATCTGTTCAATACTGCTGGCACCTCTCCTCTTGTCAGGTTCATGTGACAGGCTCAGTTGAATATTTATCTGTGACTAATAGAGACCTCTTTTCTCAACCCCAATTGACTCACTGCATTTTGAAAAGGCAGTGATATTGACATCCCAGTTACCACCTCTGGGACTGCTTCTCAAGCTAGAAATAAAAGTGCCTGCTGCTCTGTTCGTGTTAGACGCACCTGTGTGGAAAATGTCATCAAATAAGCAAAAGCCTTCATTTGCTAGCTTTTTCAGACTCATGTAACATTTCAATTTTATTTCTTACTATTCCCTTGATAAAGCAAAACAGAACAACTCTCTCGTCCATAAACACTGTGCTTCAGTGCTTCCACCCCTTGTTCAAGGTTTCCTCTTTCAGTAATGCCCTTGTCCATATGTTCATAGTTTATTAAACCTTCAAGACCCAAATAAAATATTGCTTCATCCACAGTGTCTTCTCTGAGCTCTACCCCACAACAGCATATGGTATTTCTGCTTCTGGAGAGCCACAGAAATTTATCTCTACTTGTGTTATGAAATTGACATTTTATACCCTTCTCAAAACATTATTGTTATAATATAGATATCTATAAATGTTTTGCCTTTTTTCTATTCCCTTTTTATTATAGTTATTTTTTTTGTCCAATTGTGTATTCTTCAAAATTGTAAGTTAGATGATCATCACAACTGCTAATCTTTAACTTTCCCTAAGAGCAGGACATAATACTAAACACTTAACATGCATTATATCATTTTATCCTTACAGCTGCTCTATAACTACTTTGATTATTCTAATCCTAAAAAAGAGGAGGAAATTGAGATGCAAAACATTTAAATATCTTTCCAAAATATGCCCAGCTATCCAATGGCACAGTAAGAATTCAGAACTCAGTGTCTGAACCATTACATAATATGACTTTGCCTTGTATAAAATAAGAATTAAATATGGTTTTTACATTATTTGATGAATTCCACAGAAGCTATTCATATTTAAAATCATTTTTATTTATTTGTTAAGTGTCTTGGCTTTTTTCATGTAACTAACAAAAACCTGTCTGCTGTAGCTAACATAGTACAGGATTTGGAAGGGCTAACTGCAGTAGAATCACAGGGCACTAGTTAAATTGCAGATTCCTGAGCAGATGTTTACATCTACAGAATCAATTGCATGGAATCTGAGTTTACAAGTTCCACAGATGAAGCTTACACAATGAATTTTGTGAAGCTCTTGTTAAAACAAATGCAGGATGTTTTCTTCTGTCTCTACTATGATGGATCCTGTGAAGGAGTTGACCTCTCCTGGTTGTAAGTCCCACATTGATGACCTTGGGCTTTCTCACTGTGGGCTATGAGATTGCTGCTCGGATACAGGGCCTACACCTGGAATCTCTTGTCACTCAATTGCTCAGGGGCTGCAATTTATCACGGACAGTCAGGCTCCAGATTCTGTGTTCACACTTACAAAATGGAAGGTCTAATGAAATCAGAAACTTAAACAGAATCTTAAAATTTATGTTCATCTATTTTTTTCACTGAATCTTTTACCAAAACCTTTGAGAAGAAAAACTGAAAAATTTTTCGGTCTCTTTCCACCCTCTTACCACTACAGAATAGATATATTAATGTGAAGTGAAATACCAAAAAAATAATATCAGACATGTATAGTTGCAGCAAAGCAATAAGGTCCTCTACATATTGGACACTGATAATGAATAATAGCAAATTTCTTCCATGCTCCTTATTAGGGAGTCTACTGTGGTAAGACAGTGGTTCATGATATTGGTGGGTATCACAATTACCTAAGGAGCTAGGTAAAAATATGTGACCAATCCCTGGAAATCTCAATATAGAAAGTTTGGGGTAAAGTTTGGGCAACTATGAATTTAACAAGTTCTGCAGGTGATTATGATCTACCATAAATCAAAACTTAAGAGCTTCTCTGATAGGCAACTATAATGATTGGTAATAGAGTCCCTAAATTTTGGTCAATTGACACATGTGCAGGATTAGATAAGGACAGAATTTCAATCCTCTGATTTTGCAGACTATATTAACAGACTAAGCCAGTGAATTGCTTGGGTTTTGTTTTTGTTTTAACAAACTTTCATCTAATCATTTAGTCCTATCATGGTATTTAACTTTCCAACTTGGTTTTGTAGAGATCTATTATGACTTTGGAAAAATCTATAATATAGGAAGCCTACCTTTTTCCCTTTTTTTTTTCTCTCTAAATTTGTAGTCTGTAGTTTCTAAATGGGCTTTTCCTCATACAATAAATCAAATGGAGTAGATGCAGGCTTTTCAGATGTTTCCTGTGCTGTGAAAAGAAAACACAGTGGTGTACCTTCCTTGGGGATCATACTGGATTTTCAAATGGCACTCAGCCACTGATCAGCTGTCTCAAAGATTTCAACAGGGACAGAATCCTGAGTGAAAAGAATCGTCAGTATTGAAAAGTCCCTTATGTTCAGCAAGAAGAGAATTGTGATTTTCAATTTGTATATTCCCATGATGTGTATTGAACATCTGAGCAATGAAGTGAATCAAATTGTACTCACTCAGCATGCTTGCCACCAGGCATGTGTAATCCTTCAGGGTATACAATGGTAAAATGTTTAAAATAGAATCCCGGAGCAACCCAAATAAACAACTAACTGCCAATCTCCTTAAGAGTGGCAAAAATATATCCCATGGTGATATGTTTGAGCTTGGTTTCCAAGGTAATTTTTCAATAACCTTTCAACTTTCGCAGATGTTAATGACACATTTTTTCCCCAATATGAAAGTCTGGAATTTAGAATAAAAATAATCTTTTTATAAAGGAAGCATGGTAAATGATAAACAAAGAATATTATGTCAGATAGGATTGCATGACTTTTGCCTTTCCACATAAACTTTAGAATCAAGTTTATCATTACTGACAAAACAACTTGCTGGAATTTAGATTGGGATTACATTGAATCTATAGATTAAGTTGGGAATAACTGGCATCTTTACTATATTGCATCTTCTAATTGGTGAACATACAATATCTTTCCATTCATTTATATTATCTTTAATTCCTTTCAGCAGTGTTTTGCAGTTTTCCTATATAAATTCTGGACATATTTTGTTAGATTTATGCCTAAGTGTTTGATTTTTTGATGCTATTGTAAATGGTAATTTTAAATTTTAAATTCCAGTTCTTCCTTAATGGTTCATAGGAAAGCTATTGAGTTTTACAAATGACCTTGTATCTTGCTACCCACTATGCTCACTTTTTGGCTCCAGTAGGTTTTTATATACATAACCGTAATATTCTACCCCCATAATATGCTGAAATTAAATAAATAAATAAATAAAAATTAAAAAAAAAACATTCTTTGGTACTTTCTATGTAGATAATCATTATGTCTGCAAATAAAAGCAGTTTTTTTTTCTTCCATCCATCCTTATACCCTTTGTTTCTTTTTCCTTTTCTTGGTGCACTAGGGAGGACTTCCAATATATGTGGTATAAGACTGGTGAAAGAGGACATACTTGCTCATTTATTTTTAATATCATAAGTTGTATTTAGTTTAAACTCTGACATATTTCATGCTATAATTGATATGTGTATCACATTCTATTTATAATAAATATATTTTTGTTATTTCATTGGGTTTTCAGGAAAGATTCTACCTTGTTCTAGTAATTACTTTTTATTTATGTCTATTATAGTGCCCTTAATTTTCCTTTTTCTTAAATAATCTTGTACTATTTAGTGTGTCAGTTTCAAAATGGTGTGCATTGACACTAACATACACAACAATTACCTTTTTCAAATTTCCCCTTCTCCCTATCTACTCCTTCCATTTTTAATTAAATTCTTTCTACATTTTCAAGACATATAACATTAAATACCATTCTCTTACCCATTTTCCCACCCTTGTTTTAGTCTCTGATTTACAATTAAATATATTAAATAATCACAATCCTCAATATATCTTGGTTGCTTAATCTCATCTTCTAGTAGATTCCTCATGAATGACTCATATATATAATATTCCAGAGGTTCTTGCACAGTTGAAACTGTTTTTCTATAGTCCTGATGCTTTAAGGACAGCTTCGCTGAATATAAAAACCATGCCTAACTTTTCATTTGTTAAATATTTTGAAAGCACTGTTCTACTGTTGCTTTGTATTGTATGTTGATCTTGAGAAGGCCGATACAAGACTAATATTCTTCCCATTATAGGTACTTTGATTGTTTTGTTTAGAGGAACTGGTGGTTTTCTTCCTGAAAATATAATAGTTTTACTGAAATATTTCTCAGTCATTTCTTTTGGGTCATTTTCTCAGGTAGAAGTTAGGCCCCCTTAGAATGTAGAAGTAAGTCATCTTTTATTTCCAGATAGTTTTCTTGGCTTATACATTTAAGTATTACTTCTATTCTATTTGATTTTCTTTTCTTGGAACTCTAATTATAGAAAGGGTAGATTTTTTTCTTGTCTATCTTTCATTTCATCTACTTTCTTCCTAAAAATGATATTCTTTTTTAAAAATCTCAAATTTACTCTTTCTTGTTTTCCTGCTTTTCCTCAATGTCCCTTATTATGGTTTTATTCTAATCCATACTCTCTAAAGCATCTTCTAATTTCTTTATTTCCTAATGGATTTTGACTTTTTCTTCAACTTGTTTTGAGTTTCATTGACTCTTATTATATTTCTTCTTGTGTTTTGTTCTTTTTTCCTATTAGTTTTTTTTTAAATTTCTGATTCAATGCATTTTTAAAAATTATAACTAAATGTGTATTCAAAACTACTTAATTCAGTTGAGGGTATTTGCTAGAGTGTTCTGCTTCCTTATTTTTTTAAAGAATATTTATTGCAGGATATATTTTGATTTGGATTTTCTGTTTATGTTGTGCAGTACTTTTGTGTTGAATAGTTTTTTTTTTATCCTTAGCCTTTTTTTAAATTTTTCATATTCATTTTTTATTTTCAATTGGAAAACAATAACTATATATTTATGGGGTACAATGCTATATTTTGATGAATCTGGAGGACATTGTGCTAAACAAAATAAGCCAAGCAAAGAAAGACAAATACCACGTAATCTCACTTACATGTGCAACCTGAAAAAGTTGAACTCATAGAAATAGAAAGTAGAATGGTGGCTATTAGAGGCTGGAGGAGGGGGGTGGGGAAAGGAGAGATGTTGATCAGAGGGTACAAAGTGTCAGATGGGAGGAATAAGCTTTAGTGATCTCTTGCATAGAATGGTGACCATAATAAATAACAATATGTTGCATATTTCAAAATTGCTGAAAGAGTAAATTTTAAATATTTTCACCATAAAAAACAACTCTCTTTTCAATGGGGTCCTTTTCTTTCCTGAAATGACACTCTCTGGGTCCATGAGGCTGACCCTGCCACCTCATTTTTGTAGATATTGTCACAAAACCAAATGAGGAGTCTTTTGCCACATTTTTCTTTTCTTGAATCTACTAAGAGTGATGCCTGACATACTTAATGTCCCCC
>VBSM01001562.1:11213108-11268574 GCA_008086735.1 Cheirogaleus medius
GCCTTTCCCCTCCACAATGCTCACCACATCCCTCAGATGTGGGTCTACCCCTCACCCCCAAATCCCTGTTGAACACTACCACCCTTAGAGCATCATAGTGTTAATCAGTCAGTACCAATTTGATGGCGAGTACATGTGGAGCCCATTATGCTGATCTTGCATCACCTCACTTTGGATAATGGGCTTAAACTTAATCAAGGATAATATAAGCTGTGCTAGCTTGCTGTCGTTTCTGAGAATTGAGTAATATTCCATTGTAAACATATACCAAATTTTAATAATCCACTCATGAATTGACAGACACTTGGGTATCCTTAGCCTTTTGATGAGAATTTTCTTAGCTCAAGAATTCTGCCCACTTCTACTACTATAATAAATGCATCTTTAAAAGTTGCCTATGTTGGTGATGGCAGTGATGGTGGTAAGAAGAAAGGAGAGATGGTATGTCGTGTTTGTCTTTTGTTTCTGTGGGATCCTTAAGTTTTAATTCTTCCTTTTTCTTTTTTCTTTTCACTGCCACCTCATCTCTAATTGAGAATCTATATATCAGGTTCTCCTTTGAGAAGCAATGCTTCCCAAAGGCTTGTACCTCTAGATCTGCTTACTTTCAAGCCCTATTCTAGCAGTTGGTGTTCAGAACTACCGATTTCTTGACTTCTGTTTAGCGTTTTGGCATTCCCTATTGTAGATTCTCTTTCCAAAAGTGATTTTGTCTTTTATATACATATTCTATTCCAGTCATCATTTTCACAGGAGCTTTTGAGTTTCCCCTCTCTTACTCGCCATACCTAAAGACTTTTTTTTTGGTTTTATTATTATCTCTGTTTATAGATGAGAAAACTGAAGCATAAACAGATTAAATGACTTGTCCATTGTTATGAGATAGAGGTGGAGTTAACCCTGGCTCCAGGGATAGTTTTTTTTCCATAATATTACAGGGTACAAACATTTTGGTTACATAAATTGTTTTTGTATCGTTTAAGTCAAAGTTGTGTGTCCATTTCCCATAGAGTGTGCATTGCAAATATTAGATGTGAATTCTTTTACAAGCCATGAGAATGAGAGCTTTTTTGGAATTTGTGTCTTATTTCTTTACTTACAATTGATTAGAAGTTCATGGCATTCTTCATCCCCTAGTAATGCCTAAAGCATGGCCAATTGTAGTTTTATTTGTATTCATGGTTGATATTGTAGTTTTTTAGAAGGTTGTGTGAACAGATTCAGGTTCAGGTGACCATCATTATCCCCCACACACAGATAATTGCTCAGGAAAGATTTAAAGCAAGAAAATGGCAGTTTTACAAGATGAAAGGAGGCTCTACTGTTGGGTTAAAAGAGTGGAATGAGAGATGTAGCAATAATTGTTCAGTTTGATAAAGTGACTCACAAAGAGAAAGTAGCAATAGAATCATAAAGTAAGGATGGATTCAGATTGTGCCCAAAGTAATAAAGTCTAATTGCCAATTTATTAAGTAAGTTTGGTCTCTATTTAAAAGTACTGTTATTTATGGACTAAAAAACAAAATAATCAGTTTATGGATTAAGACAGCCTCATACCAATAAGCAATAAAGATTACATTGGTCATTGACTTTCAGAGAAATTCTAAAAGAATTACTACTGAAAACAATTTGTAATGTCATAATATGATCATTTCACTTCACTCTGCCAAATTTTCACTTGATAGTCCCATTTTAACATAAGTGTTTTTGGTTTTTATTTAAATTCATTTAATTTCATTAACTGAGTTGCTTTAAATTTTGTTTATAATTTATTATAGCACTTTAAGACTTAAGGCATAGAGGAGTTTTGCTACTGGAAAAGTGAATTGATTTGCGTTGAACAAGGATTTATATTATCTGCCACCAATGTAAATAATTTGAAGAATTGAAATAACCTACTAGAGTTATTGTGAGGATTATGAAATTAATAAGCATAAAATTATTGGAATAGTGTCGAGTACATTGTAACTACCCAATAAATATTAGCTATGGTTGGGACATAAATTGTACTAACTTTTATTTTATTTGCACAGCTCTTCTTTTAGATACAGCTAATAGAAGAAGTGGCAAAAAATAGTATTTTGGTAGGTCATTTCCATCTGACTGTGGTCAATAACACCAAAAATATCTTGAGAAACTTTTCCATTTTTAGAATCTAAAGTCTAAAGCTGAGAGAATTTTCCTGAAGCATTCATGCTTTTTTAAAAAACAAGGGCTGCTGTTATGAATATGAATCATGACAAAAGAATAATGTAAGTATTTAGTACAAAAGATGAACGTGAAAAATGCTTCTAAATCTGATGTCTTTTATAATAATTTTTACCCAAATTTCTTAGTGGTATATTTCTTAATCCAGTGAATTAATTTTGATACTTTTTTTTTCTACCATGACGAAAACCATGAAGACAAAAACATTTTCTCAGGATGCTGGAATTAGTAGTTACATGTTCAAGATGTTAGTAGTACATGTTCACTTTTAATGGCTTCATCCTGGATATTTGCCATCATACCCTGTCAAGTTTTAGTTTTTGGTTAGAACATCCTGTGTGGAACACACACACACACACACACACAAACACACTTTTGTAGGGGGGAGGTGCAATAAATAATCTGAATCTTGCACTATACAGTGTTTATTAGATCTAACTCAGTGATTCTGCTATATTTCTCACAGTAGAATATGCTAAAGTAGGAGAAAAGCTTGGACATTAGATTCTCTTCTCCTTCTCACTTTCTGCCTGGTAAGCCAAAAAATACATGACCTGAAGTATCTATTGAAAGGTATTGAGTAGAGTAGAGTAGAAACTATTGCAATTAGAGATAAAATGAGCAGACAGAATTAGAAACTTTCAGCTCTGAGGAACCCCAGAAGCTATGTCTAAGATGAAAACCCTTCGTGCCAAGTTTAATTTCAATGTGCTCCAATCAGAGAAATGCCCATCATATTAGCTTCTACTGGGAAGGATCCTGTTACTTTTCAAAAGTTCTGGGAGATGATAATAGAAATAGTGGTGAAAACAAGGAATAAGTGGGAGAAAGATAAGCAAGGGAGATGGTTCTAAGGGTGACAGTCTGGATTTGGACCCCAGTCTATATTCTTGTCTAGCAGAACAGGATGCTGGCCATGGAAGGCAACATCCCACTCTTTAGTTTACATGAATAGATTTGTAAACCCCTGAGGAAGTACCAAGGACTAAGAATATTATCTGTGGTATTGAAGCATAGACCTTGTAAGCTTGTTCTTACCAAGGAAGAAATACAAAGAACATCATCTTCCACATTCTACTTCTGTTAAACCCTAGTAAACTCATGAAACTTACTTCCCTTGCTTGCCAGGGAAAGCAGGGAGCTGTTCTGGGAGAGATGAGCACGGAGACCAGTTTTCATCAGTTGCAGTGCTGGCCATGGTTCCCATGTTTGTAGGTACATTCTAACACCTATGAGAGAGCTATAGACCTTAATGACCAGTGAAAAATGGTAATAAATATTTAAAAGAAGTGGACATTGTATGTTATATTATCAGCTAAAGGCTTTGGTAGTTAACATTTTGTAGGTGATGGGGGGCTAAATATGGATGAGTTCAGGTCATTATCCTGTGCCATATGCAAATTTAAAAAGCCCCTGCAATGGGAAACAAAAGCTAGCAGATCATGTGGCAAACAAAGCATATTTTTGACTAAAATAAAAATATACAAAGGCATGTTCAGTAAAACCTTATTACAAAGGTTGCCATAAGAATTTATTGCTGCCTTTTATATTCCATTTTTTAAAACTTAGCATGAGATCTCTTTTTATTTAAGGAATTTTTAACTGTAAATTATACAGCTGATTCCCTATAGTCAATGTAGTTCAGATCACAAGTTCAATTTAAACCTTGAGTTTAGAGATAGAGCACATAAGAACATTGCTGAATGTCCTCAATCACCACTTCCTTGCACTTTGGGGAAAGAAAACCAGAAGAGGAGGTGGGTGGGAACAGATGCTACTTAGAATTCCACTTAGGTTATTTTAAGATTTAAATCCTCTATAGTCTGAATTTATGATTAATTTTCTATTCATGTGGTGTGATATTGTTGTAGTTGAGAAACAGAAGTTTGGCCAACAAATGTTCAGAGTAAACTATATATTCTTTTTGAATATGGCATTAATTAAATGGCTTTTGATAAATTGCCCAACTTTGCTTTTCTTCATTTAAGATGGAAGTGATTCCTGCTATATTTCCTTACCATAATGTCATAAGAATTAAAAATGTATCTACTATATTTTTGAAAGCTGTAGTAATAAAAAGTGAAATGTAGAGGTCAAAGTTATCCTGACTACCATAAAAATAATCACTGAGTTAATTAATTAGTACACATAATCATATGCTGAAAAAGGCCATTAGCTTTTACAAGATTATTATGAGGCCATAGAGCTAACTAGATTTTAGTCACTAATGCAAACTATTGATAATAACTTTTTAAAAGGTGAGTGAAGCTCAAATATAGAAAGAAAAATCCCAAAATATTTTTATAAAGGCAAGGAAGTAGTGTTCAGTATGTGCTAAGGGTAAAAAATAGAGAAAAGCACATAATTTCAGCTAGAAAAATTTTTCAATGATATTTTTTATATTTTCTCTGAATAATAATAGAAAATATGTAATTAGTTCTTATTTATCTTTTTTTAAGTAGACTTTATTGTATAGAGCAGTCTTAGGTTCACAGCAAAATTAAATGAAAAGTAAAGGGATTTCTCATATATGCCCTGCTCCTACATATGCGTAACCTCCCCCATTATCAACATCCCCCACCAGAGTAGTACATTTATTACAATAGATGAACCTACATTGGCACATTATCATCATTATCACCCAGAGTCCACAGTTTACCTTAGGATCCATTCTTGGTGTACATTATATGGGTTTGAACAAATTTATAATGACATATATCCACAATTATAGTATCACACAGAGTAGATACACTGCCCTAAAATTCCTCTGTGCTCCACCTATTCGTCATCTGACAAACTGCTCTTTGTACTGTCACCATAGTTTTGCCTTTTCCAGAATGTCACATAGTTGTAATCATAGAGTATGTAGTCTTTTCACACTGGCTTCTTTCACTCAGTAATATGCATTTAAGGTTCCTTCATGTCTTTTTATGAACTGATAACTTATTGCTTTTTAGCATTGAATAATATTCCATTGTCCAGATACACCCCAGTTTTTTTTATCCATTTACCTACTAAAGGACGTCCTGGTTATTACCAAGTTTAGACATTTATGGATAAAGTTGCTATAAATATTCATGTGCAGCTTTTTGTGTGAACATAAGTTTTGAGCTCCTCTGGGTAGATAACAAGGAGTATGATTGCTGGATCATATGGTAACAGCATGTTTAGTTTTATGAGAAACTGACAAACTGTCTTCCAAAGTGGCTATCCTGTTTTGGACTCACACCAGCAACAAATGAGACTCCTGTTGCTCCACATCCTCACAGGCATTTGGTGTAGTCAGTGCTGAATTTTGGCCATTCTAACAGATGTGTGGTGGTATCTCATTGTATTTTAATTTGCATTGCCTGATGACATACAATGTGGAGCATCTTTTTATATGCTTATTTGCCATCTGTATATCTTTTTTTTGTGAAGTGCCTGTTAAGGTCTTCAGTCCATTTTTAAATTGCATTGTTTGTGTTCTTGTTATTGACTTTTAAGAGTTCTTTAAATATTTTGGATAAAGTCCTTTGTCAAATACATTTTTTGCAAATATTCCACTCAGTCTCTGGCTTGCTTTTCTATTTTCTTGACCGTGATTTTAGCAGAGCAGAAATTTTTAATGTTAATGAAGTCTGGTTTATCAATTTTTTCTTCATGGAGCATGTTTTTGATGTTATATCTAAAAGGTTATTTAGACTTTCTCCTATGTTAACTTTTAAGAGTTTTATAGTTTTGTGTTTTACATTTTTGTCTGTAATCCATTCTGAGTAAATTTTTGTGAAGGGTGTAAGTTTGTTCTATGTATAGGTTCCATTTTTGCATATGAATGTCCAGTAGTAAGTTCCAGACCATTTGTTGAAGAGTATCTTTTCTCTATTGTCTTGCTTTGCTTCTTTGTAAAAGATCAATTAACTCTATTTATGTGGATCTGTTTCTGGGATCTCTATTTTGTTTCATTGATCTATTTGTCTATTCTTTTGCTGATACTACACTGACTTTAATACTGTAGTTTTATAAGTTTTAAAGCCAGGTGGTGGTAGTCCTCGCAACTTTGTTCTTGTCATTTAATGTTATGTTAGCTATTCTGGCTCTTTTGCCTCTCCAAATAATTTAAAATCAGCTTATCTATGTCCACAAAATAACTTTCTGGGATTTTGTTTGAAATTGTTTTGAATCTATAGATCAAATTGGAAAGAATTGACAACGTTGAGTCTTCCTATCCATGATCAGGGAATATTTCTCCATTTATTTAGTTCTTCTCTGATTTCTTTTATTGGAGTTTTGTAGTTTTGCTCAAATAGATCCTGCTCACATATTTTTTCTAGATTTATAACTATTGAATATTTTAGGGTTAGAAATTTTTTAAACTAAAATTATATTATAGGAAGTACAAGATATTGAAGAGTATACAATATTAAATCTATTAAATGTTTAATAGATTTAAGTTATTAACAGTATTTTTGAGAAATATGTGCAGAGTACAGCAGAAATACTATAGATGTCCCAGATGGGAAAGAGCCTGAGAACAAGAAAATCTGCTGAATTGAATATAATTATATTCACATAATTATGTGACTACAAGCTAATAAAGGGTCTGTTCTTGATAGAGGACTATGGAAAATAGAGGCACAGTTGGATTAAAAAAGCCCAGAGGTTTAAGATATAACTCAATCAAGGTGTTAGAAGCATAATATGCTATAAATAAAGGAATGTAGGAATAGTCAGAAATGGCAATTAATTTGGGTCAGATGAAGTAAAAGAAAATAGTTTCATTTGAAACTTATTTTATTTTATTCATTTTTTATTTCAGCATATTACGAGGGTGCAAATATTTCTGATACATATATTGCCTTTGCCCCACCCAAGTCAGAGCTTCAAGCCTGTCCATCCCCAGACGGTGCACACTGTACCCATTAGGTGTGTATATACCTGTCCACTCCTCCCCCTCTCATTGCCCAGCACTCAGTGAATGTTATTACTATATGTGCACTTAAGTGTTCATCAGTTAATACCAATTTGATGGCGAGTATATGTGGTGCTTGTTTTTCCATTCTTGTGATACTTCACTTAGTAGAATGGGCTCCAGCTCTACCCAGGTTAATACAAGAGGTTCTAGATCTCTATATTGTTTTTTTGTGGCTGAGTAGTACTCCATGGTATACATATACCACGTTTTATTAATCCACTCATGGATTGATGAACTTGGGTTGTTTCCACATCTTTGCAATTGTGAATTGTGCTGCTATAAACATTCTAGTGTAGATGTCTTTTTTACAGAATGTCTTTTGTTCTTTTGGGTAGATGCCCAGTAATGGGATTGCTGGATCAAATGGAAGTTCTACTTGTAGTTCTTTGAGGTACCTCCATATTACTTTCCACAGAGGTTATACTAACATACACTGCTGATAGTACTGCAAACTAGTTGATTTGAAATTTATATATTTTAAGTTTGAGGCAGAAAATACCAGTGGGAATTTATGAAAAAATATTTGGAAATTCAACAGTTGGATCTCCTGAGTGTTTTTACATACACTGGACTTGGTGATACAGGCTTGTTATAGAGAAAAGTAAGATCACCTATGGGTGTCAGCTCTAATTTGGCACATTTAATAAATATATTTTGCAGCTACTTCATATCTGGGGCCATGCCAGTCTCTGGGCAAAATATTAAATTCAATCTTTTTGTCTGTCCTTACACTGCTCTTCTTGCCTGGGATGCTCTTTTTTGTATTTTTCTTTTCAGTATAGCAACAAATTATATGATTATATAGGATGTGAATTTCACTCTACAGATTCATGTCTGTAAGAACTATATTTTATTTCTATAATGCCACCTAATTTTTATGTCAAACACCTATTCTAACAATCTGTGTAGAATTCTAATTTCAGTAGTTCATCCATAACCTGGGATTGTATGCCAATTCTTGAAATTAATACACAGATCAAGAGCAAAAGTGAGTGGGATTGGGTATTTAGTTATGGCCTATAAGAAATCAACTTAAATATGAATAATATGATAAAACTAAACTTAAAAATGAATATTAAACAGTTTACAGTGAAAATCTTATTTTTATTTTAAGAGTGTTGGTTTACAGCTGGTGACAGTGAAGAGAGAATTACTAAACTTAGCTAATTTGGGTATATAAATGAAAATGCAGTCTATAAACCAAAAAAAGATCCAACCATGGAGCTTTGTATGTATTTTTCTCATACAGGAAATGAGTGCCATTTTATACTTCAAGTTGCATTGTCCAATATATATTTTGGAAGTTTGACTTGTCCTTGTGGTTCCATCGCTCTTTGCATTTGCATGGTTTCTGTTATTTGACTTTAACTTAATACATTTAATTGCCTGTCATATTAATGTACATGTATACATATATTAATTTATATGTAAGCTTATTAATTTATGTGACTACACATATTATCATTTGTGTGTGGCTGTGTGTGTGATCACAGGTATCTTTTCCCAAGATGAATGAAAGCTGTGCATTCTGAAAAGACAGAGGAGACTCAAAAGAATCAAAGTAACTTCAGCTCTATATTTAGCCAAGATTCATTTTTCTCAGGATGACATATAAAGTAAAACACTCCAAATTTTTGATGAATGACAAAAATTCGTATTCTCTTTTATAAATTACAACTGACAATATTTGCTTTTTAAAACTCTTTAATGCAAATACTGCATATGTTCATGTAGAGTGAAAAACATATTGTTGCTTTATATATGATAGTCAATTTTTTTAACTCTGTGATAAAACTTTATTTTATCTAGAAGCTCAAACCACAAAAATTCCTCCCACCCCATTTTTACAGTAATGATATAAAGATGAATTATTTAGTAAAGATTCTTATATTGTTCTAACAGATTCTAAAGTATATTCAGAATTAAAGATTAAAGTATGTCTAAATCATGCTTGATTTTAGAATATTTTATTATAATTATCAACATCAGAAAATAGATTTACTCAATGTCTACCTGATTAAGACACAATATTCACAAATGAATATTAGTATGGAATTTTTGAAAAGGAAAGAAAATGGGGCAATGATGAGATTTGGGGAGCTTCCTTGAATAATAATATGTAAAATGCTTTAGAAATTAGTGACATTGGTGGGATACCTGTTCCCACCTACATAGTAAAACAATGTAGAGTTCAAGTATGAGGTGAAAATATGCTAAGTTGATTGTAGTGAAAAGCAAAGCAAAGGAGAACCATGAGAATTTGGTAGCTTGAAAGGCCCCCAAAAAGAAGATTAATACCCTTTATTATATGACAAATTATTTGGTTAATTAAAATACCCCATAAAACAACTGTTCATTAGTCTTTTAGTAGTGACACATATTTCTTATATTAATAAAAAGGATATTGATAACAACACTGAGCTAAAATTAAAAATAAACAATAAAATAGAATGAAAATGACTCATAACCATGAATATTACTTAAAAACATGAATGTAAAGATCTTAGATAAAATATCATAAATTGAATCCAACAGATTGTGTTATAGCCAAATAAAATTTATCCTAAGAATGCAAAGATAGCACAATGTTACAGAAACTGTAAGTAATTAAATTTTTCCAAGGAGAAAATCAGCATAAGGAATTTGAGATGTTTTTAAAAGATGGAAAGTCAGAACTAGAAAGAAACTTTCTTAAATTGATAAAATGCTATCTTATAGAAAATTAGAGAGGCCCATAGACTAAATAGTGAAAGCAAAATTGTATATTATCATAAAGAAAAAAAAGGTAGATGATTATTGGGACTGAGGTGAGACAACTATAGGTAGTTTTTCCACCCTAAAAAAAAAAAGATAAGATTTGCTGCAATGAAGAAAGTGTTAAGAATGTTAAAAACTGGTAAGATCTGGTAAGAAAGGACCCTATGCTTGCCCCTTGTGCTGAAGCAGAGGTGATCAAAGGAATTCCTAGATAAATTTAGAGATGTGACAGCAGAGAAGGCCTATGTCCCACTTCATGCCTAGGGACCTGATTGAAGGCAAGTATCAGCCAGGCTCTCCACGTTCCCATGGCACAGGAGAGTAGGGTGAAAACGGCTACCAGGGGGTGCCTAAGCAAAAGGAACTGAGTTCTCATGGATCCCAATGGAGAAACAGGAGTGAACAAGCATGTTCCCATGTGGCTGAGAGTAGCTTGATTGCAAATAGCAATGAAAGCCAGCAGCCCTGCTTACGACCTGATACTTACTGGGACCAGGATCGTCTTAGCAGATTTTATATGCAGAGGTGATGATGGACCAAAGTCCTCCTGCTGATGTCAAGATGTCATAGTGATGACTTTTTGAAAGCCCTTGGAACTTAAAGGTATCTCTGAGTCAACTGAGAAATGCTTAATAGACTGAGTTTGCCTTGAATTTGTGAAAACAAGCTTTCCATTACTGGGAAAATAAGGACATATGAGAAGTTCAGGTATAAAAAAGTAGAGAAGTCATTTTTGTCTCTATAACACAGTAGGTGACCCATTTCAGAGATTAATATATACTGTTTATATTTGTTCCTATCTCTATATCTTAATTTATATTTAGAACATTAATCTATCCA
Organism: Cheirogaleus medius; assembly: GCA_008086735.1. NCBI lineage: Eukaryota > Metazoa > Chordata > Mammalia > Primates > Cheirogaleidae > Cheirogaleus > Cheirogaleus medius. Next base: position 11,223,868 of record VBSM01001562.1, read on the forward strand.
TATCCATAACTACATACAAACACACATGTGCACACATAGAAAAATATCTGAAAGGGCATATAACAAATTAACCCTAAGGAGAGATAAGAAATCACTGGGATAGGCAGTGTGTAGAGGACCTACAGCTTTTTGCTACATTTATTTTTATCACTGGAGGATTTTACAATGAGAATAAATATTCATGTGTGAATTTTTAAAGAAACTAATTAAAAATAGTCAAATTTTCAAATTTGTAATTATATAATATACATTATTCATGAGTTTAAGAGTAAGTGGATTTTATGATTAAAAAATAGTGTTCAGATAAGACATTTTTAATTGAATATTTATTAGCCACTTTAAAAAGTTGTAGGTTTTCCAAGTATACTTTACAAAAATCAAGGATATCTGTCACTATAATGGATGTAATAGCCTTGAGAAGGACCTCTATTTGTGTTATCAGAGTTCTGTTTCATGTATTCAATTCAGAATGAGACTTAAAGCAGTGCTTTTCAAGTTTTAATGTTTGAAAATGGGGATCTTTAAAAATGCAGATTATGATACAGTAGATCTGAGGTAAAGCCTTCATTTCTGACAAGCTTCCCAAATGATGTATTTGCTGCTAAAGACTTCTAAAAACTATCAACAAAATACTAAAAAATAAAAATTGAAATTTTAATTGGTTAACAAAATTAATTGAAAATTAAAACAAACTGATAGATTCATGTTTACAAGTATCCAGGTAAATTAGATATGCTATTTTCATCTGAATGTTTTCCCTAGTGCTGTAATGTCTAAATGACCACTGAATCATGCTATACAAAGGTCATTTGGCTGTCACATTAGGTGTCATTCAGGGACCATTAGCTGCAAGTAAGTGAAGCAGGCAATTGGTTGGAAGGGAATAAGGTAGCTCACAGAATTTAAGGAGAAACCAAATCATTGAATCACTGAGCTTGGAACTACCAGTTCCAAGGCAGCTCTCAAGATCTGAGAGGAAGGCACTGATAATCTCTTCTGGGGCAATGAAAGGTCTTTGTGTCATTGTTCATTCTCCTAATTCCAAGATGAGAGTATCCAATGATCCCAGCTAGGATCTTCCAAAGCAAAATGAGGGTGCTGTTAACAGAAGAAAAAAGAATACACAATGAGTGGTAAAATAGCAGATGCCTATACTGTCATGATAAACAGAATAATCAGTTTACTAATTACATTTCCAGCTAACTCATTGTGTATTCTTCTTTCTTCCAGCTAACTGGAAATGTAACTAGACCAAAGTACTACAAGTCATTTCATAAATGCCCTGCAGTGTGTGCATGTGTGTGTGTGCATTTCGTGATTTCCATCCCCCAACACTGGACAATTAAAACTTATAAAATAATTAGGAAGCCATCCTTGGTTTTGTGGAGTAGTTGTATCAGATTAATTGTTAAATGCACATTTATTTTCACAATTCAATACACTAAAATCAAGCTGTATTTTATAGCCTATGAAATTTTGGCATTAGAGCATTGGGACATAGTTTAATTGGAAGCATTTCTTTTAGTGGCACAAAATGTGATGATGCATCTTACAATTGATGGCATCATAAATTTGGGAAATATGATAGTGATTGAGGATTAAATGAGATAATGTATGTAAGGTACAATGGTTGGCACATAGAAAATGCTTTATTATTATTAGCAATCATGATTATAGTAATAATAATAATTACACATTTGTTTAAAGTAGTTAGCTTCTTGCAGCACATAAATATAAATAATGAATTTAACTTTACCAATATAATTTAAGACATCACAATAGTGAACCTCTGTGGTTCAAATTATTTAATGAAATTAAAGGAAGATGACTTATTCAACAAAATGCATTTTCTTCTTTTAAGCAAAAACTGTAAAAGGGCATAGGCAATACTGAGTTACCAGAGAGAAATAAATGTCTGTACAGCCTATGGTTTTGAGATAGGGTAAGAATTTAAATATATTGCTATGCTTTCCTCTTAGAATCTATGTGTAAAAGTTAACAGACTTAAATTTGGGGACTAGGAAATCTTTTATTTTTAAGAGAAACAATTTAATAGTTTAGTCTACTCTACAGACCCTCTGAAAAGGAAATGCTAAACACTTTGTGGGTTCTCTCTGTCCATAGTGAGCATAGGTAAATTTCTTACCATTTGGGTGAAGAACTAGACACTATTTCTTTTAAAGATAGATTTTAAGTGAAGATTAGGATCATTAATTATATGTAACTTCTAGAAAACCAAATGACCAAAAAATAGCTGACCAAAAAAATATGTCAGCTTATAATAATTCAGTTATTTATATTTCAATTGTTTTTACTTGTACTTTCATAATAGTTCAGTTATTTATATTTCAATTGTTTTTACTTGTACTTTCTTTTACAAATAATGAAGTACTGCTGTAAGTAATATAGTTAATGAAGCATATTTCTAAATAAAATTTGTGTGAACCTAATATTTAAAAGACTTCTTTTTTCCTCCAGCAACTTACATTATGCTTTCATATAAGAAGTCAATTAATATGGATCTATTATGTATTTCTTTCATTTCTGGCTAATTTTCATTTCTGGCTACTAGTATTTCTCTATATTACCTTTAGTTTTTTAATTCTCTTTTATACTAGCTTTATAGTGAAAAAAAGTCTGTAAACAAACTCTGAAGTACATCATAATAAGTAATAATTTAATGGTGAATCATTTCATAAATCCTTTTATAAAATAAAAAATGCATATTTTTATAATATATATAAATACCTTGTGACTTATGAAAAATGACATAAAATTGCTTAAGATTAAAGATTTTGAGAATTTGCTTAATATGAAAAATATTTTTTATGGAAAATATATTTGCTAAGGGACTTACATTTAGTACAAAATATTAACAATATTGCAACACATATTATACATCCATGAGACCAAAGTATGTATTTATGCAACTAATTTTCATATGCCATTAGTAACTGCAAAACAATTTGATAGAGTCAATAAAATTTATAAATATAGCAATAATTTTATATAAAATTTTGCCATATGAAAAGCAAGATGCAATGAAGAGTAAAGTATTAAGCTAAGTTAAAAGGGCAATTAAAAATAATCACACTGTCACTGGAGGAGAATATTATAGTGCTCCTTTCCTTTTGCTGTGTAATTATAATCTCCAAATTTGAAAGAGCCTACAGGTTCAAATAAAATTCCATTTCTTCCCTAAGACAAACCTTTTAAAGAAAAAAGAATATTTTGGCTTCACCTTTATAAATAATTCCTAAAATTTACAAAGTTCTGAATATTTTAAAATTTTTTTTGCAAAAGAACCACACAAATATACTATAAGCAAACCAACAAATAAGAACCTTCCAAACCAGGTGGATTTACCTAAACCCTCAGTACTTTAATTAAGCCAAGAGTCAAAGTTACTATCAATTTGATCCAGATATTTTGAATAATTGAATATGAAACAGAATTTTGCATGAAATCCTAGAATGTTAAAAATAGTAAAAAAGAATATTCAATGAGTACTATGAAACGTGATTTACAGGCACCTGCATCGCTACCATTGTAACTTGGGAACTGTGTGAATGAAGCAATATGAAGAATATACAGTTTAGTTGTGTTTGTAAGGGTGTAGTTCATAGAGTAAAACTCAGTAGTATTATAATTTAGTGTTATTAGATTCTATTTCTAATTAACAATCATCAGGCAACAAATTAAGCATTGATACTTATTTGAATGTGAGAGCAGTACATCTGCTACATGGTACACAGAGAAATATGAGCCTTGGCTGTTTTTCATTTTAATGAGATTTAACTCATGCTTCTGATTACCCAGTAAAAGAATCATAGCAATTCTGAGGATAGGGGGGAGAAAAATCAACTTTGCCACAAACTAAAAGGAAGATTGCAACTGTCCAATGGCTTTGCAAAATATCTCTTGTAATGGAGAAAGCATCAGTTTAGAATGTTTCCTGTTGTCAATGCAAACGTGAAATGTGAAAGGAACTGTTGTGCTTGAGAGCATTTCAAGTATTAAAAATATACTGTCAATAAATAAGCATAAAATAAAATGCTTTAAAAAATTTTCAGCACAAAAATAAAATATAATCCACAGCAATTTTTTCAAGTATCATTCTGGTATCTTTTGGGAGTCTTTTCACAAATACATTCAATTACCTAATTTATCAACTTAAATTCTGCATTTTCCATTTTTTCCTTACAAACTATTAAATTTATAAAGAGGAATGTACATTAAAATAAGCTAAATAACTCTTTTAGCCAGGTAGGTAAATTCAAATACCTCTTTTCCTGTGAATCTTAATATAATTCTATTAAGTATTATTTATTGTATTCCTATTATATGTCAGCCACTATTAAAAGTATTTAACAGGCATCTCATTTATTTTCACAATAATACTATAAGGTAATTATAATTATGTCTGTTTTAAAAAATGAGAAAATATTTTAAAAAATTATTAGATTTTCCATGCTCTCAGAGCTATTAAACAAAACACCCAGAGTAATAATTCAGATACATTCATTTCAGAACTTACATCGTTAACAACTGTACGTCTTTATAACATTAACTCAATTTCTGATAACCTAGATAGTCAAGAACATACTCTAAAATGTTGTTCTTTATAGAAAAATACCAGAGTTCTCATGGCTTTTCAAATTATTTGTTCGTGGAAAAAGGTCATTTTTATTTTCAGAAACTATTAAAAAGAACAATATGTGCTTTACCTACTTTTCAGAGATGTTATAGGAAATGAAGGAGTTAATACATTGGAGAGTGTGTTAAATGTTGTAAAGTGTTATGAAAATGTATTGTGTATAATTGCTATATATTAAGTGCTCCTATGGCATTGAAAGTAGTTATTGGTTTAAATTCTTTATGATTTAAGATCTTAGCAAAAAATATTCTTGCCTGTTTGAGGAGACAAACTGTAATACAGATCATTATACTGTATAATAAACTCAGATGCCTTCCTTGAAATTTGAGGCTTTTCAGAAAGTCTGATCAGACGAATGTGTATGGCAATCCTAAGTATTATGGTGAGGAATGCGGATTCACAAGGGCTCTGTCATTCCTCAGTATGGGCTTCGAAATACTTATATACTGATGTAAGGTTTTCTTTTGGCACCTATTTGTGGGCTCATTATACACAAAGTGATAAGTTACAATGACCTAAAACCTGATGTTCCTAGATGCCAGCTCCTAGAAGTTGTTATAAACCCCTTGGAGAATCTCCAAGTGACATCTGGGGCAGTTTTTATATCTCAAGTATCCCTTAGAGTGGGACTTGCAAACTCAGATGCCCAATTGACATGCAAAACAGACCAGGTGCAGGGATTACACTGATGTAAGCTTCAGCTGGTTTTTGACATTAAGGAATGTGGGCCTACTATTTCCAGGTATTCTGATTTTTAAGAGATGGCAGGAATTGGATCTTTGAGTGAAACACTCCTATTTTTCAAATGTTAGAAACTAACTCAAATTAAAACAAGACAATCTGGCTGAATAAGTAATTCTATTTGTGGGATTTCATTTTGCAGTCTCCTGATTCATAATCTCTAAATCAGACTCTTATGGTATATTCCTCATATTATTCTCTATAAAATACTGTCTCATTATCATTTGATACTTAGTATCATGTATTTCTTCCACTTGAAGGCACACTTGAAGCACATGTTCAAGAAGACATAGTGAAGCAGCTATTCTGAGTTACTATTGTCAAAGGAATCCCTTATTTCTGGTTCCAGTAGAAATACCAGTCTTTATATTCTGCACCAGTTTTTAGGTTCTGTACCAGACTCATGCTGCATGTCTCTCCACTGTAGCCTGATTACTGTGCATGGATACAGCTGGAATTTTGCATGTCAAAAGAGCAGGTGCTTTGCTGGGAAGAGCTTCAGTTAAACACAAGACCTAGAGATGCTCCAGGGTCTTGACCATTGCTGTGGTGGAGGGTGACACTTGATTTCACAAGCTTCTATAACAAAGCCAGAGGCTCTCTGGCAATTATGTAGACCAAATGTCTATACACAGTGGATCTTCTTGCTGAATTTGGACTGGCACAAGGCCAGCTTCTCTCTAAACTCCCTGGTGTAAGGTGACTCCTATTGCAATAGAAGTAATACTGCATGCCTCCATTGAAATGACTTTGTGAAGAAGGAGGAGGAAAGAAAAGAAAGCATTTGAAACACACTGGAGTCTATAGATATAAAACTGTGATGTAAATCCAGAGTGTTAGGGGAGCCAGGCATGGTGGTTTACACCTGTAATCCCAGCACTGTGGGAGCCTGAGGTGGAAGGATCACTTGAGGCCAGGAGTTCCAGACCCACCCAAGGCAATATAGTGAGACCTTGTCTCTAAGAAAAATAAGAAAAATTAGCTGGGTATTGTGGCGTACACCTCTAGTCCCAGCTACTAGAGAGAAGTTCGAGACTGCAGTAAGCTATGATCAAACCACCACACTCAAGTCTGGAAAACAGAGCTAGACCTTGTCTCAAAATAAAATAAAATAAAATAAAATAAAATAAAATAAAATAAAATAAAAATTCAAAGTGTTAGTATCAAATGATAAAACAATGTTAAGGAACTTTCCTACCCTTTGCTCTGGCTCTAAGATAGCCACTCTAAATCTGACTTAGTTTTCAAACTATATACCACACACTCAACTTTTCATTCATGGGTCTTCATGAAAAGATTGAGACAAGTTCCAGTGGAATTTTGATTAATATCTCTGTCACTGGTGTTGTTGAAGTTTCAAAAAATTAGATTAGCACCCTAACATCTACTATGCTTAATGTTTCTTTCTGAAGGTTAAGATACCTTAATCAGTTTTGGCAATGGTCAGTTTTAATGTAGATTGACAATTCAAAGCTGTACAACAATGAACATACACCCACTATCAAGGGGAAGCTTAAATTGATTTGGAAGATGACAAATTTTAAATATAACACATTTATTCAAAATCTATTTAACCCTCAGCAAATACCCAACCTGAGTCTAGTTGGGAACCATAATTTCCTTTAAAGCTTGAGTAAAACTAATTATCTACCCAAACAAACTGACTAAAAGTAAGTACTGTTTTATCATCGGGAAATTATGGATTAAAAAATATTATTTTCAAGATATTTTTCTGGCTTTTCAATTTACTTTTCCAACTTCAAAAATTTTAGTTTCCTATTGATGCAGACTTAGCAGAAGGCAGTAAAGCAATCTTGTTATAATCTTTTGTATGCCTTTGTATATCTGTGTTTAAACTGAGAACACATGGTTGTCAGATTTTAATTCCATTTTGGGAAAAAGACATCAGGTGGCTTAAAGATAACTACCAAACTTTGAGAGTCAAATGTACAAATTATTAATAGATCAATGTTCCTGCTTTTAATTTCTACATTGAAAACTCGATATCTTTACCAAGTAAAATTTCCTTTCAAGGTGTCTTGGAAAAATAGGTATGAACCATTTTAGGTTCTATTTTTGTTAGTGTGTCAGCTCTGTTTATAACTCAAATCTATATTTTAACTCTTAACATAGGAACCAAGGGAGCATGAAACCTAGAATAAATTCTCCAGGGTACTTCTAGGTCACACCAGAATATCAATAATGCACTTCTTGGTTTGAATTCAGTATTTTTTTTTCTGACAGAGCTTTAATTGAATCTTTTTATTATGCAAAGAAAACAATACAGTTTATAGAGATAAATATTTCTATATCGCATATACACAAAGGTATGTTTATATCACATACACACAAATGTATGAAAATACAGTCATGTTTCCCAAAGTATGTTTGTGAAGCAGTAATTCTATCATGAGATGCTATGAGAAAAAGAAAAAGAAATTAAAGAGAATTCACAATGCATATTACTAGATTAAAGGCTCTGAGAAGTCTTGCAATTAATTAATTATGTTCTTTCTTTACCAATTAATCGTGATTACATCACAAATTAGTGTGTGTACAGTGTGACATGGAATCATTGACTCATACTTGGGGAAAACTGAAGGACAAATAATTGTTTAATGGAAAAGATGTAGATAAAATAGTGTTTTCTAAACTTTTGAAATAGAAGTTCAGAATCAACATTTAAAGGTTTTAGAGGGGGGAAAGGTACTACTTTTTTGCACTCATGCATTTATTTGTCCAAAATTTCCCACGTATAGCTCATAAAGAGGGGAGACAGGGAAGTAGGATTTTTTTTTCTTTGTAGGGATTTGAAATACAGAAAATAAAGGATATGAGACCGAACAAATGGAGCTCCAAGGTAAAATCCACCTAGATGAATAATACCTTCTGAGAGGGAGAAGTGTAAGAAAACTATGTTAAAATTTTTAAAATAGATATCATTTAATATTTTTTCAACTAATGGAATAAGTATTTTTAATGACACTACAAATATGTACAGGCATTACATTTTCTCGGGGTTGGGGAAGTAGGATAAAATGTAAGAAGAAAAAAGATACATATCAAGGATTGAAAGAGACAGCCTGAAATTTTAAAGACCAGGAAATCAAGCGAGAGGGGCTTCGAGGGAAGAGATAGAGAGAGACAGAACAATGTGGGGGCCTATCGAGAGTGAGTGATTTCTATGGCTCTCAAGTGTGTATAAACTGCTATGGTTACAAACTGAAAACAGGTGAGCCATGAATTTGGAAAAAAAACCTCCCATCAGATGCCTTTGAAATGCTAATTAGCTGGTCAAGCTTTGTCTGCAGCTCCTTAGTTGCTCTTTATCCTGATTCTCAGAGAAAATCTTTAAATAAAGATGGATACAAAAAACTCAGTAGGTGAAAAATCATATTTTCCCGGGAAGTGGCCAGAGAACTCTGAAATCAAGTTAAGGATGAGAATCTTATTTTTGGAAAACTCTAGAATGAAAAATAAATAGAAAGGAAAAAATATTGAGAAATGGAAATAAAGGAAGCCAGAAGGAAAGTCTACTGAGTTTTAGGAAGAGGCCCTGACCCTCCTATCCATATTTATCCATATCCTCTCCAAAGCAAACTTCTGGCTCTTCATTGGCAAAGCAGCGTGTGATGGTATTTGAAATTTGGGCAATACCACTTATTAGATATGTGATTTTAGGCAAATTCCCTAAATTCTCTGTGCCTCCATTTTCTCAACTTTTAAATAAGGATACTAGTATCTCCCAAATGAGGCTGGTCTTCTAGTAAATATTAACATCTACCAAATTATACCCGCCTATCTCTGTTTCTCTGACTGTAACTCCTTTTCTCATCTGTCCTTGAATTAATATTTCATATATGCCATCGTAATGGAGCACACCTCTCACCTTTTCCAAACTACAAAAATCTTTTTCTTTTCCTCCATCTTGCGTGTATATTACATGAGCTAGCACTGATTGCATGTATTTCTTAATTACCTTAACTTGTCTCATTGGTATAAATGTTCTTTCTTCAAGCAGTGTGGAGTAATTGGAGATCCTGGCCCCAATACCACTCAGGGAGGCCAAAAGAGTTAAAACAAAGAAAGCTGCAGGGGACTGGCCACCCCACCCCTGCTGGAGCTTGACTGAGACCATGCCAACCTTTATGGAAGACTGTCCTACAATACCTGGTGACGCATACCATATCCCCTAGTTAAGGTTTTTTTGTTTGTGCTTGCCTACATAATTACTTACTGTTTCTGGGTATGGGACAGAGAATTGCCTGCGCTGTTGCCACCAGAGCCCTGGCATGTTCCTTTCCCAAATAAACTCATGTTTCTTTTCTCTGGTCCTCCGGTTTCATTCTTTGGTATTGGTTCACATTATTGGGAGGCTTTAAAGACCCTTAATTAGCAGAACAACTAGTCTGCAAATGTCTTCAAGTTAGCTTTAGTATTGTCTGTTCTTTGAAATATACAGCACATGTGAGGAATAAAAATAACTGGGAGAAGGTTCTTAAACCACAGTTTCCTATTAAGGGTGTTGAAGGTAAAATATAAGAACTTTCTGCCTCATTTTATTCACTAGTATTCCACTAACTTAAAATATATATTTATACAATTCAAAAAGTATTAATATTGTGTCACACAATGGAAGGCCATTGCTTTGGACTGAACTCCTGCACTAGGCCCAGGAGACCAGACCAAACCAAGATGGAGCGACTAGTGCTAAATGCCACATAAGCAAACTGAAGCTTTATGGAAGCAGATAGATCCCCAAACAGACCAGTTTTTCTTGAAGTCAGATCAGTTTACTTGAGTCAGCATAAGGAAGTCTCCTCTGCTTTAATATTTCTGAAAAAGTAACCTGATGCTAACCAATCAAGGCTTTTTCTATTCTTTGTTGTTGTTGTTCCCACTTTATAAAACTGTGAACTAAAAATGATATCCTAAGCCCTCCACTGACTGAACAGACCCCTCTTGGCCAAGGGGAACCCAGATAAACCTTAAAACTGAGTCCCCAGCCATGAGGGGATAGGAGATCCAACATGCATCATTTTACGCCTCCCTAGCTAACGACCATCAGGCTTTATATCCTAAGGGCCAGACAAGCATTCTTTCCTGATAAAAGATACCAACCATAAAGTGGTTTTAACAGCCTACAGAACATGTGCAGAGAGGGTTTTCATTTCCTTGTTTCACCTTTTAGACAGAGAGGGCTGCCATTTTTAAACATGGACCCCGTGAAAGGACAGAAAGCTCCATTGGGCAGGCACAGAGTTCTCTTTTCATAAATACTCACGACTTCTCCTATAGCTTATTAAATATCTATATTTAGCCACCCACTCAGTATAAATCCTGTCACCTTTGTCCTTCCCTCAAAGCACGTGTTCCTGGCTTACGGCCAGGAGTCTTGCTTTCCAGCCTCCCAGAAGGGCCAACATGGGATTTTAGGAGAAATAAAGTTCTCCTTTCCAAATTATTAACCTTGCTATTTTTTTTTTTTTCAGTTAACACCACTGTTCTGCTATTGCCCAGTAGGAGCTCTCATTCTATTTTGTGGAATGGAGTCTTCCCTGATTCATGAATCATGAATAAAAGCCAATTAGATGTATAAATAAATTTGTTATAATGTTGTCTTTTGACAGTTCTGGTGACCCACAAAAGGACACTGCTGACAATTCCCAACACCCTCTGAGGGACGAAGTACAGGTCCCCTGGCTTCTTCGCAGAGCCCTAAAGGCTGTAAGTTCCTCTTGGGAGCTGCTCTTGGGAGTCTGCTCTTTTTGCATTGAGCCCCTAGATCATTGTTTTTGCTTTGAAATCCAGGGTTAGTTTGAGTTCTGAGAGCGCACATCAATGTTCCTGGCTAGGCCAATCGATATATTGATTCGGTGCACCTAGGTGTGCTAACTGATCTAACCCCTGAGGTTGCACAATGACTCAATAGCCAATTACATGTGGTCAGATTCATGGTTTATTGCAAGGCCTTGACACACCACCAATCATGTAATTAATATTCAACTCACTGACAGTAAAAATGGGGAGGAGTGTGTAACGAACCACAGCAATGGCTTGAGAGCCCAATGTATGGACAGATGAGTCAAATAGGCCTGGGTGGGAGGTCACTGCCTCTGAAGGGCAGAGGCTCAGGCTGCCAAGACAGGAGAAGTCTTCACAATTCTGACAGGCAGGGCTTCTAAAGGCATCTTGAACAAGACTGGGTCCTTGCTGCTTTTGTGATCCTTTGCAGTTGGGTCTACTCTCATCATCTGAGCCACCTTTTACCTTCCATCAGTTCATTTCAGGTCTCAGGTGGCACCAGGACACAGAAGGTTTTATTTTATCACCTCAGTCCATTACATATACATTTATTGCTTTGAGGAGGAAGGTTAACAACTTCACTGTGAGCTTAATGCAACTTGACATGAATGACCCATTTTTGAGACATTAGGATTACAAATTATTATGACATATCAATGACCTTAGAATAGGAACCAAGGGTTAGTTTGTGCTAGGAGAGAGCATATGACCTTTTGGGCTTGTAGTGGGTAACAAGTCACTGGCAAGAGCTGCGGTTTTAAAGGTAACTGACGGTGGTTGCAGTAAGTGGATATTACTGCAGGGGGTGTTCATGCCTTCAGAATTTGAAGGAATTTGGGATGTATCCTCTTTGTTCTTTCATGCTTAGATAGGGAGAAATCATTGGCTAAGCTGGTCAAGGGGATCACAGAGGCAAAGGCACAATTTCACTGGTGAATACCATTTGGGCATTTTAGAGCTATTAGAGCAACCTACCACCAAAAAATAAGACTGCCATGAAAGGACAATCGAGATACAGAACAGGGTAGTGCCCACCAGCCTCAAGAAACATCCATACAAGCAGGTACATGTGACAGTATTACTTGACCCAACCCTGTGGTGTTTCCCTCTTAGGTTTTTTTCTGGCTCTGAGGGACCCACGATTCAACATAAAAGAACTGGCTACTCCATCTTCTGGGTGTGCCTGCTTTGCCTTTTACATGTATAAATATTAGGCCTTGAAAGCTGCAAATACTTACAAAAATGGTGAAATCTTACTAAAGATAATTTAGAATGACAATGGCAATCACGTGGAACATTCCAGATGAACAACACTACACTTCAAGAAGTGCATTTAAAAATGAGGACTCCCAAATTAGGCCCACCCAGGGGTGCCTACTGATGTACAGAAGCTTCTAAAAAGGTTTCCAAAAAAAATTGTATTGCTTCTTTTAAAAGACTCTTTACAAAAGAAAAATATAGAGCTGAAGTCACTAATTGATTAAAAAAATTAAATCTACTAACCTTTTCACTTATTTACTATTCACCCTAAAGGTAAAAAGAAATCTAGATAAAGTATTTTTAAAATTTAGGCCCTCAGGTCAAACAGACTTGCTTCCTTTTCAGAGCTATCCCTGCTGAGTCCAGGCACAGAAAATGCTTTGTCAGCTCTATTTGTTAATGGGCTCCATCCTGAACTCAATAATTCAGATATGAGACAAGAGCTAAGTTGAAGAGTCACCTATCTAGCTAAATTGGTCTCCAAAATATGACTTTGTGGTATGCAACTGGTTATTGTGAATACACTTTGAATTGTCTTTTGGGTTCATCTGTGTACTTCTTTATAAAATCCTCCTGTAGTGAATTCCTATGATTTTTTTGTTGTTGTTGCCTTGGCATCCATTTTGAAACCTCCTTTGTGTCTCACCTGACACAGCTGAACCTAATTTTCTTCCTGGTTAGAGATCTCTGAGATAGTGGCTACCATGATAGGTCCATCAGGACAGGGCTAGAGTTTATAGCCACTCTCCAATCAAAAACCCAAGAATAAATTAGAGAAAAATTTGTAAAATACGTTTTTAGCAGAAATTAATGTTCTGTCCACCCAGATGAGCTTTGGAGACATTCATAATTAATATTTAGTCCACAGCCTCTATAAAATTTACTTCTAATGATATGCGACATGACCTAAGCCAGTGGTCGTCAACCTTTTTGGCAGTAGGGACTGGTTTCATGGAAGACCAATTTTTCCACGGACTGGGGTAGGGGGAATGGTTTCAGTATGATGCAAGTGCATTACATTTATTGTGCAGTCAAACCTCTCTGCTAATAATAATCTGTATTTGCAGCCACTTTAGTTTCACTGCCTCAGCTCCACCTCAGATCGTTGGGCATTAGATTCTCATAAGGAGTGTGCAACCTAGATCCCTTGCATGCACAGTTTATAGTAGGGTTCATGCTCCTGTGACAATCTAATGCCACCGTTGATCTGACAGGAGGCGGAGCTTATGTGGTGATGTGAGAAATGGGGAAGGGCTGTAAATACAAATAAAGCTTCACTTCCTCCCCTGCCACTCACCTGCTGCTGAGAGATCCATTCTTAACAGTCCTGGACTCGTTCCATGGCCCAGGGATTGGGACTGCAGACATAAACTCTTTCTTAGAAAAAAATTGGAGTTCTTTTTCCATGACTTTGAGATGTACATTTTTCACCTAAGAGTCATCCCTTTGGCAGTACAAACTTAGGGTTGCCTAGCTAACAACTGCTTAGGGCAATGGTACAGATAATTGAAAGATTAATAATCTGAAAGGGGGAGAGAATCTATTTGAAAACCAGCAAATAAGAAATCTTAATGAAAGTAAGATCTGCTCTTGTGTGTATATTTATGTATGTCTAAATATGTATGCATGTTATGTATGTGATATTTTTCTACCTCAGATTATGTTGCAAAAATTTATAAAGAACTCTATTCAATCAGCTTAGAAGAAAAAAATGCTTAAATAAATCAAATATTTTCTCAGACAAATAGAAACTAACTTAAATGTCTTTTACTTCGTATGATTGGAGGTAATCTTTCGTAAATAAAGCTAGTTTTAAAATTGTTGACAAAATCCAAACAGAATTCTCTTCAAAATTGTCAGCATTAATTATAATGCAAACATAATTTTTTTAAACCTAGATTTACTAAATAAGCAAGCATGTTATCTCCTAGATATAGAAGAACCTAAAACTGTAAATCCAACCTAAAAGCAGCATGCACAATGAAAATAAAATATTTGATATATGTCAGTCATGGAAGCAAAAAGGAGAGAGAAACCTTATGTTTAACTTTTTAGTTAAGTTAAACTTTTCTTATGTAATATTTTTGATACTTGCCTTATTTGTCAAAAAATAATTTTAAGATGAGGGCTATCCTTATTTTCCATGAGTAGTTCAAACATAAATTTTGAGAACTAGTAAATTAAGTGAGTGTAAATAGGATATTCATATCTTCACTTTTGCAAAGAAAAATTGAAACATTTACTTTTTTTATGACCTGATCCCTCCAGAATTTACAAACTATTCATGAGTATTCTAATTTTAATGGTAATATAATTATTTGCCTAAGTTCCATAAGAATCTACTCTCTTTATAACAGAACAGAATTGGAAATACTGATTATATTCGCAAGGCTTTGATTGGGATGTCATATTTGAGAATGTTCATAGAATGAATCTATAGGTACTGCAGCCAAAGTCCAAAGCCTACTTTGTTTTGGCTTTCTACTCTTAGGAGATTTTTAAAACTCTAATCTGAAATTCCTTATTGAAAATTCCAGCAAAGCAAACTTTAAAAGAGACTATGTCATCATTTGCTATTCTTGCTACACTTATATAATCAGGCCAAGTTTGATGAGACTAAACTTATTGTGCAAGCAAATTAGTCTTACTTTGATTATCTTTGGAAGAAATGAAAGTGATTATAGAGAGAAAAATTCAATTTCAAAAGAAAAACGATAGTACACCTGTTATTAGATTGTTGCCTGTTCATTGTTTTTGAGTTTTTAAAATCTACCTGTAGACTGGACTGGATCCTGAACTCTTTTAGGTTCCTCCAATCCAATTTCCTACAACAAAAACTTCTCTGTTCCTGAAGCCTTATAAGCTGGAGTTAGACAGCTTCATGTAAATTTCAAGAGACAAGCTTCATGCCTAATGTGTAGGCCACCCAGAGAGTTCACCAAAATGCCAAATGCCATTACCAGAGACATTCAAGCTGCAAATCAGGATGAGAAGTTGATGATGTCATGGATAACTTTTCCCAAGATGTTGGAACAGGACTTCACATCAAAATAAAACTCATACCCTTCTGTATTTTTCCTTGCTTATTCCTACCTCTTTTGCTTGGCAGAATAATGTTGTAATTAGAATTTCACAATCAGTAGCCTCTGCAAGTAACTTGACAGAGTGTTGGATCTTTACATGACCTAAGGGATCCTTTAGTCCACCTAGTTGTTAACTTTAGCAACATATCTAAAGTACTGTTCGTTCAAATTGGACTAGTTGCTCCCTTTTATAGAGTTAAACTTTTAGACACACTTCTTTTTTCTTCTTGTTCTAATTTAACCCAACCATGGGATGCTCGATAAGAGAATTGCTACCTATCAGCTGAATAGGAAGGATTCTGTGCAGTGCCAGTGCTACATATAAATAAAGTGCATGTATTTCAAGGATTATAGAGATTCGGTCGCAAAACTTAACAAACAATCGACTGGGTTAAAACAGGTACAGTCTTAATCTGGCTTATTCTTTGATCTATTTAATTTCAGTTTGTTTGGTTCCTGGAAACCCTGGCTAAGGAGCATACTTCAAACTCTTGGTAGTATCCTCCTGATAATTGTAATAGTAGTTTCCCTGGTACACTGTATTTTCTCAAAAGTTTTAAATGCTTGCATGAAGCCATCCATCAAATGTCAAATAGTCTCTCTTCAACTGGAATAATAAAAACTCAAAGAGATGCATGATCATGAAGACACCATAGCTATGAATAACATATTGAGGTCAGAAACCCAAAATTATGGTAACTGAGAATAGTGCTAATTTCCTAAGTTTTGGTCACTTTCTTACCTAGGTGAAAGCCTGACCAAAAGGGGGAAATTGTTAAACAAAAATTATAGGAGGCCATTGTTTTGACTGAGCTCCTGCACAAGGCCCCAACAATCCAGTCCAAACCAAAATGGAGTTACTCATGCTCAATGCTACGTAATCAAATTAATAATTTAAGAAAGAAGGTAGCACTTTTTCTTGAAAACAGGAGATTCTCATCTACTTGAGTCAGAATAAAAAGGACATCCCCTCAGCTTTAACCCTTACAACAACATAACCTGAAGTAACCTGATGTTAACTAATCAGGGTTTTTTTTCTATTTTTCTGTTTTCTTCTTCCCACATTATAAAAAGCACTGTTCTGCTACTACTCAGTGGAAGCTGTCAATCTATTTGGTAGAATGGAGGCTTCTCTGATTCATAAATTATGAATAAAAGCCAAATAGATGTATAACTAAATTTGTAGTAATTCTGCCTTTTGACAGTTGAAACAACTTAGATTTGGCAGAATTTAACTAGAAGCTGTTCTTTTTTTTTTTTCAATAAATCTAAAATATGAAGGCAAAATCATAGATCCTCCTTAATCTGATTAAAAAGAAATAGAGAAAAGTATTTTCTGAGAACACTACTAAGGGATTTATTTTCAGAGTTTGTGCCTGCAGGTAGGGCATTAAAGATACAGTTATTGTTGCACTCAGCCTTTTCAAAAAATTTCTATTTTCTGTTGCTCTTCTATTAATAGTTTTACTGCACCACAAATAATCACCAGTTTTGTTATTTGCCGTGCAGCACCCAAGAACAAAATGCATATTAACAAATAAAGAACAAAAAAATCTATGGTAGTAAGGTTAACTTTTCATGTTATTAATAATTATGTAAGATCTAGGTCTTCATTGATTCTCATAAAAAAAGAAGTTCAAAAAAAGTCTGCAGAAGTGTTCATATGACTAATTTGTGGTGAGATGATTGTATTATGTCCCATTTTATAATCATAAGAGTCCTGAAAGGACATGCAACTCTGGAATATATGCATAGGTTGTGACATCATGAGGTCTACTTGAGTAGATGGGAATTCAAAAGTTTATCCTGTCTTCATTTTCTATCTTCTAAGAGATGAGTTAGATGAAAGCATTAAGTCAAGTGCAAGGCTTCTAATCATGAGATTAAACATTATGTCATGGTGTGTTCTCCTTCTTTTAGTAGATGTAGAAAGCACTAGTAATAAAATTGCAATTTTCTTTTCATAGGCAACCAACCTAATTTCTGAGCAAGTCCCCTATCCTAATCCCCTTTAAAATTATTTTGATTTTGAACAGGCTTCTATTTTTTGTGTTTATGCTGCATTTTAAAAACATATTATATGTATATATATATATATATATCTTATATACACACACACACACATATACACACACACACATTTTGTGGTGAGAGAGTGCGAGTGCTCTATGGCATCTTGGACTACTTTTTCACTGATTCTGGGAATCCATGGTAAGGCCGATGTTGTTTCAGGTCGTCTTCATCCCTAGATCCCATAGGTTTCAAAGTGGTAATGAATAGTAATTCCCTGATCTCAAGTCTAGGCCAGCAATATAGACTTGGCAAGCTGTTCCTTCTTTCATGTTGTACATGATTTCTTAATGGCTGTCAAAGACAACTTATTCAAAATTTCCATCCAATTCTCTTGCACATTAATAAAGCAAGAAAACTCTGATTTTCTGCTAATGGATCCTATGTTCTTATATACATGTCTACTTTGTTTCTGCAGACATGACAAAATACACGGACTTGCCTGACTCCAAGATGTTAAATATTTAATCCTAGGCTCTACTGCCAACAGGATTCCCTAGAAAATTTTTGTTCCTGTTATTATGTGCAAATATTCTCATCCCTGTCAGTGTGAAAATACAACCCAATAATATTGAATATGCTTTAGTTTCCCTGTCTCCTTAGCAATAATATTTGCTCAAGAGTATTTAGAAGTAATTCAGGACCAGAAATAGCATAAGAATTAGTAGTAAAAAACCTTTTTCTGACTATTTAGAGTCTTTGTAATATGATGACTACAGGGTTCCCAAACAAATTCCTGACATTAGCAACGGGTAATATTCAAATTTGTTGTTTTTGTTGGTGGTGGTGGTGGTGGTGGTGATGGTGTGTGCATGTGTTCTCTTTTAATTGGTTTAAAAAAACCAATTCTTGGAAATTCTTAATGGATTCTTTAAAAATATCTCAGGAATACTTAATGGTATCTTGAAAAGAAGTTTAAAGTAAATGATATATAAGAAGATTAAGGTTTACATAATCTAAAAGCAATTTATAAGTGTTGATAAGTATTTTAACATTTTAAGATAAGTTCATGGCATTTGACAAATCTGAAACAAGCATGAATTGTCATGTGTGTGTACTTTTATGATATCCCCTGTCACCAGATGATATGTGTTATTTTATTCACTAGTCATCTCATCTCTTTTCAATGCCATTTCAACATATTATCATTTCAAATTTATCACATTTTTCTTTATGTTTGTAGTGACTGTTCCTTTTATCTGTGATGCTCTTAATGTAAAATAACCAATTTGAAATAATAGCACTATGGAAAAGTCAACATAAACTAACTTCATGTAATACCTTACAAGAGAATTTTAAAGATCTTACAATGTTATCTCAAAATATTAGCATGGTAAAAATTTGCCTATGTTGTACTAACATATCCACAAATCACTGCTTAAAACAAACCAAGTAAGATATAAGGTTCTTAGTAGATGGTGAGAATTTTGTCATTTCCAAACAAGAAAAAACAACTTCCTTTTCTTATAGTTTTGAAATTTAAAATACCCATTTCTGAGCACCATGAAATAATGTGTTTTCACTAGTGCTAAAATAATTTTATATCAAAGCTTAGATTTGCTTGCAGTATAAAGTCATCTTCCAAAAGTGAGATATCTCTCACTATGAATCAGTACGAAGAACTTTACATCCATTATAATATCCAATATTTATAACAACATATAAATATTATCTTCATTTTATAGCTAATTAAAGCTGAGGCCCAGAGAGAATAACTTAGTTGTAGGTGGCACTACCATAATGAGCCACTAATAACAGGGAAATGTGAGACAACTTGCCTTTGGAAAACACCAGAGGATGGTTTTAGGTAGGTTTCCTTAGAGAAGTATAGGTTTCATATGATTTATATTCCGATATCTTTGTCAACATATTAAACTTTTTATACACATCATCACCATGGAGATTGTCCACTCCTATTAATGAAAACTTATTTTCATCCACTCTTCCAATAATTTTGAAAACTATTTTTAGTAGTTCTTTTATTTAAATGATGATAATGACTAGAAATATTCTGCATGGCTCAAATTTTGTAAAGAAATCTTAGCAAAGACCTCTGTCTTATGCAGAATTTATAAATGTTGGTTTTTAGTCAATATATAGAGAGTAACATGACAAGGGTAGCAAAATCAAATAATTGTACTACCATACAATGTTTTAGTAATATTAAACAAGAAAAAGAGTAGAATATTTTATGACTTAGATTTTTATATGTTAAGTCTTAGATCAAAATTCTTTTCTGGATTGCCTATTTATTTACTCTTTTCTTTCTTTTACACTATAAATATAACATATCATTTTGCTTTAGAATAAATTACATATGTGTATATATTATGAAAATAATTAGATAATATGTATTGCTTAGAATTAGAATACAGTAAGTTGCTACCAACTTATTTTTAAAAGAAACACCACTAAAAAAAAAAAAAAAAAAGAAACACCACTAAAAATTCTAATCGAGTATTCAGAATAGGCCATAGGCAGCTATAGTCAAGTATACTGTCAATTGCTTGACTATTAGTCAATAATTGTGAACTATTGACTAGTGAATAGCCAAACTGTCAGCCAAAAGTTGTGAACTAGTCAATCACCTAGTTCCTCAAGTGATTCTGATGTGATTGTTTAGGAATCACTTCTCCAGATAATTCAATTTTTCTAATTTGCTTCTTGACTGACTTCTAATTTGATTTTTATTGTTTTACAGATGATTTGAGTTTTGTTGCATTTTTCAAGGTGTCTTATTAAAAAAGGAGGTGGGGTATCAACTAATTATAATCAAATTTGTTTACCTTGACTAGGTAAATCATCATACTATTAAGACGTAGCTCATAATTTGAGCCCTAATCTGTAATCATATACTTCTCCCCAATTTTTCACCAGGAGTCAGATAAATATAATATGTTGTTTATAACCAGGGAACACACACTAAGACATTTGTAAAAAGAAGAGCAAATCCATAATTACTGATGGAAATGAACTAGTAAGTCAGAGAACATGCTTAATTGGAGGTTTATCATTCCTATTTTATGAATACTACTTTAAAGTCTTACCATGTCCACAACTCACATCTATTATTATTTTCTTACAAATTTCCTTAAATTGACTCACTTTCTAAACTCAAATACATGAATACTATCACTAATGTGAAAAGAAAATGTTAACATTGCCATAAATAGAAGACAAATTTTAAGTACATGCAATAACACAAAAATAATACTTTTAATACTAACTAGATACTGCTGTCTGATGCATTAGGCTTTAAGCTTTGGACTTGCTTTGTCTTTGTTTAAGAAATACAATTTGAAAGTAATGAGAAGTGTCAAATGTATACTAACACAAAACGAGTATACCTCATATCAAAGTATGCCTACAATAATTCATGGCTGTGGTCAGACTTGAATATTTTTTGGCATTTTAAAGCACCTCAGAATCTGGATCAGAAAGGACAGTAAAATTACATTTACTATGTTGAAAAATAAATTCAGGAGAAGAGACATATTGTTAATTGCTCATCAACATGAAAATTTAGAGTAACAATATGGATTTAGGATTATAATCCAAATTTCTAATGTTTATTTTCATTAATCCTTTGGGTCACATTAAGACAAAAATAATGTGGTCATAAATTTCTGGCTATAAAGATGAACTATAAAGCCTGACAAACTTCTTGTTTATTAATAAAGAATCCAGAAATTCTTAATAAAATAGTACAAACATCATTGTAAATGATTAGTTGAAATTTTGAAAAATAAAAACAAAATCCTAACAGGTACAAAGTCAAAAAGGAAAAAAATATGCGAAACTTATGAAAAACTGAAACTGACACTGTAACTGCTCACATGGTATTATGGAAATAAGTCCTGGAAGGGTGAGGAACCTATGGCCTTAAGGTGAAATGTGGCCTTCAGGTCCTTAAGTGCAGCCTTTTGACTGGAGAGAGCCCACAGAGACTGGGACATGAGAGGGATGCAAGTCCCCCACCAGCTGGCCAAGGCTGTGGCTATTGGAGCTAGCCCCACCCTCCCCAACAAAGGACCTCATTGCAGTAGCTGCCCTTCACCCAACCATTCCACCAGGGTCCTGAGGATAACCTGGCCCTTGCTCATCAAGTCTGATGTATGCACTTGCCATTAGGGGCCTGAGTGCAAGCTTGCCCAATCAGGCTCCACTGAGCTTTGCCCCTCCCTCCCTCCAGACAGAGTGCAGGATCCAGACCCTGGAGGTTTCATAACCCAATCCAACACCTGGGACACCCAAGCACTGCTTTCAGGGAACTGATGTTGGACATAAACACTTTATCACTACCACCTCAGCTGGATCCTACCTGCAAGCGCCACCTTATGACCAGTTCAGACAGCCCATTTCCACCACTGCCAACACAAGTGCACAGCACTTGGGACCCAGAAGAGCATCTAACCACAGCCATTGCCCACATCATACCAGCTGCCCAGGGGCTCAAGATCCCACTCACCTACCTGGTACAACACTACTACAACTGGCATGATAGAAAGCCACCCAGAGGCCTAAGATCCACCTTGTTGGAACCACCAACAAAGGTGCCAGTGTACGCTGCATCAGGGCAGAAGTATAGACATGCTTAGCCCACCACTGCTACCACTGAAAACTGAAGACAGACCCATCTTGCATTCCAGTCCCCAGGACAACTGTAACATAGCCTCTACTAATAACTACACCTTAACACATCTAGGAAACCACAGATAACCCAAATTCTCTTCATAGTCAAAGAAATCCTTCTGAGACTTTAGTACTATACATACCCTGAAGCAAAGTCAAAGTGCCCTACCCAACATATATCATAGTCATGACTTCAGGAAAAAGTGTCCCCACCCCACACAATGTAAATAAATTCAAAAATAGAAAGAAGCGACTGTTACACCAGATGTGCAGAAAGATACAGGAATTCCTGTATCTACATAAAGATACAGGAATCATGAAAAAGCAAGGTAATATGGCACTGCAAAGGAACATAATAATTCTCTAGCAACAGATCTTAACCAAAAGGAAATTCTTGGTATCCCAGATAAAGAATTCAAAGTGTTGATTTTAAAGAAGCTCAATGAGATGCAAGAGTCATCTGAAAACCACTACAAAGAACTCAGAAAACAATTAAGGACATGAATGAGCAATGTATCATGGAGATAGATTTCTCAAAAAAAGAAAAAAAGAAGAAATTCTGGAACTGAAAATTTCACTGAAGGACATACAAAATACATTCAAATAATAATCGACTAGACCAAGGAAAAAAGAGAATTTCAGAGCTTGAATACAAGTCTTTTGAAATAATCCAGTACAACAAAATAAATAAAAAAGAATAAACAAAATATTTGAGACTTCATAAAGTGATCAATTTTATGAATTATCAGTTTCTCTGAGGATGAAGAGAGATCAAAGATTTAGAAAAATTATTTAACAAAATAATCAATGAAAGCCTCCCAAGTCTAGCAAGAGATTTAGACATCCATATAGGAGACTCTATGATCCTCAGGCAAATATAATGCAAAAATGACTTTGCCATAGCACATTATAATCAGACTGTCTAAAATTAAAGTGAAAGAGTAAATTCTAAAAACAGCAAGAGAAAAGCATTTAGTGACTTGTAAATGCAGTCCCATTAATCTAACAATAGACTTCTCAACAGAAATCATGTAGGCCAGAAGAGAAAGGGATGATATATTCAAAGTGCTAAATGAGAAAAAACACTGCAAGCCAAGAATTTTATATACAGCAACATTAACCTTCCTAAATGAGAGAGAAACAAAGTCTTTTTCCAGACAAGCACATGCTGAGAATCTTTGTTACCACTAGATTTGCCCTACAAGAAATGCTCAATGATGTCCTAAACTTGGAATTGAAAGGATGTCATTTACCATTTTGAAAACACACAAAAGTATAACTCACTAGTAAAGCAATCATACAAAGGAGGAAGACAAAGGAATCAAATGAAACCACTAGAGAATCCCACCAAACCTCAATGACAAATAGAGAAAAAGAAACAAGAATTTATAAAACAACTGGAAAATAATTAACTATATGATAGATCTCCCATATCGACATCAACATTGACCATAAATGGATTAAATGCTCCACTTAAAAGATATAGACTGGATGAATGGATTTTAAAAAATGATCCAACTATACACTGCTTACAAGAAACTCACCTTACCTGTAAAGACACCCATAGACTGAAAGTAAAGAGATGAAAAAAGATACTCCGCACAACAAAAACTAAGTGAGCAAGGGTTGCTATGTTTATACCAGATAAAACAGACTTTAAGTGAAAAATAGTAAAACAATTCAAAGAAGGTCAGTATATAAAGAAAAAGGAAGAAATTCAGCAAGAGGATAAAACAATTCTAAACATAGATGCACTCAACACTGAAATTCATAAAACAAATATTACTAGACTAAAAGAGAAAAATAGCAGTACAAATAATATTGTAGGACTTCAACACCCCACCCACAGCACCAGAGGGATCATTTAGACAGAAACTAAACAAAGAAACACTGGACTTAAATTGTACTTTAACCCAATGAACCTAATAAACATTTAGAGAACATTTTACCTAACAACTGCAGAATATACAGTCTTTTTATTAATATCAGCAGATAAGACACTCTCCAAGATAGACCATAAGTTAGGCCACAAGATAAGTCTCAAGAACTTTTTTTAAAAATCAAAATCATATCAAATATCTTCTCAGGCCAAAGTGGAATAAAACTATAAATTAATACCAAGAGGAACTTTGGAAACTATAGTAATACATAGAAATTAAACAACATGCTCCTGAATGACCACTGGGTCAATGAAGAAATCAAGATGGAAATCAAAAACATTTTTGAACCAAATGTAAGTCGTAACACAACATACCAAAACTTATGGGATACAGTAAAAGTAGTCCTGAGAGGTATGTTTATAGCATTAAATGCTTACATCAAAAAAGTAGAAAGATTACAAATTAACAATATAATGACACACCTCAAGGAACTAGAAAGAATGAAACACACTGCAAATTAGCAGAAGAAAAGAAATAACAAATACTAGATAATAACTAAATAAAATAGAGACTAAAAAAAACTGCAAAGAATTAACAAAGTTAAACAAAATTGATAAACTGTTAGCTGGATTGACAAAGAAATGAAGAGAAATGTTCCACATAAACAAAATCAGAAATGAAAAAGGAGACATTACAACTGATACCACAGAAATACAAAAGATCATCAGAGACTATTAGGAATAACTAGACACTCACAATCTATAAAATCTGGAGGAACTGGATAAATTCCTGGAAACATACAGCCTCCCAAGATCAAACTAGGAAGAAATAGCAAACATGAATAGACTAATAATGAATAGAGAGATTGAGTCAGTAATAAAAAAAAATTCTAACAAAGAAAAGCCCAGGGCCAGATAGATTCACAGCCAAATTCTACCAAATATACAAAGAACTAATACCAATCCTCCTGAAACTGTTCCAAAAAATCTAAGAGGAGAGAATTCTAAGTTATTCCATGAGGCCAGTATCACCCTGATACCAAAAGCAGATAAGGACACAACAGGAAAAGAAAACTACAGACCAATATCCCTGATGAACATAGACACACAAATCCTCAACAAAATTCTAGCAAACAAAACCTAACAGCATATCAAAAATATAATATACCATGATCAAATGGGCTTTATACCAGGGATACAGGATGATTCAACATACACAAATCAATAAATGTGATACATCACATAAACAGAATCAAGGACAAAAACTGTATGATCATTTCAATAGATGCATAAAATGCATTTCCTAAAATTCAGCATCCTTTTAAAATAAAACTCTAAACAAACTAAGCATAAAAGGAAAATATCTCAAAATAGTAAAAGCTGTACATGATAAACCCATATGTAATATTATACTTAATGAGGAAAAATTGAGTTTTTCCTCCAAAAACTGGCATAAGATAAGGATGCCCACTTTTACTATTCCTATACAACATGGTACTGGAAGTCCTAGCCATAGCAATCAGACAAGAGAAAAATATAAAAGGCATCTAAATTGGAAAAGAGAAAGTCAAATTATCCATGTTTACTGATGATTTTATCCTATAGCTAGAAAAATGTAGATTCTACTAAAAAACTCTTAGATTTGATAAATGAATTCAGTAAAGCTACATGATACAAAACCAACCCACAAAATCAGTGGCATTTTTATACACCAGTAGCAATCTAGCTGAGAACCAATTCAATAAGGTAATCTCATTTATCATAGCTAATCAAAAATAAGCCCTAGTAATACATTTAACTAAGGAGGTGAAATATTTCTACAAGTAAAACTACAAAACACTGTGAAAGAAATTGCAGATGAAACAAAAAAATAGAAAAACATCCCATGCTCTTGGATTAGAAGACTCAATATCGTTAAAATGACCATGGAGCCAAAAGCAATCTACAGATTCGATGCAATTCCTATCAAAATATCAATGGCATTTTTCACAGAATTTTAAAAACCAATCCTAAGATTAATAGGGAATGAAAAAAGCCTGTATAGCCAAAGCAACCCTGTGCAAAAAGAACACAGCTGGAAGAATCACATTGCCTAACTTCAAATAATAGTACAAGGTAATAGTAACCAAATAGCATGGTACAGATATAAAAATAGACACATAGATCAATGGAACAGAATACCGACCCCAGCTATAAAGCCACATATTTACCGCCAACTGATAATTGCTGATAAGAACATACAGTGGGGAAAGGACACACTCTTCAATAAATGGTATTGGGAAAAGTGGATGACCATATGCAGAAGAATGAAACTGGACTCCTATCTCTCATCATATGCAAAACTCAACTCCAGATGGATTGAAGACTTAGACATAAGACCCAAAACTATAAAAATACCAGGAAAAAAGTAAGGAAAACTCTTCTGGACATTTGTCTGGGCAAAGAATTTATGACTAAGACCTCAAAACCACAGGCAACAAAAACAAAAATAGAC
This sequence comes from Cheirogaleus medius, assembly GCA_008086735.1. Taxonomy (NCBI): domain Eukaryota; kingdom Metazoa; phylum Chordata; class Mammalia; order Primates; family Cheirogaleidae; genus Cheirogaleus; species Cheirogaleus medius. The sequence continues at coordinate 11,250,489 of VBSM01001562.1, forward strand.
AAATGGAACTTAATTAAACTAAAAATGTTCTGCATAGCAAAAGAAATAACATAGTGAACAGATAACCTGTAGAATCAGAGAAAGTATTTGCAAAATATTCTTCCAAAAGGGGAATATTATCTAGAATATACAAGTAACTCAACTCAACAACAACCAAAAAAACACCCATATATTATTAAATACATTAAAAAATGGGCAACTGTCTGGGTGTGGTGGCTCACACCTTTAATTCCAGCGCTTTGGAAGGCCAAGGCAGGGGGAGGATTGCTTGAGGCAGAGAGTTCAAGACCAGCATGAATAACATAGCAACCCCGTCTCTACCAAAAAAAAAAAAAATTAGCCAGGCATGATGGTGTACACCTATACTCCCAACTACTTAGGAGGCTCAGGTGGGAGGATTGCTTAAGCCCAGGATTTCAAAGTTACAGTGAGCTATGATTGCACCATTGCACACCAGCCTGGGTGACAGAGTGAGACCCTATCTCAATAAAGAAAAAAATGGGCAAAGGACATGAATAGACGTTTTCAAAAGAAAGACATACAAATTGCCAACGGGTATATGAAAAAAATTTCAGCATCACTAATCAGAGAAATACAAATTCAAACCACAATAAAATATCATTTTAACCCAGTCAGAATGGCTATTACTAAAATGACAAAAATTAATTGATATTGGTTAGCATGTGGACCTATACATTGTCAGTGGGAATGTAAATTTGTAAAGCCTCTGTGGAAAGCAGTATGGAGATTTCTCAAAAAACTAAAAATAGACCTACCATATAATCCAGCAGTCCCATTAGTGGGTATCTACCGAAAGGAAAAGGAACTAATGTATCAAAAAGATACCTGTGTTTCACGGCACTATTCACAATAGGAAAGCTATGGAATCAACCTAAATATCCATTAACAAACTCATTTAATAGGGGACTAATATTCAGAATTATTCATAATATATTATACAAATAACAGATCGTCCAACAGATGAAGAGATAAAGAAAATACGGTAAATATACACAACAGAGCACTACTTAGTCATAAAAAAGAAGAAACATGTCTTTTACAGCAACATGGATGGAATTGGAGGTCATTATCCTAAATGAAACAAACCAAGCACAGAAAGTTAAGTATCACATGTTCTCACTCATAAGTAGGTGCTAAAAAATGTGTACATATGTATGTAAAGATTGGACTGATAGACAATGGAAACTACATGGGTAGAATTGGAAGTCATACTAAATGAAACAAACCAAGCACAGAAAGTATCACATGTTCTCACTCATAGGTAGATGCCAAAAAATGTGTACACATGTTTGTAAAGATTGGGCTGATAGACAATGGAAACTTACAAACGTGAGATAGCAGGAGATGTTGGATGATACGAAATTAGGCAATGGGTCCAATATATCTTATTTCCATAATGGACACCCTGAAAGTCCTGAATTGACCACTATGCAATCTACATATGTAACGAAATTGTACATGTATCCCATAAATTTGTACAAATAAAAAAATGTCAACCCAACAAATTCAAACAGGAAAAAAATATACTGGACAATTTATGGTGAAATTTTATCAATCCAAGGACAATGAGAATATTTTAAAAGTTATCAAAGAGAAAAGAGACAGATTGCATACAAACAATCAGCCTTTGGACTTATAGACAAATTCTCAACAACAATAATAGAAGCCACACAATAGTGGAACAACCTCTTCAATTTGCTAAAAGAAAATAACTGTAACTTAGGACTGTGAATCTACCTTAACTTCAGTTTAAGAAGAGAATAATATAAAGACATAGTTGCATGAAATTAAGAGAGTTTATCTTCAATAGAACCATGCTAAAGAAAATGTGTAAAAGACATACTTTAAGAAAAAGAAAAAATGTATTGGAGAAGGGAAGTTTGAGATGCAAGGCAGAAAAGTACATAATAATATTGGTAAACATGGGTAAATATATATTAATTGACTCTACAAAAATAATAAGAATTTATTTGTGGTGTTAAAAATAGAGGAAGGAAAAAAATAAACTTAAATGCCAAGAAAAGTACTATATTAAGACAGAACGGAATGTTCAGACTAAATAATTCTATGTTTCTTCTGTTGTTGAGTGAGTAGGATAGAACTAATAATTAACTTCAAACTTAATTCAATGTACCTGTTAAAATGCTAAGGATAAACACTAAAATAATGAAAGAAATACATAATTTTATCAGAGATGACTGGAAAGAAAGAGCATAAGAGAAAGGAGCTCACCCACAGTAGGAGATTCACTATCTCCCTATTGATCCCTTTTATGTTGGCTTGGTGAGATCAGCATTTTGACTCTATCCTGTGTGCTGAAGGAAATAATCTGCTTCGGTTTTCATTGGCTGTAGCTCCAGAGCATTCCCTATTGGCCATTTCAACAACTACTGAAGAGTAAACATTATTCCATGCTTGGAACTTACTCGTTCTCAGAATTCCACAGCATATCATTTTGGTGGAAAATTCTACTGCATAAATAATATAGCTGTAGACAACAAAGGTAGAGGGTGTTCAGCTACTTTTGATTTTCTTGGTGTAACAATTCAGGTTGTGAGAAGAAAATTATTTTTAGACTTAAACATTTGGCCCCTTGCTATGATTTGTGGTTGGCTGGAGTTGGCAAACCAATGAGCATAGCTACTCATTTCTTTTTAACTGTTTTTCACCACAGAGCAGTGATTGTGAATATCTCAAATATCCTCATCCCAAAGTTAGTAATCTGTGACTTCAGGGTTTGCTCTTCAGATTAAGGAAGAAATGCGAGAAAAAATGGAATGTGAGGAACTGGCTTCTTACTAAACTTAAGAAATAGGCTCAAATCAATTTCAAAAAGTAGTGACAATGCTATTTTTCAGCATACTACTCTAAAAAATTTTAAAATTAATTCATATTCCTGGGGTATGTAGAGAAATATGACAAACTGTTTTCAAGGAGTAAGAGTGGTAGACAAAAACAAAAATTGGAGAGTCAAAAATCAGGACAGTCTGCCAATTTCATGGACTGAATTATGATTAGAGTCTGGCAGGACATTTTTCAGATTATCAAAACTACTTTGTTGTTGGATCATTTGGATCATGGAGAGACAGAAATTAGCATCAGAGCATCATGAGCATAGACATATATTTAAACTGAATCTATTAAAGGAAGTGTTGACCTTTGGTGCCAATGGAAATAACACCAACTGAACCATGCTTGTTTACAGGCTGCTATATAAATATTTGGCATAGGAGGAGAAACAGTCATCCCCAAAATTCATGAGACTCTTCTGTCTAAACAGCTCTGTCTTTTTATCCATTAGACTTTTCTAACCTCCTTGCTACAGAGGAAGGAAAGCCATAAATGCTGACAGGGTATAAAAAAGGACAAGCTAAAAATAAAGTTTCTTGAAATACATAGAAGCATGTGATATGCAGAATTTCAGGCTAGATATAATATTGAATGAATTAGGTTCTCATGAAGGAAGTCTTCTTATAAAAATATATGTGACAATTTCACAAGCAGATAATGAGGGAATGAGAAAGGCTAAGGAAAAGGAAAGACTGCCCTTTGGCAGACAGCCTGCCATCACTGCAGTGGGCCTCTTGTAGCAGCCAAAGGTGATGCAGTAATAATTAATGCAGCCAACTTTATTGGACAGAACTGATTTTCCGTATGCTAGAGGGGATGGGCCATATGCCTAAGGAAAGTACAGGGACAATAGAGTTACTTTATGCATCTCTCACAGTTAATGAAATTAAAATTTAAAAATATATACATATATTAATGCTTGAATTCCGCCTTGCTGGCTGCCTGAACACAAATAGAGATCCCTGCTTTGAGTTTCCTATAATATGCTAGAAGAGTATGTTGTTTACACACATATACAGAAAGAGACGTGTTTAATGTCAAAATATTTTTAAAATAAATGTGTTGAGTGTATATTGGAGGTAAACTCTTACTTTAAAGTATCTATTGAGTATTTTGAAGAGGTTGTTTTTTGATCTTTTTGGGAGGAATTATAAATCTGGAGTGGGATTGATTAGTGCATAAATTTGCATACATGATATCAAAGAAATGCTGCTTATCTAGTCTCTGGGGAAATAAAAAATCCTCTATAGTATGAAGCAGTTCAGCAGGAAGAGTGGGAGTGCATGAGCACTGTGTACATGAGGTATAAGGAGATAGACCTAATTTCAGAAGCTAGGAAACATGCTATCTGTGGTGGAAAGATACCAGAGATGAGCGAGGGACCTGTCAGAGCCAGCTCAGGGGTGAAAGGGGATCTTTTGTGCAGGAGTCCAGCCCAAACCTGAGCCTGAGACCTTGTCTTTACCAGTTAACCCTGTCCTTGTTCAGTCCCTAAACTGTCCTCAACCATCTAAATTAAGAACTTTCCCCATTTCTTTTAATATAAGAAGCACGGATAGAAGCAAAGCCTAGCATGGACATTATCATTTCAAGCAGCATTTCCATTTGATGTGGATGTCTTTAGCTAATGAGCACCAGTCTCTTAATATTTCATGCAGAAAACCAAGCAAGTCAAGTATAAGATTGTTGGTGTGATATGGCTATTGGATTTATTTCATACATAGACATTTCTTAGGTTTTAAATTATTTTGTCTAACTAGAGGTCCTTTCATTTGTAAACATATGCACCAAAATCTAGAAAAAAGCATTGTATCTCCTGCAAAAGTGAATTTCTTAGAATGTTGTTGTTAAACCAATCTATATAATCCATATAATTAAAATCATACAGATTTAGATCCATATTATAGGACACTATTATGTCTGCAAAAGCAAGTTTATAGCACAATATTCAAGGATATTGTGAAATGGCATTGTGTTAAGTGAATAAACATAGTAAAAAGATTGAAACAATATACACTGAAATATTAAGAGGAGTTCTCAGGAGAAAGAGATTTATGGTAGTTTTCATTTTATTCTTTGTATTCTTTTGTACTTTCCTAAGTGAATGTTTTATTATCATTATAAGTTATCATATATACATTCTAATTTATATTTTCATTTCAGCAAAATCACTATGTTTTCATGAGTTTCACATAAAATGTGCTCTATTTGTCAATAACGCCAAAGTACACCCCTTTTCCTGAATCATTTAAGTTCTTAGATAGTTCATTTAAATTGATTTCAATTTATAGAAATTTCATTTGGCTTAAGTTGAAAAGAACTCCATATTTAAATTATCCCTGTTTTTCTAATAATACCTCTTTTCTTAAATCTGTGATCCAATTAAAGATAATGAATGGCATTTGGTTGTTATAGCTTTTTAGTTGTGCATAATCTAGACCATTTATCCACTCATTTTTGTAATCTTTCATAACATTGGCATTTTTAACATCCTGTGGCAATTGATTGTTTTGCAAAATGTATTTTTATTTTAATTTTCTGATTATTTTCTTCTGATTAGATTCAGGTTAACATTTTTGGCAGCAAACTGGACAAGTGATATTGCCTCCTTCTCAATATCACACTGGGATGCTCAGAAGTCAGTGTGTCCAATTTTTGGTGATGCCAAAATTGATTCCTTGACCATTGTGGCATCTGCCAGATTTCATCATTCTTAAAGTATGCTTTTCTCTTTGAAATTCATAAGTAACCTGTGGAGCAACACTTTGAGACTGTGTGAAATATTGTTTCACAACAATCTTTCATGCAATAGTTTCACCATCCATTGGTGATTCTTGCTTGAATCAATTATTCTTATGATGATGATGTTGTAATTATATCAATCCTATTATATATTTACAAATTGGTATTCTGTAAAAAAAAAACTTCTCTTTTCTACTTCCTTAACTTTTGAAAATATATCTATATAAAATCATAGATTCTTTTTCATTCAATAGGTTATAACCTCATACAAGTTATTATTCATTTTGTTACTCAAATTGTGCCAAATTTGGCCAGTGACCACCCTTTTAAGCTGGCTCCTGGGTCTTTTCATATCTCCATCTGTTTTGGAGTACTATTTTACCTTCTGTCTGGCATGTTCCTAACTTGTACTTTCCCTATTCCACCTATAGCCATTTCTCTGGGAAGTCTTGGTTATTTTTAGTGAGGAATAATATTAAAAAAATAAAAGATCTGAGCACTTTATAGCTACTGGAATTCTGGGTCCTGTCGGTGGACATTATTAAGAAATACATATAATGATTGATTGATATTAATAGAGATTGTTTTTTAAAATCAAGAGATAGTTGGCCCTCCATATCCTAAGGTTCTGCATCTGTGGATTCAACCAACCATGGAAAAAAAATATTCAAAAAACAATAAAAAATAACAATATACCAATAAAAAGAATATAAATAAAAAATATATTGCAACTATTTACCTAGCATTTACATTGTATTAAGTATTATAAGTAATCTAGAGATGATTTAAAGTATATGGGAGAATGTGTTTAGGTTATATGCAAATACCACCCTATTTTATGTATGGGACTTAAGCATTCATGGATTTTGGTATCTGCAGGAGTCCTGGGATGTGGAGTCCTAGATAAGTATAAAAATATAAATAGATAGATAGATAGAAAGATAGAGATATCCCATATAGGTTTATCTTTGCAGTTGATTTTGGACATTTAGTCCAGTCAGATGATTAATGTTTAAAAAGTTTTCAGAAATACCTTAAAAGTGTCTTGGAAGTTGATTTAAATTTGACCTTGTCATTTTGTCAATGTCTCAATTCCTTTAGATTACTTTTTAACCTGAAAAGAAAAAATGAGCAAGTGAATTATATTAAATGATTTAATATTTTTCAAGTGTTAAATTACTTAGATTGTCATTTTTAACCAAAATTATATAATGTTTCAGGTATGTTTAACTCCACAATTTTATGGCCAGAGATTCTGTTCCCAGGATCCCTTCAAGTCTCTTGAGGGGATTCTCTTGAGGAAAGGCCTTTATCTCTGGATCTGGGTGTTTCTATCTGTATATGCCTAGAACCTCAATCAAAGAGGCCTATTTTTCATTCCAAGAATATTAGAAATAATAATGTAATTGTGTAAGGGCCTACAGGAACACAATCATGAATACAGCGCAACATATTGGGAAAAAATCTGGAATAAAAATCAAGAGAGTTAAAAACACTATTGTGGTTCTGCCATTAATTACATCTTAGGAACTTAAGCAATCAATTTTTGATCTACAATGTACACATCTGTGAAATCTGAGAGCAGTGATTAATTAGATATTTTCCAAATTGGAAAGATCACAATTCTGTGATTTCCAGCCATCCCTCGAGCAGCTTCACTCCTCACACTTTTTTCTTTACACTATCTGACCTCCCTCAACTACCCAAACTTCCTGAATTCATAATTTCAGTTTACTTCTTCACCAAAACTTTTTCTTTGACTCCCTTACAAGGCCACAGAAATACTTTGACAATGAACATAAATTTCCACGTTCCACAACAGGTTGTATTTTGCTTAGCAGCCTGTGTCAACCACTGTTTTAGTCCATGTGGGGTGCTATATCAAAGTACTATACACTGGATAGCTTCTCAAGAACAGAAATTTATTTCTTAGAGTTCTGGAAGTTGAGAAGTCTAAGATCATAGCAGCATCAGACTCAGTGTCCAGTGAGGGCCTACTTTGTCACAGATGGTGACTTCTTACTCTTTCCTCACATGGCGAATGAAATGAACAAGGCAGCTCTCTGGGGCCACTTTTATAAGAGCACTAATCCTATCCATGAAGGCTTTGTCCTCATGACCTAGTCACCTCTCAAAGGGCTTCACCTCCTATTCCTAACTCCACCACCTTGGAGTTAGGATTTCAACATGAATTTTGGAAGGACAAAAACATTCAAACATACTGACTTTTGTAGAGCTAACTTTTCTAGGTCAACTACCCAAGTTTCATCATTTCTGGTTAAGAACATGTATATTGGCAGGGGTAGGGGGGCACAGAGAAGTATAGAATAGCAGGTGAAATCCTCATGACTTAAAAATCTGTTATGATAAAGTCTCTCAATCACCTTCAGAGCAGAGAGAGTATGTTCAATCTGACATACTAAATCTGGAGAGATGGAATGTTGCCACCAGTCTAGTATACCTCCTTCAAATGCAGTGGAGCCAGTTGTCATTCTGCTCTGTAAGATAGCTCCCATTAGTGGAGCTTTCCTTCTGTCCCAAGAAGTTTAGTGGTCATTCTGGTACTGGGTGAAAATGATCCTCCTTTTGATATTACTGTATACTCAGCCTTAATCTTTGAGAAAGGCCCACCAGTACAAATTTTTGAACAATAGTACTTGGGTAAATGTACTCTTTGTACTATACCAATTTGCAAAGGTAAGCTTTCTGTAATTTTATCAAAAAATGTAGTAATAGAAAAATAATTTAGCTAGATGGTCTCTAATGCTCTTTAAGTCCAAAGAAACTAACTACACTGATATACATATGTCTTTCTTACTCTCTTAAGAGAAAGTATATTTATAAATCCTGTAATATGTCTAAATTCAGCTCTGACAATTTAACCAGATGCCTCCCTTCACTACCCTCCACACATATTTTCAATACAGAAAAGCTTGAAACTGAGAAGATTTTAATTTTAGCTTGTTTTATACTTTAAGGCTCCATTCTGTATATCTCTAAGGTCAGTAATAAAAGATCTGAGATTAATAATATGCTTGTATGATATATCAAAAGTGACCTGCTTTTCAGTACAACTGGATTTGTAGAAATTGTATCTCTGTGAAGCTATTTTCTATTTTAACTTGGTTTTTATGTATGTGCAAAGTTTTGGATATGCACATACATATGTATATATAACATATCTGTGTCTATATTGAGCTATGGCAGTATAAAAGAGATTTTAAATCTAGGAATATAGTTTCCTAGTAACAAGAATCATATTTTAAGTTTTTTTAAGGAGCTCTCTCTACAATCATATTCCTTCAGCTTTATTAACAAGGCAAGAGCTCTTCAGAAACAGCTTCAGTTTCTGTACAGGACATCTAAGAATCAAAGTAATATTGCAATTGTAGTACAAAAGAGGAAGAAGCCAAATAGACACTCAAGCAGCAAATTTCCTTAGGTCTCATTCAACTCAAAAAAGTCACATGGAAGGATACTGCCATAATAATCAATAATTTTATTTTAATAATAATAAATAAAATGCTTCACTTTTTTTAGCATTTGAGAGGCTAATATCTTATTTTCAGAGATAGATGTTTAAAAAGAATAGTTTAATTTCAAAGTGGTGTTAAATAAATGGGATTTGCAAATAAAAGACTGAGTGATACCCATCTCCCATTTTTTCTTCTGCATGTGGCTATCCAATTCTCCCAGCACCATTTATTAAATAGAGTTTCTTTTTCTCAGTGTATATTGCTGTCTGCTTTATCAAAGATTAGTTGGCTGTATGTGGATGGTTTCATATCTGGGTTCTTTGTTCTCTGTTGCATTGGTCTATGTCTCCATTTCTGTGCCAATTCCATGTTGTTTGGGTTACTATTGCCTATAGTATGGTTTCAAGTCTGGTAATATGATGCCTCCAGATTCGTTCTGTTTGCTTAAGATTGCTTTGCCTATTCTGGCTCTTTTCTAGTTCCAAACGAAGAGTAGGATTACTTTCTCTAGATCTGTGGAAATGATGTACGTATTTTGATAGGGATTTCATTGAATCTTCAAATCACTGTGGGTAGTATGGACATTTTAATAATGTTGATTCTACCACTCTATGAGTATGATTTGTTTTTGTCATCTGTGATTGCTTTCCTCAGTGTGTCATACTTTTCTTTGTAGAAATCTTTCACCTCTTTGGTTAAGTATATTCCTAAGTATTTTATTGCCTTTGTGGCTATTGTGAATGCTGTTGAGTGTTTGATTTGACTCTCAGCTTGCCTGTTATTGGTTTATAGGAATGCTACTCATTTTTGTACATTGATTTTGTAACTTGAGACTGTTGAATTTATGTAACAATTCCAGGAATCTCTTGGTCTAGTCATTGAGGTTTTCTAGATGTAAGATCATATCATCAGCAACAAGTGATAGTTTGGCCTACTTTTTATTTCTTTCTCTTGCCTGATTGCTCTGACTAGGACTTCTAACACTATGCTGAATAGAAGTGATAACAGTGGGCACCCTTGTTTTCTTCTAGTTCTTAGTGGGAATGCTTTCAACTTTTTCCCATTCGGTATGGTGTTGGCTGTTGGTTTGTCATACATATCTTTTATTATTTTGAGGTATGTTCCTTCTATGTCTACTGTATTGAGAGCTTTTTATCAGGAAAAGGTGCTGAATTTTGTTGAAGGCTTTTTCTAAATCTATTGATATGATCATATGGTCTTTGTTTTTGCCTCTGTTTATGTGGTGAATCACATTTATAGATTTCTGTATGTCGAACCACCCTTGCATCCCCAGGACGAAGCCAACTTCGTCATGGTGGCTTATTTTTTTGATGTGCTGATGAATTTTGTTTGCTACTATTTTATCAAGGATTTTTGCATCTTTATTCATAAGCAGTATTGTTCTGTAGTTTTATTTCCTTCTTGTGTCCTTTTCTAGCTTTGGTATCAAGGTCATATTGGCTTAATAGAATGAGTTAGGGAGGATTCCCTTCTTCTTCATGTTACAGAATAATTTCTACCAGTTCTTTGTAGGTCTGGTAAAATTAGACTGTGAATTAATCAGGTCTGGGGCATTTTTTGTTGGAAATTTTTTTTTTTACTACTGCTTCAATCTTATTGCTCATTATTGGTCTATTCAGGAGTCCTGTTATTCCTAATTGAATCTTGGGAGGTTGTGTGTTTCCAGAAATTTGTCCATTTTCTCCACATTTTCAAGATAATGTCCATAGAGATTTTCATAGTATTTGCAGAAGATATTTTGTATTTCTGTGGTATCAATTGTAATATTTCCTTTTTCATTTCTGATTGAGATTATTTGGGCCCTTTATCTTCTATTTCTGGTTAATCTAAGCAAGAGCTCTATCAATTTTGTTTATCTTTTCAAAGAACCAACTCTTGTTTCATTAATCCTCTGTAATTTTTGTTGTTGTTTGTTTTCCATTTTGTTTAGTTCTGTTCTGACCTTTGTTATTTGTTTTCTTCTGCTAGCTTTGGGTTTGGTTTGTTCTTCATTTTCTAGTTCTTTGAGACATGTCATTAAATTGTTGATATGTGATCTTTCTGTCTTTTTGATGTAGGCATTTAAGGCTATGAATTTTATCCTTAGGACTGCTTTTGCCAGATCCCATAGTTTTTGATAGCTTGTGTCCCCTTTCTCATTCAGTTTGAAGAATCTCTTGATTTCCATCTTCATTTCATTATTGACCCAATAATTGTTTGGTCACAGGTTGTTTAATTTCCATGATTCTTTGTACAATTGAGTGTTTTTCTTGGAGTTGATTTCTAGTTTTATTCCACTGTGATCTGAAAAGATATATGATTTTAATTTCTTTGATTTTGTTGAGACATGTTTTGTGGCCTAAGATATGATCAATCTTGGAGACTGTTCCATGTGCTGATGAATAGAATGTATATCAGAGTCTTTCTTCTGCCTGGTCTAGTGTATTCTTAAAACTTTCCACTGTGGTTTATATTTCTTTAAATGAATTTTTTATATTAAGTACTTTATGGGTACCGATTTTATGGGTAAAATGTCTGTACATGTCTGTTAGGCCCATTCATTCTAGAGTCCAATATAAGTCCAGTGTTTATTTATTTTCTGCTTGGATTATCTGTCCAGTTATGTCAGTGGAGCATGGAAGTCCCAAGAAATTAAGATGCTGATGTTTATCTCTTTGTTTACATCTAGTATGGTTTGCTTTATGTATCTGGGCATGTATTTGTTAGGTACATAAATATTTAGTATTGTTATGTCGTCTTGTTGAATTGCTCCCTTTACCTTTATACAATGACCATCTTTGTCTTTCATTACTATGATTGATTTAAAGTCAATTTTATCTGATATGAGAATGGCTACACCTTCTTTATTTTGGTTTCCATTTGTATGAAATATTTTTTTTCTATCCCTTTGTCTTGAGTCTTCATGACTCCTTGTGGGTTAGATGTGTTTCCTGAAGACAGCAGACATTTGGGTTGTATTTTTTCTCCATTTAGCCAACCTATGTCTCTTGAGTGGGGAATTCAGACCATTCACATTGATTGATAGAATTGATACGGGGGATGCTGTTTGGTTCATCCTGTTGGGTAGTGCCTTATTACATTGTTTTACCTCTTATGCTATTGTTTTATATGAGCTCTTAGCTTTAGCTTTTGGATGGTTTTACACTGGTAGGTGTCTATTGTGCTGGTCTATGTATAATGTGGTTCTGAGTATTTCTTGCAGCTCATGTCTGGTCTTGACAAATTCCCTCAGTGTTTTCTTGTCTGGAAAAGACTTTATTTCTCTTTCATATATGAAACTTAGTTTTGCAGGGTCCAAAATTCTAGGCTGGCAGTTGTTCTGTTTAAGAAGACTGAATATGGGGTCACAATCCCTTCTGGCTTGTTAGGTATCTGTTGAGAAGTGTGTAGTTAATCTGGTGGGTTTTCCTCTGTAAGTTACTTGATGTTTTCACTTCATGGTTCACAGAAGTTCCTACTTCTTATTGACTTTGGCCAGTCTGATGACTATATGTCTTCATGATTGCCTGTTTACAATGAATCTCCCAGATGTTTGTTGAGCTTCTTATACTTGGATGTCTAAGTCCCTGGCAAGACCAGGGAAGTTTCCCTCAAATAGTTTTTCCAGCCCTTGTACATTTTCTTCTTCACCCTCAGAGATGTCTATGATTCTTATATATGGCTGTTTTACATAATCCCATATTTCCTGTAGGCTTTGTTCATTCCTCTTAATTCTCTGTTCTTTATTTTTGACTGACTCACATAATTTAAGAGTTGTCTTCAGCTCTGAGAGTCTTTCTTCTGCCTGGCCTAGTGTATTCTTAAAACTTTCCACTGTGGTTTATATTTCCTTAAATGAATTTTTTATTTCCAGAAGACCTATTTAGTTTTTCTTTAACATATTGATCTCTTAATGAATTTTTCCTCCATTTCCTCAATTATTTTTCTGCTTTCTTTGAGTTAGCTGTCCATTTCTTCTTGAATTTCACAGAGCTTCCTTGCAATCCATATTTGGAGTTCTTTATCTGTCATTTCAATATTTTCATTTTGAGTGGTATTCATTGCTAGAGAGCTGGTGGTCCCTATTTGGGGTGTCCTTTTGCTCTGATTTTTCATGCTTCTGTAGTTAGAAAGAAAATGTTGGAAAAACTCTTCTAGATACTGGCCTAGGCGAAGAATTTATGAAGGAGACCACAATGTCAACACAGCAACAACAAAAATATATAAATGGGACTTGATTAAATTAAAAAGCTTCTGCACAGCTAAGGAAATATTTAACAGAGCAAGTAGACAACCTACAAAATGGGAAAAAATATTTGCAAGCTATGCATCTAATAAAAGGTTAATGACTTGAATCCACAAAGAACTCAAGCAAATTAGCAAGAAAAAACAAACAACTCCATTTAAAAAAAATGGGTAAAAGACATAAACAGCATCTTTTCAAAAGAAGATAGACAAATAGCCAAGAAACATATGAAAAAATGTTCAGCATCACTAATCATCAGGGAAATGCAAATAAATACCATAATAAGATGATGCCTCACCCCACTTAGAATGCCTTTTATTAAAAAGCCCCAAAACAATAGATGCTGGCATTGATGCAGAAAGAAAGGAATGCTTATAAACTTTTGGTAGAACTGCAAATTAGTACAACCTCTATGGAAAACAGTGTGGAGATTCCTCAAAGAACTAAAAGTAGACTTACTGTTTAATCCAGCAATCCCACTACTGATTATCTACCCAAAGGAAAAAAAATAATTTTATCAAAAAGACACCTGAACTTGAATGTTTATTGCAGTATAATTCACAATTGCAAAGATATGGAATCAACCAAAGTGCCCATCAATTCATGAGTGGATTAACAAAATGTGGAATATGTGTACTGTGGAATAGTACTCAGTCATTAAAAATGATGAATTGAGTCCTTTTGTAACAATTTGTATGGAACTGGAGACCATTAACGTAAGTGGAGTAATTAAAGAATGGTAAAAGAAACACCACATGTACTTGCTATTAAATTGGAACTAACCAATGAGTATACAAGTACACAAAGGAAAGTAAAACTCAGTGGAAATCAAGCAGGGAGGAGAAGGAAGAAGGGGATGGATAAAAACCTATCTAACAGGTACAATGAACACTATATGGCTGATGGGCATGCTTATAACCCTGACTCAAGCATAACAAAAGTGATCCATGTAAAAAACATTTGTATCCCCATGATATTTTGAAATAATAAAAATAAAATTAAAAAATGAAGCCATAGATATAAAAATAAAGAAAATAAAACATTTCAGATGGAATAAACAAATCATTATTATATTATTTAAAAGTTTTATTTATTTTTATATCTGATGGGTTTACCAGGCATTGACTTAGGAAAGACTAAAGATTGAACAAATATAGAGATAAGAGCACTAAACTTAGGAGATATAATTTACATCATTTTCATTAGATTTTTGTGATTTATTGTAATACCTGAGAGTTGATATGGAATACATCCCACTTTTCTTAATGGAAATTTTGTTCTAATTTAAAATTGACATGATTTATAAGAAGATATTAACTATGTTGCTTCCTTGGAGTTTCCTTTGGTAAGTCGACTTATTAACTGTTTATTTTTATTTCTAACTACTTAGCAGTTATTCTTATGGGAGAATCTATCTCCTATTTACGTAACAACAGAACTAGTTTTAATCTGCCCATAATTTTGTTTGTTCAATATACCAAAATTGTTGGTAGAAATTGTTAGGACCATCTTGTTTTATATCAGTCAGAGATTTTTAAAAACAGCTGACACAAATGGTGGCAAACTCAAGCAGCAGTGAGATTTTTATGGATGAATCTTTTGACTACAGTTTTTTAGATGATATCCAACTGTTCTCTAAATGTCTATTTTTTACAGCACCTCTTTTTCTAAAAGGCCAAAAATATTGCATTCCCTGGTTCTTTATTTCATTCATCCTTCATTTATTCATTCAATTAGTCAATCGCTGAGTAATAGTCATATATTTATTGACGTTCTTCTATGGGCCAGAAATTATTGTAGGTGCTGTGAATATAATTATAACATGACAGGTATGATCCTCCAAATTAGAGGTTTTATATGGATAAATAAGCAAATAATTAAATATAGTATTAGAAAAGCAGGTATTATGGGAACATAATGTCTTTTATGTCCTTAAAAGAATACTTTGTTAGGAACAGCTTCCTAGAACAAAAGGTTAATTAAATTGAGAATAGATGATTGAGTAGAAATTAGTCAAGTAAGAGGAAAATAGAATTGTTTCGTGTCAAAGGATAAGCATATATGAAGAACTAGAAGTAAAAAAAAAGGTTTGAAATTAAACTAAAAGCATTTCTAATGTCTGGGACCAAATATTCCAATAGAAAAATTGTGAAAGATGAGACTAAAGTAGTATGCAGAACCCAGTCCATGGAGCCCCTTGTAAAAGACAGAAAGGGGTTTGAGATTTATCTTAAGATCAATCGATATCCACTGGAGAATTTTAAGTACTAATGAGATGTAATCAGTTTTGCATTTTTAAAAGATCACCTCAGTTAAATTGCAGACAGAAATCTTAATTAAAAGATAATTCAATAAGCCATGTGAGAGAAAATTATAGCCAGGATATATGTGGTGGCAGTGCAGCCAAAGAGAACAGGGTGATTTCCATATCTTGTACATTGGATGTGGCAATGATAGAGAAAAGATCACAGATAGCATCATAGCCATTATTCATGTGAGGATGAAGATTTTTTTATTTCTTTAAATTACGGCATAATTCTAATGCAAAATTTAAGAATAAATTTTAAGGGTAGAGTTTGAAGAGACAGTCAAAAGTTACATACTCACATGACCACCACTACAATTGAGATAGAATTTTTTCATCACCCCAGTAAGTATCTTCATGTCCATTTCTAGTCAAACCCTATGTCTCAAAGGTAACTGCTCTTCTGATTTCACCATGGTTTAGTTTGTCCTTGACTTCACATAAATAGAATTATATATTATGTAGGCCTTTACATTTGGCTACTTTCACTTAGCAAAATTCTTTTCAGTATTACCCAAATTACTGAGTTTATTAGTAGTTTGTGCTTTTTTTTATGCTGGATGGTATTTTACTCAGCATATATTTTAGCCGTTCACTTGTTGCTAGATATTTAGATTGACTTCAATATTTGTTCACTATGCTATATAAACATTCTTGTACCAATTTTTTTCTCTTGGGTAAGAGAAATATCTGAAAGAGTAGTTACTGGGTCAAAGGTTAGATATATGTTTATAAGATAATGCTAAATTTTTTTAAAAAGTAACATTTTACTATATATGGAAGTTCTACTTGCTTCAAATCCTGTTCAATATTTGAGTTTATTTTAGCCATTCCAGTGGGTGTGAATTAATATATCAATGTAGTTTAAAGCTGAATTAAGGATACCTAATAATATTGAGTATCTTTTAGTATGATTATTTGCCATTTCTATATCTTCTTACATAAACTTACTATTTAAAGCTTTTGCTATTTTTTACTGAAATATTTCTTATATTATTGAGTTGTAATTTTTTATAATTTTCATATCTCTGGTGAGATTTCCTATTTATCTTTTACAAGCATGATTTATTTCTTTAAGGTTACTTATAATAAGCAATTTAAAATCTTTATTTGGTATTTTTAACTGCTAGGTCATCTTGAGTTTGGTCTCCATTTATTGCTTTTCTCTTGGGTATGGGTCATGTTTTTATACTTATCAGTATGCCTAGTAATTTTGGATTATATCCTGGGCACAAAAAATTATATATTGTAGAGATTCTGGATACTTCTCTATTCTCTTCACAATATTGATTTTTTTAATTTAATAATTAATTTTAATAATTAACTTGGCTTATAATAAGTTAACTTATAAACTACTTATTCTTAACTAGGTAGCACTTATTGCTGTAGGAGAATCTATATCTTATTTATGCAAGGATAGAACTGGTTTTAATCTGTTCACATTCTTGTTTTTTCCATATACCAGAAATCGTTAGTAGAATTTGGCTGGGCTCAAATTCCCAGCTCTGTCTTCTCGAACATGGGTGACAGCTGAAACCCACATGCAGTTCTTTTTGTTATAGCTGAGCTATTTGCAGTCTCCCCTATCAGTGTCATTCAGTGACCAGCCAGAGATCTGATCAGAGGTCAGATATAACGTGGGGCTGCCACTGTCTCACCTCAGCTGTTCTGATTGTCCTTATCTTTACCTTCTATTTCTTTCTACCTGTAAGACTAAAGATTTTTTTATCTATGTTCAGCTGCCCCTGGGGTGTCAAGTCTAACCTTTATTCAGGAGTAAAGCTGTGAAAAACAGGAAATCGTACCACCAGTGTTCTGTCTGCTGTTAGTAACTCAGTGCCTTCAGGTAGGTTTTTTGTTTGGTTGGTTTTCTGTTTTTGACTTTTTATGTAGACTTTATTGTTATCTTCAAAAGCGTTGATTCAATAGAAGCTATTCAGCAATCACCAGACAGGGAACTTGCAGGCTTGATTTTAAGCTTTGCAGGAGCAGATCTATTTTGTTTTTGTCTTCTGTCCTAGGAAGAATGTATAAGTCCAGAAATGTAGTTGTTACTCCTAAATGGTGGCTTTTCCAGAATTTCAAGTCTGAGGTGTTTGTCAAGTGACTCTGCCTTATCAGGATTTCAACTCTTTCTTCCCTGAAGTGGGCAACAGGTGAACTCTCTATTTGGCTCTTTTTACCTTCTATTTGTTTTGTTTTTGTATTTTTTTCACTTGAGTTTTGTGAAGTTCTAGAATAATTCATGTTTCAAAAGAGCTAATACACATATTAGGGCTTCCTATTTTGTGGCTCCTTCCTTTTGAAAATTTCCACTCTTAATTTTCAACCACCTTTGAAGCACTGCCCTCTAACAGGGGTCCTCAAACTTTTTAATGTCCCTCAGACCATTGGAGGGCCGGACTATAGCTTAAAAAAAAAAAACTATGAACAAATTCCTATGCAC
>VBSM01001562.1:11268674-11495454 GCA_008086735.1 Cheirogaleus medius
TTTTCAGGGCCATGTCACACAGTTATTTTTTGTGTGTTTTCAAAAATTATAATTGTTTTCCCTAGGTGAGTTAGTCTGAGATAAGTCATTAGTGAAAATGGAATTCATTTCCTTTTTCTTTAAGATAGGAAAGAATTAAGTATATTTAAAATGATGATGAGAAAGAGATAGGAAGCAATAAGTAAGAAAGATACAGGACAGTGGGATTCAAAAGAAACTTACACTAGAAAAGAGCACTTGGGAGGCAGGAGGAAATAGAATCCAGAACATAGGTAAGAGAATGAGCTTTTCATGATGAACAAGAAGGATGCCTTTTCCAATTTAAAGGGAAAGAATGAATAATACTGAACAAGTTGAGTTTGTAAAAATGGGTGGCAGAAACAACAACAGTAATAATCACAATAATTTTAGTTTATATTATTTAATGAGCACCTACTGTGTACCTGGCATTATTCTGAATACTTAGAATGTATTATTTCATTTAATCCTTACAATTCAATGAAGAACAACTTTTATTATTATCATCATGTAGAAGCTAAAACTCATTCTGAAAGGTTAATTTCCCTGATAAGATCATATACTAAATAGTAGAGCTGAGATTCGAATGTAGGTCTGATCCTAGGGTCCATGTTCTGAATAGTTTCCTGATAGGAAGTCAATTGATTGTATGATGGCTTCTGTGTTTTTGTTTTGTTTTGTTTTGTGAAGTCCTAGTATTAATGCTGAAAATGGGGGAAAAATACAATGCCTGATATTTGAGGAAAGTAAAATGGCATATCTGAAGAGTGGATAAAGGTAGCCAAGTAGGGAATCATGAAATGATTTCTGGGCAATGCTAAGCTTTCTGTTGCAGGTAGAGACCCAAAGTGTGGCAATTTTGCATGTGTGTCATTTTTTCCATTAAAATCCTTAGTATATTAATTGTAGTAATTTTAAATTTCTATTCTGATAATGACAAAATCTCTGCCATATCTGAGTCTGGGTCTGATGTTTGCTTTATTTCTTCAGATTGTACTTTTCCTCACGTATTGGCATGCCTGGTAATTTTTCCTTGAATGCTGGATAAATATATTCGGTAATAGGAACTGAGTGAATAGACGTTTAGTGAGTAGTTTTATGTTTATTTGGACTGTTTTATGTTTGTTGCGGCTGTAGGTGTTAGAGGTTTCAATTTCTTCTAGTGTCTTTATTTTTTGTTTACTTTGCTGTAATTCGTTTTCCCTAGAAACTCCTTCTTAAAAAGAGTCTGTGTCTTACAACTCTTTCAGATGTAATCCACTGCTATTATAGTAGAGCCCTGACAGTGTGTGAAGTATTGAGGAAGAAGAGCATTCTAGAATCTTTTAATTAAATCTCTATTTTGGGAGGTTGGGGGGACAGTCTCCCCCTGAATCTTCACTGTGAAAACCTGGTGGTGTTCCTGGAAATAAAAACAATGATAATATGGAGGCCTCCTTATGGGCCCCCAGGAGTTTTAACTCTGAAGCTAGTCCACATCAACCTCTAGTATTTTGACAACTATTAAGTATTCCTAACCATCACTGGCTCCAGCAATTTCTGCTTTCTGGTAAATTGTGATTCTCTGCATACATCTGTCTCTTCCGTTTGGAGGCAGTGATTTGCATGGTAGTCCAAATTCTCTGAGAGATCTAGAGCTGTTTATTTTCAATTTTTCAGCTTTTTTTGTTGTTGTTATGAGGACAGGAGTGATGACTATTATGCTCTTTACAGGTCAGAGTGGAAAATTATTTTTAATGAAAGAAGAGGATCATTTTAAAGTGGCTATATATGAGGTGTGGCCTCATTTCCTGACTTTGAAAGTCTTTTATGAGAAATTAAAAAAATCCAGTATTATTTCCTTTTATGGTCTGACTCAGGATAGACAAACTGAGGATGTTAGAGTACTCAGAAGAAGGGGCACTTAATGAATCTCTGTATCACCTTTTAAATATTAGCTGTCTCAAGTGAATATTTGGCAAGTATTAAATTACAATCATTTCATGATTGAATTCTGTACAAATGTCTGAAGTGCAATTATTCCATGTAATTAGAGAGAGAGATGTATGCTTTAGATGCCAGATGTGCAGATAGAAGAATTGGTACTCTGTTGAGAAAATGTTAAAGTATGACTTATATTCTTGTCTAAAAAGGCCATTTCTGTGTGGACAGAATGGTTACACACACACACACACATTAAGACAAAAATTTATATGGTCGAATTACTTCTCAGGTTTTTATTTATTATGGCAAGTGGACACGCAACTAATTTAATATACATGTACACACATGTGTATTTTATATGTATATTTTTAACTTTCAAAATAAAGGACATACACACATATGCATAGATTCTACTCAAATATTTTATTCAATATTCAGTTTCCCCAGAGTATCTAAACCACCTAGTATATCAGAATACCAGTTGAAATTCCTTTAATTACTCACATGTACCCCATACTTTAAGGGAAACACAGTTTTTAGTGCACCATACTTATGAATTTATTTGTGGCCCTAGTTAGCCAAAAATCGAAGCTCCTTTTTCAAATCATAACTATGTCATTACAGTGAACACTCATAAAACATGTAGAGAAAGGTAAAAATAATGCTTACATTTATAGAACATACATTGTAATTTCTTACATATAACTATTATAGTACCTTATGCCATTAAACTCTTTACACTAATTCTTCAATGGTAGACATTACTGTCCCCCCTTTAAAATTGAAAGCATGAAGATCAAGATGAAGTGATTGAAGGCATTTTAGAGATTGGCATCTATGCAATGAAAGTTAAAAGATGATACATGATGTGAAAAGTCACATTTTTTGATCAGTTTTCCAGTAAGATGAAAGTAGAGTATAGCCATGATCAAACAAAAACAGTAGAAACTAAAACTTGATACATCTTAATGCTTAAAATATAAGCATACCCATGAGGACAGTATGTTTTGTGCCTAAAAGTGCAGACTCTAAACCTAAACTGACCTATTCTTGAATTCTAATTCTAATTCCACCTGTACTTGCCTCATAACCTTAGCCACATTACATAACCTCTGGAAGTCTCTGTTTTCTTATTTGTCAAGTAGAGGTTGTTACATTAAATTAAATTAAATTTTGACTAAAGCTCCCTCCATACTTTGAAGCCACTTGCTTTTTCTGTCTCTAAATATTGCCTGACCACATTGCTGGCTAGACCTTTCTGAATCTCTCCTTGTTCTAAGTGGTGTCCATTCATAAATCATACTGTGTTCAAATGAACTCTGCTATATTTAATTTGTCTAAAGTTTTTCTTTTACCAAGGTAATACAGGTCTATTTTTCTTATCAAATATTTTTCAAATAGAGGTAATATAATTAAGGTGAAAATTAATGTATATAAGGTGCTGTTCATATACTAAAATTTAACAAATAGAGATTATTAATATTATTGATATAGTTTTTTGAACAAAATACTTCCTTTAGTCTCCAGGCTTGGTGAATGTACTATTTACATATGCTTCACTTCTTTTGAATCATCATTTGATAAGTATTGAAAATTACTTACAAATAAGTTAGACAAAGGATAATGTTACATCTTTTCCCTAATTGTTCTCTTACAACATTGCATCATTAAATATTATGAAAGAAAGAAAAAATAAAATTGTTCTATTGGTTATTCAATGATTTTTATCTCAACAATTCAATACTACCTTGCATTTAGAAACAAGCTACAAAAGTGTTATAGATTACAGTGTCATAAAGCTCATTTTTTTGCTACTATTTTTTCTCCAAATGAGGTGATTGCTTTGATTTTGTATATGCAAAGCATTAAGGTTCTATTGTAAGTATTTGATTTTCAAATTAAAGAATAAGTAGTTTATTTATAAAACATTTATTACCTAATATGTTATGTAAGTTTGTCTAAAATGAAAGCTTACAAATATTTTAATCTGAGCTACAAAATTAAATAACTATAAAAAAGATTGCTAAACTAGTAGGCAATGATTGTGAAAATTACTCAAAATATTAAATTGACTTAGACTCATCTACTTTATTTGTATTGAGTCAATATTCATTTTCCTCATTTCATGCTGTAATATAGACAAATTATAATATGCTCTAATGAGCATAAACTCTATGCTAAATAACAAAAATCAAAGCCATAATTTTTCTTGATCCCTGAATCAAAAATCTAAATCCAATAAATGAATTTTAATGCAAAGGATGAAGTTCTGAGGAAGTGTAATTAAAAGGAATCATGCACTCGATCTTAATAACTTAATTATTTCTTAGACCCAATTGGAAAATAATTTTAGTTTAAAATACATAATTACCTTATATTTCTCAGTGTAATCAATAAACATAATTTATCAATACAATTTTAATGTAACAGATGAGATTTTAAACTAATTACATTGCATCACATACACAGTCTTAATTTGTTTCTTCAGCTACAACTGGAAAAGAGCTTTACTTTAAAATGTAATGTTACAATACTAATTTTGGAAAGTAAACTTTATTATAAAAGTAATTATTTATAAACTTTGAATTTAGATTGTTTTTATATTAAATTACTACATTTTTACCTGTTATTTGTGTAATTTGCTAAATCAAGTTAAAAAGAGATATGATGAAAATAATCGGCTGGTATCATAGAGAGAAGTAAGGAAATGAAAACCTAGAGGAAAATGTGGTATCTATAGCAACAGACAGTATAAAATAGAAGAGTCTTTTCTCCTCTAATTGGTCAGAAGAAACAGTCTGTACAATAATCAAAACCAAGAGCAACAACAAATATATATCAACATCTACTCTGTGTAGGACACAACACTAAATGTTAGGTGCCAATCCGGTTAAGGAAAGGAAACAAACATGTGACTTAGTTGAAGAAAGCATACTGAAGAACAAGGGGATAAAAAGGTAAGAAATGCAGTATAAAGACAAATTGGAAAATACTTTTGAAAGGAGAAATTAACATTTATTGAACACTCTCTATGATTCAGGTGTAGAACTGTGTCCTTGAATTCACAAGACATGTCTTCAATTCATTGATTAGGCAGCTGAGGCCCAGATGTTTAAGTGGTATTGTATCAGGGCATAATATCTGGAGGCTGGTAATTGTCCATCTTTTTCTCATTTTCTGTTGTTAATTTTATCACTCAAAGTGATGTTTAATGTTTCTACTCAACTGTTTCTGTAATTTCCTTTGCAACTATTAGCCAATATGTGCAAATATATTTTATGATAATGCAAATATCTTGTACCTTGTCAAAATTTCCTTATAGATTTAGTGTCCACTGATCATTCTTACCCGAACTCACCTTTATTGTGATTATATGGTTGCAAAATGATGATTTTCTAACTTTAGCATTCTTTCCACATTTGCCAATCAGCTTTTCTATAGTGATCTTTTCCTTGTAAAGCCAAGAAGATACGGCATATTTCGAGATGGACAGACTGATGTGATAGCTGTAAAAAGGAATGGGTGAATGAATATGTAAATAAGTGGAGAGTAAATAGAAGAGCAAAGGATCAAGAATGCAATGAGACCTGAGAAATTTTTATTATAATTAGCAAGCAAGAGGAAGCACAGGAGATCTAAAATAAGCAAACGTGATATCAGAATGATTGGAAGAGCATCAAGTTAGCGATCTACAGGGTGCACACCACAAAAGGGGTTCACAAAGGCAAGCTTCATCAACAAACCAAAATATAGTTCACAGGTCCAGGCAAATAAAAATGTTATTAGAGGTGGCAATCAATGGAGTGCTGGAAATTTTAAACAAGTGTTTTTCAGAAGAGTGGAGTCAGATGTAAAATTGCAGAGGTTACAGTTGAGAAAGAGTAGAATGAAAAAGCTGGACTATTGACATGTTTTCTGTGAAATAAAAGATACAAGTTGATAACTTTTGCTGTGAAACAGCAAAGAAAGGATTCATTAGGGATTGTTTGTTTTTTAAGACAAGAAAAAATATGGTGTATTAAAGTAGGAGAAGGAGTGACTCAAGATAAACAACAGCTTAGAGTTGGGTATAGAACCAAAGACCTCAGGTATCAGGAAACGACAGGATCAAAGGTAACTTAGCTTTGCGCTGTGGCAGTATCATTGCTGATGGGGTTTATCTGAAGCTTGATTATTGCTAATTGTAAACTTTTCCCAATACCCCACCCTGACGACTTGCAATATAGTCAGCATTGGCAATTTTTGACAGTCTCTATGGAGACTAAATAATAAAAACAAAAAAATAAAAAAAAAAAGGTAACTTGATCATGGATTACAAAAATCAGTGCACCTTCCCTTGTAATTATTTTTCAGAAAATAAGAAATTAAGGCAGTTAGGGAGACTAGACCCAAGAAGCTCCATACTTCCAATGAAACCCAAGGTGAGCTCATACACAAATGGTTTGTGTGTGGAATAAGTAAACCTGGAAATTAGACTAAGGATAGAATTACTTTCAGGGCTTCGGGAATAAATAAACAAGTAGGAGTGCTGACTTGGTCTCGGTACTGCGAGAGATCTGCAGGGCTATCCGTCTCCCTCTGGGATTACTTTGTGGCCCAGAACAAGAACAGAGAAAGCAAGTATGAGGTTGGAAGGCCAAGGATTTAGAAAAAAATATGGTAAAAAGAGGAATCAAATACATGACCATGAAGTTCAGGCTGATGATGAAGTCTCAATTACCTGAGAATGGGTAATCAGGAAAATTCAGATAATATGAAATATAAGGCAGTTCCTTACTATTTATGTGGTTCTGCATGTAAGTGGCTTTTTACATATATAGTGTGCATATATATATATAGTTATATACACATAGTTTTATGTATAGTTATAGTTGAGTATAGCTGTGTAGGCACATGTGGCTATATAAACAGCTAAATAAGGTAACTAGATACAGTGGTTTTTTAATCTCCGAAATTGCACTAATGCACAGGACTGCTGCATATTTAAGGAGATTGTTAGTTTTGAATGTAAACACTTGAGAGTCAGGGATTCTTACAGCTATCCACCTGATCTTCACTTTCCTCTCCACTCTTTTGGTCTTCTATTAATCCTTCGTCCAGAAGAATGGCAAGACACCACTGCTACCAACTGGAGACTATGGACTGGGACCACTGGTAGGTGATTTCTGCCCAGAACATTTCCTGCCTTACAGCAGGAATAACGAAGCTGCGGTGGTGAACGCACTATCTAATACTGGGATCTAGAGTTGAGTAATACTTCAGATAGTAGCTAGTTTTGGAAAGACTTCAATTCACCATAGATTTGTTATATACTAGTCCCCCCTTATCTGTAGTTTTGTTTTCCACCCTTTCAGTTACCTGCAGTCAACTGAGGTCTGAAAATAACAAACGGAAAATTCCAGAAGTAAACAATTCATAAGTTTTAAATTGTATACCATTTGAGTACTGTGATGAAATGTTGCACCATCCTGCTCCATCTGATCCAGGACATGAATCCTCCCTTTGTCCAGCATATCTACACTATATACACCACCAACCTGTTAGTCACTTATTAGCCATCTCAGTTATCAGATTGAAAAAATATAGAATATATAAGATTTAGTACTATCCATGCTTTCAAGCACCCACTGGGGCTCTTGGAACATATTCCCCACGGATAAAAGGAAACTACTGTGCAGTGATGGATGGCATTACCTCATGGGGGACAGTAGCTTGCCATGCTTTCAACGTGTCCCCCAAAGTTCATGTGTTGGAAACTTAATCCCCAAGGCAGCAGTGTTGAGAGGTAGCACCTTTAAGAGGTGATTAAGTCATGAGGGCTCTGCTCTCATGAATGAATTAATGTCATTATTGAGGGAGTGAGTTTGTTATTATAAGAGTGGATTTGTTATAAAAGTGAGTTCAGCCCTCCCCGTGCTCCCTCTTGCCTATGTGATGCCTTCTGCCGTGCTATGTCCTTGCAAGAGGGCCCTCACCAGATGCCAGCCCCTCAAATTTGCACTTCCCATCATCTGTAATTGTGAGCCAAATGCATTTCTGCTCATTGTAAATTACTCGGTCTCTGGTATTCTGTTATAGCAGCACAAAAATGGATTAAGACAGTCCATTAAGTTCATTCATGAGTTAGGGGAAAATAAATTAAAATTTCAGTTAGACAGAGGGATATTGAGCATTTTCACATATTTCAAAAGACATATTTTGATAGGCTAAATTGGGAATTATTTTTAGCTATTAAAATATTAGATAACTTATATAAAAAGCATTTATTTTTTTCTTTGTACAGACCAGAGGTGGTATTTATATTTGGTCATTATGTCATTTTTTTAAACCTCTAAGTATTTTTCAAATCTTTAATGTAGAATATATTTAGTTATGTAAGTCCGAAGAACTCCTAAAAATGAAGTACATTTGCTAATTGCATCCAATCTTTAAATCTCATCTTTTAGAAATTGATTCTTAGGTATACTAGGGAAATAGTATGAACAAATTAGAGTTTAAAAAGTCAAAATATCATCACCACGTGGGGAATAAAATTGGTCCTGTAGAGTTGATGATAATTAATTAAAAATACCTAATGTAAGCAGCATTCCTTTTTCCTATCCCTCATTGCAAAGGCAAAATTAATGTCAAATCAGAACATCCACACACAAGTTACATCTCATATTCTAAAAACAGTAGGACCAGAATTGAAGAAAGAGTATTTGCATACCATCTAGTGGTTGCTTTCAAAAATAGCAAAATTTTTTTTCAGAAACAGTTTTGTTTAAAGGGAAATAGCATTTATGATTATACTTGACCTAAATATAACCCACAAAACCTGTCATTTCACATGTTCAAAAAATAAGATGAGGAGTGGTTGTGTTTACTTCTGACATACTACCATCACCTAAAAATAATTATTTCTCTTCTGATTTTTAAAAGGTATGAAATACAGTGACTTTGCAGTAATACACCATTTTTGTCACATGTTTATTTTTGTTCCTGAGTCCAATGGTGGCATTAAAATGAAATGTCTTTATGCTGAGTTAAAAAATTTTAAATAAAGCATCATTATACTATCACAGTGGACAAAAAAATACAACAGCCAAATCTTTTATGCTGTTTCCACAGATCAGGATAATGTTTAAAACCCAAACTTTGCCCCATTGATTTCCTCTGGAGCACATGAATGAAGACAGCAGCTAAATGACCGGCTCTCCAAATTTTTGTGAGTAATAATCATAATGTAAGGTGATCATATGACTTATTTCCATATTTTTGGGAAAAATAAGTTGACTGCTAATTATTTAAATACAGAATGAGGATTTTGGGAATGTATCTTTTTCTTAGATTAACATAAGTCAGAATTGTTCAGTTCATAGGAAGCACTGTGGCCGTCATTCCCAAAGCCAGTGCATACTGTGCCCGCAAAGCAGGCAAAAGGCATTGCTTCTTGACTAATGCAGAATGTATGGTAAGGAGGAGGCGCCTGTGGCAATGTGGCTGTCGGGAACAATGCTACATGTGTTCCGCTGCCTGAGAAAAGTCAAAGGAGACTGGGAATTCCAACTACCTTCACTTGGAATGCATCATACTAAGAAAGGCAAGCTGAATTTTATGATAAAAATAGAATAGAGCACGTTAGTAGAGTCCTTAACTGGGGACCTACAAAATTGAAAGGGAATCTGCCTTAAGGCTGAATCTGTGCTGGGAAAAGTTGCAGGGCAGAAGGTGTTTCCATTTTTTTTCTGCTCAGAGCTCTAATTATGGGAAATGGAAAGAACATAACACTTGAATATGATCTTGAAACTTTTTGGTATGAATTGTGAGCAGTTGAAACGGGCTCCATTATTTCTGGCTTCCTTCAAAGTTGAAAGTATATGGTATTCATTTTTTTTTTTCGTAGGTGTTTTGGTTCAACCATTAGTGTTTGAAGTTTATAGTACACAGTAAGAGAATTCTTTTCTAACATAGAACCAATAGAGAAATTTAAGTTACTTAAAACCAAAGACTTATAGTTCCCTGTATTTTAACCTGGGCTTCTTCTAGAAAGCAGAGCTTGATGCAGGTGTTTGATGAGGAGCTAAAAGAAAAGAAAAAAGAAAAAAAGAAAGGAGAGCTTGAAACAAAAACCTTTATACAATGGCTTATTTTGGAAGTGACCCCAGAGAAGAAAAGTAAAAGATGAGAAAAAAATGAAAAAGGAGAGAAGGGAATATAATTAAAAGGATGTTTTCTTGAGGTGATCACTACAGTAGGCAACTGGCCATAAATACTATTGGGAGCCTCTGGAAAGTAATGCAGAATTCATCCCAAAATTGCCCACCTGAAAGACAAAAAAAAAAAAAAAATAGAGCATTTTTCCCCATCAGTGGAGGCTGACCTTTTATAATTTAGAGTAAAAGAATACCAGATAAATTTAGACTAGAGCAACTCAATTATGCAGAAAAATGAGAAATGGAAACAGATCTCTATGCACTAAAACCACCCATAGGAGCAATTTCCCAGTCCTCAGAGTCTTGCTGAGGCTGCCCTCAACCTCCATTCATACTTGACTATTTTTGTTTCTCAGGTGACTCCTTTCCACACTAGGTATTTAGGAAATTGTGGAGAAAATTAGGTGATCACAGAGTTCTATATTATTTCCCTTTTTGTTCTCCTAACAAATGGTGGTTTTTTAATAGATTTTTAATAGTTTCATCAATGAAGACATTGAGACAGAATTCTACCGTAACATATCTTCACATCATTAACTGAACTATTTAACCTGAGTCTGGTTTTCTATGAAATTGTGGAAACCTCAAATCCACAGCATAAGATTTTGTAAGAATAATAATAAAAAAAAAAATATGAAAGCACTTTTCAAACTGGAAAGTACTTTTCAAATATAAGTAAGTATGCTCTTATGCTATTTCAGCCTTTTGGTATCTAATGTTTTCCTTGGTATACAATAAAGGAACCCTTTAAATCCTTCTCCTGATAGATATAATTTAGCAAGATAATTCAGGGCTTCCCAGATTTCAGTAAGAATCCTCTTTTTCTCCCACTGTGTTCTGAAGTTATTCATTATACAATAAAAATAATACACAAACCATTGCCTGTCCTGATGAGGGTTGCTATTTTCTTCTAGAACCAAGCATTCAGGGGCCATTTGGGGGGTTTCCTTGGCTTTGAATCTGGCTGTGTGACAGACTGAAAAACTCCGCTCAACGCCCACAGCGCTGAACATTTCACGTTCTAAATACGTAGCTGGAAAACTTCCCAGATTGTACATCTGCCTCTCTAATTTACACCTCCAACGATGAGGGTGAGCAAGAAAGAGGTGAGAAGCTTTAATGAACTACGTGGAGCCTTTGCATGTGCTGTGGGAAACATCTCAGCGGACACCAAAACCTGGCAGCAGGGGGCTGGAGGGAAAGCAAGTATGTGCACGTTCAGGTTCACTGATGTCCAGCACATTCCAGTGGCCACCTTGCCATCAAAGAGTGACCAGGAACCCCTACTCCTCTGTTTTATCTTCTATCAGCCTTTCCAAGATGCTTCCTAAGTCCCAAATTGGCATTCACTCAGTCTGCGGCCAGAATGCTGGCCCCGTGTGATCGGGGCTTACTTTTATTAGCACATACTGGGTCTTCTTTCCCATATTGTAGATGCTACTTAAGTAGAAACTATGTTTCATTGGGATCGAATGTTTGCCTTAAAAATAAAACGACTAAGACACTGAAATGTGCAGGATAGTGCTGAAAAGAGCATATAAATTCTAAGTTGGCTGTAGTGAAAGAGGAACAAAGTTTTAGAAAGCAAATCTGCCTACTGTCGAGAGTCTTAATTAATGGTGCCTCTCAGCAGGCCATTCTTACAGTCCATTGGTGTGAAAATAATAATCTGTTGCTTATGCTTTAGGGAAGGACTTTTGACTGTAAGTAAACTCAATATAACTCTTGATGTAGCATTTTCCAAAGCAGCATAGCAGGTTATGCTTTCTTTGTTTGTATGTTAAATGTCCCTTCAGTATTCTAGGGAGTCTTAACTTGAGTTCCATGGACCTTAGATAGACCACGAATAGAATTCAATGTATTTGTCAGTGTGGATGGGAGTAAAATTATATCTTTAGTTTTACTATCCCTTAACTGAAATTTATCATATCTTTCAAAATTCAGTGTAGGCTGCAAACCTTAGTATCATTAACAGAACCTCTGACTTCATCACCAACAGAAATCATAGATATTTCTATAGCAAGTTTAAATTTTTATAGATATCTCAAAAACATTTAGATTGTTCACTTCTTTGAGTTAGGATAATTATTAGAGCCACCACTAGATCTTGTTACTTAATGCATTAATGAAGAAACACATATATTTGTAGATGACAATTTTATTTTTATTTTGTGGATGACTATATTTCTCTACAGATTACATTTCTATGTATTTCATTCTATGAATTTAAGAATATTTTCTGTGAAATGGTTTGTCAGACTAGCAAGGGGATTGAATGAAAAATATGCTAAGAACTCCTATTAGACATCAAATTTCACCTGCTCTCTGACACCTCCATAACTTTTCCAGGGACAGCTCTTTGTACATTGATAGAACTTAATTTACAAATTGCAACTGGTGCTCACCAGATTCAATCATGTGCCCTGTTTCTCCTCCAGACTGTGAGCTCCCGGAGGGCAGAGGTGCTCTTTCTAGCATAAGGGCTCCAGCATAAGTGCTCTAGAATTCAACTGCTTGGGATCCAGATCCTAGATGACTCACTTAAACCCATATGTGTCACCTAACCCTATCTTCATCAGCTATTAGCAGTGCAACACTGGACAATACGCTTTAGTTTCCTCAATTATGAAATGAAGATTATAATAGGAGCTACTCCCTATATTTGCTTAAGGATTATATAAGTAAAGCACTTAGTGCAATACCTGAGAAAGTAAGCACTAAATAAATGTTAGCAATCATTATCTTCATCCTTATTATTATTATCAGGAGCAGCAGTAGCAACATCTTCACCAGTGGTGGTCATGGAGGATGTAGTAGAGGCAGTAAAATCTTTGCAAATTCAGAGGGCAGCACGTACTGCCTGGCACATAAGAAACACTCAATGTTTGCTGAATAAGTGAAATAATGAATGGAATCATTTGTCTTTAAGACAGTTAATTAGTATAAACCTGTACTCCAAATATGAGAATATAAACCCTGTACATAAATTTATAAATCAACCAATCAACAGGTAATTTATAGAATCTCTGCTATATGTTCCATGTCATGCTATGTGATCCCAGATTCTTTTACAACTCTAAAGAATTTAGGGTATTGCAGGTTGAGGGAAGAACAAATCACCCCTACACACATACATACATACACACACACACACACACACAAGATGAATAAGATGTGAAAGTGCAAAGTCTTTTGAGATGCCTCCTTGAGGAACTGGATAACTTCTGACTCTTTACAGAGAAGCTTGAACACATCATCCAGCATCGTCAAATTACATTCCCATGATTCCCCTCCCAAATTCACTCCCCAAGAGCACTAGCTTCTTCCCCACTCATTTCATAAGCATTGCCGCTTCCCACCTTACCACACCTTGCCCATGGAATTGTCTCCCCTCCTTGAGCAACATGAAGTGTGAAGAGAAAAAAATGAGATAACTCATGGAATGTGTATTATGCAGAAGGGAACAGAAGAAAAAAGGGCTACAGTGGTCATGGATCATAAAGATCTTACAGATGGTAAGAAAATAGGACTCGAACAAAAGACTTTTCTACACTAATGTTTAATTAAGATGATATGGCAAATTCAACAAACTTTTCTTCTCATAGTTGACCACAGATTCCAAATATTATATATTCTTTCCATAATGCCAAATTTCTATAAACTAGATAATGGAATTCTTAAAGCTAAAAGACATTATAATTAGTTTAGAAATCAGGTAACAAATCAGGACTTTCCACAAGGCCTTGTGGAAAGAATATAAAATGTTTGGAATCTGTGGTCAACTATGAGAAGAAAAGGTTGTTGGACTTGCCATATCATCTTAATTAAACACTAGTTTAGAAAGTTCAGTAGAAAAGTCTTTTGTTTGAGTCCTATTTTATCACCATCTGTATGATCTTTATGATCCATGACCACTTAACCATCTTTTGGAGAAATCAGGTAATCTCTCTGCATCTGACATTTCTCTTTTGTAGAATAGTTTAGAGCAAATGATCTCCACAGTTCTTTCTGTTACTAAGCTTCAAGTTTATTTATATCTCTTTGCTCAATTTATTGTATCTTCTATGCAATGATTCTAAAGTATTTTATTGTCCTTTTAATGTAGGTACAACCTTTATATCATTTATTTGTCTGTATAGAAATTAATGATTATAAATGCATTACAATGTATATGTAATATGACATGTTACGTAGGCTCTGAATTGTAGTAATGGAAAGTCATAACATATTTTTCATTCTACTTAGTTGATAAATAAAATAGAAACAGAACAAATTATATAAGATATTTAGACCAGATGTAGTGGCTCATGCCTATAATCCCAGCACTTTAGGAAGCCAAGAGGCTGAGGTGGGAGGATCGCTTGAGACCAGGAGTTGGAGACCAGCTTGAGCAACATAGCGAGACTGTATCTCAACAAAAAATGTTACAGAAAAATTAGCTGGGTGTGGTGGCACATGCCTACAATCCCAGCTACTCAGGAGGCTGAGACAGGAGGATTGCCTGAGCCCAGGAATTTATGGTTGCAGTGAGCTATGATGACACCACTGAACTCTAGCCCAGGCAATAGGGCAAGACCCTGTCTAAAATAACAACAATAATAATAAGGTATTTGAATTCTTTAATGAATATCTCATCACTGTAACCACTAAATAAAATAAATCTTGAAAGCATATGTTTGATGATATTTCAGACAATAAAGATTGAACTTTGCTTAATGCTATCAAATTTATAGAATAAATGTTTTATTTATGAAACTTATTTCCATGGCATTACAATGACATCCAGTGGCTGCCTCTTTAAATTAATGTATATTTAGATACTTTATACTTCTCAAATAAAGAGTGATTTAATCTTGTTCTGTAATTTGTCCTCTGTACATTTCAGGCTCTTATATAAGAAATCTATAATTTCAAAGGTCACCCCAGAGGAAAGATAAAGTTAGGGTAAGAAAAATTGTATAGTGAGCAAATTATTCCCAGCCTCTTTCTGTCTCAACAGTGAATTCACCCTAAGGGATGAATATGACAATATAGTTTAATTTCCTCATTTTTAGTTCTCCTTGAGGCTACTGTTCCTTATGGATACCTAATGAGAACTTCACAAGAGCTTATCCTGTGCTGTTTTAATTTCATTTATACTGATCAATTAATTATTTACCTATGAATCAGTCTCAGTTTAGATCCAAGATATCTTCCTTACAGTCATCTATTGCTGCCACAAAAATACTCTTGAGCCTTGAGAGGGCCCTAACTTATCTGCCCTCAAAGTATATATTTTTAACTTTTTTCTCTATTTAGAGGATTTTAAAGGGGCTATGTTAGCAACTGCCACAACGTACATATTCTGCTGGGATTTCGTTAGTCTAACTTTTTATAGCAATGCAAAGTTAACAGAGCACAAGAATGTGGGCACATTTCTTTATAGAGCAAACTTTCGATCTAGGTCAAACATATGTTTCTTGGAGAAATTTTCATTTATGACCTCACTGGTTTTCCATAATCATGGTTGAATTTTTTAATAATTCTAAATAAATCTTACCTCTTTTTTAAATGAAGAAGATGGATATAGGAAAATAATAGGAAGATAGAAGAGATAGAAACAGTAGCTTTTGATGAAATGTCAAGAGTAGAACAATTTATTGGGGAAAAATATATGAAATGATAAATAAGATTCATGCTTATTAATCATGTGACTCTGAAAGCAAAAAATGAAGTTCAAATTCTTGTATAATTTTAACCCAATGAGGCCCTGAAACCACTAGATAATGATCAAAAAGTAAAATAAAGGGAAGGAGGAGTTAGTCATATTTTACCCATTTTCAAGCATTTTACAGTGTAATATACAGTACATTATATATACATATTTTATATATATCAATCATACAATATAATTTACAATAGTACTTTAGGAAAAGAAAATATTTTTAACTACCTAGTTTTGGGCTATAGAAAAAAGCGTGTCATTTTAAAGCACAAAGTTGGCAATCATATTTCAATAATTATGCTATTTGAAGAGCTAAGATCTCATCTATCTACTGCTTTTGGGAAATGCAGTATTCTCTACCAATAAATTTTAAAGTTAAAGTTTGGATTACTAAGTACCAAAATATGTGCTGTGTTCCTACAGCCTCAGAACCACATATGGCCTTCTGGATCCTTGAATGCAGGCTTTTGACCAATCTCTTTATTAGAAGGATTGGTTCTGTTAAATTTGGAATCTGTCGAGGGGCCACCCTTGGGGATCTGGAGGGCCACGTGTGGCCTTGAGGATGCAGGTTCCCCACCCCTAAGCCTTCGGTGCTGCCCTGCTGAAACAGTGAGAGACAGACAAAAATAGGCTCATAAAGAAGTTATTCTCAAGATTTAGCCATGGTTGCTAGTCAGTTGATCCTTTTTTCTTTGTAAGGATGGTAAAAGCTTTGATAAAAGAAGGCATTATATTTAATGACTATAATTTTATATATACATACATATATAAATTCAACTTAGTTGTGTCTTTCTTAATCCTCGTCTCACTACTTCCACCCTGTTACTGTATACTGTCATGGAGTGACTTCACTAAAATACAAAGGGAAAGGCCTTTAGGTTGCTTTGATTTCTCACTGTTCCCCAGGCATGTCTATCACTACCAACTATGTTCCAGTTGGAATCCAGTAATCCCTTTATGAACTGTTAGGTCGTTGGGATGAACATTTGTTCCCCAAACCCAAACCACAGAATTGCTTGACTTTTATGGTGTATGTATTGCTGCTCTTCGTAGTTATTCTATTTCTTATTATTTTTAGTATTGATTATAACTTCTCTCGGCCTGCCACTAGCAATGTTTCTCTCTTTAGTTCCCCAGTTCATTGTGTTATCCTGCTATGGACTCAGGGATCAGAATAAATCTGTTCATATTTTCCATAAATTTAGTAACTATTTGTTAACCATAATTTTTGTGTAGAGCACTGTACTAAGCCATTCACAGAATACCAAGGTGTCTAAAATGTAGGTATGTGAAATATAACCTCCTTTTTTTAGATTTTTCTGGACTATATTTCCCAAGATATTGATTTCAATATGGAATTCAATATTTCTCTCTCTATATATATATACTCATTAAAAATATATATAGTTATTATATATGAAATGTTCTATTTTAAATCAAAAGTTTCGTTTATTATATCTCAGACAAGAAGAAGTACTATTAATCGAAGTATGTGCCTAAACTATTGACACAGTTTTGTCATCTTAACTGTAGCTTGTTTATACCAGCAGTGAAGAAGCCTAGAGAGCGAGTGGCGATGAAATCACGAAAGGTATTTTCCCCAGCTTGTTGAGAATTGAATCTTTTTCCTTGCAAGAAGTGGTCCAAAGCCTGGAAGAAGTGGTCATCAGTTGGTGCAAAGTCTGGTGAATATGGTGGATGACAGAGAGTTTCCAAGTCCAGCTTCTGTGGTTTGAGTGGCCTGGTCTGTGTGACATGTGGTCAAGCGTTGTCTTGCAAAAGGATTGGCCTGTCTCTATTCACCAGTCTCAGCTGCTTAATCACAAGTGTCTTCATCATTTCATCCAATTGATTTCAGTAAACATCTGCTGTAATCGATTGATCAGGTTTCATGAAACTGCAGTGGATAATACCAGTGCTGGACCACCAAACAAACACCATTAGCTTTCTTTGATGAATATTCAGTTTTGGACTGTCTTTCGGCACTTCGTCTTTATCCAACCATTGTGCTGAATTGTCAAAAAGAATCCATTTTTCATCACACATAACAATATGGTGTAGAAATGTTTCTCCTTTATGTCATGACAGCAAAGAAAGGCAAGCTTTGAGACTATTTCTCTTCTGACACTCATTTAATTCACATGGGTACCTATCTATCCAGCTTCTTTACCTTGCCAGTTTGTTTCAAATGGTCCAGCTCATCATTATCCACCTTGGACTCAGGACACCGACGAGGCTCATTTTCAAGGTTAAAATCACGAGAACGGAACTTCTCAAACCATCCATGTATTGTGCGTTCATTAGCCACATCCTTCCCAAACATTCTTTGATATTTCGAGCTGCCTGCACAGCATTGGTTCCATGATGGAACTCATATTCGAAAATAACACAATAATCACAATGCTGTGGCTTTGGAGAACCTGTTTGTATTGAAACCATATCTTGCCTCTGCAATCTTAATACCATTGACTTAATGCTGCTTACATTGTTACTTATGAAACTGCATCATTCATTATGCTGCACATGAATACTATTTTTCAATGGCTTCCTAAAAAGTGTAACTGAACACCATTGACAATTTTCCAAGATATGCAGGAAAATATGATTAATAATTTATTTTCTGGTCATGTTAAATTTCCTATTGGAACTTTATTGCATAAACTATACATATACTAGTACATCTTCTCTACAACACAGTAGGCTATAAGCACTGCATTCCTAGAATATGTAGTATCTCAGTGCTGGCCACACTGTTGCCTTTCCACATGGCCACAAGCAGGGAAAATCGTCAAGAGTCCATATGCAGGAAAAAAAGGACATTCTATTTGCACAATGAATACCCACCTTTGACTGTCAGAGCTTAGGACTAAACCAGAAGACATAATGTCACCCATTGATGAAGGCAAAAGACACCTTTGTGGTCCCATTGACATTTACAAAATAATAGTCTAGAATGCCCTCAGAGAAGATAAGTGTGACCACTTCAAGAGGACCACCTGACACACAGTACAGAGCCAGGGGAGCAGGTAGAGTGATAGTCACAAAATTTAAATATAAGGATACAGATCCTTATCCTGAGAGTGAAATGATAGAAAAGGATATACCATGTAAATAATAATCAAAAGGAAGTCGTGTAACTATAATAATTAATATCAAAGTATAACTTAAGGCAAGAAAAATTACTAGAGATAAAATGGGGCATTTCATAATGATAAAAAGTCAATTCAGTGGGAAAATACAGCAATAATAAGTGTGCAATCACCTATTAAAATATCTTCAAAGAATATTTGAACTATCAGATTGCAAATAAAATATGTGATTATGCAGTTACCACTTAATTCACTCATGTTTTTAAAACAGTGTGCTAATTTGACAAGCATATTACTTGCTATCCATCTCCGCACTAGTCTGGTTTCCCATTCCCTGAAGTGAGAACTACTGGTTTAAAAGAACACATTCACTTTGTCCTAGGCTGTTGATTGTAATTCATATAACTGCCACCAGATGGTAGTGGTTATCTGCTTTAAAGTGTATACTGAACAATAAAATTTCACAAATGTCAATATCAAGCAAAGATATGGAGAAACTAACCACTTGTTGTTTAATACCATAACCTAGTGCTGTAGAATATTTTATTTAACAAATAATTTAAATACTTAATATATCAATCTATGAGGAATCAAAAGTGATAAAATTCTCACCTTCAAGGAGATTATGAACATTAGTGGAACTTACTGATGAGTCTACAGGAAAAGAAAATATTGTGTGACAAGAGCCATGAGAGAAGAGGTAGAGGATTTTATGCACTCATATAACATACAAATCTGATCTGACTTTAGTCAAGGAAGGCTTTCTGGAAGGCATGGTTCTCTATAACATATGACTACTGCCACCTGGTGGAAGCTGTTGACTGCAGACAAAAGTTATCAAAGAAAACTAAAGGATGATAAGAGTTAGTTGGTAAATATATGGAGAGAAGAGTATTCCAAAAGGAGAAACAGCATGTGCAAAACCCCAGAGGTTATGTTATGTATGTGTGTGTGTGTGAGAGAGAGAGAGAAAGACAGAGAGAGACAGACAGACAGACAGAGAGAGGCACAGAAAGAGAAAGAGAGAGGTACTGAAAAAGATTATTATGGCTTAACGCAGAAAACTAAAAAACTCAGGTAATTTAATTAAGTTATGTGGAAATATAACCTGGAGCAATATTTACATTAAGCTTAAAACCCCCAGGTCCAGACTAGTTTACAAGTACTCTTTACCAAACATTTAAAGCATGAATAATTACTACTTATTACTCCTTATAGACTTGCTCCAGCAAAAAGAAGGTAAAAAAAGATGCTAGAATTTCCAACTAATTTTATAAGACTAGTAAAATACTATTACAAAATTAAGTATTAAAAAAAAAGCTTATAGATTTAGGACTTCCAGGTTCCATTCTGGCACGTAAAAAGCTTACAAGTTACCACTCTACCCTAATAAGTAAAAAGCTGAACAAACAAAACAAACAAACAAAAAACTCTTTTTATATCTATCAGAAAAAAATATGCTCACAGAGCAAACCACTGCCTCCAAAATTGGAAAGACAGACAGGCAGAATACAGAGAATCACAACATAAAGGCCACAAACAGAAACCTCCCTTGGAACAACTACTGGGCTAGAAAAACCTAAACTGTAATTGATAAGTTGCCGGAGACCTAATGTGGAAACCCTGAAAGACAAAAGCTTCAGAAGGACGCCACCATGGGAAGGTGGAGGAGGGTGTACTTTTATGAGTTTTAACTCCAGGATCTCTATCAGGTTCTCACTGTGAAGATTAGAGAAAAATCCCCTTGGACTTCTAGGAGGAGGAGGGGGAAAGCCACCACTTTGAGATACCTCAGAGCATTCTGTTCTTCTTAACAAGGCCTGCCCTCAGGAGAGACTATTTTACCAGATAGATCCTGGGCTACTGGGGCTTTGCTAGAACCTAAGCAACATGGAGAAGGACAAATACCCAGTTCTAGCCCCAGCAGCCATTCTGTACTACCTGCTGGGAGTGAAACAAACACACTTAGAGCAGTTGTGAAATTCATAGCTAAGGGGCACAGGCTCACTAAAAGACTGAGACTCAACCACAGGACTATGGAATGCTTCCCTTCCCCCCACACCTGACCACTACATCACTAAAGGTCTTTGTACCAGGTTCCTTTTACCGAACAGTGTGCCTGTCATATGACAAAAAATTACAAGACATACTTAAAGACAAAAAAAACACCGTTTTAAGAAGCAGAACAAGCATCAGAACCAGACATAGATAGGGCAGGGATGTTGGAATTATCATACTGTGAATTTAAAGCAATTGTGACTAATATGCTAAGGGCTATGATGGAATAAGTAGACAACCTACAAGAACAGATGAGTAACATAAGCACAGAGCGCAAAATTCTAAGAAAGAATCAAAAATAAATACTAGAGATCAAAAACACTGTAACAGAAATGAAGAATGCTTTTGATGGGCTCATTAGTAGACTGGACAAGGCAGAAAAAAGAATCTCTGATCTTGAGGATCTGACAATAGAACTTCCAAAACTAAAAAACAAAAAGAAAAAATAATGAAAAAACTTGGAACAGAATATACAAGAATTGGGGGACAACTAAAAAAAAGTGTTAGAAATGCATGCAGTGAAATACCAGAAAGAGAAGAAAAAGAGAAAGGAATACAAGAAATATCTGAAGCAACTGGAACCATGTATTGGATAGCAACATGACTGTATCCTGAGAAACGCATACTTAGGTGATTGCATCATTGTGACAACATCATACAGTCTACTTCATAAACCGAAATGGTAGAGCTTACTACACACATAGGCTATACGGTATATGTAGCCTATTTTTCCTGGGCTACAAACCTGTACAGCAGGCTACCATACTGAATACTATAGGCAATAGTAACACAATGGCAAGTATTTGTGCATCTAAACATGGAAAAGATACAGTAAAAATAAAAGGTAAAAAAAAAATTGGTACACTTGTATAGGGCACTTATGAAAGGAGTTTGCAGGACTGTAAACTACCCTGAGTGAGTCAGTCAGTGAGTGGTGACTAAATATGGAGGCCTAGAGCATTACTTTACACTACTCTAGAATTTTTAATCACTGTACACTTAGGCTACACTAAATTTATTAAATTTTTTTCTTTCTTTAATAAAAAAACTTAGTCTACTGTAACTTTTTAACTTTATAAGCTTTTTAACTTTTTAAACCTTTGTAATAACTCCTAGCTTAAAACATAAACAACATTGTAAATCTGTATGAAAATATTTCCTTTCTTTATATCTTTATTTCATAAATTTTTTCTATTTTTTAAAGTTTTTATTCCTTTTCTTGCTTTTTAAACTTTTTTGCTTTGACTGAGACACAAACACACACATTAGCTTAGGCCTACACAGGGTCAGGAACATCAATATCGCCGTCTTCCACCTCCACATCTTGTTCCACTCGAGGTCTTCAGGGCCAATAACACACATGAAGCTGTTACCTCCTGTGATGGCAATGCCTTCTTCTGGAATACCTCCTGAAAGGACTGCCTGAAGGTGTTTTACAGTTAACTTTTTTTTGTTTATAAATACATGAACTACATGCTAAAATAACAATAAAAATATAAATGAATAACAAAATTGTTTATCATTATCATGTATTATATACTGTACATAATTGCATGTGCTATACTTTTATACAACTGGCAACATAGTAGATTTGTTTCTACCAGCATCAACACAAAAAAGTGGGTAATGTTTTGTGCTACAACATCATCAGAGCTACCTCACTAGACGATAGGAATTTTTCAGCTCCATTATAATCTTATGGGACCACCATCACACATGTGGTCCACCATTGAACAAAATGTCTTTATGCAGCTTGTGACTGTACATGTTTCCCTCCCAGTTCCTCACTGCACAACTCCAATTCTAATGTTTATACACCACTGTTCTAATCAACAACGTATTTTATCTGATAAATTCTGTAACTATTTTGAAATGTTTCACCAAAGTATTTCAAAGAAACATGCATCTTCGTATTTTATTTATTCAAAAATACCTCATGTGGTTTGAAAAAGATCCTTTTCTAATATGTGAATTGATGTAAGTGAACATTTTCTCAAGGGAATATATATTTAATGGTTGTTAATTATTCATTTTATTTACTGCCTTTACTAAAAAGAATAAAATTATTTAACTTGGGCTTCTTTTAAACATTTGTCGGAATATATAGTCTTTGTACTTTCTGTATTTGTAAAAATGTTTAAGATATAACACAGTATAACAAATAGCATTGCCAATGGTTTGAGGAAGAAGAGGAATAGTTAGCTAACAACAAACAAAAAAGGTCTTCATAGCACCATGAACTTGACAGGAAGCAAGTAAGGAGATTCTGACAATAGTACTCAGTGACACATTTTCCAGTCCTGTTTTTCTTAAATAACTGTTTATTTGATTATAAAAATTAAAAGCCACCAAAGTTAGCTAAAGTAAAGAGTTCCAAAAACAAACAGTTCAGATCTTACAACCAATTGATTAAATCACAACATGTTACATTTCTTTAAAAAACAGAAAAGAGAGAATCTTATTGATTCAGTTTATTGGATTAGAATTGGCATTGGAAATAACCTGGGCAATCAGATTACCTGCCAGTCATGTTATCCTTATGTGCACATCACCTTTGCAAAGAAACTTCCTCATACTTGGTCTTGGGGAGGCCACTCTGAATACTACCACCCAATTCCTACCCATGGGTGATGGGTGGGGGATATATTTGGAATTTCTAATATATTATATATATATATTTTTGGCGTGGCATACATGCTCACTTACCTACATTTACAATATTCCAAATATGTGTCTACCTAACACAGCTTACAACTCTAACTATATAAACAGCTTCAAAGGTATTCAGGTAAAAGACACAACCCAAAGACTTGAGAAATGAAGGAGCAACATTTCCCAGAGTCTGTAAT
Organism: Cheirogaleus medius; assembly: GCA_008086735.1. Lineage (NCBI taxonomy): Eukaryota > Metazoa > Chordata > Mammalia > Primates > Cheirogaleidae > Cheirogaleus > Cheirogaleus medius. The sequence continues at coordinate 11,292,514 of VBSM01001562.1, forward strand.
CTCCAGGTTACATCCATTCCTCTTCTATGTTTTCTTGACTGGATATACTAAAAGGTCTTGTCGTTAAACTCTTAATTAACAGTTCATCATTCCAATACAAAAAAAATTCTAATAAAATTCCCATTTGCAAAATGAGAATAAAGACAGGGACCTCTAGAAAAGCAATTCACAACAGTAAGGAGATTAGAACATAAACTACAAATTAGACTACAAGAATTTTAAGGCATCTGATAGGACCAGCAAATTTTCAGGTGCATCCATTTATCTAGTCACTCTCTTAAATGAAACTGGATTCCTTGGTCGGCACATCTGGCTGCTCCAGGTTCTGCTGAGTGGGAGGGGTCTTATCTCCAATGTTCTTTGGGTGTGCATCCTGGGAGGAGTAGGACATTTTGAGCTACTGACAATCTTTTATATTTTTCTGTACATCAAGCATAGGAAAGGTTTTATTTTGGGGAAAAAAACATATCTCTGATGACAAAACATGGAATTTTTCCATATAAATTTAGAAGGCACTTGATTTCATTGAGTGGATTCTTTTAGCTATAAACATGTGTCAGAGATGTTGTCCTGAGTAGTTTCTCCTGGGATTCCTGCGCTGTTAAGAAAAATCAGAGCTGGCAGACACTTTCTAAATTTCTGTTACTTGGTAGCAACCAGATTTTGTTGTATTTTTCTGCTTTTAATGGATGTTGCCTTAGTATAGTGACTGAAAAACATGTTTCTGGGCTGTCCTTGTTTCCTAACGTCTAAAATTTTGTTTAAGTCTCATGATGCCTTATAAATTACAAACTCAGACTCACAATGGTGGGATTCATCATATTTGTTAGGAGGATAGTTTATGGTGCGTTATCATTTATGTCCATGCAAACCTATGTTTTATTTAATTTGATTAATTTTTTCCTTTAATCCCCATCCAACCCTACACTCTAATATGTTTATTACATGATCTTATAGATCTAGGTATTCCTAACAGAATATAAGCACCATGAGGATAGCAATCGGATCTTGGCACATACTATGTATCTATTAATAATACATGTTAGTTATTAATTTGTTTAAGAAAGAGAGAGAGAGAGATGCCAAAACCTTGTGTATATGGCTACACCAGTTGACCCTCCTACCAGCAGTTCTTGTTACTAACACTTGGTTAAAAATAATTTCTAATTTTTTGCCAATATGAAAGTAGTATTCTTGTTTTCTCTGTCAATAATGAGCCTACGCATCTCTTCAAATATCTGTTAACCACCCAGGCTTCACTTCTGCAAATTACTATTTCTATCTCTTGCTTAATTTTTTCTGAGATTCCCATAATTTTATAGTTGATTTGAGAATTTGTTTACATAGGCCAAATATTAATACTCTGCTGATTTAGGTTATTTCAAACATCTTATCTCAATCTCTGTGTATTTGTATTTAAAAAATAATTATTTTTAATGTAGTCAAATCCATAACTCTTCTCACTATGTTTTCTGTTTTCAGGTATTGTTTGAGATATCCTAATCTTCTACATAATTAGAAGATTATTCCAAATATGATTTTAATAGCATTAGAGTTTACCTTTTAAATTTAAGTCTTAGCCGATTTGGAGCTTTTTCAATGGTGTAAATTAAGCTTCTCAAACTACTTTTCTCCATGTAGTAAGAAAATTTTCTATCATTATCCATAAGAAAATCTATTAATAGCCTTGCTTCAGTTGTTTGTGATGCCATATCTCTCATATGGCATTTTTCATTATCTATAAGGGTCTACTCATGAAATTTCTTTTCTGTTCCTTTGGTTATTTTTCAGCTTCTCCCCAAGAACAACATTGCATTTATTTATGTAAGCTTTATATTCATTCATTGTGAAGTACAATTTCTTTCATTTCACTCTTCTTTTTCAAAATTATTTTAGCTACTCTTAGTCATTTATATTTCTATATATACCTTAGAATCAGTTTATTGAGTTCCTCCAAAATCCAACAAAATTTTTATTGAGATTGTCTTGCATTTATACAGATTAATTCAGGGGAAATATTAAAATGTTCCACTCAGAAATATAGGGTATTTTTATGTATTCAAGTTTTCTTTTTATATCTCTGTTGTAGAAAGAATAATCCCCTGCCCCAACAAAGATGCCCATATACTAATCCCTGGAACCTGTGAATTTGTTACATTATATGGCAAAAGGTAATTTGCAGATGTGATTAAGTTTAAGGACTTTGAGATAGAAAGACTGTCCTGGACTATATGGATGGGCACAAATTAATCACATTAGTCTTCTTTCTTGTGCATCTGATTTTCTTTTCTTGTCATGTCTTTTCTTTTTTTATATATTAACTAAAATCTATAGTTTATTGAATTCCTTAATTTTTACCTAATGTCCTATTTCTGTTCTGGGAAACATTACATTTATTTGTCACGTCTCAGTTTCCTTTTGGCTGTGACAGTTTCTCAGAATTTCCTTGTTTATGATAATATTGAAGAGTATATCGTAGGATATTCTCTACTAGAGTTTTATTTTTTCTCATGATTAGACTGGGGCTATGGATTTGGGGGAAGAAGATCATAGAAGTTAAGTGCCAGTTTTATCACATTATATCTAAAGCACATATGTACTTACAACATGATTAATGACTGTTGATATTGAACTTGACCACCTGGCTGAAGTACTGTTTGTCAGATTTCTTTACGGTAAAGTAACTCCCTTTCCCCTTTGCCATGTACCCTTTGAAAGGAAGTCATGATATGCAGACCACACTTAAGGAGTAAGGATTTATGTTCCATTTCCTTTAGTGTGAAGTAGCTACACAATTTATTTGGAATTATTCTTTACAGGACAACTGTCTTCTCTGCCTTATTTATTTATTTATTTAATCATTTATTTATATCAATATTGAATCATGAATATTTATTTAATGTTTTGGGTTATAGACTCTTTATTTTTTTGTCCAAAATTACTTTAGCTTTATCCATTAGGCATTTTTTTTTTTTTTTTTTTTTTTTTGGTTGGCTCCTGTGCCTATTTGACATACCCTCATCAATGTAAATATTTTTTGTTGTTGTTTGTTTTATGTTTTTAGCACTTTTTAAACTTTCTGATACTATAAAATGCTCCAGGATCATCTTGTATACATCCCACTCTTGTCCTATATTCAGCCATTTCCCCAAGGAGCTTTAGTTTATTTTACTGGAGAATGGTATTATGATACAAAACAAGATTTGGGTTCTAGGTGTGTCTGTTCCTACTGAGGTGCCATTTCCTCTAGGCTATCGCAGCTGACAGAGCAAAGAATTGTATGTCTGTATACTAACCTATATATACACATATTTATAAATATATAGATATGCAGAGATGATTGGAGCCTATAAGACTAAAGGTAAAAGATACTGCACATTAGTACTATACTCCAGTTGTGAAGTTGTTTCCCATGGGAGTCAGGTTAATAATTCTGATAATTGCTATATAAGGATACTGAAATTGAACAATTTAGTGAATAGTAGTGAATGGTGGTAACCAAATTTCTCACTGTTTACAGATTAGCAAGGGGATTTCTAGCAATGGGTTCATTTCAGAGACATCAGTTTAACAATGTAGATACAAATGGTTATGCATAGAAATATTTTTTCTTTTTTATTTCTTTGGATTTATTTTCTTTCTCCTTTTCAACCTCTCTGAGTTAAATATTTAGTTCATATTTTTGTTCTTTCTTGTTTTCTGATATATTTGAAGCTTTATCTTTGCTTTTTAAAAATGCTGCTTTACCTACAATCCAGATATTTCGTATTGAGCTCCAAGACATTATTTCCCTCATGACTTACTTCTCATCCTAAGAATATATTTTTTAAAAGTTTCCAAATATGTGATATTTTGTATTGCTTTTGACTCTAGCTGTATTTTCGCAGAGAACATAGTTGTAGGGGTTTCCTTTATCCATACCACCTGGTGACTTTGAATATATTCATTTGAAATGCAGAGCTTGAAATACAGCTTATCTGAGTCTTGGCAGCACACTTTATGCTCTCTCAGGATATGGGAGTGCAGGAGGCCTCTGAGGAACAGCTGTGAGGCCACCTCCCACTTATCTCTTTTCTGCCCCGAAAGGCTATTCTGAGACAGTTGCTCATCACCTCATGGGTCTGATGGGTTATGAGGCTCTCTGCCTCACCTCCTTCAGAATAGAACAACAGAATATAAAACTACTTAGCTGCAGTCTAGATTTGGCTCCTTAGCAAAATGGTATCCCATGCTCACATTGTAGTCATCTAGCCCCTTTTATTTCAGTATCGTCCTTTTTAGTGCGTTGAACAGGGACGAAGGAAGCTGGCACCTGTGGCTTATTATTCTTCTTTACTATCTATGTAAGTACTCTCTGAGTCTAAATGTGGCTCTTTGTGTCTTTCCCAGTTGAAATTGTCAGGCCTTCCCTTGTCTTGTTTTGTGAGCCTCCATGATATTCTTTCAAATTTAATGTTTAGTATAAAATTCATTTTTGTCAATATTTTGTGTATGATCCAAATATACATATATAGTCTGATGTAATGACTTCCTATAGATGTTAATTTAAACTTATGCTCAAGTGCTTTTCATGTCTTTCATAGCTTTGCTTTTTTTCTATTTCATCAATCTTAGCATGAGATGGAACATATTAAAATTCCCTATTGTATTTGTTGATTTGTATGTTTCTGTCAGATGTTCTATCAGACTCTGCTTTATATATGAGGGTAAGATAATATTTATACCTATATTCATAATTTTTATTTGTTGTTCATATATTTTTTCTTATACTATTATAATATGCTTCTTTGTTCCTTTTCAGAAATATTGCTTTCTTTTGGTAGTTATTTGCTTGGCATATCTTTTCCTTAATTTCAGAATAAGCAAATTTATCAAAGGAATACATATACTTGTTTAATGAACCTAGTCTTTAATAAAAAAGATTAATTTCTTTCCTTATTCCTTGTCATCTCTAACTTCCAGGATCATGAGGCAAAAACTCTGAACTATGTCAGCTATTTCTCCAGACATCTACCCTCAGAATTCTATAGAACCATCTTAGTTTAGTATTTCTTATAGGAATATGAGAATTTAGCTCTCCTACAATAACTCTAAGACCTATCTCCCACCAAACATATAAACACATAAATTGTCTTCCTAAATTTTTATCTTGTCTCCTAAACTTTCTAATTTGCATTATATAGTATCATCTACCTTTTAATAATGACATAACTGACATCTAACATATGAAGCTAGCTATTGTTACATTCTCTTTTTCATATTGTATTTATTCTGTAATCAACACTTGTTTTATTTTTGTGTTTATTTTTCTATGTTCCTCTAAGGTAACCTGATATTCTCTCAGAAAGCATTGAAAATCTCATCTGAATGCATACAAATATACTAATTTTTCTATTAGTTTTATTTTCTTTTTGGAGTCTTCCTCTCTAGAACTAGATGCCCTTTGAACAGCTTTCTTCCAAGTCTCCTCTTTGTCATCTTCCTGGAAAGTGACCTTTCTATTCTCCCTTCTCTTGCACTAGGTTTCATATTTCTATGTTTAATTTTCTTAGTTATCTATTACTCTACAATAAACCATTCCTAAAACAGTGGCTTAAAATAAATATTCTATTTTCCGAAGGTCAGGAATTAGTGAAGGGCTTGGCTAAGGGATTTGTCTGTAATGCACCCAGTGACATCTGGAATGGCTTGGGCTTAAGATTCTACTTTCAAAATGGATTGTTCACTCACATATTAATATTCTTGGCCTTTTCTATATTTCACAAAGTTTCCCATTCTTCACTATTTTTCCCTATGGTTCCACTCTCCTCACAGCATGGTAGTCTCAGTGCTTCTAACATGACAGCTGGTTTCTGAAGTGGCAGCTGCTTTACCAGTTAAGGGTTATTCAAGGAACTGGCATGCTTGACTTGTACAATATTCTGTTAGTCAAAGCAGTCACAGAACTTGCCAAATTGAAGTGGGCATAGAAATAGATTCTGACTCTTGGTGAAGGTGTGGTAAGTTCACATTGCAGAGAGTACGTGAAATGGAAGACATTATACTAAACTGCTTTGCAATTTAAAATTTAAAATTTGCAATATATAGTTTATTTCCTCAATTTTATAGATCATAGTCTCTAGTAACTTCTAAGTAAAGGCATATGGAAAGGAAAAATTTTGAGGGTTTTCTTGATCTCACTTGATCTCAAAATTTATCCTAATGTTGATGGATAATTTGGCTAGGTATAAAAGGGTAAGCTGAGGATCATTTACCCTTAATATTTTAAATACATTGGTCTATTATTTCCTAGATGTTCTATGCCATATGTTTTCTGACTGTTTTATGTAATCTTTTTTTCCAGACAGATTTTGATTTTTGTTCTCTTTTGTTCTAAATTTTATGATGATCTACCTTAATGTGCTTCTATTTTTCTTCATTGACCTGGATTGTTTGTGGTCCCATTTATCTTGGAAACACATATCCTTTAGTTGGGGGATATTCTATTATTTCTTTTATAATTTTCTTCCTAGACTTTTAATATAATTGTATTGGAGAAAAATACAGACAGAAAAGTATAAAAGTCACAGTTTTATAGCTTTATAGATTTTAAGAAAGTCAACATATCTATGTACCCAGAATTCAGATGAAGAAATAGTGTATTATCAGCATGCCAAAATCCCTTTGCAACTCCTTCTAATCATTGTACTCCCAAAAGTAGCCACTATCCTAACTTCTAACACCATAGGTAAGTTTTGTCTATTTGTGAACTTTACATACATGGAACCACACAGTATGCATTCTTTTGTATTCGGTTTACTGTGCTGAACTTTATGTTTATGGTATTCGTTCACGTTGTTGATTATAGTTTTGGTGTGGTCATTCTCCTTGCAGTAGAGTATTTCATGTTATACATATGCTACAATATATTTATGCATTTTACCATGAATGGACAACTAGATTTCTTCCTGGTTTAAGCTAATATTTATAGGACTGCTAAAAATGTGCTTGTCTTTTAGTGGACATATGTAAACATTTCTGTTATATGTAAACCTGGTTTCTTCAAAAATCTTTACATTTTTCACCCTTCAAAATAAGATCTATTGGCCAGGCGTAGTGGCTCACGCCTGTAATCCTAGCACTCTGGGAGGCTGAGGCGGGAGGATTGCTCAATGTCAGGAGTTCGAAACCAGCCTGAGCAAGAGAGAGACCTCGTCTCTACTAAAAATAGAAAGAAATTAATTGGCCAGCTAAAAATATATATAGAAAAAATCAGCCAGGCATGGTAGCACATACCTGTAGTCCCAGCTACTTGGGAGGCTGAAACAGAAGGATCGCTTGAGCCCAGGAGTTTGAGGTTGCTGTGAGCTAGGCTGACGCCATGGCACTCTAGCCTGGGCAACACAGTGAGACTCTGTCTCAAAAAAAAAAATTAGATCTATTATTCATCTGGAATTTTTATGTGTGTACATACTTTAGGGGCCAAGGATCTTGGTTCCTATGAAGGAATTCAGAATATTCTACCCCAAAATATATTTCTTTGACATATTTTGAGATGGTTACCACAGGTCCAGCAGACAGAAGTAACACTGCAAAACTGTCTTTTGCTGGGGGAGATTTGCATCTGTAGATACTTTGCATTGATAGAGCCAGGCTTTCCCTTGTCTGATCTAGGAAAGATTAAGATACTGACATCTTTAAAGGAGTGAAAAGGAAAAAAAAATTGTCATCTAGCTCTCTGAGGGCTGTTACTTATGAGGTTTCATCTATGTAACAAGATCCATCACCTTTGCTAACCAAGCTTTTTTCTTTGTTCCTACCATAACAGGTCTCATCACTAAAACCTGTTTTGCTACAATCCAAGTCTCCATTTTTAATAAACTTCTGTACCTTACTGAGAGAGTGAATCTTCATTCTGAAGGCTCCTATGAATACATATTAAATAAATTTATATACCCTCTTTTCCTATTTATCAATCTGCCTCATGACCATGATTTTTCAGTGAACTTTTGGAGAGCAAAGGTCCTTGGTCACTACAGTTTGGCATAGTTGGGAGGGTCAACAAATCCACTCTGCTCTTATGGAAGAGGCAGTGAAGGGAACTCAAGAACCTGATCTGCTGGAAAATGGTAAGAATTTCTTACTAGCCAAGTTTCTGGCCTCTTACTCTGTACAGTCTTGTTGAGCAGATGATAAAAATCATGTTTGTCTTCTCATGTCAGTGATTTTTCAGGGAAGCTTTAGGGGTCCAAGAGCCTTGTTCCATACAGTACATTTCAAGGTAGTTGCCAACATTTATTTTTCCTTTTTATATGAATATTTAATTTCCCAGCAAAATTTATTTTTAAAAGACTACTTTTCCCCTGTAGAGGCTCTGCAAATTCCTTTTCTTAAACCATAAATGTTTTTCTCTACTCTGTTTTTTTCTATTGATCATTTATCAATCTTTGCACTAATTTTACAATGTTTTAATCACTATGCCTTTATAAAGAAGACTTACCTCAATATCCGATAGGATGTGCTCTCACCTTATTTTTTCTACTTGCCTTTTGAATTTTCATATAAATGTAGAAGCAGCTTGTCAATTTTAGACACACACACATAATTCTGTGTTTTAATTGAAAATACTTTTCGTTTATGGATCAAGAATTAATATATTGATGATATTGAGTGTTCTAATCCATGAGCATCATATATCTCTCCATTTATATAGAAGTTCTTTAATTTCTCTCAATAATATTTGTGGTATGTCATTTGATATAGATGTCTTGCTCTAATTAAATTGAATACTTTAATTAAATTTTCATTGTTTCAGGTTTTTAATATTATGTAAACCTTTTCATTTCCATCTGCTTATTGCTGGTATTTTGAAATGCAATTAATTTTTGTATATTTATCTTCTATCCAGATACTTTGCTGCATCTAACTACCCTGCTAAGGAGTCTGGATTTTCTACATATATAATCATGCCATCTGCAAAACTGACAGCTTTATTTCTTGGTTTGCAAATTAATGTGTTTTTGTTCTTGACGTCTTTTCTTTTTTTTTTTTTGACTTCTTTAATTGCTAAGATTGTAGTACAATGATTTTGTAAGCATGTATCCTCTTATTCATGATCTTTAGGGAAAAACTTTAAATAATTCATCATAAATTATAATATTTTAATTGTAATTTTAATTATGTTAATTATAATATTTTTAAAAACTAACTTTTTAAAAAAGCTTTTTATCAACTTAAAGAAATTATTTTCATTCCTTGCCTATTAAAAAATTTTAATGTAAATGGGTGTCAAATATTACTAAATATTCTCTACATCTGTAGAGGTGCTCATATAATTTTTCCCCTTTATTTTGATAATATGTTGAAATGCATTGATTTTATCCCTAATGGCTATTTTACTTGCCTCTTAGAAGTTTTGACATGTCATAGTCTTAATTTAATTTACTTCAAAATATTTTCTAATTTCAATTCCATTTCAAAATACCATGACTGAATATTTGACATGAAATTATTATTTTGGGATATGTGTGATAAATGTATTATTATGACATTGTAAAAAATTCCTTATATTTTAGTGACACATTCTGAAATAAGTACAGATGAAATGATGTGATGGTAAGAATTTGCTCTGAAATAACATTAGAGAAATAGAAAATAAAATATTAGTTAACCCTAAACTTAACTATACCCTTATTATATAGAAATTCTGAACATGTCATTGTCTATTAGCTCATAATAAAAATAAGGGAAGAAAGACTAAACCTTTAACTATTATGGTAGGAATCAATTAAAGTTGACTTGTTTGTGTGCATTTATGTGAGTGGCATATATATACTCCTACATACACACACACATGCACATAAAATGAGAAACTGAATGAGTATGGGTTTATGATACTTTAATTCAGTTTTAAGCTTAATATGTTAAGCTTTCACAGCTTTATTTTCTTAATTTATAAAAAGGTTATAAAACTTTCATTGGATTATAAAGATTAAATGAGACACTGTGCCTGAAATTTTGACATTATTTTTGGCACATATATACTTGCTAGTATATATTTGCTATACTAAAGAGTCTCTTTTCAGAAAAGATATAAGTATTTAATCATGTTTCAAAATATTAGGCAATTCCTTAATCCCTTTAATTTAATCAAAATAGGGAAATGAACTAAAAAATGTCCACTACCCTTTCTATTTAATGCTGAAAGAGTGAGGTTGAGTAGGGAATAAGCCCCTGGGAGGCATACCACATTTTCTGTTGCTGTCCCCAGTTACCAACCAAACAACAGGAGAGGTGGTTTGAGTGTATAGATTTTTAAGAATTCAAATAGTCTCTTGAAGCTAATATAAATATGTTTGGAGATGAAGGACCTCAGAAAATTTCCCCCCAAAATATGACTCCTTGGTATAGAGTGTTTTGAATTAAAGGCCCTTAGAGATCAACAGGCCTTAGAAGGGGCTTTCCCCATAAAACCAGACAGACCCATCAAAAGAACAATTGACTTCCCCTCTTTTCCCTGTTATTTCAATATATTACAGGAAAGAAGATCAAGAATGCAACCATACCTGGCCTAATTCATTTTAAACATAATACCTGTCTCTCAGGTTAATTTAATTTGCAAAGAGAATCATTTACAAGTCAATCTGTTTCCCCCATCCATTCATCCTCCCTGGTAACCATTTATTGCCCCTAAACAGAATTACCTGTATTCCTCATCTTCCCCTCCACTCTAAAATGAAAGTGTACAAATTTCCGGACCCTACTGCAATATTGGGTAATTACTCTGTGATTCTGCCCATGTGTACAGTAAATAAACTTCTTTCTCTTATTAATCTGCTTTATTGTGAGAAACCTTCCAGAGTGATGAGGAAGTTTCCCCTCATCCCCACAGATACATATCCATATTTAATATAAGTGGTCCTTTTTATTTATGTGCTTGGGATTTCACTGATTCTTTTAATTCTACCTAAAGGTAGAATTTTAATTCACTCAGGTCCCAAACTAGACATGAGAATATGGTACAGTGTTTTATCATGTTTTAGAGATGACAATTTAGAGGTCATTTAGTCCACATACTTGCAATTACAAGTGAGGAAACCATGGCACAAAGAGGTTAAATGCTTTTACAAGGTTGCACATCAAGTTAACCACTAATCATAGAATCATTAAAAAGGAAAAGTCATCACTGCTTTGAAGTTATATTTGGAAAATTTAGAGCTATATTTGGCCTTTGCAATTGCCTTGTTATCCCTTCTCATTTTGTGGATAAAATAACTATAGTCCAGAGAGGGTACAGCAGCCCTGGGATCTGGAATCACAACCCTGACCAGCAGTCCAGAGTTCCTCTTGCCATGCTATATGGCACTATTTTTTCAGATGTATCTGTGACACAATGCTTTTAGTTGGGGAATATAATTTCTGTGGCATAGCACAAAACATAACTCTAATTATAACCACAATTGTTTTATTATTGTTGCTGTTTTAGAGAATGAAACTGTATTTTTCTCAGATATTTCAACTAAAGAGCTATTTCTACCCTATTATTTTCTTGGCAAGTGTATTTTCCTTTTTGGGCAACCTCTTTGTATTTTTGTTTTTCACCTTTCTCTTCCTTTTAAAAAAACATCCCATTATATTGTTACCATGGAAATTGCTCTATTTCCCATCAATTTTCTCAACCATTTGAATCTATTTGTTTCATGGCTATATTCTGGGTATCTTTAATTCTTAAGGGAGACCCTACCTACCTTAAGTGTTAACACCGAATTCATATTTTCCTGTTTTTAGCTAATGTATTTTCCTCACACTAAAAGCTTACCACACCCATAGAATCCTGATTTTAAGTGAATCTCATCATTACACACACTGTCCTATAGATGTCACTATACACCATGTATTAAAACAAGCACTTGACCATGGCTTTTACTCAACAAATAGATTTTCTGACAAAACTATAATATATTTCATTAAGCCTCATCAGATTACGACTATGCTTCTCTGTGGTTTCACATATCATAAGGTCTAGGTTGACACTAAAAAATTTGCAATGACATTAACAAAACAAATGACTTACACTGAGATAGTCACTGTGTAAGTAATGTATGCACTGCCCTTTATTTTGATGTTGTACCAGGAGGCCAAATTAGGAAATGGAGAAAATACAGTGAGTTTTAAAAGTCTATATAAAGCAGAGATATTTAGTATTTGACTTTCAAGTGGAATGTGACTCTTTTACAAGAAACCTGATTGGATTATTTCACATTAGACTGAAATGAAAGTAGTGGTCACATGCTTTTGTGGCAAATTGTGATTGTCCTATGGCTTTCAGTCACACAAGGGATTCGAGAAAATGACTTCTACATAAAGTTGATGAAAGATTCAGTTGAGATCTCATTTAGACATTTCATTCTATGAGTGAGAAACTGAGTCTTATAGATGATAAATGACCTGGCCAAACCCACAAGGACAATATAGACAGAACTAAGGTTTCCATATCAATAGTAGTTTTATATTTTTTTTAGAAATGAAGAACTAAGCTGATTAGCTTAATTAAGAGGCTAAAGCAGCTGGGGAAAAAATATGCAGAGCAAGCCTTGTACAACAATTGCATTGGCAACCCAAGCCATAATAATATCCAGCATTTATTGAGCACCTTATGTGACAGTTATATATGGATCACTTTGCATAATCTTCACAGGTATATTACAAGTTGCCTATTTTTCCATTTTAAAAATGGAGTGGTGTAGTGGTGGTTATAAAGCATTGCTGCTATGGTAGTTAGAGAAATTGGGACCTGTCTGAGATGTAGATAATAACTAGTAACACTAGTAAAAATACTTGTTAACCACCTACTATAGGCCAGGCAAAAATAATAAAAATACTCTTTATGGATCACTTACTGTATGCCAAATATTGTGACTCTTTACAGAATCACATATATTTGTTATCCTTAAAATAGTTCTGAAAAATAAATACTAGTATTATCAATATACATAAGAAAAAACAAGAGAGTCAAGAGGACAAATAAATTGTACAGTTATCTACCCACTAAGAGTTGGAGCAAATGTTTGAATTCAAAATCTAGGCTCTTTAATGCTTAGCAGATAGCATTAGGCCTAGGTAAGATATCAGGAGGAAGGGGAAAATTATATATTTATATATATATGTGTGTGTGTATATATATATATATATATATATATACACACACACATATGTATGCAAACACATACACAGATACATATGCAGGCATACAAGTCTGTCAATGATATGTCTCTATATCTTTTATATATACATAACATATAAAATATAATGAGTAAAAACTCAATAAATAATTTTTGAACTGTGGGGTTGATTGTAGGAAAGGAAGTCAAAATTTATTAACTAATCATTTCAACCCATAATTTCTTTGCTGGTCTTAGAAATGAAACACCCCTGAAAAACAAAATAAATGAGCGAGAATAACAATTTATCCCTAAACAACGAACCTGTAAAAGGCATTTATTCTTCAGTGAAGGATCACAATGGAGATGGGAAAGAGTACAGAAAAGAGAGAACAGCTACCTAAGAGTCTTGTGTTTATTCTCATCTAAGGAAAATGATGATTCTGGAGCCTCTATGCAAAAGCTAAAGTTGATCAAAAAGATAAAAGTTAACAAAAATTAAAAAGTGGCAAAATGCCTATTTTAAATGAGTCATCTCAGTTACCTAGATTAAGTTTACTATACCACAAATCACTAAATCACACAATGGTTATCACCACGTAAAGCTACTTTTGAAAAATTGTCCCTTTTCATATCACTGTGTACCTTGAGCAAATTAGCTAATGCCTTTGGGCTTTAGTTTCTTCATCTCTAATGTGAGAGTGAGAGGCAAGCGTATCATTAGTGTCTCTTCCAAAATTCAAAAATTACATTTATTTGTTTGTTTAAGTAATCACCTTCCTTTGGTTTAACTCCCCAAAGCAACTGTTTCTTAGTCCTTTTCAAGTATTGCTTTGCAGGATTTGCAAATATTGTGAGGATAGGCTATTGTTTGGGCTACATCAGCAGGAACTACCCCAGTACTGAAACAAAGGGACTGGATTAAAGACAATTCAAAAACTCAGGGAAAGTTCCCTTCCATTGAAATGCTAATATGTAGACTAAGAACACACTAAAGGAAATCCACAAAACTGCTTTGCTTATCTCTGGCTCTGCCACTTGCTAATTGTAGAGCCCCGAGTGGGTCCATCAACTTTCTGTGCTTCCTTTTTCTTCTCTTTAAAATGTTAATTGCATCTATCTTATAAAATTGTCCTGATGAGGTGAGAATTTAGAATAGTGCTGTGTGATCATCCCTATCATTATCTTAGATAAATATCATTGATATTATTACTAGTTTATTCATCTTGTACTTGCTCATCTGCATATGAGGTAGCTATTTTTTTAAAGTCATCTTTGATATTCTATTGCAGTGATTTCATTTTGCCCTAGTCTGTTCTGGTTTTTGTTTTGTTTTGAGTCATAATCTCTAGCAGATGAGATGTTTAAAAATCTCAAGATCCACAGAAGTATTAATACATTCAAGGGAAGGATGCTATAGTTGAGTAGATTAATTCTGCAGTTTAGAGAACTTTTTTTTATTATTTTTGTTTTGTGCCACTAACATGTATTAATTTTAATCTAGTTCAGTTACCAAACTCCACAGTTGAAGAACTATCCTGATTTAATCCAAATGCTGCCTAGAATCACAGTTCCTCACAAGGGTAGGCATTGTGGAAATTCTCTGTTCCCTTTATGTTGCCCCATAAAGTGATACTTACTGTTCATCTCTAGTTTTCGTTCTCCCTCTCCTCTTTCTCTTCCTTTTTTCTATCAAAGGTTATCGCTACATCTGAGTCAAAGGCACTGCCATAATCTGGGCCACTTCATCAGAGGGCAAATTAGTGGCTGCTTCTGTTTAATTTCTGAAGTTACTAAAAAAAAAAAAAAAAACTCTATCTCCCAGCCAAGTAAATTTCTTTTCCTTCTTCTGATGAAATTCCTGGATTAGAAATCCATTTCTCTGTGTAAATCAATAACCTCTCCAGGCAATCTCTTTCAAAATGAAGATACTCAAGGGAGTGTTCATCATTAAGCTCTTAACACCTCTGTTTGAAGGATTTTCATCAGCTTTTTCCCACTATGAAAGGACAGCTTGACCCTGCGAGCCTGGTTTGGCTTGTGAGGGACTGTGCAGACACCCAAGCTGGGGAAAGAGAAAGACAGAGAGAGAGAGAAAGAATGAATTGACTTCAGAGAGGTAGGGAGTGACCGATTTGCATACATTTCAAACATTTCAAGAGTGGTCTCCAAAGGAGGCACTTTTAGACACATAGAGCATACTTTTTCTAACGAAGTGCTCCTGACGTGCAAAGTATAGAATAGGAGAAGAGTTAGGGAGTACAGATTGTCCCCACCAGATGCCCCAACATAAATCCTGGCAGCATGAATTGGTAGTGACTAAGGTATTGGGGACAGTTATGAAGGCAGAAACAGTGGCTGAGTGCTGAGCTATCTACATGAGAACCATATTGGGGGATGTGACTGGTCAGGAAATACTGGTACCCAGGTTCCTGGAGCTAAATCCCACCTTCAATACAGATAAGAGACACCCCAAAGAGGAAAGTTTTTGCCACATATATGTGGACACAGTTTTTAGAAACCAATAGCAGAGCAGGTGCTATGCAAAGAACAGAAGCTACTCAGAATGCTAACTGCCCACACAGCAACAGGGGAACCTTAAATAAATAACAACTGTATATTTCTATCTCAAAGTCTGTATTCCTTTCCTGCATGCTACAAACTTGCTTTGTTCTCATTTTTACAAAAACAAGGTAGAAATTCTAACTTTAGAGTTTCTAGGAGACAACTACTTATTGTCTGCTTGCTTCTGCTCCAAGAATCAGAAGCTATTTACTAGGGCACAAGGAAGAAGGTAACAGGGCACCTTGCCTTTCCCTTTGATCTGCATTGACCATGCAAATCAGGATTCTCTCAATCTCCCAGGACCAGAAGCTAGGCTAAGACAACCAGAGGCTTGGCGGAGTGTACATCTGCCCTCTTTTCCATTGTGTTCTTGATTGTTTTTCCTGAGAACTTTCAGAGAATACTGTATTAGCTGCCAAGAGATGCTTATGTTTCTAAGCTGATGCAACACAGAGAAATAAAATTGGGCAAAAATTAGCACCAATGCGAACATGATTTCTATTTGGTGATAATTTTCTCAAACTTATAAATTAAAAATTATTTTTCACATCCGTTCTAAGTTTAAATATTTTCAGCCCTTCTTTAGGGTGTTGCGATTTGAAATAAGTTAAAATTTGACATCAAAGTATAACTACTTACAACATTTGTGCACAAACTCTGAAGAGTCATTGCTAAGGGTTCATCTAGGGTTTGTAGGGGTTGTTTTCCAGATCTGCAATCCATTTCTGATTATTCTTAAGAGGATTTTTCCCCTCAAACCTCATTTCTTAAGATTTCAGAACCACTTGTGAGTCCAGCTTTTATTCTCTTGTGTATAGGTGAATACTTCCTATTATAAGCATAATCTCCCTCTAATTACCTTGAATGAATAATGTCCAAGAGGCCTGGCCTCTGGGCAAATGAAACATCCTTCTGAGGTTACAAAACAACTAAGACAACTGTCTTGTCAAAGAATAACAGAACTGGAAGTATATTTTTTGACTGTATCCTGTGTACAAATCTATTTTAATACTGTGCCCAATCTATTCCTACCTATTTCCAATTCAGTTTTGGATGTCTCCAATTCATGCTACTGTCAAGTTGGGTTTTTTTTAAAATGCTATCTGTGCATGAACAATACAATAGTTCCAAGCCAAGTTTAAACAAATATTCTTTAATACTGGCCCTGAGATAGTTAAAATAGTCATAATTAAAGTGATTCTCATGTTTCTGCAAAACTCAAGCAAAAGAATTATTGACCAGAGATGTTTTTTAGGTCATCTTGCTCTTTTTTGGATCTCCTTTTAAAGGTGTTAATGGGCAATAAATAAAAATTTGCCTACTCACTAAGCCTAAATCACATGATTTAAAAATAAGAAAAAAAATTTTTTTCACTTTTTGTTTCTGGAAAATACTCATTTTAACAGAAAGAAAATGGGTAATGTGTATATCACCAATTTTCCAATGACTTATATGTTGTGTTCTCAACTCTCTGAAGTTGGCAGGACAGGATAAGCACCATGCTATTTTCTACCATTTAGAGCTGGAAATAAAACTGAGGTTCAAGGAGATGACATGGACCTGCTCAAGAACTGGTGTAATTGGTGTAGTTGGTGTAGTTGGATTTGAATGCTGATGTGTGTCTCCTGAATTTCCGATGAGTAAGTAAATGCTGTTTCATTTACAGAATGTGAATATTCTTCTGAAGACAGATGCCCCACATTGAGGTGCTCCCTATGGCTAAACTGCTACCTTGCAACTGTTACAAGAGTGTCATGCTTTTACCTCCTGGCTGGGAGACCAAAAGTATTTATTTTATTCCACATAATGCAGAAGGAAGAATATCCAGGAACTGTGGTATTCCTGAGTAGTGACACAGGGCCTGCCATGACCTTTCAGTGAACTTGAGCCTATGCAGCAGGTTGGGGAGCCCCAAAGTGGTCAGGTGACCACATTGCCATCTGCAATTCTGGACTGGTCATCTGGCCAGTGCTAACCTTTCAGAACATGATCCATTGAAATCCAAACCCTGAGAGCGGCTGGCAGGCAAAATCTGCTCCTCAATGTCAGTTTCACTGCTGAGTCGCTTAATTGTCCACTACAACTTGTAAAGGGCCCATTAGGCTCAGGTCATGAACCTCCCATTTAGCATTAATGGATAATCAAATCCCATTTGATTGGAAATACTTTTGTCTCAATTGTATTTCCTTCATAATTATAAATACTTAACACTTTAGTGACATAAACTTTAATAAAATGGCATCCCTTTATTATACTGACTTTAAGAGACTAACACCTATTGTGAAAGTTGCACCATCAGGAGAATATAATTTTATTAAAAATCATATCACCAAACCACATACTAGTGATACATGTTACAATGGTGTTCCAGTATATTAACATAGCGGAATTTTATTCTTTGGCAACTTTCTAGATCTCCTTCCATCTCATGTACTTTGAAAGTTTACCAGGATTTAACCCAATGATTGATCATTCATTCATTCATTCATTCACCAAAAACTTACTGAGCATCTGCCAGGTACTATACTGTGCTGTGTACCAGGACAACAAAGATGAGTAAGACCCTGTTCACAATGACCTTGCAACCTAGCTGTAATAAAAGAGACATAAAGATATAATTATAAGACAATCTGGAAAAGAAAAGGCTATTTATGCATGCATATGGGATCACAGAGCAGGTACTGAAGACATAAGGGCCTGATACCTTTAGAAGTAAAAAGCTAAGGAGAGCTTAGAACACGTTGAATTTCAGCTATCAATAAGGAAATGACTAGAAGGCAAATAGGTCTCAGGAGTAAAGTTAAGCTAGTGCTAAACATGTTGGAATGAGCTTCATATAAGCACTAATTAAAGCCAGGGATGTTTGTGACAGAAAGAAAGGAAAAAGAAGTTCAAGAAGACCATGGAGGAAAACCTTCACTTAAAGTATAGAAAAAATTTTAAAAAAAATAAATAAAGAGCCCTAACAGCACATTAACATTGCCACTAAGGGAGGCAAGAGTTTGAAATGTAGTAAAATGTAGTGACGTCATCATGGTACTTGAATACCTAACAGTAATAACATTAACCAAAAGTCATATAAATTGAGAATTCATTGGTCTTGATTTGAAGTTGAATAGCTTGCATTCATCATCCTGTTTAATACTAATTTCTTTTGGGTAGAGAAGTGATAACTTATTCAGTCCATACCTCAGTTGCCTCAAATTTAAAATAAAGATAGGATGTGAAAGTCATCTCCCTTTTCATGAACTATCTACCTATGAGATAAAAAGAATTTCTTGAAAAAAGCTACTGTGTAAATTTAAGATGTAACATTGTTCTAAGTGGTGCATACCTATTTATAAAATGAAGACTACTAGAAGTGAAAACCCTTATCTAAATAGCCAGCAATTATTTAATTATAAGGCAGTCCATAAGTTATATATATATGCACATAATGTGTTCTTTAAAACGTGTACCACATAACTCTAAGGTAATTCTCCAAAGAGGCGATTAGTCTGTTGTGTCACAGGATATTATGTTATTAATAATACACAGATGAAAGAAAATTGCCCAGTTAATGTGGTTAGCTAGAGACACAAATTGAGAGTCAAGATTCATTGGTTCTATTTTGAGCTTCCACCACTGACTCTGAGCTTTCAGAAGTCACATATTCTTCAAACTAATATTGATCCCTCACAAGGGTACAGGATTTTAAAACCAGATAATTTAAAGTTCTTTGAGATCTTCTGAAGCAGCAGCATTCCTTTTTTTTTTCATTAGCAAAGAATCTTACAAGTTTTCAAAAGTGTATGTCAGGTCTGTTCTGTTATACACTCATATTGCATAGAAGGGCTTTGAAATATTTTACAGTTAGAGGGAGGCATTTTCAAAATAAATTTACTAAATGAGCCATGAATTAAAATATCATGACATGATCTCATTTGCAAAAGAACTAGGATCTAAAGTAGGTATTTAAGCAACAGTTCTAGTAAAAGGTAATAAAATATGTAACAAGTATGTGTTAAAATATATGCACACATTAAATGCAAACTTTTATAAAATATCAAACTAAAGTTATTTTAATTTTAAGGCAAATTACAGTATCAGACAATGTCTGTTTTCAAAGTAAATCAAGAAATAGAGTATATATTTAATAGTACTTGAATGACAGACAAATTCCCTATGAAGGCTGCCAATTAGAGTCTTATATGGGCGGGCTAAGGCTCCAGGAGTTTTCATTTTACTTCTGTTTCTCTGTTGGAGTTCCTTTCAAGCTGTCAGAGCTTGGGAAGAACCTGAGCTTTGGTTTTTTTTTTTTTTTTAATACCTTTCATTTTCCTACATGAAGTCAAGTTTTGAAAATTTAAACATGATAAAACTCCATGGGACATGACATGATTCAGTTAACGATTTGACTGTGTAATGATCCACAACCAACAAGAGATTAAGATAGAAAAGATGGTTATTACTAATAAAAAAAATTATAATGTAAGGTATGGATAGCCAAAGGATGTCATCTCTCTCTTAAGATTAGTTGCATTAGGGTTTCTTAAAATTGCTTCAAAGGAAATGGAGGATAATCCGTGCTGTGATTTATATTAGGGGATGTTACCAAGAGCAATAATACATACCAAAATTAATTCTATAGAATGATTTATGATATAATATTTTATTTATATATGTTATATGTATACATATATATGTATTTGTATGTGTTTGTTTAGGATTCCTTAAGCAATTAGTACCTCTCCTAAATTTTATACTGTTCACTCTTTTTAATTATTTTTCTTTAAATTTAAAGACAAACAAGGTAGGGTTTTTAGTTTTTACAATTTGATGATAATAAACTATTTTATTTTCAGAGCTATAGCTCCTGTAAGAAGGAAAGGGAATATCATCTCTCTAATGGGCAGCATTCAGAGCAGGGCTTGTCTCCTCTTATCCCCCTTTCTTCTACAGCCTCTCCTGGTTCTCCTACTTACTTTTTGCTCCACACTCCCATTCCCAACCCTCTTTTCCCTTGAATCAACAATAATTTATGTGTTATTAGAATATCAGAATTTATTGAGAGAGTTTGGTAAGAAAATACAAGGAGTATGAACAAACACTTTTCTACAAGATTATTATTGCAGCAAGGTTAGTAGTGTTGATGTCAGGAAGAAATTGGACATAACATATCCATCTATAGAGATTGGGTTAAACAATGGTACAATCACATAGTGGAATACTACTCAGTTTTTATAGGGAAGTCTTTTAATACAGAAAAGTAAGGTGAAGACCAGTGTACATAGTATGCTATCTTTTGTATACTAAAGGAGTTAAAAATACCAAATCACATTAATATTTTCTTTCATTTGTCTAAATAAACTAGAAGGATGGGAAATAAATTAATAAACATCATCACTTATGAGAGTAGATAGGGATGTGAAAATAGTGAGACTTCTTGTTACATCTTTTTTATTTATTTTTGAGCCATATGAATGCATTGCCTTTTAATAAAAATGCAGAGTAGCACTAAACAAATGTTTGTTGAATGAGTAAATGATTGAATAACTCAGAAGACTCAAAGCTTGTTAGTTAAGCTGACAAATTAAAATGGCATATTTAATTTCCCTAGCTATTGCCACTGTTCTGTGATTCTTTGCTTCCCTAAAACTCAATGGGCCAAGTTCTCATTAAAATATACAATTTATTCAAAATCTTACCTTGTTCTGAAGTGTTTTTATACCAGTATTTTTTTTGTGTTCGTTAAATAGAATTTAAGCTATCCTAGAGTGGAGATGATCTCTTGTGTTTATTTTTATTCTTTCTCCAATATCTCATATAAGGCCATGATCATAGCTAATGTTCAATAAATCATCAACTTCCATAAATTCTACTAATGTGTCATATAAGTGATGCTTATTATAGGACATAAAATTTAGATATCTTTTATCTTCATTCAAATTAATTGAGTCATATCATTTTACAATGATATGAGTCCTGGCGATATGTCATATATTCAGAAATAGTGGCTTTGGATGTGTTCCAGGTTATGATAAATCCCCAAGTTCCTTTAGATGACCAGTTCGAATATGTGGAGATAATTAATAGTGCTTTGGTGTGCCTCGAAATTCACACTACTATTTTGGATCTTCTGTCAGAGTAATAGGCTTTTATTTTCCTTCTTTGTTATTCAGGGGACCCTGAAACATTTGCCCAACACCTCAAAACATCATTTCACTACTCACCATGACCAAAAATAAACTAGCAAAACCTAAAAATCATATCTGATCTGTTGGCTAACTACTTTTGGCCAGTTATTAAAGCTCCTTTTTAGCGTAAGGTATAGTGTTTATTTTATGAAAAATTTCTGGATTTCTACTTAAATTTCTGCATTCTGCTACCTCTCCTAGAGGCTTTCTATTATGCTGCTTTAGGATCGAGGCTCAGGAGAATGCTTCATAGTATGGATTCTTCTCTACTTTCTTATGGGAAAAAGGTTCTTTTTATTTTTATCTTTTTAAATTCTGACTCTTTAGAGTAAAGAGAGACGTACATAATATTTTACTTTAATCAGGGTAATGTTAAGCAAGTATAAAGGCATTCAATAATGGGTAAATAATGAGTTGTCCACGTTTAAATTTATATGTGAAGGCTAATTGCTTATAATACACTTACTCATTAACAAAAATTATTATTGGAAGTATTATTTATCTCCACCTATTTAAGCTAAAGCCCTGACTAGTTATTACTATGTGAAGATGAATAATATCTATAAAAGTATTTGTTGAATAAATGGAAGTAAAAAAGATGTTTGGTACTAGTGCCTGCAAAGAGTAGGCTTGCAGATGTTTGGAGAGCAAAGGTCCAAAGTGCTTTATGGAAAAAACAAAGTTTAAGACAATTTTTATGAGACTTTGAATGTATATAACAACATAAAAGATGGAATGGCCATTCTATGTAAGATGGTCTATAGGTTCATGTGGCTGGTTAAATGCATTCGGCTGAAAAATAGAGTGCAGCTGAAAAAGGGAGAAGTATGATTTAGAAGAAACAAATAAGAATTGGATCTAAAATAGAGAACAAAAACTTGAATCCCACAAATGTGTTTCATTTAGTTTGCATTGAATTGGTTCCAACTTCTACAAATTGGAGATTTCACATAAGAATCCTATTTTCATCTTCGTTTTACAAAGCACAGGGCAACCCTGGGAAGCTTCCCCTTCTGGCAACAACCACGGCAGCTAATTAAAGGCTATCTACTTTGCATGGGGCATGCTCTCTAGAGTTCCCCTTCATTCCTACTTGGCCAATTTTTTAATTTAAGTTACTTATGTTGGCCCTGTAGACACTTGAGTTTGCAAGTCCTGGTTTAAAAGACTTTATCTTTCATCAGCTTGCTGGTACCAGTATCCCTTTCTGTCTGAATCTATGTGGCTTCTGAGTTGGGATAGTAAGTAATACCCAAACCAGGATAATCATCATTGTCACCAGGAGAGCTTATTAAAAATGTGGATTTCAGTCATCTCCTTTCCATAGGTTTAGGGGGGCGCATGAGAGACATTTAACAAATGTCCAGATGATTCTAATGAATCTAGTCTCTAACAAGCTTTGGAAATCGCTGAATGGGGATAGAGCAGCAGGTACATTTAGTCAATTCTTGAGGGTGAGGAACTGAGCCTAAGCTGTTTCTAATTTATTCACAATTGTGACTTTAATAGCTTTGGCTCCTTGCCAGTGGTCCTGGGAATCTTGAGTTATCCCATTGGGTGCTCTGGTAATGGATGTTATATGAATACTAAATATGAATTTAAAGAAGGCTTATTATCATTTCTTAAAATACCTATCTTGTATGCACCAAAAGCAAAATATCAGAGGAGAGTTATGTCATTGTAATTAACCATAACTGTCTATTAAGTCCTTATCATTAAGAATTTTCAAGATGGAGGATATCTAGGCTAACTCTTTCAGATGAGAAAATTGAAGTCCAAGTAATTAAATGACTGATTCAGGGTCACACAATTCAGTGGTGGTAGAGTTGGTCTGGAACTCCAACCTTCTGGTCTTTTGATCTTTCTTCCATCACAGTGATTCCCACCCCAGTACAAAGGATAGATTATGGGATATACATTCTAAAAGGCCAGTGTTGTTTAGGTTGGATTGAGTTCAGGATTAAAGCAGTATGGATTATAGGTGCTCAAAATGCATTCTGTCACCTCCTCCCACTTTCAGATATAAGAAGAACTCAGGTCTGCAATTTAGCCTACTTTTGCTAACTGAAAATATGAATTTAAGACCTGTGCATATTAGAGAACAAAGCATATAACATAATATTAATCTTCTCTGTAAGGGATAAAGTGAATACTTAAATACTTAGGACTAATTTACAAGAACAAAGGCAATTGTCTTACTAAAATAGAAATACATTTAGACATGAAAAGTGATGAAGTAACCGACCATACCAGATGTCACTATTATAGTCATTACATATCACCATATAGTAGGACTATTAGAAATTTTAGCTTAAATCTATATTAACAATTTCTGTTCATGATCATTATGTATATCTTGCAAAACAGTTTTAATATTTTACAAGGCATATTTCATCATTGCTTTCCATATACATATTGATGTATAGAAAGAAAATGAAATCAAGAAATAAGAAAGATTGTACTCAGCCTGCAAATATGGATCTCAGTGATCACTTGAGGAATATAATACGTCTTGAAAGTCCAGTCCACCTCCAAAATCTAGCAGTTCTAAAAATTATCCGTTTGTCAGAATTGGAGCACTAATGTAATAAATTATATAATAATTAATTAAGTTACATTTAATCTACTACATTTTAAAAATAAGTAAGCACAATTTGCAAGAGTTTAAGTGGATACTAGAAGGAATAAATATAAATAGCACATGAAAGTTCTTTTCAAGGAATTGAAAATCCATTGGGTATGTAAAAGTTAAATTAAGGTAAAATTGAAAAACTATGAAAATGGAATGGAAGGAGTGTGTGTCATTTAAGTTGGGGATTAAAAAAATTCTAGTTTTTTTTTTTTTTAGGAACATGAGGGAGCAAAGAGAGAATACACAAAAAAAGACACCCAGGTTGTCAGAACATAGTGTATTCAGGCAACTGTGTGGCTAAAGAGCAAGGATTACAGTAAGTAGCAGTAGGACTTGGGTCTGGGAAGGTAAGTTAGTTCTAATTGATGAGGAACTTTGAATGGACATACTGTTCTTTCATTTTTAATATTAATTTTAATATTTTAAGAATAATAAATTAATAATTTTAATAATTTCGGAGGAGATTCATATGATCTAATTACTATTTTGCAGCTATTGGCCACATGACTATAGATACATGGATTGGAGGTATCAGAGACTAGAGTTAGAGAAACCACTTAGAAGGCTCTAGAAGAGCCCTGGGTGGGAGAAAAATAGGGGAAATAAAATACAGAAAATAGTTCCGAATGAGAGTTAGAGAGGTTCTAGAATTGTCCTGCAAATTTTGGCCTTTTTAAAAGTTTTGCCAGTAGACTTTTTTGGGAAGGTATTTTAAGGAAGGCCACTAAATTCTATCAGTGGTGGGGTTGGGGACTTTTTTTTTTTTAATCAAAAAATGCCAGCTATTTATGCGGTCTTATTATTAAAATACCTACAGTTTTAGAACATCTAAAACTATCCTATAAAAGTGGTATTAGAACTGTGTTATTCATATAAACTATAGATGTTACAAATCAATTAGAACCAGGATTCAAATGTAAAAAAGAAAGTTAGCGGATTGACATGAAATCTTAGGGCAATACTGAAATACCTTTTTCCTCAAAATCTATCTCCAGCTGCCCTGCCACAATGCTTAAAGTCCCCACTTCCCAACCCACTAAAAATGTGGTCCCTTAATTAAGGTATTACATTTCTAGGCCTGCATTCATCCATGCAACAAACATTGATTGCTCACCATGTGTCAGGATTCTACATGTTCTTGGGGATACAAAGACAAATGAAATGAGATCCCTGTGTTAAAGGATTCGTAGCTTTACAATGGAGATAGACATGTAAATAGCTTCCATGCAACTTGAAGTATATCCCTGTTGCTTTGGGACCACAAAGGAAGAATTTACTAACTTTGTCTGGAGGAAGGAGGAAGTAGGGAAAGGGAACCCAAGAAAAGTGTCTGAAAAAATAAGAAAATCCTTGGGGCTAGGACTAGGCTGGTGGGCTGGCACCTTGTTGAATAAGGGGTGGGGGGTGGTCATAGGAAACTATTAAAGCAGCTCACTAATTTATTGCTTAAATGGATAAAGTAGTGTGACCCTCTATCCCAGTTTCCCTAAGTCCCAGTTTTTATTTATTGCCTTCCTTTAATTCTTAAAAATGTGCTAGTTTGTACAGTAATTTTATTTATATGATAAAGCACATAAATAAAGTAAAGTCACAGTAAAGACATCTCCAAGCCAATTGTTATCAAGACCAGTAGGACTTGTAAATTCAAGGGACAAGAAGTAGTTCCGGTGGCAAGCTAGACAGGGAATCTGTGGCCAGGAAAGCCGAGAGAAGTGGAATGAGAATCAAGATACTACTGCAAGGTATTGCTCACCTGAAACATAAAGGATATGTTGTCATATTTCTGGTGGCATGTTGGGGGAAAAAAGGAGATTTTGGAAGTAATAGAACACAGCATTTAAGTGAAGAGTGTTGGGAAAGCATGAGAGGCCTTTTATGTCTTACTAAGGACTATAAAGTAATGGCTAATATTTTTTCAGTGTCTATTTTGCATACTGCACTAACCCCATGATAAGAAATAAGCCCCAGAATCCTTACAACAACCACATGAGGCATATGGCAGTCATTATTGATGCTCACCGAATATTTCAGGCTCTCCAATTTCTGGCACTTAGTGAGATATCCCTTTTTGGCTTCCACGTGTTGAGTAGGGTCATATGATCCGGATGGCTAAGAACTTGTGAACAGAAGTATGGTTGTTGCCCATGGGCTGAGGATTTAATCTCTGGTATGAGACTCCAGAGCTCTCATTCTCATCTGTTTCAGCAACTGGAAATCTTCTATACGGTGGTTACTGAATCAACCTGGGTTCTGAAGGGAGGATGAAAGCAGCATTGAGCAGAGCCCCCAGCTGACATTTGATGGACATGTAACATGAACAAGAAATAGCTTCTGTGGTTTCAAGCCTTTGAGATATAGGGCTGGAGCTTGTTATAGCAGCATAATCAAGCCTATCTGGATTGACATAAGGTGTGTATTATTTTTATATCCATATTGCCAATGAAGGAATGGATGCTCAAAGGTTTAAGCAACTTACCTAAGCTTAAGAGTTGGTAAGTAGATGTGCCAAGATTCACACCCAGGAAGTCCGAACAGATGTAAACCTGCAGATCCTACTGCTATCCAACATCAAATCTAAAATACCTAAGTCTGTCCTGTTTATTCCAGATAACTCATAATTCTGATCACATCCTTTCCCCTTTTGCTTCCATCATTAAATTAAGCCATTATATCCTCTTCACGCAGCACAGACATAGGGGAAAAAAGTCCAAGAGCAAACAAAAAGGAGAAAGCAAATTGTAGGATATTTGTCTGTTTTTCTTTACTCAGAAGTGAACTCAGACCTCTAACCAGGAAAATGTGGTGGGTACACACCATGAGCATTATGCAGCAGTTAAAAAACAGTGAACAAATTGTATACCTTAAACAAGGATGGGTACTAAAAGCATAGTAGGTAAAAGTAGGAAACAGAAAATTATATAGCAATATCATTTATGTTAAAATATATGCACATACAACAATACCGATTTCATAAGAATATAATGTAATAAAAAGCTACACATTCAAATGGTTGCCCATTCTGGAAGTGGTAAGTGGAGTTCAGGAACAGGGATAATAAGGAACTTTAAAAAAACCTAAAAAAAATCAGCAACCAACAAATTCATCAATATAGAAAACTTAACATATACCAAGGATGATGTTTTGTGAACTAATATGAATAGTACAACTTTGTTTCAACCTCATATATAAAAACAAAACCTCAGAAGAGCTGGGGTACTAGCCTTCCCCAGCCCAAGGTTTGTTTTCAGACTGTTATCATTTTGAAATAACTTCACAGTAGCACACTTTTTGAAAAAATGTAGAATTCTATAAAGAGCAAGAATCATGGATGTACAGAGTGAGGAAGGAAAAATTTTGGCAAATGCAAATTACCTATCCAACTGCTCAAACTGGCTCAAACCCTAGCTGTCTGCTGACAGATGAGACCCTCCAAAAAGCAGAAGGATCTCCACAAAAACCCTAATTATCCCACGCACAGGTAAATCCATTCCTTCTGCCTTAATGTGTCATTTAGGTCCCTACTTGTCTTTCCTTAGATGTCAATTATTTGTAGGTTATGTACAGAGTTTTGTAAGAGTCTCGCAAACTTAAACACTGGAGAGTTACAGTTACCAGCAGATGCATCTCAATGACATTGAGGAGTTTTTTCCTCCAAGGTGACATGAAACTGTGACAGGAGCTGTATCTCAAGCTGTTTGTCCAGCCAGACCTGCAGATTTGGGAGGCTGGTACCTGCTTTTATTTATTCATATGGAGGGTTCCTGAATACAGATGCCAATGCTGACTGTGAGTTAAAGAGAAGAGAGGATAAGAGCTTAGGCTTAACCTACAGGGGACCTGAGGAATAAAGAGCCCCAGAGTCCAGTGTGAAGAGAGAAGAAAGGGGAGGAAGAAAAAAGACTGAGAGAGATCAGGCTAATGAACCTTTTCCTGAAGTCAATGGAAATGGGGAAGTGGTGCCTCAGAGAGCAAGACCATCCCAAACAAAGCAGGGATAAAGTGGATCAGCCACAATGTCACCAGATTCATCAAGAGTTCAAAAGCCAGCAAATCAAAATCTGCAGTGAGAAAGAAATACTCATGCAGAACCATACATTATCATTATCATTAAGATGAAGATAGGACAGCAAACATGCTACACACATATCTATGCCCAAACACACATGCACACACACACGTGCACACACACGTGATTTTGATGCTCACTCTGAGAAATGAGTGTAGATTGTATTATGTTGAGTATTGGTGCTCTGTCTTTATGTAAAAGAGTCTGGTTATATACATCATTTTTACATCTATGATAGAAAAAGCTGAAAATAATGGAATGCTTTATACTATTTATAAAAGAGTTAATGATAATATCAGAGGCTTATCTATACCCCTCTTTCCTGGAAAGTGCTAAATAATTAAGTTACCAAAATTCCAGTCTTGGAAGTTACCTCAGGAGAGCAGAGACTGAAGGGAATCTGGGCAATGCAAGTAAAAAATCTGTATATTTACTGGAAGTGTGAAGTAAATGGATGCCTTCACCAGGAGCCAGCTAAACAACCTGACTTCCTGTGGCAATTTTGATTATTGGGAATTGCCAATATACCACAAGCAATTTTAATTAAAGGAACTGCATCTTCTTGTCATATTTGATTTGTAAGCAAATGCTATTTTTTTTTTTTTACAAATACAGCATTATGACTGAGTGAATTATCTTCCAGTTACATTTGTATAGTAAGAACAAATTGACCATTTGACTTCCCAGACTCTTACTCCACAAAGCATGACTCATTGTGGGAATAAAATAAAATGCCTTTTTCTCTTTCTTTCTTTCTTTTTTTTTTTTTACTATTTCCTTTTTCTAAATTGTTTCTCTAAAGCTCTATTCCTGATTAAACATTGAGTAGGCCAAGAATAACACATTTTCTTGTATAAACTAGAATTAGGATATTCTGTCATAGAAACTTCCTAATACCAAAAAGCACATTCCAAATACACACAATATTGCATCATTAATGCCTCACATAAGTCTACTAGGAAACATGATAAATGTAGCAGGCTCAGCAACGTAGAGGGGAGGAATATTTTGCTTTGTTGTAGTAAATACATTTTAGTAATTTCTAAGGCCTCAGAACAGGGATTTCCACCTTCTATACTGCAGTATTTTCCTCTAAATTCTTATTTGATTTTTCTCTGTTTACTCATTTTTATGAAACAAGTTCTATACAGCCACTTATTTTTTTATAACTGGGCAATAATGTTTACTGTTTTATTATTATATTCTAATTGATACTCCCACTATGACTGTAGTAGCATGTTGCACAGAGCAGGGAGTCAGTATGAGTTGAATAACTGAGGAAATAAATGAAATGCACTTGGTGCTATTTGGGGAACGACTATTATTTACTAGCAAAATAATGTTGGAGCAATGATCTATCATATTAACTAGATTATTAAGCTTCTGCCATGAAGTATCATACATAAAATATAGTTGTAATTTTGTAGTAAGAGGGCAGTATGGAAAAATAGAAAAACCAGACCATAGAGTTATAAAAAGTATGTTTAAATTTAGGTTTAATTTCTATAACCTCTTAAGCAACTTATAGAACTTCTCAGAGCTTCGGGTTCTTCTTCTATAAAATAGGGGTAAAAACTCTACCTTACTAGGTTTTAATAAGAATTAGAAGTAATATATGAAAGATGCCTGGACTGTGCACATACAAGCTACCAAATTAATGGTAGCTATTATCATCATTATTTTTATTAGCAAATACTCAACACTAATCTATTCATGCACCTTTCCATTTTCTAATTTAATTACTTCAGATATTATTTAGACATTTAAACAGTAAACAGTACAAAATGATGTTCATTTTCCTGAGATATAGAGACTCTTTTTGCCTCCAAAGTATAAAGGCTCTTATGATGGATACCAACCACTGTTCTTGACTATCTCTGCACGTTCATTGTCTGAATACCATTTTTGTATATATTAATTATTATGATTTATAGCAAATGAAATAATTATTTGTAAAAGGCAGAAATGAGTACCTGGGACTTGATTTAGGTCACTAGGCATTTCTCTTGCTATATGAAGCTGTGGATAGAAAGACTATTTTTAAAAGTTGGAAGATGGAATAGTATCAAAATCTAAAAATTGATTTTAGAAAGCCATTGGAACCTAGGAGTGTAGGTAGAAAAAGGCATTGCCTGTGTTGTAGGTTATGATGTTGTGACACCTACAAGCATCTGACTTAGCAGACTTTTTTTTAAAGTGGTGCTTAAAAGTGTTTGTATGGAACATAAGTAGATAATGCAAATATGTTACCGACCCCTACCAATGGTTGCAATTATGCAAATTTTAAAACTGTCATCTTTTATAATTAGGTGTAGTGGACTTGTGTAGTTAAGTTGTCCACTGGCTAGCTCAGATTCTCTAATCTGCTGAACAGCTTTCCCTCTAAAAATAATGCAATTTAAATAGACAAAAATATTCATTCTGTAAAGGAATGACAATGTTTGTGATGAAAAAGAAGGACATGACATCCTGAATAATCGTTAGTGACAAATTCCTTGTTTGTTCCTTAAGAAATGTGTTTTTATGAAGAGTTGAAATTCTTTGACAACAATTAAACATACTGTTGAATTGGTCATAGAAGTATGAAATTTTAATTAATCAAACTCTCTGGAAATGAATATTTTTTTAAATATTGAGACAAGGTCTTACTCTGTTACCTGGGTTAGAGTGCAGCGGCTTCATCATAGCTCACTGCAGCCTCAAACTCTTGGCCTCAAGCAATCCTCCCACCATAGCTTTCCAAAGTACTAAGATTATAGGCATGAGTCACCACACCCAGCCCTAGAAAAGAAAAATTTTTGACTTGAATGCCAGAAGGGAAGAAGGCTGCCTATAGTAAAATTTATATAGAAACTAAAAATTATACTTATTAGGTAGATAATTTTCTTGTAGTTAACTACTATTAGATACTTGAATCTCATTATCCATAGTACTGAGAATATAAAATACACAATACCATATTAGCACATCCTGTAACTCTAGGAAATAGTTTTCAGTAGAATTATATATATATGTTATATAGAAATTATAGATACACTCAAAATATATTAATATTTAAATATAATTATAAATATAAACATTATATATGACATATAATAACCAAACACACTAAACCTTTTGTTTAATTATAAGAAATAAGACTCCAGATATATGTTGCTATGCCTAAGTTTTGAATTAAAAAGTTATACTGACTTGAATAAGTTAAAATCTGAGGGATTTTACTTTTATTGCAGGGATAGGCCTAGTATCTCGGTAGACCACACTCTACATAATTTACATATGCTATCTTTATTTTCTAATATAATGCCAAGCTATATTTCAAGACATATAGGTCATTCAACAGGAGGAAAGCAAAAATACAAGAAGCCTATTTAAGCTTATTTTCCCTTAAACAAATCAGTCATTGAAACAAGAGAAAATAGGAAAAAGAAAAACAATAAACAGCTACTAGGATTTTCTAGGAAGAAAAGGTATTCAGTCCAAAGCATTCAAAGACATGCAGGCCTTGAGTAAATTCTGGATAGTAGCTTTAGAAATAGGGCTTGTATTTTATTGCCTAAATTATCTTTCCCAAGTATTTTATCTACTGGCCCTCCAGGGATTAATGGAAGTAGATCTAATTTGACTGGTGTTAAAAAATAGTAATCACCTGTTAGTTCAAATAATGAAGGTTCAGATGTAATAAAAAATTTGATAAAGTTAGATTTGATCAGTTCCTATTTATATATTATCAAAACAGTGAATTCACAACATTTTTCTCTTATAATACCAGTGATATCTACCGATTTTAAAAATAGATGTAAATATATAAAAACTGCTCAATGCAAATGAACTGCAGTGTCATAATAGAATGTGTATACCCTAGACATGTAATTCTTTGATTACAATTACTTCAAAACAAGAAGCTTTGTTTAGGTTTACCCTTAGATTCAGTACAGAATCTGTCTGTTCCTAACACCCCTTTTCATAGTGCCAATGGATTGACCACAGTTTAGTAGGGGAAAAAAAATGCACTCATTTTCAAAAAGTGAACAACAAAATAAATTGACTAGTTAACAAGAACTATTTTAAAATATTTATTTCCTTCATATTTTAGTACTTTAATTAACCAATTTGAAATCAGGACAAAATAACCCATACTTACTTTGGTATGCCTTTTGGCAAGGGGAAAATTAGTCTTTGAAAACAAAACACAAAACAGAATAACCCGATCTCCAACACAAGGTGGCGCTATGCACCAATCTCTTAGGACTAAGTTTGTGTTTAAGCGTTTTTTCTCTTGTTTCTCCCAGACTGATATAATTCATCCTTCTTAATTTTGTCTCTAATTTTTTCATACAAATATAGTAATAAAATGAGGAATGGAATTTTCTTAACTTAAGGGAAAATTCAAATTTGGAGCTCACCATGGATTTTTTATACAATTATTTATAGTAATCACAAACCTCTAGGTAACTGTAATGTATTGACAATTTATACATATATTGCCCCACCTTTCTCCAAGAGGGACAGGATGCTGTATTCTTTCATTATCTCAAGAATGGTCTCCTCCTCTCCAGTGATATAGCCGTCTTCCTCTTTTGATTCGCCTAGAATTTGACTTTGTGCTGTTTTCATCATATACACAGTCATAAGATCTTTTCATGTACAGGCCATTTTCATGTTGCTACTATTTCTATCAAGTATTTTATTTCAATACAGCATCTTCAGTAAACATCCTGTTACGTATTAGTTTAAATCTAAATTCTTAACATGATATTTAACTCCAACACCATCTTAATTCCAAGATTTTCTTGTGTGCATTCACGCACACACACGCAGCCACTTTTTCTAATCATATATCCAGGCAAGTCTCATTATCTATCATTTAAAAATATTATGAGAATTCCTATCAGCTGTAAGCCTCTTTTCCTGGCATTTGTGGTGTCACTGCCTCCTCTGAAGCTATTGCCTACTGGTGTCCATCAGTTTCTTTAAATTCCTTCACAAAGTTCGTCTTCTTGAAGAAGACTAATCCCATGTTCCTCCAGCACATAAGCCTGCATGTTGTGGCACATTTATAAACTCTATACTTATGTGAAATATTCAGAAAATATGTATTGGTAGACTATTATCTACAAAGCATGTTTGACAACTGGTGGGGCCTGTTTTTCTTCTCTTGAGAATATTATAGGTTTACTATTTTGTGCCTCCTGATAGTTTCAAGTATATAGTATAAGACATATTTAATATTTAATAGTTAGTACTTGACACAACTTCAGGGAATGAATGCATGAGCCAAATTCTTCTAACAGCTTAAGAATGTCAATACTGACAAATATATACACACATACCACACAAACATGCACATATATATGATACATGAGCAACAAAATTTTTTAATTGTGAAATACAAACTGACACCAACAAAGGTACACATATTATGCAAGCTTCAAAGGTAAGTATGTTTAAAGTTAAAGTGTCAATATTGTCATTTAACATTTGTTGAGGTTCTTAATCATGACCAGTGCTCATCAGAATGTAGAATTAGATAAAAACATTGTGGAGCAAGCTTCCTAATTTCATTTTGCTGTTCAAACAATGAGGACAATAACTAAAGACAATAGTTCAACTACTGAATGTGAGATACTTAAGAACATATACATTCAAGTTTGTATACAATAAACTATGTAATTAGCACATATACACACAAAAAGCTTTGGATGTAAACTTTTAATATCATAGATGAAAAAGTCAGATATTGATGCACAGTGTTACTTTAAAAAATTTAATTACAGATACAAGTTAATAGCACGTATTACAGAAAATGATATTTTAAGTTAGGAATATTTTTCACTCTCACATTCAACAAAATGATTTTACTTAAATGCTTCTTAGGCATCTTCAAAATCAATTTCTTTGTTATCAATTCAGTCAACCTTTGTCATCTAGAAAGATTTCCTAGGAAGATTTACCTTCACTTTTAGGTATTTTATACAGAGAGATTTTGAATCGATACATGATGCTGTCATTGGAACTTTTACCCCAAGTTATAAGTACCTATTTGCATAACATTAGGAAAGTTTTAGATTTTTGTTGTTATTTTTGTCTGTTTTTTTAGTAATGGATTTTTATAGTATGTGATCTGTACAATGTTAGCAATCATTGTATTGCTTTTTAAAGTGATCTATAATAGACTTAAAAATAATGGCATCTAACACTGGTACACTTTAATCCCAGGGATAAAAAGTAAACTTGTGTCTGACTCCTTTAAAAAATTATAATGATTAAAGGTAACTTCTATAATTATCCAAAATTAACATTGATGATCATTATCTCTGGCTCATTTGCCTCCTCCAAATAAAGAAAGAAGAATTTGGAAGAACTCAAATAGAAGGTGTATTTCTCTCTTCTTAGGGAAAATTCTGTTTCCGAATGAACAGCATGCAATTTATGTTGGCTGAAACTGGAGTTCAGTATAATATAATATAATGTAAAGTAATATGGTATAACATAATATAAACACTATATATACTATTCATTTGCAACAAACCTGAAAATATGAACATAGGTGGGGCAATACATATAGACAAAGAAGTGGTTATTTGTTGAGCTACTAAAGAGAATAGTGGTTCTTTGTCCTTACTCTGTAATCGAACTGCCTGGGTTTGAATCCCACCTTCACCATTTACTGCTGTGTGATCTTGGGCAAATTGTTACCTGCACTGCGCCTCAGGAGTAATGTCGATGTCTATTTGATAGTTACTTTTAAGGTCATATAAATTGATTCTGTGAAATGCCTAGCTGCTGGCTAGTGTCTGGTGTATAGTGAGTGCTACGAAGGTGTGTGTTAAAACAAACAAAAAACCAAAAAACTAATAAAGAGACAACATAGCCATGTCTTTATTTGCACATGCTTTTTTCTTTTTGTTTCTTTTTTTTTTTTTCTTTTAAAGTCTGTGTAATAAAAAAGATGTCTAACTTTGGAGGCTTTTAGAAAGTGAACCTCTTTCACATGCCTGAATTAATCACTTTGTATATTTTAGGTCTTGCTCTCTTTTTACGTCTTAATTTCTAAAACTTTTACCTTTTTTAGTCATTTGGCCATTTTTCTAATGTGGTTTTATGTTGAGTTTACTGTTTAGGGTATTTTACCTTTTCCTGTTTCTACATTTAAATTTAAGTGGCAAGTTTCTCACTTTAAATTCTAATGTAATTTAATTGAAAAATCAGATCACATTGGCATGTTTTATACTATTTAAAACTTTAGTAAATGTTAATTTAAATCTTTTAAAATTGAATTAAAGCGTAATTCTGATTATGTTTAAATTAAATATTCATTGATTTGGAATATTTTTAAACTCTGCTTGAATTTAAATTCATTTTAAGGGCAATTTAGATTGTGAATATTTTTGAAAAAAGTTTAAAACTTTATTTTACTCAAATAAATGTAATAATATACCACATTCCTAGAGACTTTTATTTTATAGGGTTTGTATTAATTTCTATTGCTGTGTAACAAATTATCACAAACTTAGTGGCTTAATCACAACACCTCTTTATTAGCTCAAAGTTCTTTTTTTTTTTTAGTAAATGTTATTCTGTATATTTACGGTACACAACATGATGTTATAGGATATGTATAGATAGTAGAGTGGTTACTAGAATGAAGCAGATTAGCATATCTATCATCTCACATAGTTACCCTTTTGTTTAGTCCTTGTGTTGTACATTAGATGTGTAAACCTACGTATCTGCTATTTGGTATCCTTTGACTTACATCCCCCCATTTCTTCCCTGCCCTTCTCATGGTAACCACTGTTTCATTATCTATCTTTATGTAATTGATATATATATATATGTAAGATATGTGATATATATATGTGAGATATATATGTGAGAGATATATATATATTTCCCTTTCTGTGTCTGGCTTATTTTGCTTAGCATAATGTCCTCCAGATATGTCCATGTTGTGGCAAATAGCAGGATCTCCGCTTTCAAGACTGAAATGTTCCATTGTATATATACAGCACATTTGCTTTATCCATTCATACATTGATGGACATTTAGGTTGTTTCCATATTTTGACTATTGTGAATAATGCTGCAATGAACATGGGAGTGCAGGTATCTTTAGGAGGTGATGATTTCGTATCCTTTGTATATATACCCCAAAGAGGGACTGAGGGATCATATGGTAGTTCTATTTGTAATTTCTTTAGGAACTTCCATACTGTTTTCTCCAATGGCCATACCAATCTATATTTCCACAACAATATTTGTTATCTCTTGTCTTTTTGATAATAGCCAAAGGTATTTCATAGTGGCTTTCATTTGTATTTCCCTAATGATTAGTGAATTTGAGTACTTTTTTATATAACTGTTGGTCATTTTTTATGTTCTTTGAAGAAATATCTGTTCAGGTCCTTTGCTCATTTTTTAATAAGGTTATTTGTTTTACTGCTACTGAGTTGTACGAGTTCTTTATAAATTTTGGATATTAACCTTTTATCAGATATGTGGTTTGCAATTTGTTTTTACTGTCTATAGGTTGCCTTTTCATCTTGTTGATTGTTTCTTTTACTATGCAAAAGCTTTTTAGTTTGATGTTGTCCCATTTACTTATTTTCACTTATGTAATCAAGATTTTTGGTGTGATATCCAAAAAATTATTGCCAATGCCAATGTTGAGGAGCTTTTCTTTTATGTTTTGTTCTGAGATTTTTATGGTTTCAGGTCTTCAATTTAGGTTTTCTATCTATGTTGAGTTGATTTTTGTTTAGGATAAAACATAAGAGTCAAATTTCTTTCATTTGCATGTGGAAATCCAATTTTTCCAGCACCATTTATTGAAGACACCAATATTTCCCTCATTGTTTTCTCTTGGTGCCTTTGTTGAAAATTAGCTGACCATATATGTTTGGATTTATTCTGTTCCATTGGTCTGCATTTCTGTTTTTATGCCAGTGCCATGCTGTTTTTATTACTATACCTTTGAAATATAATTTTATATTGGGAGGTATGATACCTCCAATTTTGTTTTTCTTTTTAGTATTGCTTTGGTTATTCAGTTTATGTGTATGGATGTGTTTTCACATGAATTTTAGGATTGTTTTTTCTATATCTGTGAAGAATTCTGTTGGAACTTTGATAGGGATTATGTAAAATCTATATATTTCCTTCAAGTAGTTTGGACATTTTAACATATTAATTCTTGCCATCCATGACCTTGGGATAACATTCCATTTATTTGTGCCTTCTTAAATTTCTTCCATCAAGGTTTTATAGTGTTCAGTGTGTAAATCTTTTACCTCCTGAGTTAAATTTATTCCTAGATATTTTTTGATGCTATTATAAATAGGATTGTTTTCTTGACTTCTTTTGAAACTAGGTCATTATTTGTGTATAGAAATGCTACTGATTTTTGTATGTTGATTTTGGATCCTGAAACTTTACTGAATTTATTTATTACTTCTAATAGTTGTGTGTGTGTGTGTGTGTGTGTGTGTGTAGCATCTTTGGGGTTTTCCACATACAGGGCCATGTCATCTGCAAACAGAGATAATTTTACTTCTTCCTTTCTGATGTGAATGCCTTTCATTTCTTTTTCTTATCTGATTTATTTTGTTAGTATTTCCATTACTATGTTGAATAGAAGCTGCAAGAGTGGGCATCCTTGCCTCGTACTCCATCTTAATGGAAAAGCTTTCAGTTGTTCCCCTTTGATTATGATATTGTCTGTGGCTTTTCATAAGTTTCCCTTATTAAGTTGAAGAAATTTCCTTCTATACCTAAACTGTTGTTGAGAGTTTTTATCAAGAAAAGACATTAAATTTTGTCAAATGCCATTTCTGTATTAATTGAGGTGATCATAGGTTTTTATCTTTCGTTCTGTTAATGTGATGTATCACATTGATGGATTTGCATATGCTAAACCAGTCTTGCATGCCAGTGAGAAATTTCACTTGGTCATAATGTATAATCTTTTTTTTTAAATTTATTTCAGCATATTATGAGGGTACAAATGTTTAGATTACATATATTGATTGCCTTGGCCCTGCTCGAGTCAGAGTTTCAAGTCTGTCCATCCCCAAATAGGTGCACACCATACCCAATAGATGTGAATATACCCATCCCCTCCTCCATTCTCCTACCTACCCAACACCTGATAAATGTCACTACTATATGTGCACATAAGTGTTGACCAATTAATACCAGTTTGAAGGCAAGTACCTGTGGTGCTTATTTTTCTATTATTGTGATACTTCACTTAGTAGAATGGGCTCCAGCTCTATTCAGGATAATACAAGAGATGTCAGGTCACTATTGTTTTTTATGGCTGAGTAGTACTACATGGTATATGTATACCACATTTTATCAATCCACTCATGTATTGATGGGCTCTTGGATTGTTTCCACAACTTTGCAATTGTGAATTGTGCTGTTATAAACATTCAAGTGCAGATGTGTTTTTTATAGCCTGTCTTTTTTTCCTTTGAGTAGATGCCCAGTAATGGGATTGCTGGATCAAATGGTAGTTCTACTTGTAGATCTTTGAGGTATCTACATATTACTTTCCATAGAGGTGTACTAATTTGCAGTCCCACCAGCAGTGTGTGAGTGTTCCTATCTGTCCACATCCACACCAACATTTATTGTTTTGGGACTTTTTGATAAAAGCCATTCTCACTGGAATTAAGTGATATCTCATTGTGGTTTTGATTTGTATTTCCCTGATGATTAGAGATGTTGAGCACTTTTTCATGTTTCTTGGCCATTAATCTGTCTTCTTTTGAAAAGTTTTTGGTCATGTCCTTTGCCCACTTTTTGATAGGGTTGTTTGATTTTTTTCTTGCTGATTTTCCTGAGTTCTATATAGATTCTAGTTATCAGCCCTTTATTGGATGTGTAGCATGCAAATATTTTCTCCCATTCTGTAGGTTGTTAATTTGCTCTCATGATAGTTTCCTTGGCTGTGCAGAAGCTTTTTAATTTGACAGTTACCATTTATTTATTTTTGTTGTTGCTGTGGTTGCCTTTGGGGTCTTCTTCATAAATTCTTTGCCTAGGCTAATGTTTATAAGAGTTTTTCCAATATTTTCTTCTAGAATTCTTATAGTTTTATGCCTTAGGTTTAAGTCTGTTATCCACTGTGAGTTGATTTTTGTGAGAGGTGAGGGGGAAGATCCTATTTCAATCTTCTACATGTGGCTAATTTTCCCAGCATGTGTCATTAAATTAGGTTTGTTAATATTTTATTGATGATTTTTTATGTCAATATTCATTAGCGATGTTGGCCTATAGTTTTCTTTTCCTGTGGTGTCTTTGTCTGCCTTAGATGTCAAGGTGATAGTGGCCTTATAAAATGTACTTTAGAGTACTACCTCAAGCTCTATCTTTTGGAAGAGTTTAAGAAATATTGGTAATAATTCTTTTCGAATGTTTGGTGGAATTCAGCCATGAAGCCCCCTGGTTCTTGGCTTTTCTTTGTTGGAAGGGTTTATTGTTGTTAGAAAGGTTTTAGTTACTTCTTCAATCTCTTTAATTTGTTTGTTCAAACTTTCTATTTCTTCCTGATTCAATCCTGGTAGCTTATATTTGTCTGGGAATTTATTAATTTCCCCAAAGTTATCAGATTTGTTGGCATATAACTGTTCATAATAGTCTCTTTTTTTTGTTTGTTTCAAAGGCATCGTGTAATGTCTCCACTTTCATTTTTAATTTCATTTATTTATTTATTTATCTCTCTTTTTCTTAGTCTAGCAAGGGATTTGTTGTATATCAACAAATCCCTTGCTAGACTAAGAAAAAGAACCACCTCTTAGTTATATTTATTTTTCCTGTGCATTTTCTATTCTCTATTTGCTTTATTTTTGTTCCATTCTTTATATTTCCTTCCTTTTTCTAACTTTGGGTTTAGTTTGCTCTTTTACAAGGTCCTTGAGGCTTAATATTAGGCTATTTATTTGAGATATTTCTTCTTATTTAATGTAATTATTTACTGTTTTAAAATTCTCTCTTAAAACTGCTTTTGCTGTATCCCATAGGTCTTGATATGTTATGTTTCCATTATCGTTTGCTTCAAAATATTTTTTAATTTCCCTTTTAATTTCTTCTTTGACCCATTGGTTGTTCAGGACCATGTTTAATTTCCACATACTTGTGAATTTCCCAAGATATATCCTGTTATTGATTTCTAGTTTCACACAGTGGTGGTTGGAAACAATACTAGATATAATTTCAATCTTCTTAATTTGTTAAGACTTGTTTTGCGGCCTAACATGGTCTATTCTAGAGAATGTTCCTTGTGCACTAAAAAAGAATGTATATTCTGTTGTTGTTTGATAGAAAGTTCTATATCTGTCTATTAGGTCCATTTGTTTTAAAGTACAGTTCAAGTTCAGTATTGCCTTTTAATATTCAAGGGCATTTTTAAACATAAAAAAGTTTCGCTTTCCCATGCTTAAGCCAAATTTTTAAAATTTTCTAAAAATGTAATATAATATTGTGGCATGAAATTCCTACTCAGAATCCTTGATGTTCTGGTACATTCTAAAACTCACCAAATTTATTTTTCACATATTTATAAAGATAGAACAGGTTTAAGCTAAAGAGAAATAACAACAACAAAAAACCCTTAGAACTATAAATGTGGTTCAACACATCCTTGTTAAAATAACTTTAGCATATGGACAATGAATAATGTTTCTTTTTTTGATGTAACAAAAACTTATTTTTTGTCTGTGTTATAATCACTGCTATCCCATTCAAAGAAGCAACTAATCAGAACAATATCTACTTCAAACACTCAGATAAATAAGATCACCTTTGCGTGGTTTCATTTTGATCTAACATTCTTAATACTAGCTCTTCCAAAGCACTCTACAATAAAACACAATAAAGCTATTCGTATTTGATCCTTTGTTGATTGTGTTGTCTGGATTCTACATATTAAAACAACAATAATGGCACTTTGGGCTTATTATCTGCCAAAGAACATGCCTGTCAAGCAACTACGCAAATCAGTGACATTCTCCTCTGACATGCTTATATTTAAGTTGTTTGATATGGTTTATAATAAAGTCACTAAATATTCGATTTAAAATTAATTATATCTGTAAATGGGCTATTAAAATGACAGGACCATTCGATAAATAAAACCAATGAATTAGTGATATCTAGTTTTCCAATTATTTTTCAAGCAACTCAAGTGTTTATCTATTATTGTAATACTTAGGTGCTACGAATTTTCTTTTATTCCACCCTTTGTAACAAGGTGAATAGCCAGACTCATAGAGCAAGAGGACAGTCTATTGCATCAGGGCAATGCACTGTTCTTTGCAGTCAGCCCAGGGTGCTGAGGTACTTAGTGGCTCATACCATATGAAGTTTCTGAAAGGGAGCAATAGTGGCAACAATGTGTCCTGATTCCACAATAATGCAACTAACTGATTGGCTGTCTTTACTACTTTGGCCTATCTTTCTAAGCCCTCTCCTCAGATGGGCCAATTTACCCACAGGGATGAATAGA
The DNA here is from genome assembly GCA_008086735.1 of Cheirogaleus medius. Taxonomy (NCBI): domain Eukaryota; kingdom Metazoa; phylum Chordata; class Mammalia; order Primates; family Cheirogaleidae; genus Cheirogaleus; species Cheirogaleus medius. The sequence continues at coordinate 11,334,604 of VBSM01001562.1, forward strand.
TATCTAGCTAACAACTGTTCTTATATCTAACTCAGTCATAATTAAACCCTTAATGGCAATCATGAAAATCTCCTTATCACTGGTTAGGTAATTGCAGACACAGAGAATGAAAGCTTAACTATAATTGTGGGTCTTGTTGCCAGCTGAATATTGAAATGTGTTAGTATTGTGATTACTTAATGTCCCAATGTGGCTTGTAGCCAATGCTTAAAGTATACTCTAGAAAACTATAACAAAAAGCATAAACAAAGCTTAATTCTCTAATAGCGTCTTAATTCTGCTTACATTGAGGATATATAAGCTTTGCTATTCTGAAATTAAGCCATGTCATAGAGTAGTTCCCCATATAAACTAAGTTTGAAATGAAGATAATAGTATATGGGTCACCTATCTGGAAATAAAATCATCTGGTTACATATCCTGGCTCTTGCCTTTCTCAAATAACTTTCACTGTAATCTATCTTTTTTTTTAACCTGTTAAGAGGAGTGTCAGTCAACTATTACTGTTTAAGAACATCATCAAATCTAATGGTCCAAAACAACCATCATTTATTCTTGTCCATGGATCTACCAGTTGGCTGGCGGTTGGTTGACACAGGCTAGGCTCAGGTGGGCTTGGATTGTCTTGGCTCCAAGAATTAAGATGAGTCAAACTCTATCTCACATCATTTCTCTCATCCTCCTTAGAGTGGTGCTTTACCTGGGGCATGCTTGTCTCACGGCAAAAGCAGAAGTGCAGTGGTTAGCCTAGTCACAAAAACACATTTCAAGCCCTTGCCTATGTCACATCTATTAAAAATCCATCAGCCAGACTAAGTCACATAGCTGAGCCCAAAGTCAAGGGGAAGAGAAATATACTCTACCCTTAATTGGAGGAGTTGTAAAGTTATGTGGGAAGAGTATGGATTCAGGGATGGGTGAGGAATTAGAACCAATAACTGTCTGCAACAAGGATTAGATCAGTGGTTTTTAAATTATGTCCATATAGCTTTAGAGTTTGAAAAAAATTCTTCCCTATAGGTAGAGTTACCAAATTCCTACCCAACCATAAACCATGGAATTTATGTGTTCATCTATTTTATAGACAATTCTCAATTTTCCATGGACTGACTCTCCATTTCTCAGGTTCACTGTGGTAAAAATAATAAACATACTCTTTAAAAAATAAAAAATGTAAATTATTATTGCTCAGTATCTATATGTACGAATGAATGCACTGCTTAGCTATAGAACTATCAGTAATTGTTATATAGTATCTAAGGCAGTGCATAACTACCTCTCCCCCGACTAAATAAGTAGTTCCGAGGAATAGTGTCATCTACCTCTGGTAACAATTCACTTTGAGAATAGAGTAGGAGTCATTGTAAACAGAAAGCAAGGGAGAGCTGAATTTCTCCTGATTCCAGGGCTGTAGTAATATCTGATCAAATAGATGTAGGAGTTAGAGGAAAGTACAGAGCTGGGGCCGTATCGTTGTTATACTCTTTTCTTTTCTAATATTGCAATAGAGGTGAATTAAGTTAACAGATAGTAACAGACAGTTTTTGGTGAACACTAAATTTTTGTCCTTTTTTTTGTCAGATAATTTGTAGGATTGTGACAGAACTATACAGTTGTGTTCCTCTTCTTCCTAGGAATACATCTCAAATACAGTCCCCAGCCTCTATTGTGTTAATAGTTGGTGCAGTGATATGAGGTATTTCTGGTTAATGAATTGTGAGCACAGCTGATATGTACCACTTTGGGGCCAAGTCAATTTAAATGCGTGTATTTTTGACACACTCTCTCTTTTCCCAACCAGCTACTTAATGAAGAAGAGAACAAAGCCCTAAAACATGATTGAGCTGCATAAAGGAAAAAGCTTATTTTTGTGAAGAAGAACTCCACTGCCAGCCAGATTGGATTTTGGTATTTGAAAAATAAGTCTTCATTGATTTAAAATGCTGAGAATTTAGAGTGGTTTCTTATAATCATTAAGATATACTGATCAAAAGACAAAATTATGCCAACAGTGATATGCTAATGTAAAATATCCAAAAATATTCAGTAATAGGCTTAGTGGCTGGGCCATGTTTAATGAAGAACCAATTGATATTGGAGGCTGGTAGGCTAAAGGGCCTTGATATTACTTAGAAAAACATTTGGTAAAACTGCTCGAATACAGACATTGTGCCTTTGATCAGGTAGCTCTAGAAAAACTGTTTGGAAAGAAGGACTGTATTAGTGTGTGTTAGATGACTATTGGCGACTTTGGCAAGATAACAAACAAAATAGATGAACTACAGAAATAATTCGTAGGTTTACAAACAAACAAAACTAAGCTGAGAAAGATCAGAAGTTCTAGAACTTGCTACTTAACATCAAGTTTTAAAAGATAGATTTGGAAAAGACAGAGCGATACTCAGAGACAATTCTCAGTTGAAGACAGCAACTCAGCCACGGGAAAGATCAGGATTTAATTCCAGATGGCCTCAAGTTAGCACAATTGAGGCAGAGAAGCAGGAGGGAGAAAGAAGCAAGAAAAAAAATCAGGTTTAAGAATTGTCTAGGAAGGAATATGAATTTGATTAGAAGCAAATAGATCCTATGCCTACTATAGTTTTGCCCAAATGCTCAAAGATACCATGAGGCCAGGCTAAAGAGAGCCTTGTTCAAGCTATGAAACTAATTTTGGGCCCCCAAGATTAGAAGCAGATTAGGCTCTGTTAGAAGCAGTCTTCAAAAACTACACAGCCTTCAAGGAGCACACATACCCGCAAAGCCAACTCAGGTGTGATTACAGAAAGTAACTGACAAAGAATAAACTCCCAGAAGTCAGAGAGAAGGGACACCAAAAACAAGGGGCAATGAGTCCCTTCCAGAGAATAGCATCCAGTCCTACTCAAAGCAGTAACTTCTTAACTGTCAACATAAGTGGGTTTAGAATGCCTGCCTACTGGATATGAGAGAAGCAAGGAACATGACTTTTTAGTTCATAGGACCCAAAAACACAGAGCCAAAACTGGACTCATGGAGATCACTGCCCATCACTGGACAACGTAGGTCTAGCACTGGATGCACTGAGTGTTCTCTCTTGGGGGAAGGGGTGTGTGTGCTCTGTATGTTGAGAAAAACGCGGTAATTAATGTTTCATATCTAGAATGGCTGACTGTGGCATAAGTTGCTAGAGCTCATCACTATATGTGTTTTCTTTCTGAGCATATCACTAGACTATATTTCTTAGATTCTTTTTAAGTTTTTTAGAACTATATAACTGAGGCCAAAGGAAAGTGAGAAGTGGTATGTCACCTCCAGGTTTATTAGGTGGTTAAGAGTGACTATGCCTTCTCCTCCTTGCTTTTATCATCCATACCATTAAATACAGAAGAAAATGAGGCCCTAGGAGGTGTTGGATCCATAGGGGACAAGGATCCTGAGTCTCTCAATGACAGTGTGGAGCAGAGCCCTGCCCCTTAACTGTTACCCTCTACCAATCCACACTGAACAATGATATGGGAGAACAATAAACTTTTATGGTATTAAGACACTGAGAATCTGGGGGTTTTTGTTACAGCAGTTTGCATATCTTACATAAGTGATCTTTAGTGTTTATGAACCATTATTTTAAAATTATTTTTATGTTTTAGGTTGATATCGGTAAAATTGTGAATGTGCATCAAATATTGGATTTCATTTTAAACTAATTGTTTTGCATTAAATCCATTTTGTAGCATACTACTAGTTATGTTAGTTTTATAACTTTGTTTTCCTTTTTTGGTTATTTATGACTTCCTTCCTACTGGGTTAATTTCTGTATATCTGAGTTCCATATAAGATATCACAGGAACAGTGGGGTTATATTACTAAAAACTAAATCAATCAAATCTGGGATTCTTCATTTATATGTACAGTACACAATACCATTCCACTTGTAATTGGGTAATTTATTTATATGGTACCATAATTTTCTTTAAAAAATGCATAATAATTTTCCTCCATTTTTGTAGAGTATATCTTTACCTAGAAAAGGAATGCTAAAATGAGAGGAAGAGTGGTTGTTAAAGTAAGATGTTATTGCTAAGTATCCTGTGGGCATATGAAAATTATTTTTAATAACAGATGCTCATTGAATTCACAATTGGAATGGAACTCATTGACCATTCTAATGTCTTATCTAGTACAACCTCTTCATTATTCAAATAAGGAAACTGAGCCTTAGAGCAGTGAATTAATTTTCCCAAGTTCACAGAGGTAGAAAATCGAGAGCCAGGCCTAGGAGCCAGATCTCCTAATGCCTAACCCACTGTTCCTTCCACCGCAGCAAATTTCAATGCGCTATATATTATACTTCAGAGAAACTTAGGAATTTGGGGATTTTGTGAGTTATAATGATAATATGATATTTTTTTGCCTCAGATGAATGCATGTTTAGGAAAATCCAATAAAAACCCCCCAAATATAATTTTAGAATCTGATAAACTTTATTAGAAAGACTAAATAGACATTAAATAGTAAAGAAAATGGAGAAAAAGAAGACTAATAATAAGGTATTTGCCATGCAAGATTTTAAACCTTACCATAAAATTACATAATTAAAACAATGTGGTAATAATATTAGAACAAACACCAGATCAATGAGATAGGATCAAATAGTCTAAAAACAGACCCGGCAAATGAGTTTTATATATTGTGAGAGATGGCAGTATAAATCAGACAAAATAGTCTGATGGCTGTCCACTCTTCATAAGCAAGTCTGCCCAAGAGCTAGGTGCTCCTTTTCCAGGTGATAGACTACATCAAGGGGGAGAAAATAACCTTCACCAAATCTCATGTTCAAAGCCTCTTTGCTTAGAAATAGTGCCAGTTACATTCTTTGATTTTGTCAAAGGTTCGAGAAAACTGGTTTCACTATGCTGAAGAGTTGAGAATTTTGGTGAGATGTTACCATGCACCCATAGATGTAACCTCTACCTGCTGTGATAGTAGTTAATGTAAGAGGGTCAGAATACCTCCTCCCCCACCTCCAAAGAATTGCTAAAAGGTAAAGGAACAATGAAGCCTGCTTACTAGTCCCTCTATAGGTATTCTGAAAATTCTATCGCACATCAAGTACCACAGCCCAAAAAGGGGTTCATCCTTAATTTGTGCAAGTCCTAAGACAAATGGACATACTAAGCTCATAAGAAGATGAAAAAATCACAGCAGAAATATCAGTAGCTTTTAGAACATAGATGCCAATCTTCTATTTATGGTAATAACATAAAAAGTAAACAACCTGGAAAAATATTTACCAATGCTGTAGGTTAATAGGCAAAATAAGAGGTTAATATGCAAAAGTTTCACGTAAGATCAAGAGGAGAAACAAAAAACTTATTGGGTGAGTAGTGAAAAGATATGAACAAGAAATTCACAGAGAAGTAAATATGAATGTTCTAATATGTTACAACCAGAAGTAGAAATATTTATAAGATTTATAACAAAACATTTGAAATATGAATTTAAATTTTTTACGTTTCGAAACATTTGATCCATTCATCCCTTTTTCGTTTTTGGAATCTATCCTAAATTTTTTTTAAAGAATAAAAAAGATTTACATACATGACAGTATTATTGTTAAAGCTGAAGTTTTAAGTTGATTCAGATTGAAATCAATGCAAATTAACCAATGTAGGAGAAATGTTAAATATATTGCAATAGAATATTACATAACTCTAAAAATGAAAATTAGAAAAATTTTTAATAATTGTTTGAGTAATTCAGAAAGTATTAGAATATTTATAAAATCATAGTATAAATAAAAGCTAGAAAAATTATGTATCAATATCTCAATTCTATAAAAGTATATATATGCAAAAAAGACTAGAAGAAAATATCTGCTAAATATAAAAGAGTCAGTATTACTGAATGCTGTAATTATGAGTAGGTGGTAATTTTCTCTTTGTGCTTTTCCAAATTTTCAAAATTTGCATTCATAACTTCAATAATCAGAAAATTTTAATACACTTGTCTTCTCCCTCATAACCCTACACATAAATATTATTACAGAATTAAAAGCTACTCCACCAACTAAAGATAGCATGTAACTATATTCTCCTAGCTATTCTATTTTTAGAGAATTATTAAGGAGATATCACAAAATTTTACAACTAATTTTCTTAAATTGAAGATTCCTTTTATAATTAAGATCTCTTTTTTTCTAGTTGAACATTCATTAAAATAGTGTTAATTACATCTTCCTTACTGAAATATAAAATTCGAATATTTTACTTTGTGTGGCAAATTGCACATCTCAGAATTCCCAGTATTTTAATACTCTGTGATATTATCTAAATTCAGTTATAGATACAGAGAGGGTATGAAACATGTGTTTATTAGATCCCCATTGGTCCCTTCAATCTTTATCATATTGTTTCAAAGGAGTTAAGACAACTATATCCAGATCTTATTGCCCTTCCAATTTCTTTAGGTTAGAAAGTTTATGTGCAAAACCTCTAAATTGCATTGACAATTCACAATAAAATCCTCATCTTGTCTGTACTAGAGGGTGGGTAGGAAGAGACAGAAAGAAATTTTTCAAACTGGTATTTAAAGAACTTTTAATAACCAATACACCTTTAGTATTATTTCTAAGACTCCTTGCAGGACATTTGAAGCAATAAGAATTCCAAAGTTTAGAATAATTCGCAGCTAAGTACAATCTCAAGGGCAGCTATCTTTTATAAGATGTAATGTGGTTATTAAGATCATTTATATAAATTGAAGTTTTAAAAACTGCGTAGCATGGAAAATAGTTTGGTGAGATGTTATCTGTTGCTCTGATGAAATGAAGAAGGTCTTTTCTCTTGCTGGGTTAAACAAATAATATTTGTTCTTAATTGCAAGACTTCACAGAGCTTTTTATAAGCTAATGTGCATCCTAAACCTTACTCGAACTTAAGACATTATTCTCATCCCAAGCCCGTATGTTTAAGAATTGCCTCAACATAGGGTTCCTCAAAGGACACTTTGGGAAATGCTTGTCCTAACAATTCTTTTACTACTATTTTTAATGTATGAATTTTTTCCCCAAATTTGTATATTTTCTCTATACTATGATTGCAAGTGATCTAAGCTAGCGATAACTACCCCCTCAAATGACTATAAAATCGTGCCAGTTTTTGTCTCCTAAGAACACACTGACTGTGGTTTATTGAGAGAATAAATGGAGAAATGAGAAAAAGCAAAATAGATGCTTAATTTGAAACAACTTGCAGAATACAACCATAACCACACAGCCAGGTACCATGGGAACTGGACGATCATTTAGGATCAAAACAGCTCTAGAGAAGCAAGATGTCCCCTCAGCACGTGTACGCCCTCCCTCCCTGCTTTAATGTTCCACATGATGCCAGCTCAGTCATCCTCTTTCTCTGCATCTATCACTCCTGCTGACACTTGCAAGCTGACTCTCATTATTCTCCTCTCTATTGAGGCATTTTCTTCACCCTGAGTTCTGCAACCCCATAGTTTCTGCTTACTGCTTCCTTCCTGTGTTATCACTCAGCAACTCTATCCCCCTATTGTCTTCAGCCTTCCTTTGAATGTCCCATTCAAATCTCACAAAAGAGATGAGAATCTGATGGGGACTGCCAGTCTCATCCATTTTTAGGCAGCCCAGTTGGTAACAGTGCTCTCTCCAGGACAAGGTACACTCTGCTGGCCAGACTCTACGTGGGTGCCTTTGTGTCCCATACACACTCTGGGACCAATTGTATGTGGTAAGAGTGGTGACGTCACCTGCACAAGGACCCCCTCTGAGGGAATGAAGGAGTAAAAGGCACCTTGGACCAAAGAATCTCCAAGGAAAACCATGACACCCACAGGTAACTTAGGATGTCCCCTTTTAGCATTGTTTACATCTTCTTTTATACTGCATTTAGGACATCCTTGATAATTTTATATATTTATTTATATACTTTTTGTGAGGAATTAAAAATTGTCCCTACTTTAATTTGTATAGAGTATTGATAAATGCTTAAAGGAAGATTAAGCACAGCAAATGGGATCCTCACTGAAACCTCAGTAAAAAATGTAAAACTCATTTGGAATATTTGCTGCAACAGAAATTAAAGCTACCTATAAAGAATATCTAGTTTAGTGGACAAATTTGAGCCATGAAATTTGAGCCAGTTGCTTGACATAATGCATTAATTAGGTATTCTTATTAATAAGGCAGGAGGTCCAGTAATATTTTTGCTGCTCTGAATTGGAATGTAGAAAGGTAGGTCTGGGACTCAGTTAAGACAATCGTCTCTTTCCTTAATCCTTACAGAAGAATCAACCAGAGATGTTGAGGCTGAGAAGATGCATTACCCTCCAATGCAGGACGTCAATAAGACATATACACTGAAACGGATTGGGTACCATCTAAGGCCAACAAAATGACAAGTGTGGAATGTAAAAAAGCCTTGTGCTCTGTCATCAATAGTTTGAATGCTCGAGAGAGGTCAAGACCCATAAGATTAGCCCCTTCTTCTGTCACACAAAAATTGAAAGGCTAGTTTAAACTGTGCTTTTATAATAGCACTATAAAGTAAGGTCATTCTTCCATGTATGCCAATAAGAACATTCACATCTGCAGCAATTTGTGCTATGGTAAGCCATAAAAGCAAAAGAAAGAGCACTTGGTCATATATATTCTTAGAGAACCCGAGTGCGCAGAATCAATGAAATAGGAAAGTTACTGAGTGAGCAAGAACACAAGGGCCCTGGCATTGGAATCATGTTAATTGAGTTACTTCTCCAGCCCAATTTGTAGCACTGGTGGTAACATTTCCTCTGAGGGTGCTGGTGATCGATAACGTGACTGACAATGGTAAGCAAAAGCATTTACTTCTCTTTCAGTGCCATTAGTGAGATGCTTCTATGGTGTTGGTGCTCACAGTCTGTTTCATGTAAGCCCAGCAAGTCCGCACAGACCCTGCCTCTCTACTGACTGTGCATTATATGGGCCTTGATGTCAATTTAAAAGGTAAAGATTGACATCAGTGTACTATCTTCACCAATCTAAATCAAATCAATGTTCACCAGGAATGCAAAATAAACTTTAATGCAACTCTAAGGAATTACAAATCCAATTGCAATAACTCTATTAAATTTGGTGACTCATTTTTACATTAACCAAGGAGGAATATGCTTGGATATTTCCAAAAAACATGTAATGCTTTTCAATATCAGCCTTACTTGGAAATAGTCTGTATTTGTGACAAATTTGACACTGTCAGTGCTTAAATTAACTAGTTTGTTTCCAGATGCCAAGCCTTCTAACCCATAAAGCTAGAAGGAAAGATACAAACTATTATTTCAAGTCTCAGAAGGAGTTTTCCACAAACTTATTTAAGACATAAAGAATCTTTGATAAGTATCTTTGGCTTAAGACAACTAACCTGAAATGGCTTCCACATAAAGAATTCTCAGAGATCTTTTAGTAGCTTAACAAGCTATTACTCTCATTACATCTGGTCATATTAGGGATGACTGAAGTTTGTAAAAGAAGCAAAAAGATGACATTTTCAAATTGTTTTCCAGATGACTCCCTATAAAGTAAGCCTGTGGCTTCAGCATAACCCAAGCTCAACAGGTAGGAAGAGCACAAAACAATCCAAAACAGGCAGCATTGTTCCCTGGGATAACAATCTTTAAAGAAAGTCAAAGCAGTTCTGAATGAATCGTAAAGAAAAAAAAAATTTTTTTTTTCCAGTGATCAGAACAGAGGGTTGTGGTTCACTGGCTCTGTCTCAAAGGACTCAGGAAACTGGGAGGGACAACCACTTTCCACACTCCACAGGCCACATGGAAACTTGGCGGATAAAGAAAAATCCCCAGGGCTAGTGACTGGTCAATTACGAATTGTAATTCAACTGTCTCTACAGTTGCCAGAGAAACCAACTTGGGAACTGTGGTACCTTTTGAGACATGACTAAAGAATGGCCATGGCTGATTAGAATACAGTGCTCAGAGCAGCGTTTGATCCATGGCCGAGCAGTGCAGCACAGGCCATTCCTTGCATTTACCAACTGCTTGATCAGTAAAAAGGAGAGCAGAAGCATATGGTCATGTCAGCACACCAGAGCTCCCCCGTCCACAGCTGACTTATCTGGTGTTAAACTGAATAAAAGGATACTTCAGACGCATGAATCTGCCACATTTCAAGGATATGACATCCGTTGAGAACAAAAATGTGAAAACAAAACAATTCTACAGAGCAGATAAACACCTTGACAAATATGAAGGCTTTCAGTCATGTCAAACTGTTTTAAAAATGTCCACTTTGCCACCCCTCTCCAGATACTTAACGTTTCCTAACACAAGAATAGAATAAATGCAGGAGACAAATCAATACTCTGCACATCCAAATTGTTCAAGACTGCCACGGCAATCAAACTTTCTTCTTTTTCTCTGCAAAGAGCTCAGAGGCAGTCTCTCAGTTCAAGGATGAAACATTCTCACCACTCCTTCTCTAAATATAAATATAGATAAGAGAAACATTAATTTCCTGAAAATTTAGCTGAAGAATTATTAGTAGCTACATTTTCAGCAGTGGTTTTCTCTGGCCGTATTGAATGGATTCTTTTATAAACAACCTTGTCAGTAAAGCCCCCTTATAACTTGTAACTTTTTAATACTCCGTAATTGGTAAAGAAGACCTTTTCTCATGATTTATTTAAAAATAACCTCATGTGCATTTTTAAAAAGGATTATTTTCCATGAATTCTAATACTTATGAAATCTGTTAGATTAGCAGCTCTGGAGGCTAGAAACTTCCATTTAAGCCACAAAGTTCACAGAGCCAGAAAAGCTTTCTTCACAACCTTGGAAACGACCATGGAGAGATTTTCTTCTCCATGCCCAACTGATGAAGGCAGGAGGGTTATAACAGGTCCGGTTTGGGTGATAGTTTGGCATTTGTTCAGAGAGAACACACCTGTCTAGAATGTGGGCAATCCATGAACTCATTTACAAGAGATTATCTCATTATCATCAGATACCAACTAATCTTCTGAATAGGCTGGGGGACCCCTCTTCCAACCTGCTTTCTAAGTCACTGATATTTTCCACATTATTTGCCTCTCCTACACTTTAAAAAGACTTCATCAAAATCAAGCTGGGTTCTTTTTCTCCCTTTGATTATCAGTGCTTCTTAGAGTAGTATTCAGGGCCTTTATCCTCAGATATCCTTGCAGTCGTTGGACTGTTCCCTCCCAGAATGCTCATGCATTTGACGGCTGGCTCCAGAAGGCTGGAACTTCTGAAGACAATATTCACGGTTGGATGGCCAAAAACTGTTAGTCTTTTGAAAAGAATTTCTTAATATTCATTGATTTCTAACAATGTAATATATTACAAAAGGAAGCCTGGAAATATCAGCAATTTGATTTTTTTTTAATAGAAATAAACCCATAAGAATTTAATCCTTCTTAAAAGTTGAATTAAATTCTAGCAATTTAATTTAATGTATAAAGACTCAGATTGTCACTTTTTGCTATCAAAATTCTTATTTGGGTGATTTTCTTAAATATCATTATTTTTCCCAAATATTTATTATTCTGAAGAAATAGCTCATGAAATAATATTTTAGCAAACTTACTATAATGGGAAAATAGCTATTTACATTATTAGCCATGTTCATTAACTTCTTTATTCTGCTTCTTGAGTCATATATGGCTTATAAAATTTGGAGATTATAAGACATAGTACAAATTCCAATATTCATGAAAAATGTAATATGTTTGCTTATTGACCTCATTTTGTTAAAGGTTTGAATGTTTTAATTTTGCTTTAAAATATTCTTCACTGGAAACTCTTTTTTTTTTTTTGCCAGAAAAGTACATGGAGATTGGTTATTTGATTAATGTTTTCGGAATGAGTCCATTACATGATTCTATATGGTCAGATTTCTCCAAAAAAATTAAATGCAATTGAGGAAAATATATTGGATTGATTTACTCTGTTGTTTACCTATACTCATGTGATTTTTCTAATGTATATATCAAAACACTAGAAGTCAGAAACCATTCCTATTTATAATCAGAAATTTTTATTTGGGTTGTGTAGTCTCCCACTTCCCCTCTTCACATAGTGAAATTTTGTGTGTATATTACAAGGAGAATGATAATGACAATAATAATTGAAGACTTAGACAAGAACATTTGGCTTAATAAATATTGAATTATAAATACTGAAAGGGCACACAAATATTAAGATCCATGATGGTCACCTCTCCCTAGTTTGACAATTGCTGGAGAAAAAAAAAAACTTTCCATTTTTTTCTATTTTTACTTACCTTTATATAGTATAGTAAAAACGTCAAAATCTTACTCTCCTTATGGCAAGAGCATAAGTCACATTCTGGTTAAGCAATGGGAAGTATGGCCGCAGAAGCAGACAGGAGTTAGTGTACTGGGTTAAGGAGGTTAATGTCTCATCTTGTTAACCATCATGAAATATTAAGGGAGGAAGTGACATACCATGTTTTCATTTAGAAATGTAACTCTGGAGTCAATGTGGAAGGCGGGTTAAAATTAGAGGCAGCAGGAGGTAGAAGTCCCCTTACTACAAAATAATAGCCAAGACCATAGATTGCAGCTTATAATAATTATAGAATATAATAATCTAGGCAAGTGATGATGAAGGCATAATGTAAAGAACAAAGTATGGGGAGAGTTAGAATGTTTAGAGATATTTGAGAAGAGTAACATGACTTGATGACCCAACAAATATGGAGTAGGAATGAAAGGATGATTCAAGGATAATTTCGGGTTTTGACTTGAGCGATAGGGGATGGAAGAGATTGCCGTGGAACGAGGTAAGGGGAGCAGCTACAAGAGCAGTGAGAGGGGGAAGGCTATAGGCACTGTCATGGAGGTTTCAAGGGGAAGTACTGGTGGGACATCAGACAATGGCCAATAAAACACAATCTTCCTTCCTCACTAGAGAATCGACACATTTCTTTTTTTTTTTTTTTTTTTTTTTTTTTTTTTTTTTTTTAGAGACGGGGTCTCGCTCTTGGTCAGGCTGGTTTCGAACTCCTGACCTTGAGCTATCCACCCGCCTCGGCCTCCCAGAGTGCTAGGATTACAGGCGTGAGCCACCGCGCCCGGCCGACACATTTCATTAAAATATTTTTCCATTAGAGTACAAAGTTCCTCCAGCTCAGTGCTGGCACAGAGTAGCATCTCACAAAGTGTGCAATGGATTTGTAAAATGAATGTTGTATAATGCATAAAGGAATGAATATATTCACTTTGACACCTAATACATTGGTTGCAATTATTTCTGCATGTCTCTCTCTCCCACTTGACTGAATTTTCTGAGAAGTCCTTGTATCTTCAGAATCTAGCAAGTAACAAGTGAATAGAAGACATTCAATTAGTATTTATTTGTTGACAGACTAAATTTATTAATGAATTGCTTTAGGAGTTAATCAGCAGGATGCCTCAAAGTTTTACTATCTGGGGGGTACTAGGCAAGTCAATTCAGGAAAGGAATTAACTCTTTCCAATCCATGTGACACTTTATTAGTTTGCTTAGGCTGCCATAACTAAGTACCACCGAATGGGTGGCTTAAACAACGGAAATTTATTTTTTCACCATTCTGGATGCTAGAGGTTTGAGAGCAAGGTGTTCACTGGGTTGGTTTCTTCTGAACTCTCTCTCTCCTTGGCTTATAGATAGTTATCTTCTCCCTGTGTCTTTTCATGGTCTTCCTTCTATACGTTTCTGTGCTCAAATTTCCTCCTCTTATATGGACTCTAGTCATATTGAATTATAGTCCACACTAATACCTCCATTTAACTTACCTTTTCAAGACTCTATTCCAAATATAGTCACATTCTGAGATAAAGGGGATTAGGACCTCAACATGTGAATTTTTATGAGACATAATTCAGTTCACAACAGGTGTCATTTGGAACTCTTGAAAACTATGGGATCTCTCCAGCAATTTAAGGACATCTGAAGTTTGAGACTTCACCAGTTATTACCAAACAACCTGATGTGTAGTCATCTTTATGCTTATATCCTTATAATTACCCAGTTCCTTGGTATTCCATCAGTATATCATTCAATTGGAGAATATAAACTAGTTCACTAAGATTGCTACGTGAATTTCTAAATACTTTTCTGAGTACAAAGTTATAGTGTGCAAGGTGCTAAATGTATATTGTGAGGAATGTATATTCTAATATTTTAGAGAATCAAAAAATATCATAAGAATACACTAGATTCTTCAGAGTCAATAAAATTATCAGACTTATTTTCTCTTCTCTTATTTTCTCTTCTGACACAAGAACACTTTCTTGTGTCAATGATGAAATATGTCTCTGGGAGCAAGTGTTTATTCTAAAGATTTCATGCCCTTCCTTTGAGATGGATCTCAGGACAGACATTTCTAGTTAAGTTGAAGTTTCAAGTGTTGAACTATAGTACTGATCTTAAGACAAAGGTAAGGCAGGAGGGGAAAAGGAAAATCAGCCTCTTTGCTTTCGGGGAAGCAGGTAGCCAAAGAAGGGCTGTTCCCTTCACTAGTCACACTACCCACACCATGTACTGGGGACAAGATTCCACTTCTCCACAGAGGACACCTGTGGGGCTCAGGAGAGGCATGAAATAAAATCTAATCTCCAATTCTTAAGTCTCATTTTGTCTTTCTGATGATTCTTCTCTTTTTCCACAAAAGAAACGATACAGGCTCTTAGAACTCAGAATTTTCCCTATGAAAGAAATCATCCTACTGTAACTTGTAAATGCCTGAGATCTCTGAAATAAAGAGCTTAAACTTAATTTTTCATTAACATAAGGTTTTTGTTTTTTTGCATCTAATTTTACCAAAAATGTAAGCTTTGGGAAAAGAGAATAAATTTAACCTGCTCATTGGGCCAACCTAAAATTCTTTCTTCTCAATCTTTACCCGTTTTACATAAACTACATTCCATGTAGCAGCAGGACGGATCTAAAATCAGCATGTATGTCAAATAGGAGAATATTCACGTAGAGTAATTTATACAAGGAGCCAATTTAAACACCTCATTTAAATTTTATGGAAATGGTCTTGCTTGTCCAGCAACTGGTTGTGGAATAAGGTTAGGAGGAGCTTATTTTCTGGCCCCTAATTTTCTCTCTTTCTTTGACACCGTCTTAATATCTAGCCTCTAGCACTTCTCTATCCAAACAACACAAAACAAAAGGTTTTCAGACTAAGATAAATACTTCAAGCTAAGACATTTCCCTTGCAAGCTAATTGCCATTTGCTAAGGCAGAGGTGGTCTAATACACCTTCAAGCCAACTTGTAGGCTGTTACACACTGAGGCTCACATTGCTGCTCCCTGTCCATATTCACTGTTAGGAATTCAGGCTGCTGGGTGCACAGACACCTAATCAACAGATACAAGTTGGGCACCAAAGCTCTGATGAGAGTAAAGAAAAAGCATAGATTTATATTTGTATCTTACATTTTATCTGGCTCTAAAAAAATGTAAGTCAAATTGAAACAGAAAGGAAAAAAAAAAGCTTTGAGGTTCATCTAAGTCCTGCCAGTCTACAAATTCTATAGTTGATTTCATAGCTTAAAAATAACTGATGATTTTTCTTCTCTTATCTTCAAATTTTTCATATTTGCATAGCTCTTTGGGCTGGCCTTTCCAAATCGTTAAAAAATGTTAAAACCTAAAGCCTACTTAATGACTAACTTTTATAAAGTGGAAGACAATTTCTGATTTGCCCTACACACATCTTAAACAACAGTAGCATGCAGGGGAGAGGCAAATAACTAGCTTTTGGGTGCTAGGAAAATGGACTCATTGGGAAGTCACTCTGACTTCTGAGACTCAATCAAAAATACAACTCACTGCTGAATTTGAAAACCGCAGCCAGGTCATCCCCATGTTGTATTATAATAAGGAAGTTTTTATATTCTAATGACCATGATGTTAAGCCTTGTTTGTACTTGGTCTTCCTTGCAACACTTTCACAGTTCATCTTATTAAACGATTGAGCCACCTTTAACTTTACACCCACTTTCTCCAGACCACAGTGTTTGATCATAGATTTATAGATCATTTAACACATGCGACAGCTATTTCACCAACAGCCTTGCTGTCATTAAGCAGCAGCTACTGTTAAAAGTTCAGGAATAAGCCCAGCAGGATGATAAAAAGAATCAAGAAACAGTGCCTACCCAACTGTCACAACAACAGGAAGAAGCATCTGGTGCCCAGAACAGTCAGCAGAAAGGGCACCAGCGATGGTGGGCCTGATTCTTTACCCTTTTTAGAGTAGCCGCCCGCCCCTCCCAGCTCTATCTCAAAGGACAAGCCAAGGAACCCCATAAAACTTCACAGAGCACAAATTAGACAGTTATTTTGTCAGAAGCAACACCATGGAATCATCAGTCTCAGTATCAGAGGAGGTTTTCCTGAAAATTGAGAAAAAAATTCTTGGTGAATATTGACGGAGAGAAAAAAAATAATTTTTTTTTTTTTGCCTTACCAGAAATAAGTTTATTTTAAAAACATAAATTTTTGCTTCTTGGAATCCACATACACAGCGGAAATGAGAAAACCTCTTTTGTTATATGTTCATTTGTTATCTTTTGTAACATATTCCTCCATTCATTTTCATCATGAGGTAAATTCTGGCTCTTACTCCAGATAATTGGGTCACTTCTGAAAACTCTTAAGAATTCAAAGGATTTACAGAACCAAAACCTCAGGAACATACACCCAGATGTCACCATTTTATATTGCAGGATCTTAGGTTTTTCTAAGCTAGACTCTTACCTTAGCAAAGCAGACTTGCCTTTACTGAGGGTTTAAATATCTTTGGAGCTCTGCTACTCTATCAGAGCCTATGTTTGATTCTCAGTTGTATCTGCTTTACCATTGCAGGAAATAAGGGTGTCTTTATATGCCACCATGTGTACCCTCTAGCCTGATTCTTTGCTTTAAATGTTTGTTAGCCCTTAGTTTCCCATTATCCCTATGGGAAGGGGATAAGTAATACTCAGCCAATTCCATTGTCTTTGTATCTTATTTTCCGAATGTCTGAAGTATTATACCAATAAGGATTTCCCCTCCACTGGGACATTTTCTTAGTATAGTTATATCATCATTTCCGACACTGGTTCCTACCACAGTGATACTGTGAGGACTGAACTACAACATGCATACAAAGTGTCTTGAGTGGGACCCAGAACAAAATAAACATTTGATAAGTGGCAACATTTTCTTATTATAAAGAGCAAGCAATAGATTCCTATACACTTGAATTAAATGGTATTATATTGGCAAGTGTCAAACTTTCTGGCAATATATTAATAATAGGTATCACCACCAAAGAAATAGATTGGACTTCCAGAATTTGTTTATGAGTCAATTAGAATGGGTTCTTTCACAAAATGTTATGCATAGTGATGAGGCTCCAGGCCAGCCCCCCAAATCATTACCTTTTATGAGTTTGAAATAGTGTAATCTTTTACAGATAGACAGAAATAAATTCTGCTTTAATAATATCATATTTTTTATTCTTAAAAATTATTTTTTTGAATTTTTTATTTCAGAGTATTACCAGGATACAAATGCTTTGATTACATAAATTGCCTTTGCACTGCCCAACAAGCATGCCCAACACCCGGACAACACACACTGCATCCATTATCTATGTATCTATCCCTTCCTCCCCCCTCCCACCTACCTGACACTCTATGAATGTTACTTCCCGTATGTGCACATTAGTGTTGATCAATTAGTAGCAATTTCATTGTGAGCACATGTGGTATTTGTTTTTTCATTCTTGTGATACTTCACATAGAAAAATGGGCTCCAGCTTTATCCAGGATAATACAATAGCTACTTCATCTTTTTTATGGCTGAGTACTACTCCATGGTATACATATACCACATTTTATTAATCCATTCATGTATTGATGGGCAATTGGGTTGTTTCCACGTCTTTGCAATTGTGAATTGTGCTGCTATAAACATTCTGGTGCAGATATATTTTTTATAGAATGTCTTTTTTTCCTTTGGGTAGACACCCACTAGTGGGATTGCTGGATCAAATGGTAGGTCTACTTTTAGCTCTTTGAGGTATCTCCATACTACTTTCCATAGAGATTTTGCTAGTTTGCAGTCCCACCAGTGGTGTATGAGTGTTCCAATCTTTCTGCATCTACACCAACATTTGTTATTTGGGGACTTTATGATTAAAACCATTCTCACTGGAGTTAAATGATATCTCATTATGATTTTGATTTAGATTCCTCTGATTAGAGTTGCTGAACACTTTTTCATATGTTTCTTGGCCATTAGTCTATCTTCTTTTGAAAAGTTTCTGTTCATGTCTTTTGTCCACTTTTTAATGGGGTTGTTTGATTTTTCTTGCTGATTTTCCTGAGTTATATATAGATTCTTGTTATCAGCACTTTGTCAGATGTGTGGCATGTGAATATTTTCTCCCATTCTGTAGGTTGTCTGTTCGCTCTAGTGATAATTTATTTGGCTGTGCAGAAGCTTTTTAATTTGATCAGGTCCCATTTATTTATTTTTGTTGTTGCTATTGTTGCTTTTGGGTTCTTCTTCATAAATTCTCTGCCTAGGCCAGTGTCTATAAGAGTTTTCCAACATTTTCTTCTAGAATTCTTATGGTTTCATGTCTTAGGTTTAAGTCTATTATCGATTGTAAGTTGATTTTTGTGAGAGGTGAGAGGTGCAGATCCTGTTTCAGTTGTCTACATGTGGCTATCCAATTTTCCCAGCACCATTTATTGAATAGGGAGTCTTTTTCCCAGTGTATGATTTTGTCTGCTTTGTCAAAAATCAGATGGCTATATGAGGATGGTTTTATATCTGGGTTCTCAGTTCTTTTCCATTGGTCCATATCTCTGTTATTGTGCCAATACCATGATGTTTTGGTGACTATAGCCTTGTGGTGTAACTTGAAATCTGGTAAATTGATGCCCCCCAATTTTTTTCTTTTTGCTTAAGGTTGCTTTAGCTAAATGGGGTCTTCTCTGGTTCCATACAAAGCATAGAATTATTATTCTAGATCTTCAAAAAGTGATGTTGGTTTTTTAATAGGGATTGCATTGAATCTGGAGATCACCTTAGTTGGTATAGACATTTTAACAATGTTGATTCTGTCAACACATGAGCATGGTACAGATTTCCACCTGTTTATGTCCTCTGCTATTTCCTTCCTCAGTGTTTCATAGTTCTCCCTGTTAAGGTCTTTTACCTCCTTAGTTAAATACATTCCTAGGTATTTTACTTTCTTTGTTGCTATATTATTGTATATGAAGAAGAAATGAAAACCTTCTCAGATAAGCAAAGACTGAGGGAATTCATCAAGACAAGACCTGGTCTCCAGGAAGTACTCAAAACAGTATGAAACACAGATCAGCACAATAAACACTCACAAATGTAAAATCATCCAAAAGCTAAAGGTCAAAAGCCAGACACAACAATGGCTCAAGAGAGAAAACAAAGCAACAAAATTCAACTCAACAGAATGAATAGAAATCTACCCCACTTATCAATTCTCTCAATAAATGTGAATGGCTTGAACTGCTCAGTAAAGAGACATTGTTATGATAGAGTAGTATTCCATGGCATACACATACCACATTTTATTAATCTACTCACGTATTGATGGGAATTATGATAGTATTTTGATTGGAATTGCATTAATACTGTAGATCACTTTAGGTAGTATGGACATTTTAACAATATTGATTCTGCCAATCCATGGGCATGGTAGAGTTTTCCATTTGTTTATATCTTCTATAATTTCTTTTCTCAGTGTTTTGTAGTTCTCTCTATATAGGTCTCTCACCTCCTCAGTTAAATATATTCCTAAATATTTAATTTCCTTTGATGCTATTGTGAAAGGTGTTGTATCTTTGATTTGATTTTTAGCTTAACTATTATTGGCGTATATGAATGCCTCTGATTTGTGTGCATTGATTTTGTATCCTGAGACTTACTGAATTCATTTATCAATTCCAGGAGTCTCTTGGTTGATTCCTTGGGATTTTCTAGATATAATATCATATCATCAGCAAAGAGTGAGAGTTTGACCTCTTCTGCCCTGACTTGGACACTGTTAATTCCCCTCTCTTGTCTGATTGCTCTTCCAAGGACTTCCAGCACTATGTTGAATAGAAGTGGAGATAGTGAGCAACCTTGTCTGGTTCTAGTTCTAAGAGGGAATGCTTTCAATCCGCCCCCCCCAAATTCTTTACTACATATTTTTACCCACAATTCATTGGCCAAAGTGAAGGTTATGCAAGAGGTCAGCACAGAAGGAAAAAATAACTTTACCACAGGAAAGGAATACATTTTGGTGAATAGTAATAATGCAAACTATCACTTCAGTGACATAAACACTCTCCAATTAATGTATGTTTTTAGTCAGATTTTGATATAAGTGAATTTACAAGTCCTGAGGATATAATTTAATCACTTTGGATAGATGTGAATATTTCCAGATTTCTTCTCCACCAATATCATATCAATTGCTTTGGGTAGTACATTCCGCAAATAGATAATATTATCTCTTATTCTTAATTTTATTTTTATTTATTACTACTTATTTTTAAGATTTCTAACTAAAATATGTCATCATTTTTCATATTTATTTATTTCATCAATAAATTAATCAACAAATAAGCATCTCAAGAAGTATACTGAGAACAGGGCTATAGCCATGAATAAGACAGAATTAGCCTTGATTTTCTTGGAGGTTACAGTCTGTCAACTTTAAATTCTTTGTGATCAAAACATTATCATCCAACTGGGTTCATTTTGCCTGCTGTGCAGAAAAGAGCCAATACGCTGAGACAGCAGGTGTTTAAGCAGAGAAAGAGTTTAATAATTGCTGGGCAGCCAAATGAGGAGATGGGAGAAATTTCTCAAATCCACTTCCCCAAAACGTTCCAGGCTGGATATTTTATGGGAAATTTGGTGGTCAGGGAACTAGAGAATTGGCATTTCTGATTGGTTGGGTCAGGGATGAAATCATGGAGATGCAGAAATTGCATTCTTTCATTAAGTCAGTTCTTAGGCAGGGTCCATAGGACTGATTGAATCAGTTCCATCATGTGATTCACTAGTCCAGTTGGCAGCATTGGGCCCATGGAAATGCAGGGTCTAGAAAATATCTTAAAAAGTGTCTTGGGTTTCACAATAGAGGTGCTATCTATAGAAGAAATTAAGGGAAGTTACAAGTCTTGTGACCTGACTCCTAAGCAGTAAGCAAGTATAGGGAAAAAGTTTATGGGGCACAATAAACAATTGAAAGATGTGGAAACAACCCAAATGTACATCAATCCATGGGTGGATTAATAAAATGTTGTATGTGTATACCATGGAGTACCACTCAGCCATAAAAAACAATGGTGAAGTAATACCTCTTGTATTATTCTGGATGGAGCTGGAGCCCATTCCTTAAGTGTATTACAAGAATGGGAAAACAAGCATCACATGTAGTCACCATTAAATTGGTACTACTTGATCAAAACTTATGTGAACTTAATGACATAACATTCATACGGTGTTGGGCAGGTGGGAGAGGAGACAAAGGGGTAGGGATGGGAAAATTCACACTTAATGGGTGCAGAGCATAGTCTCTGGGGAATGGGCATGCTTGTAGCTCTGACTCAAGCAGTGCAAAGGCAATATATGTAACCAAGTGTTTGTACCTCTGTAATAATCTGAAAAATAAATAAATAAATAAGTTCTATATATAAAAAAAAAGTCCCCCTAGGTCAATGATATCTTGCTTACTCAATCTTATATTCCAACATCCTTGATCAAGCCGCCTCAAGATCAACCTCCAGGGGTATTTCCCTAGCTACTGCAAATACATGCTTGCTAATCGTGCAGCAACTTCAGGTTGTAACCTCTTTCTCTCCTAGTCAAGACCAAGAGGTCCACAGTTGATTATGTTGAGATGTAACCCTACTTATTGTCCTAGAAGCCAAATGTGGAGGTGAAGCGATATTTTTAAGGGCACTTTTTGGTAAGAGGTTTTTGCATATTTTTCCAGCATGGGGCAAATTCTGGCTCTTACTCCAGATAATTGGGTCACTTCTGAAAACTCTTAAGAATTCAAAGGATTTACAGAAACAAAACCTCAGGAACATACACCTAGATGTCACCATTTTATATTGCAGGATCTTAGGTTTTTCTAATCTAGACTCTTACCTTAGCAAAACAGACTTGCCTTTACTGAGGGTTTAAATATCTTTGGAGCTCTGCTACTCTATCAGAGCCTATGTTTGATTCTCAGTTGTATCTGCTTTACCATTGCAGGAAATAAGGGTGTCTTTATATGCCACCATGTGTACCCTGTAGCCTGATTCTTTGCTTTTAAATGTTTGTTAGCCCTTAGTTTCCCATTATCCCTATGGGAAGGGGGTAAATAATACTCAGCCAATTCCATTGTCTTTGTATCTTATTTTCCGAATGTCTGAAGTATTATACCAATAAGGGTTTCCCCTCCACTGGGACATTTTCCTAGGTGACCAATAATGAAATATTTAGTAATTGGGTCACCACTTTGTCTCAGGGACAATTTGTTCTCCCAACATAACACCGGTTTACTTAAACCAATCCCTATTGACCTGTGTCACTTCAGGTAGTCTGAGAAGCAGGCAAGATGGTAATAGACATAGAAGAAATTTATTTAGGGAAAAAACCTGTGGAAGATATAGGGAAAGGGAAAGGGAGCAGGGAAAGGCAAGGAGAGACTTCAGATGTAGGTCTGATACCTGAGAAAAGAGAGAAGAAAAGAATGAATGGGTAGAAAGAGCCTCAAACTACTGTGCAGTTCTGAGAATGCTCTTGCCAGGTTGCTGGGGAGTCTTTTGAATCAAATGGAAGAAACAAGATTTACAAAAAAAAATACCTGTATAATGTCTGTGTTTACCTACTTAGTTACATTTACTGGCACTCTGTATTTCTTTACACACATTCAACATGCTGTCTAATATGTTAAGCATTTGAGAAATGATAATTTGCTGTTAAAGAATTGAATGATTTATGGGGAATAAAGCACAACTTTTAGTGCTAATGAGGATAGACGAAATATACAATTTCATTCAAATTTAAGATTCATTACAGAAATAACTTTCAAAACCAAAGCCATTTTCTTATAAACTACATACATTGGATCATAATGATTTCCTGGCTTTGGGATCCCTTTAAGACAATATTCTAAATATTCAGTTGGAAATAAGAGTAAGACAAAAAGATGATAATGAAGAAATAGGGAAGCAGTAGTTAAACTGTTAGAAAATAGGTTATGCAAACTATACAAAGACCTCTTATCAAAAGGCAGAGAAACCACTCAAGGATTACATTAAGTAATAGGGTTAAGAAGAATATGGTCTGAAAAAATTGAGTAACTTCTAATAACTGTAAGTACATGAGTTTCTAAAATGCCATACATAATATCCATGAAATTATGTTGCATAATGTAATAACACGTTATGCTACCATTAACGCATTATAACTATGTCATTTGGAAGGCTAATTTTTTTGTGTAAAACCACTTAACTACATAAAATTGAAAATAATGATTATTGTAACTACTTTCACTTTTCATCTTTAGAAGTTCAGGATTAAATACTCCATATGCAGTTATTTTATGGTGATGTGTATTTTTATGGAGTGGTCATATAGTGTTCTAAGTAATAATTGTCTTAAAATTTCCAAATACATAAATCATAAGATCTTTTCACATATTATCATTATGAGAAGTCAAGGTAAGTCACTTAACACCTACTTAACAGTGCACATAAAGTTGAACATTGAATTTGGATAAAATTAAAAAGAAAACTACAAGTTTCAAGACAAAGCTTAGCGTTAAAAAAATAGGACCACAGTTTCTAACACAGTGAAGACCAATTTTCAAAGATGTATTTATTCCTTTCAAATATTGCTATTCATAGATATTTTAATCATTTTTATTGAACCAAATTTATTATGGAAGAAATAGCCACTTGGATTGTTTTTGTTGAGATTCCTTTAAAAAGAAAAGGGAGGGAAGCTTGAGTTTTATAGGCTAGGCACTGTATTTTATATGCAGATATATCCAAATTCATGTAAAAAAAGATATTATTTTCTCCATTTTTAAAAATACGAAGACAAACTCAAAGAGGTAACAAACTTCTTAGTGTCGCAGAACTAATAGGTAACCAAGAGATATTTCCAAAACATCATGCAGTATGTACATTCACCCTGAGCATTTATTAGATATCAGGCATGGCTCTGGAGGCTGAAAATTACAAAGCTGTTTAAGATACAGTTTCTATCCTTAAGGATATCAATGTACAGCGAAGAGAGACAGATAAATACTTGAAATGTAACATGAGAAGTAGTGTAAAGGATCCATTTTTAACACACTATGGGAGTTTATGAAATCTTCCTGTAACATGGATGTCGTGACTAAGAGAACAATACATTTTGGAGAGTAAGGAAATAAAAAACTGCAAATTTATTTAAACTTGTCCCTGCAGTTTTTCATTTACCTGCTATTCTTCCTCCTCTCCCTTCTATTTTATGTCTACATAGGCTTGTATATATGATAGAAACTCTTCCCTGTGAGCAAAGAAACCTAACAGTATGCCTGGCAAATGCCATCTAATACAGTTGTTATTCAAAAAACGAATAATTTTGGATCTTAAAAAATTCCTGCTGCTTTCCTTCAATAATAGGTAAAGACTGTGTAAAGGCTGGTGGTAAGAGTGTTCAAATGCAGATTATGTAGAAGAAAGATTAAACATGATTCAGTTTGATAAACAATACTCTTACTCTTCTCATTGTATTGATTTCTCCAAATCCCCACCACCAAGACTTCAAGCATCTTTTGTGTTAGGGCTTTTTGTATGTATAAAATTTATTGATCACCCATATATTAAGATATGAAAGCACTACAGATGGCCATGTGCATTTTCGACCACATTCAAGATTACAATATTTGTTAAATACTAACTACAGTATAAATCTTTAAAATTGTTTATTAATGTATCCTTTTCATGCATTTAAGGTTGAGATTCTTCTATTTTTTCTCTATTATATTTGTCATTTCATTCTTGTTTTCTCCTATTTCTGATAATTTATCAACCCCATTCTACTTTTCTCTTAATTATTTCTTTTCTTTTTCTTTTTTTTGCATTGGAGTTGGCAACATTTCCCAATTATTATCAGCTGCAAATTTAATTAGCATGCTGTTTATTTCTTCTTCCAGATAATTAATATAGTTGTTAGAGAAAACTTGGATGAACACCAAGCACCCCACCAGACAGCTCCCCTAAGTCAGATGCTCTGTCATTTATAATTACCTTTTTCTTATGGTCCTTAAGCAAATTTTCAGTGCTCATTCAGAGCCAATTTAAATTAATTTGGAGGGAAATACTTTAAGAAACACAACAACTGTCTCACAGTCCTTTCTTAGAGCTTGGGTTCTGTAAAATATTTATATTTTATTACTCATGCCAAAACTGTATTAATGAAATTGAACATTTAAGCACAAGGAGAGCAAAGTCTGAAAGTTCTCAATGAGAGAGCATGGTCTCAATAAACATTTAAGACAAAGCTCTAATTGCATTATTTATGAGTTAAATGAGAACATGAAAGAGGCATTTACTTTTCACCTTTTGTGCCACTGATTTCCCATTTCACTTAACTTAATGAAATTACTAGCTGATTTCAACTTTTATTAATCATATCTCTGGCATATAATATGTTCCATAGTAATATATTGAAAAATGATTAAATTTTTGCCAAAAGTGAAGAATGGTTTTAAGAAAGTTTTATATTTATATCAGTTTAATAGTTTTCAAGTTTAAAACTTTAGTACTAACCCAGGTTGTTTCATAATTTTAAATCCATATAAGGCAATACATCCAAATTCAAATATTCTTATGTTTCTGCATTATATGTTAATATGTAAGGATATTATTATTGTATGTTTTACCATCTTTTAACTCTAAAGCCATAGAATTTTAAAGCTAAAATCTACACAAAACAATATTTAATACAATTCCCTCATTTCATAGGTTAAAAAATACATTGAACTTAGAAATGGTAACTAGTCCAGATTGACCTACTTTAAAAAAAAAAATCAAAACTTTAGAGATTCAGATCTCCTAGGGATAGCGATTTAAAATTCATCATGTTCCGATTGTGTTGATTGTGGCAGCAATCCAGAAGACCATTGTGTATGTGCTGTGTGGATTAAGTAATTGACTTATATAATTTTCCAGAAGCCAAGAAGACCTCACAATCAGAAGATGGCAATGTAAATGAACAGCATTAATATAATTAGATTGTTATAGCACAACAAATCTATAGTACATGGAGTTATAGACTGCCTGCTCAATTACTGGAAACAGACAGATATGCCAATGATCATTTGTCATAGTTACATTCTAGCTATGGGTATTTATTAATAGAAAAAAAGTTCCAGGAACTCTAGAAGTAAGGCCAATAAAAATCTTAAGAACCAATAACCCCTTCTTGTGTCTAATCACAATAGGCAAGAAAATATAGAGGTTTTAGTTAAGTTTTCTCTTGTGATAACTCACTCAGCAATTATGGTTACATAAGTATTCATAATAGGCTAAAATATTTCCAAAGGAAATAGCTTTGATTTTCTATTGTTAAACTTAATATGCTATGTTCAAAACGCATCTTTTCCTTCATATTTCCATGTGAGAGCCCAATGTCATATGTCTAAATGAACTACATAGAACATTGACATTAAATAGGCAGGTGTCCTTAAGTGTGAGATTCACTCTTACCAAACTGTTCTCCTACATGCCATTTTCCCCAGGAAGCTATTAGGTTTGAGATTGTAAGATGTGCTATTTTAACTTACAGGTGCATCCCAGAATATAGATATAATACTATTCACTGCAAATTTTATAATGCAAATTCTCACAAATGTCTAATATCACATTAGAGATCTATTTCCTTGAAGTGAAAAATCTTTCAAGTAGCCAGAATTTAAATTATTGTTGAAGAAGTTATTAAGATGCAAGCCAACCATATGATTCAAGATAGAGAGCTGAGCATACATTTTAACTATCTTTTCTTATTAAGGTCCATCAAGTTGACTATAAAGAAGTATAAAAGTGAAAAAATATTTTTAAATTCTGTGGTAGATGCTATATGGAAGAAAAGGAGAAAAATATTAGAGAACCAGTCATTTTGTAGAATTTCTTAAAAGTGAAAGCATTTGGAATCAAACCTATGGGTAGAGAAAGGACAGCTATTTTTAAAATATATTATATATCCCAGAATAGAGTGTAGATTCTTCAGAGTAGGACCTTTTAGTATTGACATGTGGTATGGTGTGAGATGTAGCAAGTCTCCTGTCTGCTAGACCAAAGTGAAACCTTCCTGTTAACAAACTTTATCCACACACATGGATTTTATGGTCAGTCCTTTTGAATATGGTATAGGGCCAACAATAAAATAGGAAACCCATATGAACTACCTATATTACTCAAATTTATTTTTGTAAATAAAAACCAACCACTAAAGAATCATAAGACCTAGGGAAAATCAGCAGTATAGAAAAAAGGAACTGAGGCCGAGGCGGGAGGATCGCTCAAGGTCAGGAGTTCAAAACTAGCCTGAGCAAGAGGAGACAGAAATTAATTGGCCAGCTAAAAATATATAGAAAAAAATTAGCTGGGCATGGTGGCGCATGTCTGTAGTCCCAGCTGCACGGGAGGCTGAGGCAGGAGGATCGCTTGAACCCAGGAGTTTGAGGTTGCTGTGAGCTAGGCTGACGCCACGGCACTCTAACCCTGGCAACAGAGTGAGACTCTGTCTCAAAAAAAAAAAAAAAAGAAACTAAGATGAAGAAATGGAAAGACATCAGAGAGAGCAAAGAAGGAGAAATGATGCTAAAAATATTACAAGTGTTTTCTTGAAGAGAAATGGGATGACATTGAATCATAATACAAAACATGCTGCTATGAGACAGGAGCAGTCAGAGAACAAGAAGTAGCTTCTGAAACTGAACTGATTGCTGAAATGAAAATAATAGACATAGAAAAATTTACCAAAAACTTGCCTGAACTTAAAAGTAAAAACATCAAAGAGATTGAACACTTGAGTAAAAAGTAAAGAGATATAGAAGCTTAATCTGAGAGGGCCGATTTTTCCAACAAGATTTGACACATTCATTAGTCAAATATATATTTAGTGCCTAGTATGTGCCTTGATGGAGTTTACATTCCATGGAATAGATAACCAATACTCAAAGGTACTCCAAAAAGAGAAGAGAAAATGTAGGGAAAAAGAAGAAATTTAAATGACCAATAGAAGAATATTTTCCAGGACTTCTAAATATATAGTGAAAGTAAATTTGAATTTAGAATTCTATACCCAAACTGGTTAGGTGAAGTGGTATGCTGGTAAATGTTTAACACCCAGCTCTCCAAAAACAAAAGCAAAGAAAAAGCAAAAATGCCAACCTGATTACATTTGTGACTCCACAAAACACCAGTGAGCAGGGAGCTCTCAAACTGGGCACCCCAGGTCCACTACCGACCCCCAAATAGAAAGGCATGGGACCCACTCTCTGTGGGAACCTCAGCCTGCAGCAGGCACCTGCTGGAGAGAAGCAGCCATTCACCAAATTCTCTGCTCAAACTGCTCTCCCAGTTGCAGTGGTTGGGGGAGGAGCAGGAGAGGAAGTGTCTGAACTACAGAAAGCCACCTCTCCAGCCTCTCATGACACTCTCCTTGAAGGGGAACCCCACACTGAATGACCAAGCTCCAGGATCCCACAAGTTCTCCCCACTATTCCACGTTGCTGCCATGCCTGGGCTTGTGGGGGTGTAAAAGCCTTCAAGAAACTTGGTAGCCTGTTGGTCACCAAAGGCTCATGGAATGGAGAGAGGGATCCCCCTTTACATTTTCACTGGGCTCTGAGCCTTTCTGGGTTTGATCCTTATCAACATATTTTTTCCTTTATCTTCTTTCTTCTCTGCTTCATAGTCTTCCTCCCTGAGGGCCCCAGGAAACCCCTGACACTTCTCTCTATTATCAATACCTGATCTGTGTCTCTCCTCCCCTCTCCTTTATCTGAAATCCAATCTTCTCTCTGGGAGGGTCCAGCAAAGCTTTAGTCAGCCATCTTGCCCCAGCTCAACATATATTTAAATTTCCCTTTTACTTTCTCCTTTGATCCATTAGTTTTTAGGAGCATATTTAATTTCCATATATTTGTTAATTTGTAGAAATTTCTCTTGTTATTTATTTCTAGTTTCATACCATTTCTTTTTCCATCCCTTTATTTTCAATCTATAAGTGTCCTTAAAAATGAAGTAAGCCTCTTGTAGTGTATATATAATATACACTTGATATTATCTAAGTCTTCTTAAATTTGTTAAGAATTGTTTTGGGGCTTCATATATTTTCCATCTTGGAGAATGTTCTGTGTGCACTTGAAAAGAATGTGTATTCTGGTGCTGTTGGATGGAATGTTCTGTACATGTCTATTAGGTCTATTTGGTCTAAAGTGTAGTTTAAGTTTAATGTTTCTGTATTGATTTTTTGTCTGGATGATTAGTCCATTGTTAAAAGTGAGGTATTAATGTCCCCTACCATTACTGTGTTGTAGTCTATATATCCCTTCACATTTTCTAATATTTGCTTTATATATTTAGGTGTTCGAGTGTTGGGTGCATATATATTTACAATTGTTATATTCTCTTAATGAATTGGCTCCTTTTTCATTATGCAGTGTCCTTCTTTGTCTTGTTTTACAGTTTTTGATTTAAAATCTGTCTTGTCTGTTATAACTATAGATACTCTTCCTGTCTTTTAGTTTCTATGTATATGGAATATCTTTTTCCACTCCTTTATTTTCAATCTATAAGTGTCCTTAAAAATGAAGTAAGCCTCTTGTAGATAGCGTATATTTCTGTTACTTTCTTTTAAAATCTATTCAGCCACTCTATGTATT
Organism: Cheirogaleus medius; assembly: GCA_008086735.1. NCBI lineage: Eukaryota > Metazoa > Chordata > Mammalia > Primates > Cheirogaleidae > Cheirogaleus > Cheirogaleus medius. The sequence continues at coordinate 11,364,605 of VBSM01001562.1, forward strand.
TTTCATTGGAGAATTTAATCCATTTAGATTCAAAGTAATTATTGACAGGTAAGCCCTTATTACTGTCATTTTGTTAATTGTTTTCTGGATGTTCTTTTATGATATTTTATTCCCTTCCTCCTCTCTTGATATCTTCTTTTGCAATTACATGATTTTCTGTACTGTTATGTTTTGATTTCTTACTCTTTATCTTTTGTGTATCTACTATAGGTTTTTGCATTGTGGTTACCATGAGGATTACATAAAACACCTTATAATTATAACAGGCTATTTTAAGCTGATAACAACTTAACTTTGATTATTTACAAAACACTATATACTGTATTCTTATAGTAAAGTAAGCTGGAGAAAAAAAATGTTATTAACCACTTCAGTACCACGCTCGCTGGCCACGAAACCTTGCCCACTGCTGGCACTCAGAGTCCGGACAATAGTTTGTGCTGTGCATTGACAACGAATCCGTTTTGCTCTTGTGTGATGAGGAAAGCTTTAAAGCACTGAAAACTTGTTTTACTTTATAGGAAGCTTTACTTGTAATGTAAATCAGAATAGGTAACATATACATATATGTTTTTATTACGTTATTTTTACACTTGGCTGTGTGGCTTCATATCATGGCTGTCAGCTAAAGGTGACGCTCGGCTGTGCATGTTCATCTGTGGCTGTCAACTATAGTCGACGCTGGTACTGAAGTGGTTAAGAAAGTCATAATGAAGAGAAAATGTTTACTATTTATTAAATGGAGTGGATCATCATAAAGATCTTCATCCACATAGTTTTTATGCTAAGTAGGCTGAGGAGAAGGGGAAAAGGAGGGTTGGTCTTGCTGTTTTAAGGGTGGCAGAGGCAGAAATCTGTGTATAAGCAGTTCAAAATTATGTTATTCAAGGTAAACTGTATTCTTAATTTGACTACGTACTCTTATCAGTGAGTTTTATACTTTCATATGTTTTCATGTTACTAATTAGTGTCCTTTCTTTAATCCTGAAGAACTCCCTTTAGCATTTCTTATAAGACAGGTCTAGTGGTAATGAACTCCTACTTTTGTTTGTGTAAGAAAGCCCTTATCTCTTCTCTGTTTCTAAAGGTCTGCTTTGCTGTTTATAGTTCTTGGTTGGAAGTTTTTTCTTTCCATACTTTGAATGTTTCATCCCACTGTCTCCTGGCCTGCAAGGTTTCTGCTAAGAAATGTACTGATAGTCTTCTGAATGTTCCCTTTTCTGTAATTAGTTGCTTTTCTTTTGATGCTTTTAGAATCCTCACTTTGTCTTTGACTTTTGAGGCTTTGATTACAATGAGTCTTAGTGTGGATCTCTTTATACTTAATCTATTTGGGGTTCTTTGGGATTCATTGATTTGGATGTTCATTGTCCTTTCCTGATTTGGGAAGTTGTCTGCATTATTTCTTTAATAAACTCCCTGTACCTTTGTTTTTCTCTGCTCTCTCTGGGACACCAATAATGTATATATTGGTTCACTTCATGGTGTCCCTTAATTCCTCTAGGATTTCTTCACTCTTTTTTATTATTTTGTTTTCCTTTTGTTTCTCTGACTGGATAATTTCAAATGACATGTCTTCAGTGCTCACTGATTCTTTTTTCTGCTTTCTCAAGTCTGCTATTGAAACTATTTTTTAAAATTTTTCACCTCAGTTCTTGTGTTCTTTAGCTCCAAAACTTCTTTTTTAAATGATTTCTATCTCTTTATGGAACTTATAATTTTGTTTGTGTATTGTTTTCCTGGTTGCATTTAATTGTCTATGTTCTCCTGTAGCTCACTGGGCTTCTTTAAACAATTATTCTGACTTATTTGCAGGAAGTTTGTAAATTTCCAATTCTCTAGGGTCAGTTACTAGTGCTTTATTTTCTTCCTTTATTGGTGTCATGTTTTTGTGATTGTTTGTGATATTGTGACCATGATTCATGTCTGTACATTTGAAGAAGTAGGCAATTATTCCAGTCTTTATAGGCTGGCATCTGCAGGCAAAGCTCTTCACCAGTCAAGCCATCCAAAGATTCTGGGTAGGCCTTCTGGTATAGTCCATGGGTAGACTTGCTGCTGAATTCCTCAGGTAGGCTGGTGTGCTGCCTGGGTAAGCAGGAGGGTGGGCTTGGTGCCTAGGTCCACTAGGTTGGGTCTGGAGCATGGATCCACTGGGGCATGCCTAGAACTTCACACTGCTGGAGTGAGCCAGGTTCCTGGATCTACATGGGGCTGGCTGGATTGGTACCAAGATCCCCTGAAAAGGACCTGTTGGCTGGATCTTCAAATGTAGGGCTGGAGCCTGGATCCATTAGGGCAGCCTTACAGCCTATATTTGTGGGGAGAAGCCTAAAGCCTGGATCCTTGGGGGCCTTACCTGGCGTGAAGGTGGGTCTTCAGCCTGAATCTGTAGGAGCTGGCTAGATGCTGGGATGGGCCTAGTGTCTAGGTCCACAGGGATGGCCTAGAGCTTAAATCCATAAAAGCTGGCCTATGCTAGGGTAATCCTAGAACCAAAGTACATAGGGATAGACCTAAGTTCTCAGTCCACAGAGGTGGTCCTGGAGCCTCATTCTGCAGAGGCCAGCATGGTGTGGGCATCTACTAGAGTGGGCCTGGACTCTGGATCCGTGGGGGCTGGTCTTGTGCCTGGAACAATGGGGGCTGGCCTAGAGTTTGGAGCCTTGAAGACTGGCTTGGCTCTGGTCTGTGGGAGAGGGCCTGGAGCTTCTGTCAACAGGGGCCAGCCTAGAGCTGGGTCCACAGGTACCAGTCTGGCTCCTGAGTCCACAGGAGCTGGCGTGGTGCTGGGGTGGGCCTAGGGATGGATTCTGCAGGGCTAGCCTGGGGCCTGGAGCTACAGTGGCTGGCCTGGCATTGGCAGTCATCAGTATCAGCCTGGAGTCTGGGCCATGGGGGCCTGTCTGGTGCTGGGTTTTACTGGGACAGGCCTGGCACTGGTGTCTCAGGCAAAGTCCAGTGTTTACTTCACTCTTCTTCTCACATGTGGAGGCTATCTTTCTCCATACTGTGCTGCCTAGGGTTGAGGAAGGGATGATGCAGGTAATATAAAACTACCCTTCCTACTTTCTCCAATGTATCTTTACTTATTTCTGTGCTATATTCATTTGCTGTAATCTCTCACCTGGTTTCCTTTATTTTTGTGAAGATATTTTCATGTGTGGATAGTTGTTCAAATTGGTATTTCTGCAAGGAGACAAACACTAGAAAGCCTTATTCTACCATCTTGATATCACTCTCTAGAATATTTTTTAAAAATGGTCGTAGTTTTCTTTGATTATTTTAGATTATTAAAATCCTCTCATATTTGGGAAAAATGGAATATTGGAAGTGTTTATTCTAGAGAGTAAGCTTATGATAGTACGTAGAGCTTAGAGTTTTTATCAGACTATTTAAATAAAAAATCCCAGCCATTAACTATGTGACCTTTGACAAATTACTTAACCTATGTGTGCCTCGGTTTTTTAATATGTAAAATAAGAATAGTATGCAACTCACGGGGCTGTAGTGAGGTTTAAATACAACACCATCTGTCCTGTAGTAGGAATACAACACAAGTATAAGCTATTATAATCATTTAAAAAAAATAATTATATATGGTTTAAAAAGAAATTTAAACAATCAATAAGATATACATTGAAAAACAACTATCCCATCTCTGACTAAGTTCCTTCTCCCAGAGGCAGCCACTATGTCCATGCACCTGTGTATCCAGATTCCTACCCAAGAAGTGCAGAGCTCTTTCCATTTTTAAGTCATCTTCTTGTGTCCTTCAAAACATGTTACAGTTTTATTCATGTAGATCTTGCATATTTCTCTTTAGGCTACTTCTTGGTTTTATATTGTTGTGTTAATATTAAAAATGGTAATTTATCAGTCATTATAATTTCTGATCTAATATATCCTAAGTATGTAAGAAATATGTTGATTTTTGTGTACTTATTTTATGACTAGCCAATATACTGACTTCTCCTAATGTTCATGACCATGTTCAATGGGCTTTTGATTACCATTCTAGTAGTAGGAATAGGGTAATACATTCTTTAATAATTTCCAATTCTCATAAAGTCTTCACTGTTACTTTTATGTGTGATAATGTTTCTTTAGCCCCAACTAAGATTCTGTTCAGATTGCTAGCTTTCCTAATCATCCTCATCCCATCCTGTTATTGTCTGGAATAATGGTTTCCAAAGTGAACAAGTCATTTTACCAAGGCATGGAAAAAATACAATGCCTTAAAATGATATTGTAATCTAATAAACAGAAAGAAATTATGTTTTAATAGAAATCAACACTGGTCCATGAGGGAGATGGTCATTGCTATGCATGCCAGGAGAGCCATCCTGAGCGAAGAATGGGGTTCCACAGTATGATTGACAGAGACAGTCCTGCACAGTTGTTTGCCTTCAACATATTGTAACAAATTGCACTTTTCACACTGTACGATAAAAAGTGTGGTTAATTTTTATAAAAGTAACCCATTTAAAAAGTAGAATCTTTATCGTAATTTTGGATAACATGAAGAATGCCAAGAAAATCTTTACTGGTTAACTCACAAAAAAGTTCTTGGAAGAGATATGTGTTTTTATTTTATAAAAAGGCAAGTGTTCCAAATTTGTTGATCTTTTCTATGATGACAAAATAATTTCAGTGGTATGATAACTAGATGAGTTTATTTCCCCAAATAGTAAACACAGTCATTATAGCTCTTTGAGTAAAGGTGTTTTTATATCAATGAGTAATAAAGGAAATTCATTTTGAAAGAACATATAATGATAACAAATTTTGAAAATAGATATTGGAGGTATTTATCATTCTGGGATTTTGTGGCCAAAGTGATGTGTCTCTCCTAAAGAATTATCCTTGTCAACTTTAAAAGAAAAAAACATGAAATAAGAATTTTCAAACATGTTTGGAAATCTCCTAAATGAAGAATTTCAGGAATGTTGAGGCTATGTTAAATACGTTAAAATGCTACTCAATCCAACTAAATGCAAAAATAATTATTAAACAGATGAAAATTTATAAGCAACATTCAAATGAAAATCTTTGCATATTTCTGAATGGAATTATAAAATCAGTATGATGCTATAAATGCATTCTTTCATAATAACTTTGTGAGGTTATTATTTCCAGGTATGATAACAATTAAAACCACGTATTTAAATAAACTGAATCTAGAGCCATTCTTTGGAATTGCTCTACCCCCAAGAGTTTAACCAAGACTTCCAAAAATAAGGAATTGTATTTAATTACATATAGTTCTCTAAAATACTATAATAGATATTATTAGTGGAAGCAAAATATATTTTGCCCTACTAATAAATAAAATATTGTAATATTTCCTACATCCTCCCTCATCCTTCTTAATATTCTCTTTATGTGTGTTTTAGAATATATATCAAGCATAATAGCATATATACATAATTTATATATAAATACAAGTATATTGAGGATGCGTGCTCAAATATTTTACTCATACAAGTGGAAAATCTAAATTAAACTGGGTGTAAAGCCACCAGTCAATGTGATACTTATATAATAGGACCCTAGTGGCTCAAAAAGTGAACATCTTTTCCAAACACCCTAACTTACTGTCAGGAAATTCTCTTGCTTAGAGAAGACTATAACTTATCTATTGTAGGTTAAGATAACATTGTGCTTTACTTGCATTTCCCCACAAGCTCAAAGTCTGAAAAGAATAAATAGAGATAAGGCAGGTTTTCTTACAGTTTTAATTTGATAATTTATTAGATATTTATTTAGGCTCTGAAATATTTGGCCACTGAGTGGCAAAGAAATAGTATTGAACTAAAAGAATAAAAATTTTCGAGAAAACATTAAATATACTTTGACAAATAGCTGAGATTAAAAGATAAACTTTATATTAAAATAAAATTTACATATGAAATGTAACATTCCATAGGAAAATGACAAAATTATATCTATAAAGCCTGGATCTCTCTGCAGGCATTAATAAGGCATTCCATGGTATTTCAAGATCACTTCTTAGTAAGAATTTCTTAATGAGAAATTACTATGTTAATTAAGAATTTATTTTTCCATTAGATGTGAATATGCACCATAAACTGAGACTTTTTCTCCATTATTTTATCACTACAGAGAGTGAAATTCTTAGCTTTTTAGTAGCGGGTTATATTCATGATATGCATATCATTTATGGTCATAAGCCTAAATATTTTCTCTCTTTCCTCTAAGATTGTCAATTTGTTGAGAGCAAGAAGTTGATTTTTACATCTTGAGTAGCTCTGTACAGAATTGAGATTTGCTCAAAAACCTTTGCTTATTCATCTCTATTTCCCCTAGTCTTTCAGCAAATTGTTTACCAAACACAGAATTAAAATACAGTACTTTGGAGTATCAACTTTGAGAAGGTAAGGATTTCTTGGTGACAAAGTTCCAAATCAGGCCTATTATAATATAGTTGTTACCTCAAATATTGATTATGTTATTTATATTTCTATGTAGACTTTACTTTTAGAAAACATACTTATGTGCAGCTCAATTTCTTTGGGGTTTCCTAGATTTCCTGGCAGAAAACATGTATTCTAACCCATTCTTCACACTGTTAGAATTGGGTTCAGAATTCAAGCTCTCTCCTTGCAACATATCCAACACCTAGAAGGATGCAGAGGCTGAGACACAGGTAGATACTCCCTGATTTTAGTTCTGCTAGCTGTGAAGTTGGGCTAATACCTATCTTATGGGGGTATCTAGAGGATTAAAAAATAGATTTTTTATAAAGCTCTTTGGAGATCCTTGGATAAAAGGGGGCTGCCAAGGCACACAGCATTCTTATCTCCCCAGTTGCTACGGAGCCTGCAATTTCCCATGGCATGTTGTATCAACTTGAGAAAAAGCAAGGGTGAGCTGTGGAAAATAGGAGCTTTGGCAACTGGAAGGAACAGATAGCAGTAGCCCACGTGAACCGCACAGGCTGCCTCCTGGGAGGCTGGAAGATAGTCAGGATTGTAATTAATAGCTGGAGATGTTGATTCTCTTTCTAGGATAACTGTGGCATTGCAAATTGGTGAAATTACACAGTTTATATTCTGTAATTTTTTTTTACTTAAAAAAATTAACTAGTAAAATAGCCTCTAGGAAAACTCAAAGGAAGCATAGCATCAAAATGTGTAATGTGAACAGCTTAGCATTGAACTTGAAAGGTATCCTGCAGTTAACTATTTCATTTATAGGCCAGGAATTTCTACAAACCAAGTTAAGTAAAGCGTTCTTTACAAAGATCCTGCTGGGTTTTGCCTATGGATAAAGATGTTGAACAAGGCATTGCTAGGGGAGAAGAGTCTTTAACTTATGCCATTTACATTGTTTTAAGTGTCAAAATACATGTCATACTTTGAATTCCTTTAGTTCAAATAAGCCACATTTTGGCTTTTAAAAAGCTATTAATTTCAATTATCTCATTTTTGTAAATGCCACCTCTAAAAACCACATATTTCTCTTCCCTACAGAAAAATTAATTAGGTATTCCATATTGCTGTTATAAGACATAATAACATCAATGTCTGATAAATGTGGGTGGCAAAGGAAGATGATATAAGGAATAATCTTTATTCCTTCCTTTTTCACCAACGGTGCTAGAAATCACTGAAAGAAAATAAAATGCAGGGGCTACATAAAAATATGGGGGTAGAGAGGGAAAATCAATAAATACCTAAATTATTTAAAGAAAAGCTACTACCGAGTGTCTTACTGTCATGCATCATACCCTGGATCTGAAAGCAGACAGGTGAATTGTCTCCAGCCTGCATTGGTTTGGACACTCTCTCCAGCATGCTCATTAGCAGCTCCCAGTCTAGGCTCCCCGTTAGTAGAAAGGCAGGGATCACAGCAGGGAAGTTATATCTCAGGCTTCTCACATTCCTGCTCTATCTTAGCAAAGCTTTACAAAGCCTTTTCTGGCAGCTCATTAGTAGGTGCACTGATGCATAAGAGACAGTCATTAGAAGTGTTTTTCAACATTGGCTTTTGATCAGGTGACTAGTAGCATCGTGAAGACATTTACTTACATTGTTTTCCATAAGAGATTCTGTTGCCATATTGAGAATGACATACATAAAAATGTTGAAAACTGGCTTGACCTTTCTGTGACAAAAGGGGAGAAGAAAAAGAAACTCCATTAGTTTCCTGACTCTTGCTATCATACTGTCAACTATGATGTAATAGATGCGTAGATTATTCCCTCAGCAACTGCTCTCTGCTGGCTTTAATATTCTAAGCCAAGTTCAAATCTATCGTTTGATTTAGGGTTATGACAAGGAGACGTCAGTGTGGACAAATGCAAATAAAATACCATAAGCTTGATAGTGTCTTCTAATGCTAAGCATTTGCTTTTTCACCATAAAGGCTGGCTTTCCAAATAAGGGCAAAATCCATCATACATAGCCTAATAAAGCATTGTAAAAAGTTAGCAGACCAAATTCCATGGCTGATTAAGCTCTAAAAAGAGCGTCCATTGTTAAAAAAAAAAATGTTAAGGCTGCAGGGACAATGTTTTTATGAGTAAAATCCTAAGATTCTGCATGTGAAGAAAACATATGTGGTCAAATGAACCACTCATTATAAAATAGGAATGAATTTGTTGTTCTTTTATTAGTGCTTTGTTTATAAAATAAAGTTGATTTTTATGGCTAACTGTACTTTTTCTAATAATTTTTTTTTCATTGATGATTGCCTTTTACCACCAATATTCTCTCCACTTTTCCCCAAAATACCAACTTTGTCAGGCCTAAGTTTGACAAGAAATTTTATTCCATCGGTTCACAGAGTACACATTTAGCCATTGGCTCCTTAGGAACAGAAGTAAATCATGTTAAGCATATCCCCTGACATGCAACTCAAAAGGATGAGAAGGTTTCTTTGTCAAACTTTACTGAAACAAAGTGCATCAGCTTAATCAGGTCTGTTCTTGGCAATGTAGGAACATGACATGCCAATTACATAAACTTTCAACTAAGTGAAGACTCCTGCTGACTAATTCAGTGTTGATTGTTTTCCGCTACTTGGCTTTGAGTGCTTGTTAAGACTTAAGAAAAAAAGAAGGGATGGAAAGAGGGGGTCAAAATTGTAGGAATTCTCTCCTTCCGTCAAACACTCTTATGATTGCCAGCAATTAGTTAAGCTTCTTGGCGGTAAAATGACAAGATGGAACTTGACCAAATACAATGTGTGGAGCTCACAGGCATCTGCCCCAGCTGAAAGACATTACAATGTTTGTTAACCTTACGGGTCATTCCTGATTCACTTCTGCAGACAGAAAACAAGATTTATATAACACAGATCAATACTGCCCTAAGACTTTCGCCATTGAGGATGCTAGATTGAGGCACTTCTCTTTATCAGTTTACCATGACACTAATGTATTTTGCCTGTTTTGCCTGGGCAGTGATGAATCTGTTGGCAAGAGAAAACAAATAAGTTTTGTTGTTGAGAGACATGTTGTCCATGATTTGTCTCAGCAGACATGCCAACTTGCTGGCCAATTCATTTCCTATTTAATTTAAGTGGCAGATCTGTCTTCCCCTTTCAGGTATGTCTTTTGTCTACTGTACAACCACACTGGCAGTGCTCTGAGAGAGTCTGCAGTAGATCTCTACAAGTAGACTGACACAGCAGAGCCGGGAACCAAATTTACTATAATTTTCCAAAGAATCTCTTTGAAATACAGAGCTACCATCTAAGCCAGTGTCTGTCATGACAGCTCTTTTAGAGAATATTTTAGCAGCATTTTTCAAATAGTTCATGAATTTGATGTTACATCCAAATTACAAATATATAGCAAATGTCCTTTTAAAAATCAGAGCTTATTTCCTATACAGACTAAGATTTTGTTTACTTTGTGAGACCCAAAATAGTGTTATTTAGTTATGAAATATGTGTGACATAATATGAAGATATTATATTATAATGTGCTGCATGGTGGTCCAATGCCTAGTTTTTTCATTGCCTCCATTAGTTTTACTCACCTTTAAGACATTGGATACTATTTAAATAACAGAGAAACAAAACTCAAGGTGATTCATTTGAAAAGCAATGCTTACAAAGTTCAATTTTAAATGAAGCTGCTTTTAAAAGGAAGATAACATACCCTATCACCAGGCACCCATGACACCTAACTAAATATTAATAGAAAAGCCAAGGAAGAAATGACTTTACATTTCAAATCATGACAAAGCTGACGCTCTAGGAAAATGTGTCGAGTGTTATGAAACCATAACACAGGCACTCATCAAACTCTGACAGTCCTTAAGCAACGGAATGGTTAACATAGCACTGCATAGTCCACAAATGTGCCAGCTAAATCTCTGTGTCAGAACACATTAATTATAGCAGTCAGTTTACCTTTCTCCTTCATAACATTTTTGATTAAAATTTCACACATTACAATGATATGTGTCTTTTCTACAAGCTGTGAAATTTACTCAGTCATCAATGGGTTTGGATTTCATTTCTAAGAAGCTTATAGTACATAAAAAGTTGACTTATGATCTCTAAATAGTGAAATCAAAGACAGTTTCTTTTGGATAGACTTAGAATTTTATACCAGCAGTGGTGTCGCAGAGCAAAACATTCATTAGTAATATTGTACCCCCAAAAGCAATAACTTCTCTCTTAATATGTTGGCTCAAAATTTATAACTGCAAGGCTTAATTAAGCTGTAGATTATGGTTTGAAAGGTATAGTCAATGTAATGAATCCCTGAAGACAAAAAATAAACAATAAAAGATAATCAAAACATTTATCTATTTAATGGATTTATATAGTTTTTTTGGTAAATGTTACTTAACAGATGTGCGAATATTAATAAAATAATGCAGTGATAATTGTGAACACATTCAAATCATTACTATCTGAATTGCCATGCAATACTTCTTCCTCCATGTTAACTCTTACAACTGCAAAATATAAGTTTATAAGTCTATCAGTTTGAAATCCAATTATTTTAAAGGATGAAGCAATATAGTTTTAGATTCTATACTTTCCTGATTGGTTACATAAGACTATTCGCCACTTAAAAATCACAGATTTAATAAAGTAACCCTGAACCAAGATTGCTCCAGTGTTCTATCATTTATCAAGTCTAAGGATTTCATCCACACTAATCATTAATATTCTTGAGGGATTATGTTTTTAATAGCATTTAAAATTTTGAAAGATGAGTGTGCATGTATACGAGCATATATACATATACATATGCGCTTACCTAGTCATCCTCCCAACTACACAGACAAATATGAAGTTTCATCTGCCCTGGAACTGCTAAAGAATATAAAATATTAATTTGTTTTTTGCACATAAAAATACAGTCAGTGCCAACCATTCTGCTTATTGAAGCAAATTTGTGATGGATTTATTAACTCTTTTGCTATACAAAAATGAATTTAAACAAAAAAGTATAAAAAGATAGGTATAAACACATTCCAAATCTTCTTTTAAGTTTAAAAGTTATATGGATTTGAATGCTAGTGGGCATTTGTAGATCCTTTTCTTAGACATGAATATTGCCAATCTTCCTATCATAAAAGAACACACCTTTTGGTAAAGGAGCTAATTGGTACCTAATCAATTTCTTTGGGTTTCAACAACAGTGTTATAAAAGTTAGTAATCTATTTTTAAGATGGAAATTTTTCAAAGGGAGAATATTCAAACCTTAATGTTTAGAAATGGTGGGAATTATAGTAGTCAAATTCAGAAAAACCAACAAAGACTTGGTTAAATGGTAGGCGATTGATTCTAAGACCTCCTAAATTATAGGTTGTAAATACCTTTTAACCTCTATGAATAAGTGGAGTTGAACAGTTTGTGAAGAAAAACTGGTCACTCCCCATAATACCTTGCCATTTATAGAATTTTTATAAATTCTATAGAAATAGTAACATTCCCTTACCTGGGCTAGGAATGAAAATGCTTAAGCATCCTTCTCTTCAAGTCACTGTCCAGTTTTCTGCTGAAGAACTCCTATTCCATTAATTGTGAGGCATTCCACTGTTAACCTGATTCCAAGAAGGTCATTCTAGTTAACCTATATCCTACCTATTGCAATATCAGCTCATTCTCTATTTTCTTGTCCTTGAACAAGATGAACTGCTAGTTAACTATTATCCATAAACTTGAGGTAAAGTGGTAAGCTCCCTCTCAGTCTTCCCTTCTCTAAATTATTTCATCCAACTCCCTTAACCTTCCTTCACAAAGTCTGCTTTCAAATCCTGTGGTTATTTCTAATTCTTTCTCTTGTATTGTCTTCAATTTCCCACATTTAGCTTAATGTGAAGCTTTCAGATACTAATACAGTCCCAAGCTTAATACCACAGTGCACAAGCATCAAATTGGCCATAGAAATGCTGAGTTTAATCATACTAACAAGCAGTAAAACATACTAGTAAACACAAATAAACTGCCATCATATCCAACTTGCTTGTATTTTTCATATATAATGGAGTTATCTACGAACCAGAATTTGTTAAAACTCTTAAAGACCTCCATAAACAGAGGTCACACCAGGACTTTTATCAAGCAAAATACCAAGATCAAGAAAAATATAAATGATATTCTTCTTTCCAAACAAATAATACGTTTGGATATCATTGAGACAGATGGGAGAAGGAAGCTATGCATAGGCTAGGCTTTTCTTTTCTTGTCTGTACAGCTCTAGGAAGGTATCATCTCCTGAATGTTATTTCTGCTGAGGTCATTTGGGAAAGACACATTCTTTGCAACTGCTAACTTAGCTTTGCCCTCCTTGGGAGATGTGCATAGACCATTGTTCTTCCTTACCCTCCCTGAATTATATATGACCTGATTTCCTAACGTCCTATTCGAGGAAATCCTGAATGCTTCCTCCCATTGCTCTGGTAACTGGAAGCTTGGGCAATGTAACTCTGACCTCTCACAATAGAAGAACAGAAGAACAGAAACAGGGAAGCTTTGGTCCAATAGAATTTCAGGAGACTAGACTGGTTCTAGGATGCTCTCATTAAGCCACAGGTATTCTCAATTAATCCAAAGAGATCACTATGGGTCAGTAATTCTAAAACTTTAATGTGTATCAGATTCACCTGGGAAGCTTGTTAAACCATACATTACTGAGCCTCTAAGTCCAGAGCTTCTCATTCAGTAGGTCTAGAGTGGGGCTCAAGAATTTCCTCTTCTAATAAGCTCCCAGGTGATGCTAGTGATCATACTTTGAGAACAACTGGTGTAAGCTATTGCCAAAGAGCTAAATTCTAGAAGAGATGAACTTTCAAGTGTCCCATGGAAAACCAACAAAAATACTGGGAACGAATTGAGTTTATCTCTTCCTTCATCACTTTTTTGTTTGTTTGTTTTAACTTATCCTTGGAAAATAATTGGCCTCTAGGGACTTGGAATTCATTTGGAGTTTTTTTGTTGTTGTTCTTGTCCTCAGGGGTACATTTTGGTGAGGATCTAGTTTTGCCTAATATTATTTTCTCCTTTAGTTGTCTCTTGTTTTCCTAGTTTTGTGTTATTCCCCTACTCTCATAGAACCACAGAGGAAGGTTCAGTAGCAGCATCTTCCATAGAAATGTGCCCACGAGGACAACAAATGCTCTTTTAGTTCTCAATATTTTTCAGGTAGCCAAATAAGCATCAGTGTTCTAGTTTATTCTTTCATTTTTCCACAGGCATATATGAAACTCCTCCTCTATTTTGATAAATCTGCCATATGTATCAGGTACAAAGGTCAATTTCTTGGTCTTTAACAACTTATAGTTTTGGTAGAAGAAACTGAATAACTTCTACCTGTAAAACATTACTATTAACAAGCCATTTTTGCATGTATTATCAAATGTGATCCTCAAAACATCCCTGTGATGTGAGAATTGAATTTAAATAATGACTAGGGTTTGTGTGTCTTGATTTAGTTTCACCAAATAGACTCTAAAACAAGGATTTGAGGGCAAATATCCAGGAAGTACCTTGCAGGAGTGGAAAAATGAGACAGGGACAGGAGGAATGCCAATAAATTAAAGTGCATAAATGAGCAGGCTCCCACTCTAAAATACACAATCTATGTATATTAATTGGTCAAGGAAAGATATTTTATCAGCAAAGAGATATCTGCATGCTGTATCACATATATTTTTTTCACAAAAATTTTAAAAATTTCTTAAATGCTCCAATAATATTACTTTTGAAAATTAACAACAGTTTTCCCCTGCCAATTTTTGCATCAAAGCTGACCAAGCTGCTCCTACTCTGGAATTTTAAACAAAATCTAATTAAATCAACAAAGTTCGCTGGATGGGGTTAGGCTGTTTCCTGAATACACATTACTCTACTGCTCTGCCTGGAAGAGCTCTCAGCCTTGTTTTCAGCTGACTTTTTCTCCTGGCTGGCCCTTGATCACTCTTAATGATCCCCAGCTGTATCAGTTCCCTGCCTGCTTTAACCCCAATTGGCCTGGCCTCACGTCTCTGCAGTGTCTGGAGGACAAATGAAGACAGGCTGACCAGCACCTCCTTAACGTAGTCCCAGATAATAGATGGTAATAGACATTTAAATCATTTCTTTTGTTCTATGCATGCAAGAAAATTAATAATGTGGGTATTTAAAACCAATAGGAATAAAAGACAATAATGCTGTGTGCCTGTCAATCTGGATGCTACCATATCACTATTCCCCACCTCTCTCACTCACTTTCTTATTTAAAGATGTTTACAAATCTGGCAGCATAGAGCAGTGTCTTTGGCCGAAAGGTTGTAGAAATCTGTTCAGAATTGGCCACAGATGTTCAACAGCCCTATAACCTACTTGTTCCTAAAACTGACCCTTTCCCTAAGGCACCTATTTATGAAATACATAGACCATATTAGTAGGAGACCATATTATTTTATTTTAACATAAATATTAATATTAAGAGAGTATCACAAAATCAAGTGTTGGACATGAAGACTGGCAGGGCGGTAAGCTTGCCACACTTGGCTATCGCCTCATTATCAGAAATGAATCAGCACCGTTCATCCTATATGCAAATATTAACAGATGTAAAATTAGCTGGCGACTGGGAGGTTATATGTAGTCAAGAAACTATTAATAAGTAAATAGTCAACACTCACACAGACACACCTTGAATGTTATACATCCCAGCTAATGTCAGTCAACTGCCTAGCTTAGTGCAAATTATTAGTTTCTACTCTCACTGACACACATTCTCCAGTATAGGTTCTCGTTAGGAATTGTTGTTGTTTTTTTTAAGCTCCAGTTATTTTTCTTAAAACAGCAACAGCAAAAAGCAAACACAGACATATTTTGTTACTTTCCCCTGCTCGGGAGACAGTTTTGATTTGTCAACAGCCTTGTGAGCAATAATCACTAACAAAAAAAGTCAGTCTCTACATGAGTAGTTTTAGCCACGATATTAAAATATATTTATAGAGAAAGGAGAAATCACAGACTTGAAAATAGATGTTTTAAGGTATTATCCACTAACTTTTCTGAGAGTTTTTGTCAGCATGTACAATGGTAATATTAACATAATAAGCAAAACTTTCTTTAAAAAAATGTACCTGATAGATACATTTTACCTTTCTCTAGACAACTGAAGATAGATTTTTTGCAAAAATAAAGATACACATGTGTTTGTTTAATTCAAGTTTCACTTATATCTACGCTTCCATTCTACTGGAAGCCACCCCTGGTGTGTGTGTATGTGTGTATGTATGTGGGCATATATGAAGTACATGCATGTGTGTAATTGTGGTGTATTATAAGTATATAGAGATATATGTAAATACATATGGCATACAACTACATCATACTGCTTAAGACTGAGATTCTACACACTTTGAAAAAATTATAGAGATAATCACCTTTGAACTATGTTTCCCATTAGATATACACTGGTTTTGTGATACCCTGTGAGTTTATTTTCTGTTACTTTGAGTTATATGAAAGAAATTTGAAACTATTAAATAATCTTATTTAATATGAGTTCAATCATTCCACTGCCTCTTCTATGGAAACCAGATTTTATTTCATATACTTATGCTCCAAAGTCAATTTTGTACTTTGATATTTATGCCATGAAATTCTCCTGAGAATTGAGCTGAAATCACCAAGAACAGAATTCAGCTTGAAGCTTCCACGTAACTGGCTGGCAGAAAATTTGCCTATAATCTTTTTCCTGTGATATCACAGTTGGCTTCTCTGCGAAACATTATCCTGTCAACACTGATTTCTACCAATGAGGAAGAACAGGTGAAGTGTCTTCTTCTTTTTTTCTTTTTCTTTTTTTGGTGGTTAGCAGCATCAAAGTTGCTTTGTCCCTAGCCCCTGAGATTTTATACTTCTGCCCACTTAAAGCAGGCATACAATGTAAAGCACTCTAGGACTCTGAAATGCAAAGGACTATGCAAATGCAAGATTTATTCATTCACCATAAGTTTATGAAGGCCAATGTCTGAACTTGACTTGCTGAAAGGATTTTTGCAGCAAATGGTTCAGAGTGCTCTTCATTCAGTTCTGCTGGGGATAATGGGTCCAAAGTAAATACCCAAAAGGCCTTCCTACTACTAAGTTCACCACCTGAATTATCCTCTCTCTGTGAAGGATTAATTTTCTAAAGGCCTATGAATTTCAAACTAGAAATTGCATGGTACAAATTAATAAAGAGTTTAGCTGTAGGGCAATCAGTAGCACTTTTTCTAATCATGCTCAATATACCCAAAGTACTCTTTTAAGATTCTAATAGTTCACCAAATGTGTTCAAAGTCACATGGGCATGTCATCATATAAATAGCTTTATCAAAAAAACCCCAATTCTAAATTAATAAAATCTGAGACAATCATCGCCAGAATGTGTGTAAGGAACATGTGATAAATGAGAATCAGCACTGTCTTTGCTGAAAGCATGGCTCCCACCCTCTGGACACACTGGTGTCACTGGTGTTCTGAGAAAGTTGACTTCACTTTTGCTTTGAGTTAAAAACTTACTTAAAATGACATGCTTAGTGATGTACACAGAATAGGATTAACATGTTTGCTCCTATCTTTCTTCTTCCTTTAAGTTCTACCTTTTCTTTTCCTCCTTCTTGATTTTCTTTCTATCGTATAACTCCAGATGCAAAGGAACAAGTACAATTTCTCAGTTCATGACACATTGTCATCTTCCATCTCTGTAAGGTCTATCTCTGTTTATTTTGTTTTGTTTCATCCTGTTTTTTCATTGTCTTCATCTTTCTTTTTCTTTTCCTCTTCCCAACAGACATGCACTCGTAATATGAAGGTAAATTGTAGGATATGTAAGAATTCTTAGAAAGATTGTTTTGTGTATATTGGGAATTTTAGATTTATGTAATAATATTGTCTTTGTTTTTTGTTTTTCTAAACCTAAGTAAGTGTTTATCTGGAGTACATATTCAAGTGTGGAATTGTGGAGTCATATGGTAGAGATATTTACACAAAACATTTCATATATTGTAGCATATTACTACAATAGAGTAATACGCTATTTTAATACTCTACAATAGAGTATTGCTATTTTAATTTGCATTTTTCTCTTTACTAATAGCAATATTCTATGGGTCCATTTGTCTACTTTGTTTCCTATCTTTTTTTTTTAACCAGTTCTTTATTTAGTGTAAAAAAATGTTCCTGTATTGTATTTTTGGAGGTATATGAAATCCTTCTGCACTTTATTACTATGAGGATATTATTCTATTTGGTCAAGACATCACTTTTAATATTTACATGGGAGTTTCATGATTAACATGCCTGGCTGATACTGTTTTAATACTCTTAGACCTCAGAAATTTTGTTTGCAAATATTGTTCTGCTTTAGTTATACATTATTATTTACATCTGGTGCTATTCCAGGTCTCTTCATTTGGACTCATCCATTCTAGCACTAATCAGTGACTGCTTTCTAAAAGTCTATTAGCACTTGAAGGATATAAATACTCACAAGCAAAGGATTAATTTGGTAGAAAATGAAATTCGATAGAATTTCGATGTTAGTGGATGTTAGTTCTAAACTCTATAAAATATCTTCTTTCATATCGTTGGTTTCTTTCCTGTTTGCATTTAAAAAAATAAATATCTCTAACTTCTAAAAAATTACGCTTCATGAGATTATATCATAAAGACTAGATCATGACAGCAAGAATTATAAAATTATTTTAAATGACTAGGAAGAAAAATTTATTTGTGATCCTTACAATTTCTTTCATAATGTATGGGAATTTCCTGGGCTTATAGAGTTTATGGCTCTTGATTTGAGACATTTTGTGTTCTTGCTACTTGGGAGGCTGAGGCAGAAGGATCACTCGAGCCCAGGAGTTTGAGGTTGCTGTGAGCTAGGCTGACGCCACGGCACTCTAGCCCAGGGAACAGAGTGAGACTCTGTCTCAAAAACAAAACAAAACAAAACAAAACAAAACAACTCAAAACCCATATATAAAGGCTGAAAGAACAGGATTTGTAACAGTGACTCTGGGTGTTAGATTCACCCTTTCATTACTGTGGTTGTAGCAAGGTGACAGAATATTGTTAGTGAGTGGTTCTCTCCCTCAAGCTTAAGGAGCCCCATCAGTACCCTGCTCTAAGGGGTGAAGGAAAATGGAAAGAATCAGGGAACACAAAACAGCAGGAATCTGGGGTAAAGAAGATGTTGACTCAGTCTTCAGAGGACATGCACTGTGAGTGATTTTCCCAACTGCGCACATGAATTTGCTTTGATCCTTCCAAATACCGTCACATGGGCCTCTCTTGTGACAAATAACATACATGTGCAAGAAAGTTACTTGTGTTGAGGGGTGTGAACCATAACCCTTCAATACAACAAAGCAAATGAGTCCACATGGTAGTGAACTCATGACTTTGGATTCATTAGCTATGTGTTCTCAACAATTGCACAACCAGCCAATGGATATATACAGGAGATGTGTCCTGTTGAACTTCAATGCCACTTCACAGTCAGAACTCAACTACAGAAATTAGCCAGACAATCCACACATTAGAGAGCATGAAAGAGGAATAGCAACACAAGATATAAGCATCTGATCATTCTCAAAGATTTCAGTTCATGAATATGACACCGACTAGTAGCAGATTCACCTCTCAGAATATAACATGATTTGTGGTTTGTGTGTCTCTAATTTACTTAAATAGATTATATAATTTCAAATTCAGCTTTATTCATGAGTCATGGATGAAAACTCATGAAGAAACAACAATTTTTATCAATAACAATACAAAAACTGTTTATGGCTAGATTTGTTTTATCTACAATTCTGTAAACTGCTTTAAAAACACTAAACAATATAAAATATTATAATTTTATTGATATTTATGATATAAATACATAACATAATTTTAATGTAAATATATTTATTGAAATGTAAACTATTATCATTAGGAATATCCTCTTTTCTTCTTATAAATGAAATTGAGCTAAATTATATCATAAAAATAAATTATAATAAAACCCATTTTATGAAACTAATTGTTGAGAAATATCAGAATATCTTCTAGAAGAGAATAATAAAATATGCTATGAGAATAATTATACCTTCAGTCAACTATAATTTATTATAGTGATGTAGAAGACAGTGTTACTCAGAGATCAAAATATATTACAGGATATGCTTTTCAAATTTTCAAAGGTACAGTTGGCATCTTGACGTATTAAAGTGGTAATAAAAATTGTGAGGCTTTGGGGAGTTCTTTCATTAGATTATAATGTCTCCATTAACTGGAATATAGAGGAAATGAGGAATTCTGATTTAAACCAGAATAAAATCTACTTAAGCCATATTAAATAACCATTTGTAAGACAAAAATAGTAAAATATTAGAGATTTTTATGGCTCAGTGTAACAATTTGGCTTTGATTTTTGTTGGCTAATGGTTATTTTCCTACTTACTTAAGTATAACTTCTTAAATATGAAAACTTGTTTCTTTGCAAGTTTTTTTCTTTAAAAATCAGGTATAAAAGAGCAGATCTCAGTTAGAAGCTATATAAATAAAGTGATTCTAGCTATAGTTGAGAGATTAATGTATTCATATCCAGATAGAAAGTTAAAAAAGCCTTTTAGACATTTACAATATTTAGTAACAAATATGGAGGGCTGGGTACTGGTATTCGATGTGAAATTTTTATTTAATTATTTTAAAAGTTGAATTTGTAGATCTTTCAAGCTTTTCTAGAATATCCGGGCATTGTCTCAGTACCAAATTAAAAGTAGTTATGCACATAATACAAATAGGATAGGTTGGTAGCTTTATAAAATATTTTATTGTTTTGTGTGCACATAACTGATTAATACATAAGTTTATATAGAGAGTATGTATGAAAAGGTGTCAAGCAATGTAAACACATGAAGGTGGAGAAAATAAGAGTAGATGACTTTGAAAATGGGATATTTTGCAGTATATTTAGTACTGTTCTCTTTCAAATGCTTTATTTTGTTGGTTTGTTTTTTTGAGGCTTGGAGGTTTGAGGCAAGAAAGATCATGAAATAGAGGTGTGAAAATTCAGATAGCAGTTAATTAGTTTAGTTAGACTGTTAACACTAACATAATGGATTTTCAGCTTTTTCTCTTTTTTATCCTCTGACTTCAGGCAGTTATACACCAGCACTTCTTGAAGAAGTTATTGTACATGATTTCAGAAAATAGACTACTTGCATACTTAATCCCAGTCTAATTAATCCAATTTATTAAAATTGTTTGTTCGTCTTAAATCTAATTGAGCCTACTATTACCATCATTGAGCCCATTCATGTAGTATTATGTTTGATGTTGGTGTAATTTATCTTTTTTCTCCCATTGGTGCTAGAACAAAATTATATATTGAAGAATATATAATTGAAATACACTAACTTTATCAGAGATAGATTATATGTATTGATTCTTACCTGCATGGCTCTGGATTGAATTTTATGTGAGTGTTTAAAAATTTTTTTGACATTTTATGATTTGCCCTTTATTTTCTTCTACTTAGCACATTGGAAAAATCCAAACATGAGACCAAGTAAAACAATCTATATTTTAAAAAAAAAATAAGGCAATAAGGATGGGAATTTTCATAGGTAGTTTCTATTTCCTCCTATTTTGGAAATATGTACATAAATTCCTGATTCAGCATAAGGGACTCGCTTGTTACCAAAAAATGATAACTCTACCTTAACTTTTCCTTTTTTCTGAATTATAAAATACTGCCCCACTCAAACAAGTTTGCATCCAAAGGGCTATTATTGCAAACTCACTCTTAAGGGTGAGTATGGAAAGGATGCCCTAAGATTTCCAGATTTGGGGGAATCTTAGACTTCTGCAAAAATTGGTTTGATACCATCAATTTATTCAGCTTTGTTACTAATTTTCTAAATGTTTAACATTTGGTTTTGGAAACCAGAAATCATCTCAAATACTCTTCATACTGTATATGAAAAAAAGAAATGTACAGTCTAATTGGGGAGAATGAACATGACATTTAAGTAAAAACACAAGTATAATAATGCCATTACTACAACTGTCACACAGTCTGAAAGAAGCACACTTTCCTCTAGTTTTCATAGTGATTGCATCAATAAACTATTAGAAACAACTAAATATCTGACACCAGGCAAAAGATACATGTGTAATCCTTGAGGGAGAAATAAACGTTGCCATCCACAACCAGGGGCATCCACGTCTTTATGAGAGTGTCGTTTTTTCTTGGCTCAAGTTCTCAAGAAATCATAGAATATTTCCAAGTTATAAGACAAATATAATTTACTGTAGTTGGCCCCAATTTTTCAATATACTAATATAATTGGCCACAATTAGGAAGAATTTTAATGAAAGGGAAAAAATATTACTCTTATGTATTCTCAAGTGTTCCGAAGTATTTTATAACATAATTAGAGAAGCTGAATGAATTATATTTTTTACTTCAGAAAGAAATGAGGGCCTGGAAGGAGGCAGTAAGATTAGAAAGGGGTAACGATGTCTGTAAGAAAGATTACAAACAAACAATTACTTGCATAAGACTTGATGATTTACTAAGTTTCATGTAGGGGATGAAAAAAAAAAAGAACATATTAGCGATGACTCCACATTTTCTCCTACTCTAGTATGCTAAAATCCTCTACTCTTCTTTCTGCATTTGCTAATAAGCAGCTAAATACAGATTAAATTTGATTTAAACTTTTGTGTGATAATGTATAAATACATTTCCACTGATTTTTTAAAGAAAGTCTATAAATTTTATTTATTGTATGTTGAACTTGGCATGATGGTGTTAACAACAGCTGGGGAAGTCCAGCAGGCAGGACTGAAGCTCAAGAGAGAGTGTGTGGTCAACCACCTCTCAGAGTTATGAGGGAACAGATGTAACAAGACATGCAATAAGACACAGTGCCAAAGTTCACCATCACTTTTGGGGCTATTCGTTATCTATTTCAAGGCTTCTCCTTGGATTAATTTCATGCCAACTCACATATTATTAAAATGTCTTTTTTAAAAAAACAGATTTTTTAAGGAAAAATAAAATATCCCTAAACACTTGACTTATATGAAAACCTTTGTCCATACTCATATTCTCAAAAGCCAGGAAAGACACAATTTGAAAGAGTGTTGATAGTGACAAACTCAGTTATCTCAAAGACATATACAGGCTGCCCAGGTCTTGCAATCTATTACCACATAGCATAATGCTGTCTACATTGACTGGGCCAGAAATACTTCATTTCACTAGATCGCAATCTTATAAGACAGCCTTGTCATTTTAATTTGTCACTCTTTGTCTCCTATATCTCATTGAAGTCTCATCTCTTCCGCTGAGTGCCATGGGCTACTTCTCTAAGAAAAAAAAAAAAAGCCTAAAACCTATCACACTGAAGAGAAAAGGGAAAGTCACTAAGAGAAAGTTTGTGTCTAAAGACACTACTATAGATTCCATTCCCACAGGCATAGCAGGTGGTATAAATACAATCTAAACTGAGACAGAAAAATGAATTGTTCCTTCTATACCCTGTCTCCAGTGTCTCTGGGAATGTTATATCTGCTTCTTCTATACAGCTATTGATTTGGTATCCCTTATCATCCACAGAGCAAAGAGTGGGAAAAGGAAATAGAGTATAGGAGGGTTAATTTCTATGTGGTGTGAGCCTGAAAAAAATGTAGCAATTTTGAATTAATAAGGACTGAAAGCCCATCTCCTTCAGGAATCCTTCCTGTTGATTTAGAAAATAGGTCACCACTTTTTAAATCAAACTTTCAACCTGTATCAAGAAGTGGTATACAAATACGAGGCACTTTTATTATTACACTTAGTCTCTCTTTCTTAACTTAATCTAAGCATTTGTGGCATTGAATAAATACAATGTAAATAACTTAGGGCATTTCATTAGTGTATTTCTCCATTCCCCTTTATTTAAAATTAATTAAATTTTTTTTCTGATTTATAATGCCCTTCTTTCCTTTTTTATGCTTTGAAACAGCAATCATGGACATCAGCTGAGATTCCTATGACTCTTTAAAAGCATCAGTTGATTTCATAACTGGAGAATTAGAGATAGCACATCTATGTGTTTAACATACGTTCCTTTCATCACAATTCTTCACTTATATTAGGCTTTATTGGAAGACATTTTGCCTTCATAAGACAGGGATTTAATTCATGGCAACATTTGCCTTTTTTTTTCCTGTAGTGGAGAAAATGATAACAGAAGAGTACTTATTCTTCTATCCAATTGGGCTTTTTCCCCCCTCCTCTTCTTTTACGTGATTTCTGCTTGAATCCCATATATTCAGCAAAGAAACAAGACTTCCAACAATACTGGAGACACTTGGGAATTTGGCAAGGCTGTTAAATCTGGTTGGCCCTCTTCTCTAAGGCAAAAAAAAAAAAAAAAAAAAAAAAAAAAAACTCCTCACACCAAAAAAACCCACAAAATGAAAACTTCAAAACAAACCAAACAAGGAAGTCTATCTATATGAAACTTTTGTGATATCCCTTATTTTTTTTTTTTGGTGCCTCACTGAGAAATTGTTATATGGAACTATAAAAGTGAATACAGATTTACGTGAAATGAAATGACTCAATGTTTATATGAATGCCCATTACCATTTTATAAAATATTAATAAAAAGTAAATATTTAAGGCACCGTTTAAGAACTAAACCTAATATTAGAATCATATGTATCTAATTCTTCATATGTCTTTCATATACATGTTACTTGTCTTAAACTATATGCTTTTAGAGGTCAAAGACCACATATGTTTAACAAGTTCTGCATGCCATTAGATGCAGGTAAGACACACATAAAAAAGAGCTTTTATGTGATAATCTGATATTAATACTAAAAGTGTGTGCATTAACTCTAGGAGAAAAGGAGTGAAATAGAGATGGCTATTAAAGACCAGAAAACAGGACTTAATTCTAGTCAAACTCAAAAGCAAAGTATCTAAGATTTCAGTGCTTCCTCTGGTTTATTGTGTTTCTCTCACTGTGCATCTTCTGGTACTACAGCATTGTTGAGACCTCCTCTAATTTATGATTTTAGAATATTGCATGAAGAAGTAGTGTTATAACATTTTTTATCCTACAAGAATGCAAAATACAAAATGAATAAATTGAATATTTATAATACATGTGCACAGGTTGACATTAAACAAATGTTTCCTGATAAAGATAGCTATACATCTGCGTGTTCACCTGCTCAAATAACTACAGAAGCACTGGGAAAAACTAGAATGTGAACTATGTTTCTAAAAATGATGGAATTGATGTGTGTACTAAAATGTAGTCTGAAAAAAAGAACATAAATTTAAGTTTTCTAAAAAGTTTTACTGCACATATTTATTTTCACGTAAATCTGTTCATTTGAAAAAAATGACATAAACAATGTGCATCATTCAATGTAGGAAACAAAACAAAATGAATGAGTAGTCATCAAAATTGTGTGGATCATAAAAGTGTGGAGTGAAGGACTTAGGTTTTTTCACTAGTATACAGTAAGTCCTCAGTTAACATCAATAGATTCTTGGAAACTGAGACTCTAGGCAAAATGACATATAATGAACACATTTTTACCATAGACAAACTGATATAAAGAAGAGTTAAGTTATTACAAAAACATCACCAAACTTCCAAGTAAAGATACAAAACACTTCAAGTATTAAACATTGAAATAAATGTGATCAATACACACATTTTTAAAAAACTAATAAAAACAAATACAATAATTATTTATTCAATTTTTGGTGAATCAGTGAGTGACAATAATTGTAGTGGTAGTGGGTTAAATCAAGGAATAAATGTTTGCAAAGTGAAAATTATAAGGAGCTCCTCCTACCTCCACGCAGTTCAAAAACAAACAATTATAAATACAGCAGGCTCACTGAGCACTCTTGTGCCATAATGTTTATTGTGCATTTGTGTGATTATCATCTACTTTACAAATTTTTATTTTACAATAATTTGTATTTATTCATTCATTCATTTTCTCATGTATTTATTCCAGTTCAGAGTCGTGGTGGCTGGAGCCTTTCTCTGTAGCTCAGGGAGCAAGGCAGAAACCCAATATGGACAGGACACCATTCCATTCCAGGGCATAGTCACACACACACATGCACAGCACACGCACACACATATACACTCAGACTGGAACCACATAGACATGCCAATGAACCTGGCATGCACATCACTGGGATGAGGGAGGAAACCAGAGTACCCCCAAAACACCCTATGCAGACATGGGGAGAACATGCAAACTCCACCAAAATGTGGCCATGAACAGGAATCGATTTTTTTCTCAGTAATGGTATAAGGAAATGACATTGAATGAAATGATATTATTTGATGACCGGCTATATTTTACATTAGTTTAAATAAAACAAGAGCTACATGCAATAATATCAGTGGTTATTTTAAATAGATTTATAGAGATAAATTATTTATATGCCATAATAGTCACCCAGTATAAATATAAGATTCAATGATGTTGGTATATTTTTTATAAAGATGTACAAACATCACCATAATCCAGTTTTAGAACATTTTTTGACCCAAAAATTTCCCTTGTGCCATTTTACAGTTAATCCTTGTTCTCATACCCAAGTCCTTTATAATGATTGGCATACAAATCCATACATGTATTGTTAGCTTTATACCTAAATATTTTATTTTCTCTAGGGCAACTGTAAATAGTATATGTTTTTACTTTCAGTTTCCTTATGTTCATTGTTAGTATATAGAAGTATAATTAATTTTTCAGTATTGATCTCATATCCTGCAACCTTGCTACACTCACTTTTTAGTCATAGGAGTTTGGTTTTCTGCTTTTTGCAGACTTCGTGTAATTTTCCATATAAGCTATCATGTCATCTCAAATAAGCCTTCTTTCTTACTTCCAATATGTAGGACTTCTATGTCTTTTCTTTGTCTTATTGCATTGTCTAGAACTTCTAATACTTTGTGGGATAAAAAGAGTGATAGTAGATATCCTTGCTTTGTTTTTTATTAATTTTTAAAGTTTATTTTTTTTTTATTTAGGCCCAAGATGTGGCCTATCTTTGTGTATGTTTTGTGCACACTTGGAAAAAATGTGTTTTCTGCTAATGCTGAATGGAAGCATTCTACAAATAGCAATTGGATCCTATTGGTTGATGGTATTATTGAATTCTTCTATATCTTTACGTATTTTTGTCTCTCATTTTTCTGTTATTTGTTGAGAGAGGAATGTTGAAGTCTTCAACTATAATTTGGCTACATCTCTTTTCAGTTTTATCATTTATTGTTTCACACATACTGCAGTTTTGTTGCTTGGTGCATTCACATTTGAGAATACTATGTTTTCTTGATGGAATGACCCTTTTGTCATTATCAAATCATCTTTATCTATCCCAAATAATTTGCTTTGTTCTGAAATCTATATCTGAGAGTAATATAGCTACTCCTGTTTTTTTTTGGATTAATGTTTACATGGTGAATCTTTTTCCATCCTTTTACTTTTAAGCTTCCTATATCATTATGTTTGAAAATATATTATTTTATCTTTTGAGTCTATTATGTCTTTGATGAGAATTTCTATTTTTTTCATTTGTTTCAATCATATTCATAATTACTAACTGGAGTATTTTTTGTTAGCTGCTTGCAACTCATTATCAGGTCATTCTGACATCTGTCTCATCTCAGTGTTCATTAAGACAACTGTCTTCTTTTATTATTCAAGTTGACATCTTCTTGATTATTTGTATAATGAGTACATTCAATTCAAAGCTGGACATTTTGTGAATTATTTTATAAGACTTTGAATCTCATTTAAACCTTGTGTTTTATCAGGCTTCCTATGACAATGCTCTTACAGGAGATGATGCAGCACTGCCTTGCACTGCCTTGATAGTTCAGGTGGAATTATTGGTATTCCACTTAGCCAACAATGACACTTGGATGGGAGGGCTCCTTATTACTGCAGGGCACAAGTATTAGCCCACGCTTCTCACCAGATCTCCATTGATACATTCAAGTTGTGAACAGGAGGGAAATTTGCTGTTGCTACTCATGTGTCTTCCACTTCCACTTAGGATAATGTCCTCCTTATCACCCCGAAGAGATGGTATTAGGAAGTATGGCCTTTGGGAGGTGATTAGTTCATGAAAGCAGAACTCTCATGTATTAGTGTGCTTATAAAAGAGGCCCAAGAGAGACCTCTCACCTCTTTTTCCATGTGAGAACTCAGCTAAAATGTGTCATCTATGAAACAGAAAGTAGGTCCTCACTACACATCTTGATCTTAGACCTCCTCGTCTCTAGAATTGGGAGAAATAAGTTCCTGCTGTTTATATGCTACACAGTTTATGATATTTTTTACAGCAGTCAGAATGGACTAAAACAAAAAATTGGTACCAAGAAGTGGGGGTACTGCTGCAATAATTATCTAAAAGTGTGGAAACAGGTTTAGAACTGGGTGAAGATGGGAGAGTTTGGAGGTACATGCTAGAAAAAGCCTATATTGCCATAAGTGAGTTTTTAAGAGTGATTCTGGTGAGAGCCCAGAAAGAAAAAAGAAAGAGTAATTGTGGTTTGATGATTGTCTGCCATGGTATGCTTTGATTCTTTTCTTTTTATCTTTTGTGTATCTACTATAAGTTTTTGCTTTGTGGCTGCCACATGGCTTACATAAACCATGTTATAGTTATAACAGTCAATTATATATGAAAACGCTACCCTTTACTACACATTTTATAATTTTTGTTGTCACCATTTACATTTTTTATATTGTGTATCCATTAACAAATTGTTGTCACTATTGTTATTTTCAATATGTTTGTCTTTTAACCTTTACACCAGAGTTAAAAGTAATTTACATATCACAATTGCAGTATTTGAATATTCTGAATTTGATTTTATACCTGTCTTTACCATTGGTTTTTATACTTTCCTATGTTTTCATTTTTCTAATTAACATCTTTTTATTTCACCTTGTAGAATTCCTTTTAGCATTTCTTGTAAGGTAGGTCTAGTAATGATGATCTCTTTCATCTTTAGTTTGGGTAAGTCTTTATCTCTTCTTGACTTCTGTAGAACAGCTTTGCCAGGTAAAGTAGTCTTGATTGGCAGGTTTTTTCTTTCTTTCAAGACTTTAAATATATAATCCCACTCTCTTCTGACCTGCAAGGTTTCTTATGAGAAATCCACTGATAGGCTTATGGATATTCCCTTGTATGTGATGGACCCATTTTCTCTTGTTGCTTTCAAAATTCTCTGTCTTTGAATTTTTTTTTTTTTTGAGACAGAGTCTCACTGTGTTGCCCAGACTAGAGTGCTGTGGTGTCAGGCTAGCTCACAGCAACCTCAAATTCCTGGGCTCAAGCAATTCTTTTGCCTCAGCCTCCTGAGTAACTGGGACTATAGGCATGCACTGCCATGCCCAGCTAATTTTTTCTATATATTTTTAGTTGCCTGGCTAATTTCTTTCTATTTTGTTAGTAGAAATGGGGTCTCACTCTTGCTCAGGCTGGTCTCAAACTCCTGAGCTCAAACTATCTGCCTGCCTCGGCCTCCCGTTGTGCTAGGATTACAGGCATGAGCCACCACACCCAGCCTGTCTTTGATTTTTAATAGTTTAATTATAATGTGTCTTACTGAAGACCTCTTTGGATTGAGTATGTTTAAGACCTTTTGAGCTTCATGCACCTGGATGTCCATATCTCTTCCAGATTTGGGAAATTTTCAGCCATTATTTCCTCAAATAAGCTCTGCTTCTTCTTTTTCTCCTTCTGGAATTCCCTTCATGTGTATGTTGGCCCAATTGATGGTATCCAATAAATTCCACAGGTTTACTGAACTAAATTTTTTCTTGTATTTCTCTTTCTTTTTCATTTTTTTTCTCCTTTGACTGGATAGTTTCAAATGATCTGTCTTTGTATTTACTGATCCTTAATTCTGTATGATGAAGTTTCCTGTTGGTACTCTCTATTGCATTTTTCATGTCATTGATTGTATTCCTCAGCTCCAGAATTTGCTTCATTATTTCTTATTTCTATCCCTTTGTTAACTTCATCATTCTGTTCATGTATTACTTTTCTGATTTTTTCAAGTTATATCTCTGTTCTCTTGTATATTGTTGGGTTTTCCTAAATAATTATTTTGAATTATTTTTCTGGCAATGTATGACCTCCATTTCTTTGCAGTCAGTTACTAGGATATTATTGTGTTCCTTTTGTGGTGTCATGTTTCCTTGACTTTTTGTGTTTTTTCTAGCCTTGCATAGAAGTCTGCATATTTGATGGAGCAGTCACCTTTTCTAAACTTTACAGACTGGTTTCAACTAGAAAAGACCTTCAGTTACAGGTAGGTGTGAGAGCACCAGCTAGGTGTGCTGTGATGGTTCAGGCTTTGTTAGGAATCAAGCATAGTCTCCATGAAGCTATATCACCAGAGGTTAGTAACAGCAAAGATGCCAGGGATCCTCAACAGCCAAGGCTGTGGATATCTGCAGCAGCAGTGAGGGTTTGGGGGGCCTTTGGTGGCAAAAGATGCTAGGATCCTCCTCCTGTTCTTTTTGTTTTTCCCATGGGGGAAGTTATGACTACGGAGATTCTTCTTGGCACATGTTCCAGTTTACAGACACATTCACAGTGGCAGAGGCACTAGTGTTTGATATGCAGCACCCATGGAGCAGCCATGGAGCCAGGATCTTGAGCACAGACTCATGTGGAGGGACTGCCATTCCAGGGTACAGGGTAGCAGAGTTACCAATGCCCAGTGTGTAAGCACCCCCACTATAATATTGGTAATAGTGTGAAAGAGATTAATTCTTGTGGAACAGTTGGAGTGTAGGGTGCAGAATAAAGCTGAGCAAAGAAATACAGGCCTAGAATATAGGGCACGGGAGCACCCACTATGACAGTGACTTTGTTGTCCTAAGCATAGGCTATCATGGAGTGGGCATAAAGCTGGGGTCCATCCACTGCTCCAGAGTCTGGGATGCAATTTCACCTGATGCAATGGTAGCTCTGGTGTCTGCAATGTGAGTGCTGCAGAGTAGCTGTGGAGCCAGAGCCATGGGCACACACAGAGTGACCACATCTCTAAGGAATGAGGCATGAGCTAGCCCAAAGTGGTGGTAGCTTTGATGTTTGAGGTGCAGACACACATTGAGTGACAGCAGACCCATGGTCTAGAGCACATGTGTACATGGAGTAGCCACAATTCCAGGGTCTAGGGAGGATGCAACATTGGGGCTGTGATGGCCTGTTCCTGGGGCAGTGCAATAGCGGCTCCTTCCCAGAGGGACAGGGCACAGCAATGTCTCCCTCTCCAAGGAGTCTGCAGCAGTAATGGCTGTTGGTTACCTCAGTGGTAAAGCTGATGATACCCTCTGCAGAGCAGGCCCCTGGAGTCAGCACTGATGTGCACTAGGGATCTCTGTGGGGAGTTTAAGGCTTTGGCAGGGACTGCTGAGGTCCTCAGTGGCAAAGGCTGTTGCGGTCCTCCACCATCTTGCTGATGTTTCCATCACTAATTCTTTTTCACCTATGAATAATCACTGGAGAACGATCCTCAGTTTATTCTACTTTTATTTGTTTTGCTTATCCATTTAAAATAAACCTTTTATGCTATAATATCATTTACTTTTCCCATACATCTTGATTTTTAATAGTTGTACAGTATTATATTTTATGTATTTACCATAGTCTACTTAACCAACTCTCTATAGGCATACACTTAGGTTGTTTATAATATTTTGATATTAGAAGTAATATAATGATAAACATTGTATACACATGCCTCAGTGATTTTTTGGATAATTTCCAAGAAATAAACTAGTGGATAAAAAGGTTAAGCACATTTTAGGTTTTTGATACATATTGCCAAAATGCCTTCCAAATAGGATGAATTGTTTTTCCTCTGACCAGCTGTAGGCAAAGAATGCCCATTTTCCTGGACTATCAGTTATACTGGATGTTATTTTGGAATTTTTGATGGTTGATTCTATTTTTTATATCTCCACTGCTGGCCTTGTTATAAAACAACAGCTAATGCTAAAATATTAATGATAGTACCTGTTAAGAAATGCACAAATACTCAAAGAGAGAACATATAAAAGCCCTGGGCATCTGTGTGCCATACTATATAAGATATTAAGTGCTTATCCGTTTATTTGTCCATTTAGAAAACATGTTGTAGCAGGATTAAACTGTATCCCAAAAGAGACATTAACTTGCATTATTCTGAAGTATTTATTATTGCAGCATATGTAACAGATAATATTTGTTTACATTTTTAATTACTTACATTTTCAGCCAAGAAAATCTCCTAGGATAATGCTTCATTTACAAAAGTGTCATGGCAAAAGACAACATAATGTAATCACATATTACCAACAATTCCATGACAACGATGCTGTGGTTTTAAAATGACTTCCAAATAAAAGCTTAATTATAGCAAGCTATAAAAAAAAATTAAACAGAAGATACAATAATCATGCTAAAATTAAATTAAGGAAAAATCACACAGTACATAGAGATGTGAATAGAAATGAAGATCTTGAAACTAAATACCTGGCATATTGTCCATTATGTTCTGAAATCCCATTGTTAGAGTCTAATTGCTCCTTCTTCAGAACTCACAAGGCTGGATACAAATGAACCATAAGGCTGTACTCAATAATCAGAATTTATGCAATAGATGGGGGAAAGAAGGAACTTTTTGTTAAAATTCATTCCTACTTTTTTATTCTAGTGAGGTTGGTGGGCAGGTGGAGTCGGGGAGCTGGATTACATTAGTAATAAGGGCAGGAACCACATCATCTTATCCATTTTTCAATTAAACGTGCATAACGTTCAGTAAATGGTCTGAAAGTACATAAATTGCAATCTTTCCTATTGGTTTGGGAACATATTTTTGAATGAATATTTAAATATTCCTGTATCTGGTACCTCATAGTCCTAAAATTATAAATAAAGTGAGCAAGCCATGGCAAAAATTTCAACTCGTAAGAATTTGGTGAAGTACAGTCAGGAATATCTGATAGATAGAAATCAGAAGGTTGTATCTTTATGTTAGTTGCTAAATACTGTCTCTAAAATGCATGATGTATTTCTACTTCATGAATTGCAGAAACCTAATACAATCAATCTATATTTTCACAAAACCATCCTTACAAGTTAAAGAAGTAAGATAAGCCTTGTTAGTCAGATTGGATTTTCAACAAATCCATAATATGTGAGATTTGAGCTGATCTGCCTGTCCTCTGTTTATAAAGTCACTCTCCTTGTGGCACATACATTCCAAGCAAAGTCTCTAAAGAAGTTTATTGTAAAAGCATTTCTGGGGTAATAGAAGAAATTTGGGGGTAATGTGAAGGAACCTATGGAAGAGAAACTTGTGCTTTAGCATGAGAGAATTTAAGAAAATATTGTTGATCTGGCTGGATTTATTTGGAGGATATAACTAAAATGCAAACATTAAAAGGAGAGTCAAGAGTGTAACTTAAAAAATCATTTGTAGGTGGGGCATGGTGGCTCACACCTATAATTCCAGAACTTTGAGAGGCCAAAGTAGGGGGGTCACTTGAGCCCAGGAGTTCAAGCCTTTAGTGAGCTCTGACTGGGGCATTACGCTGCAGCCTGGGTAGCAAAGTGAGACTCTGTCTCTAAAAAACAAAACAAAAAAAAGTCATTTGGCTGCCATTAGATTTGTTATTGCTTCTACAAAATGCACAAAGGTATTTTATACACATCTTTCCTTAACTGCTTAACAACAAAGGGCCGTCACAATTATCTTTAAATCATAATAAAATGAAATACAATGAAGTGCAAATGACTTTCTTGAACTCTTTTTATTTCAAGTGAAACCAGAACTAGAACACATGCTGCATTTTCTTATAGTACTTGATGCCATAGGTTTGTAGTTCCCAGATTCCCCTGGGTCACTTATTAAAATAAATTTCCTAGATCCCAACATAGGCCTATAGAATCAGCATCTCCAGGGAAGGATTTTGAGAAAATACATTTTAAACAAGCATCCAAGTGATCTTCATCAGGAAGTTTTGGCAAACTTTGCACTGTGAACCTAATGTCAGTGGTTTGATTTTAAGGGAAGCAAGCTGAGAATCAAAGTGTACAACTCCCAACTTGAGGAGAAAAGAAGACAAAAAAAATGTAGCTTTTGTTACTAATGAGATCCTCTCATCTCTAACTCAACATACAAGCACAAATTTTAAAAAGTTTGCCTTTTCTAATTTAACAATGCCTGCCTATACAAACTGACCTAACAAGAAAACAACATTCAGTTTCTTCCCACTTTATCAGCTAGAACAATAGTAATACTATTAGCATTTGTTGAGTACATACTATGTGTATGTTCCCATTCTATTAAACTCATTTAATAACTTTAATAATGTTATAAGGTAGGTACAATTATTAATCCCATAAAGAAACTGAGGCAGAGGTGGTTAAGTATCTTTCCCAAGATCATACTACTACTAAGTACCCAAAGCACAATTTTGAACCAAAAGAGAATAGTAGGCCTGGTATGATGGCTAACTCCTGTAATCCTAGTATTCTAGGAGGCCAAAGTGGGAGGATTGCTTGAGGCCATGAGTTCGAGACCAGACTGAACAAGAACAAGACCCCGTTTCTACAAACAATAGAAAAATTAGCATGCTGTGGTGGTGCGTGCCTGTAGTCCCAGCTACCCGGGAGGCTGAGGCAGGAGGATTGCTTGAGCCCAGTTGTTTGAGGTTGCAGTGAGCTATGATGACACCATTGCATTCTAGCCTGGGTGACAGACCAAGACTGTGTCTCAAAAAAAAAAAAAAAACCCAAGAGAATAGTGTCAGAGTGCCATGCTTAGAATTATAATCTTCTAATTACTGAAATAGCCTAAATTTTGTGGAGACAAAAAAACGATGTATTTTAATTTCTCACAACAGGGGGATCTAAATGTGTAAAAAAAAAAAAAGTTTTTCTCAATAGAAAACACCAAAACACTTTGGAAAACAAAGAATGTCTGAGATAGTGTGAAAATAAAAAATTTCCTCACAGGCGAGGAACTATGAGAAAGCCAGTCCATAACAGCAAGGAAGCCTTGAAGCGTTTTGCCCTTAAGGCATTTGCTGACCTGTCCTGGCCAAAGTTGCCATCTTGAGAAAACAGGACAGAGCAAAGCTAAGGGCCAGAGTTAGCTCAAGGTCAGATAATCTCCTCAAAATATGAGACCCTCAAAACTATAAAGTCCTCTGTCAGTGTCCTAAGAAACAACCTACCACTTTAAAGAATACTTGACTGTTTTAGCTTTGCTTCTGAGTAAATTTAGAAAAAATAGGACAAAAAGTTTCCCTTGAAAATTTCCACGCATAACAACACCACACTCATATAGTTTGGGAACTGAAATTCAAATTCCTATTTGGCTCTCCAAAATCCTAAGTCTAATATTTAGTTTAAAATGCTCCCCAGTTGATATTAATAATTCCCCCAGATTTCTAGTAGAAGCATATATTATGCAAATCTACTTGGATGGTCCATCTTTAAACCTAGTCCTCAAAGAATTCTCACAGATAAGATCTAAAGACTTTAAGACACATGGTCTCATAACTAAAACTATTCCTAAACCATGTAGTAAGAAGCCACCAAGAAAGAGTACACACAGAACAAAAAAACTTTAGAATCACACTTGTAAAGTCTAAAGGTATATAAACTAATCAACACAGAATATTAAATAACAATATTTTTTAAAATAAAATATAGAAATTTTCATTTGATTAGGAAATAGACATTGAGTAGATTGGAAAAGATATCAAATAAAATGTATGGAAATATAAAATATAACAATTATGTTTAGAAGATCATGAGATAACTAAAAAGAAATTTTAGACAAGGTTAAAGGGAAAATCATTAGATTAGAAGATCTTAAAAGTAGGCCAGAGGTAAGGCAAACTAGCTACAAAGATTTAATAATTACACAGATAAGTGTGCTTTTTTTTTTTTTTAAGAGGGGAAGCGTCTTGCTTCTCACTCCGTTTCTTCATCTGTTTCCCAGGCAGGGGTGCAGTGGAACATCATAGTTCACTGCAGCCTCAACTTCCTGGGCTCAAGTGATCCTCAAGTGATCCTCCTGCCTCAGCCTCCGGAGTAGGGGGACTAGAGATTTGTGCCACCATGCCTGGCTAATTGTTTTTATTTTTTGTAGAGATGGTGTGTTATTATGTTGCCCTGGCTTGTATTGAACTACTGGCCTCAAGCAGCCCTCGCACCTTGGCCCCTTAAAGTGCTGGGATTACAGGTGTGAGCCACTGCACCTGGTCATAACTGTCTATTTTTTTTTTAAAAAACAAGAACAATAGAGGGGAAAAGGATATCTTCAATCAGCAAAATAAATATAAATAATGAATTACATCTTTACCAAAAATAATATTCAAAGAAGAAGATAAAATAAAGATATTTTTATATTAGGAAAACAGAGAGTTCAAAGCTTAAGACTTTCACTAAAAATCTGAAACGGTGTGCTTCCTTTAAGAAGACAGATCTGAGATGCAAAAAAATTACATAGGAGGAAAATGTTAAACCAAACATATTTTTGCTCTATTAAACTATAACGATAATAACTATTCATTGGATTGTTATAAAATCAAGAAAGAATAAAAATCTTGTACAACAACAGCATATTAGAAAGTTGTGATCAGAGCTAAAATATTCAAAATCCTATCACTATTTGGGAGAAGGGTGAAGACTTTT
The DNA here is from genome assembly GCA_008086735.1 of Cheirogaleus medius. Classification (NCBI taxonomy): domain Eukaryota; kingdom Metazoa; phylum Chordata; class Mammalia; order Primates; family Cheirogaleidae; genus Cheirogaleus; species Cheirogaleus medius. The sequence goes on from VBSM01001562.1 coordinate 11,400,838, forward strand.
ATTAACTTTAGATTTTGTTAAATTTAACATGCATGGTCAAATTTCTAAATTGATAAAATTATAGTGTACAACTTTCCAATTAGTCAAGAAAAATGTAAGAGTAAATAAAAACTATTAACCAATTCAATTATATGGGTATATATATTATACATATAGAGAGAGAGAAAAGAAGGAAGAGAGGTAACATTCTTTTTGTCCTGCCTTCTATTTTTTCTTATTTGGGGAATTGTAAAATTAATCAATATTTTTACTTTTGTTCATTTAAGTTACTGTTATCTAAAAATCATTTCTTACTTCAGCATAATCTGGCCTATCTTTAGTTATACGACAAAGGGGGAAAAACTAAACTGCTATTATTTAAAAATTATATAATTTTCTCTGAAGAAAAGCCATGACATATTATAGACAGATTATTGGAATTTAAGAATTTTTCTAGGTTCAAAATATTAGAAAGATCAATATACAAACATATAAAAGTATGTATTTATATAACAGAAAGACTTAAAAAATATCCTTAATGTAAAGGTAAATTTACAAAAGCATTTAAAAAAAAATGAAGTACTATAAATAAATCTAAAAAAGATATGCAAGAACTTTATGCAGTAAAGTATAAAATATTATTCAAAGATATTAAAGTCCTAAATAAATAAAGAAGCATATCATGTATATGGATAGGAAGAATAAATTTTGTAAAACTATAAATTCTTGCCAGATTGATCCATAGATTCAATGCAATTTCAACCAAATCACATGGCTTTTTATTTTTAAATGGAGGCTGATGAACTGATTTTAAAGATATCCAATATACTCCTAAGAAAAACAAGGTGAGCAACTTCCCTATTATTATCGATACCAACATTGAGAACAAATTTTACAAGTTTAAATTAGTGTCATATTAGTGCAGGAACAGATATACCAATGCAATAGTAGAAGTGAGCACTGAAAGAGCCACTCAATACATGGAGAATTGAGTGATGAAGTAACTGGACGTTCAGATAGGTAGGGAAAAATGCACTGTTACACAAGTGGTATAGTTGTGGTAGTTGGCTATCCCCAATTGGCTATCCCCATAGAGATGAATAAAAAGAAAACTAAGTGCTACTTTAAACCACACACAAAAATAAATTACAGGAGGATTACAGACATACACTGCCAAAAGCAAACTTTTTATATTTTAGAGAAAACTATTATCTGGTGAGGCAGTGTTTCTTAAATAAGACACTGAAGTACAAAATATAAAGGAAAAATAAATTTCACCTTATTAAAATTAAAACGTTATATTCATTAAAGGACACCATAACAAAAAGAAAATACACACTATAGCACTAAAAAAAAGATAATTGCAAAACATTCAAATGATGAAGGATTAGCCTTTTTAATATATAAAGAATTCCTACAAATAAATAATAAAAGGACCAATAACTCCTAGGAAAAATGAGCAAAAACATAAGCAAGCATTTCTAAGATGATAAAAAAAACAAATAGCAAGCAAACATATTTCAAAAAATTAGTAATCAGAGAAAGGCGAATTAAACCTACTGTGTTTCACCTACTCACTCATTAGATTGATAATAATTAAAACATCAGTAAATACTAAATGTTGACTATGATTTAAAGTAAGGAAACTCAATATGGCTGGAACTATTAAATAGTGAAACATTGCAAAACAATTTGCATTAATTATCTAGCAAATTTAAATGTGCATATATCCTTTGATTCAGCAATTTCAATCGTAGATATATAGCATAGAATAACACTATATATATAGAATATATATACCTATACATACACACAAATACATATATACCCATAAACAAATATACATACATATAAAGAGAGATGGACAGACAGAGACAAGGGTGTTCATAACAATATAGTAATACCAAAACAAACAAACAGATTTTTAAACCTAGTAACAATCCAAATATTTATTAAGAGTATAGTTAACTAAAAACGTATGTTAAAAATTAGACAATTATTTGAAGTGAAAATGTATGAAATGAATGATTTGCAAATGGATAAATTTTTTGAGTCATAATGTTGAGTGAAAACAGTAATTTATAAAAAGATATAGACAGTACCTTTCATGTATATAAAATTTAAAAATAATAAAAAATAAACATATATCACTAGAGAGTGAATATCCATGAGACAAAACTATAAATAAAGCGAATCGTACCTACATCTTTTGTGTCCTTTTTATGTATGATCTGTTTCACACAAAAAAATTCAAATCAGTGAAAAAAAGTCATGCCCTAAAAGTAAGATATTTATTGCATAATGTTTGCTCTATCCTGCATCCTCTTAAGTTTTAACTGTAGTTCTAATTTCTACGGAAGTTTCTCCCAGCTCAGCTTGCTACAAGAAAATTGCAATCAGTTATCATAAAATTTCATTTTCCCTGGTTTATCTTAGTAATGTCACGCGAGGACACAATACTTATGTATTAGAGATGTAAAGAGATGTGGCTTGAGGGTTCGTACCGTTTCTATTATATTATGTTACTTTAAATAGTAAATATAGCTCCAAATTTAAATATCTGCTTAAAGAGAGAAACAACAACGGGGACTATAATGATATGCAAATACTATTAGCTCTTCCTGGAAGAATCAAATCTGTGTTTTGTTTTGTGTAATTTTATTTTATTATCTTTTTGAAAGATATAAGGATGATAATCCAAATCTTTTAAACTATTCATGAGACATAAAATTTGAAGGGAATATAAACCCATTTTCCAATTTTTGTTACTAAAATATATCACTGCTTGCTTGGAAAAATTGAGTGACATTTTTCCTTTTAAATTTTTTCAACTTCTAAAATCATGTATTTTTCATAAATAGAAAAATCTAACAGAACCAGGTAGATAACCAAAGTAGGCATTATTAGTAAAGGAAACCTCCTCTACCCTAGAAGATTCTCACATTACCTTGGACCTGCAAACAACAGTACATGTTTATAGATTATACTTGATTAGCTAATAAAATTAATTTTATTTAATGAGTTAATTATGTTGGTATTCATCTATCACTGGCTTTCAGTATGATAATTTATTTTAGACAGTTACTATTACATGTATACATGCACACAGAAATACATGCATGCATACACAAACACACAAACACACACACAATATCAAATGAAAGTTTAGTTAAGGCTATAACTAATCTAGTAAATGAGATGAAAATAAAGCAAAAAGCACTTACCCATAAGGAATTTTAAGACCTTGACTTCACAGTGAAATTGAACTTTTAAAAAGCCTCAAGCTCTAATAAAGCAAGGATTCATTATCAAAAGTTTCTATGAAGAGGAAAAACAGGAATATATTAATGACTTAAAGAAACTAAAAATAAGATGACCTCAATCTTTAAAAGAAGAACATGGAATTATGGAAGTATGTGGTAAAGACACATTTAATGCCATTTCACTTTGAAATAATCATCGCCATCAGAAATTACCAGTCTTGGTCATATCACACTGAGATATATCTTTGGTCACAGATGAATCTGAACATTTTGCCTCTTATTGATTATATTCTAAAAGTGTCATAGCAATTTTTAGTTACAATTCTGAATGGGGAAAAACTTTATTAAAAAAGAATTTTTTAAAATAAAATAAACATAAGTTTTGGGTACATCTCTGTATTAATTAGGACTCTGGTAGGTTGCAATGAACAGAAATGAACTAAAGGTGGATTAAGATATAAACAAACAGAAAATGACCAAACATTATAAATATTACACAGGTATATTATAGATTCCAAAGGAGAAAATATGCAGCTAAACTCAATGAACAGAAAATTTCACTGACAGGTTGTTTATCTGTGATTGGCTTTCTCTGCCTCTCAGTCACTGTCATGTAGTTGGTGGCAGAGAATCATCTCACATTTCTAACAGTTCCTTTCAAGTGAACAAAAATATATTAGTAACAATTATAAATTCCCTGGAAAGAAACATCTGCTTGGTTCAGGTGGGAAAAAATGGTCTCTTTTGGTTCAATTGACTAGAATAAGAAGATTGATTATGTACTTAAGTATGGCTGACAAAGGACGATTGGGATGTAGATAATTTGTAAATTGGAAAAACACACAATTGATAAACTCCAATCTCACTAGGAGTTTATACCCCACTGCCCTTGGCCAAGTTACTATCCTAGGAATTTGAGTTGCCTCAGAGACCCTATATTTGGACCTACCTCTTGGTAATAATGGTACTATTACTCCATTGTATATATAAACTGGCCTGTGTTCATGAATGTTCTCAGCTTAACAGAACATATATTCATTTTAATTGTATTTTGGAGAGCATCAAGTCGTAAGCTTCCTCTCTGCTGTGACTGCACCATTAGGAAGACGGGTGAGATAAGTGGGCCTTTGGTATCCCTCTGCCTGAGCACATGGCCAACCTGATTACCTCCAAAGGTAGTATGAGTTGGACACTAGGGTACAGCCTTATTATTTATGGTGGATTTGTCTTTGATTTATACCCCTTTTTACAAATAGTAAGCTATTTAGGATCCAAGAAGATAAAGTTTTCAGAGGCAATATAGTATACAGGCATACCTCGAAGATATTGTGGGTTCAGTTCCAGAACACTGTAACCATGTTGTCAACAGATGTGGTGTCATCAGGCTTTGTTGTTCCATTTATAGAGCACAAGCAGAGTAGTTTAGCATAATTCTTAAGGGCCCTAGGATATTTTTGAAGGGTAAATGAGCGTTGATTTCAACTTAAAATCAAAAGCTGCATTAGTCTCTAACAAGAGAGTCAGCCAGTCCTTTGAAGCACTGAAGCCAGGCAATGACTACTTCTCTCTATCTTTGAAAATCCTGGATGGCATCTTCCTTTAATATGTCTGTTTCATCTACATTGAAAATCCTTAGAGTAGCCGTCATCATCAATTATCTTAGCTAGATGTTCTCGACACTTTGCTGCAAGCTTCTACTTAAGCACTTGCTGCTTCACCTTCACTTTTGTGTTATGGAGACAGCTTCTTTCTGTAAACCTCATGAACTAACCTGTGCTAGATTCGACCTTTTCTTCTGCAGCTTCCTCACCCCTCTCAGCCTTCACAGAATGAAGAGAGTCAGGGCCTTGCTATGGATTAGGCTTTGGTTTAAGGCAATGTTGTGGCTGATTTGATCTTCTATTCAAATCACTCAAACTTTCTCCGTATCAGCAATAAGGCTGTTTCTTTCTTATCATTTGTGTGTTCACTAGAGTAGCAATTTTAATTTCTCTCATGATCTTTTCCTTTGCATTCATGACTTGGCTAACTGGCACAAGAGGCCTAGCTTTTGACCTATCTTGGCTTTCTACATGCCTTCCTTACTAAGCTTAATCATTTCTCGTTTTTGATTCAAAGTGAGAGACATCTGACTCTCCTTTTCATTTGAATACTTACAAGCTACTGTAGGGTTATTAACTGGCCTAATTTCAATATTGTGTCTCAAGGAATAGGGAAGCCAAAGGAGAGGGAAAGAGATGGGAGAATGGCTGACCAGTGAAGCAGTCAGAACACACACAACATTTCTCAATTAAGTTTGCCTTCTTTTAGGGGCATGGTGCATGGTTCCCCAAAACAATTAAAATAGTAACATTAAAGATCACTGATCACAGATCTCCATAGTAAATATAATAATAATGAGAATGTTTTAAACATTTCAGGAATTACCAAAATGAGACACAGAGACACAGAGAAAAGGTGACACAGTTTCCATGTCATTTTCGAATCACGATGCCAATAGATTTGCTTAATGCAAGGTTGTCACAAAACTTCAATTTGTAAAAAATGCAACATCTTCAAGGTGCAATAAAGTGAAGTACAATAAAACAAGGTTACGCTTGTATAAGTTATGAGTGCTGGCTTTAGAGCCACACTATCACAGTCCAAATGATAATTTGCCATTTACTAGTTGTGTGGCCTCATTCAAGTTTTTTAACTTCTTTATCCTTCAGTTTCCTCATCTGTAAATTTGGGATAAAAATAGATTAAGTACATTAATTTTAGCAAACTGCTTAGAACAATACCTGGAAGAGTGTAAGCACTCAGTATTCTGGTTGATTCAGAAGGGTGATTTTAGATTTGCTAATGTTCCTGTCTTGCCAATTCTGTGTAAGCCAGGTACTAAAACAGATTTGCTGTGAAGCTAATTAGAGTTAATTTGCAGAGTCCAGAACTTTCCAAGTCTCATCTACCTATTTTTGTATTTTTTTCTTAAGAGCACACCCTAAATTGTATAAGCTTCAGGCTCAATAAAACCTAGTTCCACCCCTGGTGAAGTTTGTGGGACCCAATCTGGATAATTCATAACTATACTAGGAGGATTTATTTAACTCAGTTTTATCAAGATGATAAAAAGAAGAGTTGAGAATGATTGAATACTAATTGGGAAATAAGAATGTATTCAATTTACTGTATATAAAATTTTGGTAATAACTACTTTATTCTTATTTGATAAGAATAATTAATAATAGCTTTAAGAAGATAGGGGTCATACAGTGAGGTTGTGATCATAACCAAGTGTATAAAATGTTATTATTTGAACTGATGACTCCAGAATCCCTTTAAAAGAGAGAGCTACCTTTGAGGAAGGAGCACAGGATCTTGGAGTGGTAGGTGGGACTCCCACACCCTGGCAGGGTGACACCAAGCTACAAAAGAAGAAAGCAATTGCTTATTTAATAGAAGGGAGAAGAATCTGAGGTTCCCCAAACTATCTGCAAAAGGGATATTGAGGAAGAGAAAGGGGTGAGGGAGAGTAGCTGTGCATTCTGCAAAATGACTCCTCCTAGAGGGCCTCCCAAATTTTCAATAAAGCCTTTTGAATTCATAAAAGTTGTGTAAGTGAATATTTATTTTGAGGATCTAAAGAAGAAGCTGAGTTTTACTGCTGGCTAGCTTATGGGGATGCATGTATGGGGCCTTTAAAAATGTAATTGCCCAGGAAATACATACAAAATCCCAGGGAAGTTGCTATAGTTGGTGTGTCCCCAGAAGCAGACACTGAGAGAAGGACTCTAGTGCAAATAGTTTCTTTAGAAGAGAAAAAAACACTAGTAGGGCAGGGAGGAAGTGAGATAAGGAAAAAAAGGCAGCCAAAGACATTCATTATTAAAGCCATTAACCACTGTAGGTAGTTACCTTAACCATGTTAAGAAAAGGGGAGTCCATGTATTTATATATCATTCTTGTCAGTCATTGTTTGAGGGCTGCTCACAGAGGGTATTCCTTGTCACATCTGGCCCCAAAAGATAAAGTAAATAAAAGCAAGTTCTGAAAGTTGAAATTTGGGTGCAACTCAAGCACCAACATCATCTACTCAGAGGACTTTATATTTCCATTGGCTCTGAATTGACAAGCGTTTCAAGACAAATTTACTAGATTTCTGAAGGTCAGAGAAACTCTTGTGGTCTCCTGAATGGCATGATAGTATTTCATTTAGCTTTAAATTTGCCCTCACAAAGATTGATTCTTTTTAAAAAAAAGTCCTTATATCGATACTGCTAGGAAATATGTTACATGGGAGTCTGATCTGTACTTTTCTCCTAAATCCTTCAGCTTCTAAGGATTCTCTTCCAAATATCCATCTTCTTTGTCCGAAGTTTATTTGGGGGCATCTTGGAACGGTTTCTCCTTTGCATAAGGACGTTAAAACTAGTATAAAAACCTCATTTTCTAATTTTAAAAACACAATCTTTTAAAATGGTATTTAAAGACATCTACTCTCTTCAAGAATTGCCTATTTTCCATGCTCTTGCCTATGTCTCTATTTCTCTAATTCCATAATCTACATACAGTATTAGGGCTTTATTCTTCTTGCTTTTGGAAAGAAAGACAAAAATTCCAGATATAGCCCAAACAGAAAAGATTCCCAAATTACATAGATACTATTCCACTCCCGGTATTATACTTTAAACACATGCATATCCCTCACTCCAGCTGTACTTGCTCCAGAGCTTAACTACTTAACCATTTCAGACAGCATTGAGTAGTCTATAGGTATCACATTTGAAGTGTGTGTATGTTCAATACATACCTACAGACTGGAATGTAACAAGGAGAAAAAATACCATGGACTTCATTTATTCTGAAATTATTACACTTAGGTTTAATACAAACAGAAATGTGAATAAAATCAACAATCTAGGAAATATATATTATTATATAATTTCTCTAAACATTATTAATTTGAGAGTTTCCATCTTTAGTGTTTCATTTATCTTTTTATTCCCTCATAGTTTCAATCCAAGTATTGAATTTTCTTTGGCCTGAAAACATTTTAGTTCCTTTCCAAGCGAACAATGACTCCCTTTTCTTCTATCCTTTAACTTCCACAATAGAGTCGCTAATACTGGGGGCCATCCCAGCCTCCATGATTACGAAGACAGCCCTGGATATCTTCCTTCGTAGTTCCACAAGGGTTATCAACCTGCTTTTTCTCTACTTCAGGTGGAAGTTTTCTTCTGAACCAATTATCCTCCTATCTTTGTCCTCTGAAGAATTGGTTTTCCACTCCCAGCTATTTTCTTTCTTAGGGTAAGTTTTATGTCTGGGTCATTTTGCTTATTTCTCTACCTTCTTAAAAACTGGATTCCTCTGCCTTAGAGAATTCTCAACTTCACATACTATTTGACATGTATAAAATTTCTTCGATTCTAAGGGAATTTTGTTTTGCTGCTACTTGAGAAGTGCAAAGCAGGTCATCAGTTCAAAAACACAGAAACATATGTTACCTACAGAAAGAACCCACAGCTGTATTTTGCAGATGCTATAAAAAATCATCTTGTAAGTGAATTATCCAACTACTGTGTTTTATTTCCCCATGAGTAGGTAGAACTTTTGTCAATTATCGAACTCTGAAAACACTTCATCAATGACTAAAAAGGAGTTATTCTTAATTATACTTGACCATTTTTATAATTTGTTGGTTATACCCTAATATTCATCTTCCTAACAACACTAAAAATGACTGACTACGTATATGGAAGCTGATTCTTTGTGAGAATAACTTCTAATAACCAAACATTTGTCTCAATAACTTCAATATTTTGTTGGGAAAGGTTGACAGCTGTTGTCACAAACCCATGCAATGGTGTAGGAGAAAAGTGACAATGACACTGACATCCAGAGAATAGGGAGTGAATGATGGCCTTTTGACATACTCCCAAAATAGTTGTTCTCATACATATAATCAATTAAGAAGAGGAAACCATGGCAGTCCCACAAGGTAAATATAGTCTTTTTTGGCCATGGGATAAGGGAGGGAGATTGGCAGGTCTGTGTATGTGGAGGTTTGGGGGGAGGCGGGTTTGCTCCATCCAGACTTTTCCTCAAACTCTAGTCCCAGGAACAGAGAGAATTCAAGACAAAGTAAAGATTTTTAAGGTTTTCCTGGAATATTAACCACCCACCTCTGAACCTGAGAGTCAAGTCAAAAAAGCATACATAGTAGCAAATCTGGTAAGGGGAGGTCTTGGCCAAATGCCCTATCCTGGGACAGTGGAAATATTTTATCATTTAACCCACACACATGGAGCAGGTATGATTTGCTCAACCGTCTCAGTGGAGGCATTTTAACTGCTCTATTGTAACAGCCTTTCTAGAGCAACTGGATTCAAATCAATCCAAAGAAACAGTGTCACACCCACTCTGCTCGGAGCTGGGTGCACAGCAGCCAGGCCAGAGAGTAGCCTCAGATGGCACGGACTGCAGAGGGGGAAGGTGTTGATTGATCATAAGTGATTAGGCAGTAATGAGGCACTGATCGACTGTGAAGATAGGAATTCAGGTGTGGGGAATTCAGGCCTCCTAGTTAATGATGGAGAGATGTTTCTCAGCTGTTGTTATGTTTTACCAAATATGTTACGCTGCTTTGTTCAATAATAACAGATTATAGGTTATGTTCCTTTCTCTGTCCTGTCTCCCACTTCCAGCTCTCTGCACCATTTCTGCTCAGTTAAGTAGTGGCCCACTATCTGCCTCTCTATACCCATGTCCTATAAAGTATAGTAACATTATTCAACACATTCACTGAGAGTAAGAGACTTTGTAGCTTAAAAGAGCCATATTGTTATTATACTCATCAGTTTATATAGTTATAAGTAATGCTAAAAACATTTTCCAGTAACAATAATTTTTGAGCATCTAACCATCCAATGTTAACAACTGAGAATAGAAATAATAGTAAGAGTAATAAAATATTAGCACTGCCCTCAAAGAGTTTATAATCTAATGGATAGGCAGACAAATGAACTAATTATTATAACATAGTGTGATAGTAACCATGGAAAGCAGTGAAGAAGACCCAAGGTAGAGGGATAGGGAATAGAGTATAAGGAAAATGCTGCTAGTATAGGATTCTTGGAGGAAAAGACACCTACTTCCTGTTTACAGGATGAACAAGAAATATTCAAAACGGGTATAGGAAGACAATCTAGATAGAGAACATAGAGATAATATCGTATATTTGGGGGAACTGGTAAATAGGACTTGAGCACAGCATGCCGGGTCAGGTACAATTCAAGTTGAGGCAGGAGAGACAGGTTGGCAGGGATCGTGAGGAGCCTTATATGCCATGGCCAGGAGCCCAACACTTAACAAAATGAGAGTAGATAACCACTGAATGATGCTATGGACTGAATTGTGCCCCACCCTCCCCATTTATATGTATATTTAAGCTCTCACACCCAGTGAGACTGTTTTGGGAGATAGGGCTTTCAAGAGGTAATTAAGGTTAAATGAGGTCATAAGGGTGGAGTCCTACTACAATAGGAGTGGTGGCTTTATAAGAAGAGGAAAGGAGAGAATGAGAGATCTCTCCATATGCACACACCAAGGAAAGGCCATGTGAGCAAACAACGAGAAGTTGGATCTGAAAGCCTAGATGAGAGCACATCAGACCCCAACCATGCTGGAACCCTGATGTCAGACTTCCAGATTCCAGAACTGTGAGAAGATAAGTTTGTTCTTTAAGCCACGTAGTCTATGGTATTTAGTTATAGCAAATCAGGGAGTGGCATGATCAGATGTATATCACATGAAGAGTGTACTTAAGGTAGATAGTAGATTTCAGAGTTAGTTAAGACTGAAGGTCAAAAGACCATTAAGGAAACTATATACTCACCACCTAAAGAATGAGCAAGGAGAGTCTCAACTAAAGTTTGGGCAGGGCAATAGAATGAAGACAGTGGAACAGGCAGAACTTAGAGACACAATGGTTGTTGTGGGTGAGCGTTTAAGTTATGAAGTTAAAACTCTGTCTTATGTTATGGTTTATTTGAAGGAAACTTTTTAGGTGAATTGTCCATTTTGTGTATAACCCAGATATGCTTAATCAGGCATGAAAGTTGCAGTGTGTCACTAAATGGTGAAGGCAAATGAAAGAGTGAGGGCATTGTTACCAACTTCTTGCTGTGGATTCCTGCCCTTCTCAGAGGCTGCCTAATTCATGACTCAGTGGGGAAGCCATGGCTTTTAAACATCTGAAAAATCTTGATTTCATTCTTGATTTTTTCATATAAACAGAAGTTTTACTATTTTCTCCTTCCCTGAGGATGCTCTTGTGTGGCGTGTGCATCCCACTCTGGAGAAGGCTGACAGCTGATGCTGCTGGTCAGTGAGCCAACTGTGATAGAAAAGAGAGAAAAGAGCTTGCAACTTGGACCATGTTGAGTTTGAGATGCCCATGGGACATCCAACCAATAACCAGTAGGTAGCTACATATTTAGGTCTAGATAATAATTGAGAGATTTGCACTGGAATAATCCATATACTATTGGTCATTTATACCTAGGAAACGATGAAAGTATCCCCCAAATAGTTTTTAGTATAAAGAGAAAAGAAATCCATGGATAGAAACTTGAATAACATGACAAATAAGAATCCAAGGAAGAGGAAAGTCCCAAGAATGAGTTTGAGAATATGAGTAGCTAACATGTATGTGATACTATGTGTCTGGGAATATTCTAAGTGTTTTACTTGTGTATCTACATCCTCATACTAACCCCTGTAGATAGATACTGTTATTAGCCTCACCATTTTACACAGGGAAGTTAATTGGTACCCCCCAGTTTACACAGCAAATGGGGAGTCAGAATTTGAATCCAGGCAACCTTTCTGGAGAAACAATTTAACCATTAACCACTATTAATCCATTAGCCACTATTTTGCCTAACTAGGAAGAAAATCAGAAGGAAGTGATGTCCAATGTTCAAGGAAAGTTTCAAGAACAAGGTAATGATCAGTAGTGGCTGCTACTCAGGTAGGTCATAGAGGATAAGGATTGAGATGCATCCAGTAAATTTAAACACAAAGAAGCCACATTGTTGGGGACAGTTTAGGACAGCAGAAGTGTAGATTAGGGTAAAGAGATGGGGAGATAATTTTAATGAGAAGAGGAATTGCTTGGAAGGCAAGCTGTAAAAAGACTGTCAAATTGCCTTTCAAGAAAGTGAGTTTTCAAGGGAATGAGAGATAAGATAGTTGTTAGAAGGAAGATACAGGTGCATGTTTGAGGCAGCTCCAAATCACCAAGGCAGGCACAAAGAGGCTGGAAGTAACTGTGCCTGCTAACTTTACCTAATATGGAGCTAGGGACTGTGTTGAACTTATTTTCTATTGTCAGATGCCCCACGAATATGCCAGTTACCTAGATACTATTCTCTACTCTGTTCAATAAAACATCTGGGAATGTTGCCTAAAGAGCATACCAAGAAATGTCCTTCAGTTCAATACTATTAATAATAAAAAAATAATCTTGGTAGGTCTAGGCTTTACCATGTGTAGGTAATGTGAGAGCCCAATCACATCTCCATTATTCATTCACCACATCAGCTAATCAATTATAAAACAAATGAACATTTCATATAACAAAGAAACCATTCAGTATGAGTTTGTCAATGAAACACTTAACTTTCCAAGTTGAATTCCAAAAAGAATAAAACATATTTCTCATTTTTTGAAAAATATGAGATAGCTATAGAGTTCTTGAAAAAATATGGAAGTTAACAAACATTCTTGATAGCCATAAAAGAATTTAAAATTATTGGAAAACAGTGTAGTAGGGAATAAGACAAGAGTTCTGTAGAGTGTTTTCATGGGACAAGTGTCCCCGAAATTCTTCATAAAAACAAAAGAAAAAAATGATGCGTTGGCTCAGGAGAATAGAGGATAAAACAAGGATGAGTTAAATATAATATTTCCAGGGAAGTAAATTTAAATATATATATATGTCAAACATATATAAACATGTGTATACACATATTTAGCTCTAACAAAATACTAGAAAATATCATTAGAAGAGAAATCTCAAATATATAAATATTTCAAATAATATATAAACTAGTACAAAATAAATACTCAATAAAAGTAGCTATTATTAATTCTATATGATATGATTTATAGTTTTAGATGGTTGATAGTTAAAAATAATAGATTTAAGCACACAAAACAAAATTTCACAGACATAAAAAACTGGAACAAAGACAGATTTAGAAATTCCATGACCAAATGTAGGAATCATAGGATCACAGAATATTAGAGCTGAAAGGAATTTTAGAGAACATTTAGATGTTCCTTTTATAGATGAGGAAATTGCATAAATCTGTTAGGTTTCGTCTGAATGGCCTACGTGTAGGCTGGAGAGCTTTTCTCCCATACCAGTGGCATTTTACTGGATAGAAAAGAAATAATATACAGTGGAGTGAAGGATCATTTGTGGTTGACTTAGAATGTTTTACAAGAAATAAGAAGGGCATGTTTAAATTACTTATAAGAAAAAGTGTCCTAAAGGCAAGAGCAATTTAACAATGGAATAGCCACCCAAAGAGGTCATTGTGAAAACATCAATAAGACATTCAGAAAGAGATTAAATATAATTCTGAAGGGAATAATATAAGTGCCTGGCAATAACATGCACTACGTACAGAGGTCTGAATACAATGACCTGTCATTTTCCCCATAGTCCCTGTGTCTATGATTCATGTAAAATAATCATGAGAGCAAATAGAAGGAAGGTGAGCATCAAAGGGGAAAAATCATGAGATATAATAAAATAGGACTACCAGAACTGACATGGTAGCACAGAAGAAAACAATTCATTCTGAGATGAAGAGCTTTCTAAGCAGCATCCTGGTGGCACTTTTTGCTGTTTTGTATACAATGGCAAGGTACTCACTTGCCATTCTGTCAAAAGCCCCAAGATTTAGAAGACTTTTTTCTAATCTATAATAGAAGTATGGTTTGCCTTTAAGTTTTTATGCCCTCATCATGAAAAGATGACCATAAGAGAAACTTCCACAAAACCCTATATACAGTCAGAACTTACATCCAATGAGTTTAGTAATTTGTGAAGGTTTATGTTGGTAGCCATAACATCACAGTGCAGAATCAGAAAATCAGAAAATGTTTTGTCTTAGTCCACTTCAGCCTACTGTAACAAAATATCATAGACTGGGTAATATAAACAATAGAAATGTACTTCTCACGGCTTTAGAGGCAGGGAAGTCCAAGATCAAGGTGCTGGCATATTCAGCGTCTGGAAAGGGCTCACTTCCTGGTTCACAGATGGCTGTCTTCGGGCTGTGTCATATGACAGAAGGGGTAAAGGACTTTTCTGGGGTCTCGTATACAAAAGCACTAATCCCATTCATGAGGGCTGTGTAACCTAATCACCTCCCAAAGGCCTCACCTCCTAATTCCATCACACTGGAGGTTAGGATTTCAAGATACGAATTTTAGGGGTGACACAAACATTAAGACCATAACATATTTCAATTAGAAGTAACTTTAAAGACCCTTAAGTATAAAGTCTCATGTGGTTAGAAAGCAGTAACATGGGATTGTTCATGCTCAACACTGAGGGGTGCATATACATAAGAATATAATGACTCACAGCCTTACCCACATCAGAATGGGCTAAAACACATTCCAAGAAAATATAGACAAACATCAACATTATTGTACTGTGTGAAAAATTTTTCTAAGCAGGAAGTAAAACCCAGAAACAATAATGGATGGGTTTAATAACATTAAAATGTTAAATTTCTATATGTCAGTAATCAATATAAATAAGATTGAAAATCAAATAACAAGGTGAAAAATGAATTTGAGAGATATATTAAAAGATAATCTATGTCTTATATACAAAGCCTTTTGACATCCACAAGAGAGATATTCAGTTTTCCAGATATTTAAATGTATACCTTTACAGAGATACAAATGGCCTATGAACATACTAAGCTTCATCAGAAATCAAAAACTGTAAATTAAATCAGGTGTTTTTCACTGCTAAAGAGATAAGAATTCTTTAAAATTAATAACATATAATTTTAATGAGGATACATAAAAACAAATATTCATACACTGCTAAGGGTATGAAAAAATTATAAAAACTTTCTAAAGAATAATTTGAGAAAATAGATCAAAAAACTTTGAATTTTACATGCTCTTTTCCCCCCAAATTTAAATATTTTTCTAAAGAAAGTAATTATGAGTGACAGAAAAATGTAGTTATAAGAATATTTATCTTGTCTCTGTTCATGACAAAGTAAAATGAGATAACTTTGGCAAAATTTTCCCAGTCACCCTTGACGGCTCTGAGAGCTTATTCTCTAATTCCACACAAATAATATGGTAAGTAACATGTCTAGTCTTTTATAAGCCTTCAGTATAATACTTCCTTTATGAATTTTATGGGATTCATTTTATATTGCTAGGCTCTTGGGTATCTTTGAGAAATGATTGAAGAAAAAGTTGAAATAAATGGTATAGAAAAGATGAAATAAATGGTATATCATTAACCATTATGAAATAATTTTTAAATATTATGTTTTTCCTAAGACATTTTAAGAAAATATTTATGTTAGAGATACAAATATCTGAGACACTCCCTGAATGGTAATAATTTTAGGCACATTCTTAATGTTCTATTGTGATTGTATATGCTTTTTTGATTCAAGTTTTAAGTTGATTTAAAAAATAAAGAATGTAGTGTCAGAATTTCCTGAATATGAATTTGAGAATATTATGGGGGTACAAATGTTTTTGTTACATGGATTGCTTTTATACTGCTTGAGTCAAAATTATAAGTGCGCCCATCACCCAGATAGTGTACATTGTACCTGGTAGGTATGATTTCATCCATCTCCTCCTGCCCTTTCCCACCTACTTGATTTACTTTGAGTTTTACTTCTATATGTGCACATGAGCGCTGATCAGTTAGTTCCAATTTAACAGTGAGTAAATGTGGTATTTGTTTTTCCATTCTTGAGATAATTCACTTAGGAAAATGGTCTCCAGTGCCATCCAGATTGTTGCAAAAGGTATTCATTCCTTTTTCATGGCTGAGTAGTACTCCAAGATATACATATACTACATTTTATTAATCCATTCATGAATTGATGGGACGGGGGTTGATTCCACATCTTTGTGATTGTGAATTGTGCTTCTATAAACATTCAAGGGCAAGTAACTTTTTGATAAAATGACTTTTTCTCCTTTTGGGTAAATATGCAGTAGGGGGATTGCTGGATCTAATGGTAAGTCTAATTTTAGTTCTGTGAGGAATCGCCATACTATTTTCTATAGACATTGTACTATTTTGCAGTCTTACCAACAGTGTATAAGTGTTCCTTTCTCTCCATGTCTATAATAGCATCTATTGTTTTGGATCTTTTTGATAAAAGCCATTTTCACTAGAGTTAGGTGATATCTCATTATGATTTTGATTTGCATTTCTCTGCTGAATAGTGACATTGTGTATTTTTTATATGTTTACTGGCTATTTGTCTATCTTCTTTGGAAAGCTTCTGTCCATGTCTTTTGCCCACTTTTTAATGGGGTTGTTTGAATTTTTTCTTCCTGGTTTGCTTGAGGTTTTTATAAATTATGGTTATTAGTACTTTATCAAATGTATAGCATGCAAAGATTTTCTCCCATTCCATAGGTTGTCTATTTACTCTGTTGATTGTTTCCTTAGCTGTGCAGAAGCTTTTTAATTTAATTAAGTCTTATTTATTTATTTCTGTTGTTGCTGAGATTTGCCTTTGAGTCTTCTTCATAAAGTTTTGCCTAAGCCAATACCTAGATGAGTATTTTTATATTTTCTTCTAGAATTCTTATGGTTTCGTGTCTTAGATTTAAGTCTGTAAGCCATCTTGAATTAATTTTCGTGAATGTTGAGAGATATAGATCCTGTTTCAATCTTCTACATGTGGCTATTTCCCCAGCACCATTTATTGAATAATGATTCTTTTTCCCAGTGTATATTGCTGTCTAACTTCATCAAAGAGCAGATGGCAATATGTGAATGGTTTTATATCTGAGTTCTTTGTTCTATTCCATTGGTCTATGTCTCTATTTTTGTGCCAGGACCTTGCTGTTTTGGTTGCTATAGCTTTGTAGTATAAAGTCTGGTAAAATCATGCCTCCACATTAGTTCCTTTTCCTTAAGATTGCTTTGCCTATTCAGGCTCTTTTCTGGTTACATATGAAGCATAGAATTATTTTTCGTAGATCTGTGAAAAATGACATTGGTACTTTAATGGAGATTGCATTAAATCTGTATATCACTTTGGGTAGCATGGACATTTTATCAGTGATTCTGCTGATCCATGAGCATGATATGTTTTTCCATTTGTTTACAGCATTTGCAATTCCCTTCCCCAGTAATTTGTAGTTCTCTTTGTAGAGATCTTTTATCTCCTTGCTTAAATATATTCCTAGGTGTTTTATTTTCTTTGTAGCTATTGTGAAAGGCATTGTGTAGCTTTAATTTGATTCTCAGCTTAACTGTTGTTGGTATAAGGAATGCTACTGATTTATGTACATTGATTTTGTGGCCTGAGACTTTGCTGAATTTATTTATCAATTACAGGAGTTTCTTGGCAAAATCTCTGTGGTTTTCTAGATATAAGATCATATCATCAGTAAACAGTGATAGTTTTACCTCCCCTTTCCCATTTGGATACCTTTAATTTTTTCTCTCTAGCCTAATTGCTCTGGCTAGGACTTCCAGCACTAAGTTGAATAGTAGAATTCTATAGAAATATCTATGCACATAAACTTGGAAACATTGAGGAAATGGACAAATTTCTGGAAAAACACAACCTCCCAAGGTTCAATCAGTATGAAATAAAACTCCTGAATAGACCAATTCTGAACAATGAAATTGAAGCAGTATTAAAAAAATCTTCCAACCAAAATGAAGTCTAAGACCAGATGGTTTCACAGCCAAATTTTATCAGATCTACAAATAAGAATTGGTACCCATAATGCAGAAATTATTCATAACATTGAGAAGGAAGGAACCCCTCTCAACTCATTCTACCAAGCCAGTATCACCTCGATACCAAAGCCAGGAAGTGACACAACAATAAAAAAAGAAAACGATGGACCAATATCCCTTATAAATATAGATGCAAAAATTTTCAATAAAATTCTAACAAACTGAATTCAGTAGCACAACAAATAAATAATCCGCCACGATGAAGTGGACTTTGATCCAGGGATGTAAGGAAGGTTCAACATACATAAATCCATAAATGTGATTCACCATATAAACAGAAGCAAAAAAAAATCATATGATCATCTCAATACATGTCTAAAAAGCATTTGAAAAAAATTCAGCCCCCTTTTATGATAAAAACTCTTAACAAAATAGGCATAGATGGAAATTATAAAAGCCATATATGACAAACCGACAACCAACATCATACTGAATGAGGAGAAGTTGAAAGCATTCCTGCTCAGACCTGGAACAAGACAAGGATTCCCACTGAATTTGAATTTTAAAATCCTAAGTGAAATTAGCATACAAAACTTTGAAGGCAATTTATTGAAAATGATTTAGCTCTTCAGTATTTCCATTTGGACGTTTCTGTTAAACACAATATAAAAAAATTCTGTCCTTTAACCTATATTTATGTTGTCACTTTAAGTGCTTAACTTGTAGGAGCACTGAAACAAAATATCATGGAAGGAAAAATAGTTACTATACTTTTCCTAAGGAGTACAATTCTTATTTTTTTAATTTTTTAAGGAGTAATTTTTAATGTTTGTTTCTTTAATTTTCTTGTCAAATGGGAGCTAGAAACTGTGTTGTACACTTTTAACTTACATACAAGTACATATCCTGAGAATGTATATTATTATTTTTGTTAATTTTTGTCAATGTATACTGAGGATTCTGTGCCAAAAGAAAAGCTAATAAGGAAGAAAGGAAGCCTGTGGACTTGTTTTCCATATTATTAAGCAAATAAGTATACAAATTTTATTGAGATTCTACTATGATCCAGTCACTGATTTAGGCAGGGAAGATATTGTTTCTGTTCAGAATGATTTTAGAGTACAATATGAAGATACTAATGACAAAAATCATTAAATTTGATAATTATTACTTTTATTATGAAGGTATATACAACATGTGTGACTGCCTAGGAGGATTGCTTTGGTTTATCTGGGGACTCATAGAAAAAAGTCACAAAGACAGTTGCCTTTGATCTGGAATCTGAAGTAGGAAAGCTAGGTTAGTAAGAAGCTGGTGGTGGTATTAGCTTCCCAGACAGAGAAGTCAGCTTGATCAGAGACACTGAGATTTAGAAGAACATGATCTGTCCTAGAAACACCAGTAGCTTAATGTTGTTGTGCCAAATGAAGAGTGTTAGAAGATAGGACTGGACAAGTTAGGCAAAGGACACTCTTGAAATGTAAAGGATTCCTATGCTTGCCACCATGGTGGGTGGCTGGGAGCAGGTCAGATAGCAGCTTGGGCCAGGGACCAGCTACACTACCTCAAAAACTCAGATATTCAATTTCCATTCATCTCAGCATGTTTATTTCATCCAGGTATTTCCAGGGCACCCTCACTGAGGCCTGCTGTGGATGATGGAAACTCACTGAGCAATGGATAATAGAATTTATATAGAGATGTTTTCATTAATTTATTTGGTTGTGACTGCTAGGCTGAAACTTTTGGGTGGAAAGAGTAGAATTGTAACACACCTCAGCTATGCTTCACCCACATTCTTGTGACTCCATATGCACTGGAATAACTTCAAGCCATGGAATGAGTGCAGGTTCTTGAGTAGTATTTTTTCAAGAGAAAAAATAGGTCAAGGGTGAAAAGATCTAGGGAGAATTTTAAGAGACAACTACATGGGTTGGAATCATTGTAGCATTTGAATAAGACAGTCCTGTTTCAAATCATGGCATCACTGGTACCCTCTAAGTTCATTTTTTTTTTTTCCCTCTAGAAAAGTGGTTAAAATAACCTACTTTAACAGAGTAGTTGAGGATTATAAAAAATAGGAAAGTGTGTCTGACATTTAGTAAGAACTCATTAAATACTATTTTGATCATTCTTCTCATTACTGGCAGGTTACAATGGATTCAAACTAGTCTCTATATTTTTTGCCAGGCACAGACTTGGAGACCTTGGAGTTTGAAAAACTGCCTTACAAAGTGGAGCTTAAGCCAAGAGTCCTCTAAAGCCAAGGAGCACCTTGACATTTTATTTTAAACAGAGTTAAAATGAACTACATATTAGGTCCCCAGTTTCCTAAGGAGCAGCCATTAGGTTTTCTATTCCTACACACTAAACTATGGAAAAATAAACAAAATAAAATAATGGTGCAATTTTTATGTTTTTATATTGTGGTGGAAATATCTTGAAAATTCTTTGAGTGTGAGTAGTTTTCTAAATATAGTTCTGCATTACTGTGTCTTTTTATTATAATGAAACCTGCAGTACACAGCTATGGAGGAGTATTTTCTTCAATCTGTATGATCAAATGTATGTGAGCATAGTGGCCTTTTTGAGTTGTTTTCCCCAACCTCTATAATCCTTCCTCCTTCCTCTCAGGAAATATCTATTTTATGAGCAGAAATGTGAAAATTTTATTGGAGTCAAAATGTAATAATAGGTAGAAACATGCAACTGTACTTAAGGCAAAATGAAGGGAAATCCTGATTCCAGAATCCTAACCATTGCAAAGACAGCACAGGTGAGAGATGCAGACTGAGACATGTAACAACAACAAAACTCTAACCTTTAAATAATGGCACCAAAGTAATCTCAAACCGATTAGAGGATTTGAAAAGCTCCCAGAGTAAGCAGCTCATATTTCTGTTTCTTCCCCTCCAGGGAATACTTATTTGGTGTTTAAAGTTGATCTTATAATACATTTTCTCCAATGTATAACCAAACCATCCATGGGCAAATTCAAAATAAAGTACATTTTATTAAAAGCTATTTTTCCCATCAGCAATTTGGCTTTTATGGAATAAACAGAAGAAATTATCCAACAGAATTTCATTAATTCTTATAAAGAGAAGAGAAAAAATAGGTCAAGGGTGAAAAGATCTAGGGAGAATTTTAATTTCAAAGGTTTTTTTAAAAAAACTGTAGATCCCATAAGTTATATAATTTATAGTTTTTCTTATTTTATTAAAAAGAGACTTTGTAATTCTTCTATACTTTCTTGCCACTGATAAAAAATAGATACCAACAGGGAACAAATAATTATACCATGTATTTATCAATTTATCATTTTATTCCATTTTAGAGTACATCTCCCATTATGGGAACTATAGATTTTGTCCGTGGCTCTGCTTAGAACTAAGTTTTATAAGTTATATATTTTCCCATTTTAATTAAAGGGAGCAGTTGTATTAGTTGTGTGGGCTGAGGCTTCAAAGAGGGAAGAATGGAATACATTCACAGAAAATGTTCTTATAATATGAAACTTTAAGACCCATTTTTAACCATCCTTGTTAATAGTGTTTAGGTAGTTTATAAAGACTCATATTTGGATATGCCAAGAAAATGAGATTGCAAATTATAGAGAAGTAGACAGAAAGAAACACTGTATATTACTATATTCATGTGTGCATAGATAATGTAATAATTCCAAGAAAATGTTACTGTGATGTTTTAGCCATGATCCCAGAAAATTCACAAACACTCCATTGTATCTCATTCTTTAACTTTAAAAATATTATCAATAGTTAATTATATATTAATCAACAACAGTAAAATGTGGGTTATAAATATTTTGGAGCAATTCAAACAATAAGTATTAAATGTGATAGAATTTCAGTTCTATTCTTCACTGAATTTTCAGGCTCATACACACAGCTCATGTCCTTCACGGTCAGGGTAGATGAGTGAGCTGTAGTAATCACTGGTGATCTGCTCTCTCTTCTCTTTGTTTTCCACACAGGTATTGGAAAACACTGAAAGACTTCTGATGATAACAATCTGAGTCCATGTGTTTATTCTCCCCTTTACCTAAATCCTATTCAAAAGTTCAAGAAGATATAGAGATAAGAAAGGTAGAATTATATATAGCAAACCAGATTAGGTATCATCAATGAGGTAGATTAAGTAAATTATCAATGAATGGACAGTAGCCTAAATTTCAACCCTAGTATCATGGGCAGAATTGTGAATCCCAAAATTTATATGTCAAAGTTCCAACCCTCAGCACCTCAGAATGTGACTATTTTTGGAGATAAGGTCTCAACAGAGGTAATGAGGTCATTATGGTGGACCTTAATCCAGTATGATTGGTATCCGTATAAGAAGAGGAAATTAGGAAACAGACTCACACAAAGGAAAGATGATATGAAAACAGAGAGAGAAGACAACCATCTACAAGTCAAGGAGAGAACCTCAGAAGAAACCAATCCAACCAACATCTTGACTTGGACTCCTAGTCTCCAGAATGTGAGGAAATAAATCCCTGTTGTTCAGTCCATCCAGTCTGTGGTAATTTATTATGGCAGCCCTAGCAAACTAATACCCCTGGCAATGGAAGTACCTACCTCAAAAGTAAGTGGAAGTGTTTCCTCAACAAAGCTCTAGAAAACCCTCAAGGATAGATAGTGGATGGGAAGAGGCCTAAAACCTTAATTTGGGAGTAGATAAAAGGTAGGGGAGAGAGGTGATGGAAGAATCAAATTTTGTTGAGCCCAAAGCAATTGGATGTGGCATTTGTCCCCTAGATTTCACTTAATGTAAACATGATGTCTCCTAATGTGAGAGCCAAGAATAAAAGGAGCATGAGGCCAGCACCTTAATAGGTAGCCTTGGGTTACCAGAACAAAAATAAGTTAAAACAAAACAAAAAGGTTCAGAACTCCACTGAATTTCCATAGCACTCCTGCTCTTCTGACTACAAATTTCAACTGTGACCTGACAGCTATCACTAAAATCCAACCAGCAGATGCTGGAGGAAACTCTGGGAAGCACCTCAGCAGATAATACATTGAAAAGCTTTGGGAATTTTATAAGAACATTTAAAGTGGCTTTAAGTGGCTTCTCTCAAAGTTTACTTGACACAGGGAGCTTGCATAGTTGAGTCTGGTGGAATACTCAGTATCTGATGCAATACACTCTGCTCATCCACAAGTCCAACTCTAGATGAAGCAGCACTAGGAAAAGGAAAAACCCCAGGATTAAGAGCTCCTAAGAGGGAGCCCATGATAAACAATTATCATAAATATTCCCCAAATTAATGTATACCAGAAGTAGCAGTGAGTAGTAAATTTGGGGGGAACATTTAAGGACAATATAACTTAATGCTTTCTAAATTTTAATTCTTAAGATTCTAATTCTTAGGCTTTAAATTCCTATTTCTAAAGTTTACTTTGAACTTTACAAAAAGTCACTTGTAATTATTTTAAAAATTATTTGACTAGAAAATATATAAGTGATAGTGATGCACTGAAGTTGGTTTATAAGAGCTCACAAGAAGAAATCTGGCATATTTTTCTTAACTCCACATTTAGTGGCATTGATGTTGATAGCTTGAAATCGGCCATGGCAAAAATATTTACACCATGAAAATTAGCAAACTCTAAAAATCGGGGATTTCTTTTTCCTCCAGAGAGCCAGTAGTTGAATATTTATTAGTGTATTGTACCACTAGAAATTATATATATTTATTCTATGAAGTGAATATGAAAATGAATGATCTAATTCATTATAACAATTAAAATATATCTAAGAATGAATATAATAAGACCTGTACAGAAATATATGAAGAAAGCCATAAAAAGTTACTGAAGGACATAAAGGAAGACACCAACTATTTGATAGGAAGTCTAAATTTTATAAAAGATTTCAAATCTCCCCAAAAATCAATCTACGGAGTTGAATGTAATTCCAACAAAATATCTATTATTTGGGAGGATTTATTAAAGTTTATTTGGAGAAAAGAAATGCAAAAAAGAGGCAAAAAAATATTTGAAGCAAAATGATAATGGATTTCTCTGACCAGATACTGAGATATTTTATAAGCTGGTTTTATTTGCAGAATTAACAATTCAGAAAAATGGTTATATGATTGGAACAGTATAGAATACAGGAACACTTAGATAGATATTTAAATTTAATATATAAATATGGTAGTGTTTCAAAGCCATGGATGAAATGGTATATCTCTTTTTAAATAATATTGAAAAGGTTGGCTACTTGTGGAGAAAAAGTTAGATCCTTGTCTCATTCCTCTGTAACTATCCTTTTGAAGAAGCAGGGCTCATAGATTGCAATTATAAACCAACTTTGTCTTGTCCCCTTTTTTTTCTTTAAATATGATCTGAGGTCTGCTGATGTCTGTTTTCCCCTTTTGGTGGCCCTTCAGGATAAGACCCAAGATGACCCTATGCTGTGTGTTTTTGTGAGCTAGAGTTGCTCTTTAAGTTCTCTATTATGCATCAGACACATACCCACCATGTTTTGAAACTTTACAGGACACACATTAAACTTGCTAAGTGGTCTCCTTATAGTGAAGGGAGATCCCCCTATGCCATTCCTCTCCCCCCAGCATGATAACGAGACACAAGATAGAAAGAGCTTTATCCAAAGAATACCCTCTTCTTTAATCAGTGGCTCTGGACCCTCATATATTCTTGATGTCATCGAGAGGTTAGAAGAGTCCTGCAACCATCATGATATAAATTGGTAACGGCTACATCATGTCTGGCCCTCTAGATAATTAAGACTAACATCTGTTGTATTTTGGTGTCTCAACACCAACTTCCATTGTATCATTATATTATACATATCATGAAAATAAATTTAAAATGGATTTAACATACCATGAAGTATTGAAAGTGTATGTATGAAGATATTTTTATAATCCTGAGTAAGAAAGGTCCTTCTTACCATAAAAGTTAGAAATCAGGAAAAGATGGACAGACCTGATCGTATAAAAGACAATACTGAAGGATAGATAAAGAATATTTAAAAAACAAATTACAAACTCAAAAAAATATTTGTAACATGGGTGACAAATAAATGGTTAATATCCTTATTGCATAAAGATTAGCACAACAGAAAATAGCAAAGGGGACATAAACAGGCAAGTCACTAAAGAAGAAATATGCATGACCTTTCAATATATGAAAAGATACTAATCTCACTAATAAATGAATGCAAATTAAAAGAACAATGAGAATTTTTGTCTATCAGGTTGGTAGATATTATAAATATGGCTAGATCCCAGCATTGTTAAGAGTGTGGGGTAACAAAAACTCTCACGCATTGCTGAAGGAATTAGTATAATTTAGCAACTTTTGGGATGGTAATCTGGCAAAATTTATCAATTTATATCATGTGCATTGCATTTGACCCAGTGCAGTGATACACCACCCAGCCCCACCTTCCGGAATGTGCAACTCATTCCCTGGCTGTTAGGAGTGCTTCTAGTAGACAGCCTTCAGCTGTTAAGTTCTTACAGGAATCACCCTAGCTAAAGAGAACCACCTGCTCAAAAGCAGACCAGCCCTTCCTTGAGCAGACTGCATCCAGCAACTAATCAATTCAGGGCCAATCCACCTTACTCCAAATTAAGGCAACTCTAAGAGGCCATTCCAGCTTAAAATTTCCCTGAGGGATCAGCTGGGTCTTTCCTTGAGAGATTGTGTAACAGCCAACTTCCTGCTACTCCTACGTCCTTCCCATTCCACAGGTGTCGACCTCACCAGCACTCCTTAATACACCTCCTAAACGCAATTCATTTCAGAGTACACTACTGGGAAATGTAATCTGAAATGACTAGCAATTCTACATCTAAGATTTTATCATAAGAAAATAATCGCATTGTGTATGAAGATATGTGGAACGATGTGCATTGCAGATTAGTCTATAAAAGAAAAAAAGCACAGCAAGCTAAATAGTAACAGGAGAGTAGTAAAAATACATTCTAGAAATCATACCATGAAGTTAATAAGCCAGTTATAGAATAGTATACATTTGGCTAAAACTTTAAATATGTTTATGTTTAGATATATATATGTATATGTTTAATATATGTTTATATAGGCATGAAAAAGTTTACAAAGATACTTCAAACTCTCAACAGTGTTTATCCAGGTATTCACCTATTAAATATCTGTGTTTGATTTTCTTGTTGTTTTTGTTATTTACAGAAAAAGTCACTGAGATATTTTTAGTACAACAATAAACAAAAACCAATCAACCAACAAACAAAAAACAGAATCACTTAATAAATATAGGCTGACTGTTTAAGCTTGAGCCTCTCCTTGGATTAAGAACACAATATAAAAGGGCCTTTTCTAACTTTCATGACCTATAAATCATAGCTTCTGGTGTCTTCCTGCTGCAAGTTTATAAAATGCTTTGATTTCTTCAATTGAAAGGTATTTTGTTAGGACAATCGCTAACATTTCTAAATAAACATAATCAATTCTTCATTTCATATGCTCCTTATTTGGAAATATGTGGAGGCAACAACTGACAATGAAAGCACACTAGGCCATGACTTTAAACATTTAAGTTGAAATCCTGTTCCTATCTCCAATTCAGTATATAACCTTAAACACATCTGTGTCTCTTTCCACATCAAATATGAGAAATGATTTGTGAGAATTCATATCTTCCTCATAGGTGCAACAACATCAAGAAAGATTATTTTATAAAAAGAGCAAAGTGATATACTAATATACAGGTAAATAGTAGGCCATGGGTTTTAAACTGTTTTTGTAGTCTTGGAAATCTGTCATCTCACCTGTCTTCTAGACCTGCAGTCCCCAACCCTGGGCCTCAGAGGGCACAGCAGGAGGTGAGCGGCAGGTGAATGAGTGGAGCTCCATCTGTATTTACAGCTGCTCCCCTCCCCATTTTACGCATCACCGCCTGAGCTCTACCTCCTCCCCGACCACACCCACCCCCAGGGGGAAAATTGTCTTCCATGAAACCAGTCCCTGGTGCCCTACTGCTAAAAAGGCTGGGACCACTGTTCTAGACCCATGTATACTGGGCATTCTCATACAGCTCCATTTCCCATATAACATCTGTGAGCTGGTTTGGTTTGGCTGAGCCAAATAGAGGAGTGACTAGTGGGTCCAGCCATCAGAGAAACAGTATCCTTTGCAGGATGCGTAATACTGTGGCTAAGAGAACAGTATTCTAGTCCTGGCTCAGCCAGTGAGTCTTGATATGGACTTTACTAGTCACTTGCCTCTTGGGGCCTTTGTCACTAAAAATAGTAAATACATTCATATATACAAATACATATATTATACATGTATGTATAATATATATGTGTATCTATACATATATGTATTAATATATACATATATTCATACATAAATAAACAGTTCAAAAAATAATAAAGGCATCAGCAATATAAACTCAAATTTTCTTCTAGCTGAAGAACACTTTCATATGTGTTCTCAGACAGACTGTTCATCTTACTTACTCAATTTCTCTGAGCTTCAGCATCTTAATGAATAAAATATGGACTGAGAGTGAAAGAGTCAATCTCTGATACACTCTTGACTCTAAAATTTCAAACTCTGTTTATGGCAAATTGCTGAACTGTTTTGTGTGTGTATGTGCATGTATATATTTCACTTTGGTGGTTAGCCCCAAAGTGACGGGCTTCAAGTGGGAAGTCATTCATTCATTCATATATTTAATAATTTGAGTATTTATTTTGTGTAAGTCACTGTGGTAAATATAAAAAGTAAGACAAGGGCTTTTCTTCCCTGGACTAACATTTGAATAGGCAATACACAAATTCTGTGGAATAATGACAACATAAGGTAGAAAATAATATGTACAGGCAACCTATGAAAAGTATGAAGTGTTTTGGAAATTCAGAGTAGAGATATGGGAAGGAGGATGGGTAGATTCACACCTAATGGGTGCGGTGCGCACAGTCGGAGGATGGACACACTTGAAGCTCTGAATCAGAAGGGGCAAAGGTAATGTATGTAACCTAAACATTTGTATCCCTGTAATATGCTGAAAAAAATTTTTTTAAATATGCTCCCACCTGGAGGAGACTTGAAAGGTTTCATTAAGAATGTGGCCTTTGAACTGGGCCTTAAGGATGTAGAACCAATAATTACAAAACTCTTTGTATATGTACAAGATAACAGAAGAAAATCAAGAGTAGAATCAGTTATACATTCAAAATTTTGCCCTTCTATTGGCAAGTCACATACCAAGTAAGCTGATGTTTATTACAGGTTTCAGAAATTTTGTGTCTTTTATTGATATTACATTAAGTGAAAATGTAGTTTACTGGTTTTTTTATTTGGGCTAACTTTTCAAAGAATACTGTTTTACAGCCTAATTGATTAGTATAGAAAATCTAAATATCAATATTACTTTAAAGGTGACCCTGGGGTCTCTGAATAGGTGCACTTATGCCTTATTGATAAGACTGTCAATAATAAAACTATGTGGATGTGAAACACATCAAACATTTTAGCTTCTTTCCTGTTTTATTGCCCTAATAGACAAAAAGCCCTATAGTCAATAAAGCAAATCTGCTTTTGTTTTTATTGCTTTGTCTTTGAAATTGTGGCCCTTCATCTTACAACCAATGATGGAGTAGTTACAGAGAAAGAAAAGAAATGGTCATACTGGAGTGCAATGCTTACTTGCTAGAAATAAACAAGCCAATTTTAGTAAAATAAAACTGACCTAACTCTGTGCTAAGATCTCAGACTTAATAGTCATTCCAATTCTCTCTGACATTTAAAAATTATAAGGCATGGCAAAAAGAAATTCTTAAATGTCAGAATCCTCATAATTTCTTCAACTTTTGCCACTGAATTCTTAACTCCTCCCCCAGCCCCCACACAACCCTTGGCCTGCTAGTGTGGTGGGCAGAAAAGAAGTTGGAGGATATAGGATGTATCTTGTTCTGTTAGTAGCAAGGCCAGTTCAGACTGAGACACACGTCCCATCATGATCCTGAGGCCACACCCTCAGAGAAGCTCTTTCAGAATCACTTCGTTGTGTCATTAGACATATTTTAAATATGGAATTAATGGAAGGAGAAAGTCTGAGAAACTGAGGCACCACAATTCTCTTCCCTGCTTTTCTTTTTCATTAAGTCGTTATTAAGGTAACTGGATTTTTGGCAACTGCCATCATGCCACATTTGCTTTAATCTAGTGAATTCTGATTTAAAAGACATTTGAAATTATTAATATATGGTGATTCCTAATGAGATGTCAGTAGCAGGAAATGTATCAATGACAAGAAGATAGGGTAGGAAAGTGAACGATGGGGGGGAAAAATGAGAAAGAGGAAGAGAGGAAAGAAGAGATATAAGATTTACAACACACTTGGGAAAGGGAAGACACTCTGGTGTCTTGCATAAACCATGGTCACACATGATGAGAATGGTGTTGTTACACCTATTTTACACAAATAAACAGTGCCTCTTTGAGGCTCAAAGAGGTAAAGAGCATGCCTACCATCATACAATTAATAAGTGGTAGAACTAGGATTCAAATTCTCACACTTTGTGCCTCACAGACAATTTTAATCACTGAGAGCATCTGCCTCTCAAAAACTGTGGGAGGAAGGTGGGAGCTCTAATGAGACTGTATTTATGTTTAAGAAAATTTATGTAAGTATTCCCTGATCTAAAAATACTAACTCATTCCACATGATTTATTGAATGTCTACTAGTATGATAACATCTCTTAATTAATACCTGCTAGTTTCATCATCAAAGCACTGAAATAAAGGTAGAGATAGTCGCATCTCCTTTTATTAGTATTTTGTGTGAACTCATTTCTCATAAATTCCTATTTTTCAAACCATAAAATAAAGAAGAGCCCTATTCTTTTTTTTCCCTCCTATTAAATTTCAATATATGTTCCTGGAGATGGTTCTTGTGTGTGTGTATACAGGTGTGTTTGTGTGCAAGTGTGTGTGTGTGTGTGAGTGTGAATAATATATATAAAAAAACACTTCAATAATAATATAATATTCAATTCAATAATAATATAATATTAATATATTATCTCAGTCAATTCCCATTTTCTCAGTTCTACCTTCTGAAGGATCTTGCTTCTGTTTTCAGGATTTTAAAATTATTATTATGGATTGACTGTTAACAAAAGAGACTTTATTTTCTACTATTTTTCCTCAGTTAAGAAATGCTCTGATTATCATTATGGAGAGTATTGGTTAATATTCTTTAAAAACAGGAGATTTAAAAAAGGAAACCTTATTTTCTAGTTAATGAAACCACCACATTATTATAGCAACATTTTCTCTTAATTTTTAAAATATTGTCTAATCAAACAATTTAGAGAACCCTGATTTGAGGGTGACCCTTTACAGTAGCGGAGGGATTTTATATTGGCTTGTCAGAAGTAGATGAACTGTATGCTCTGTAAATTCTACTGTAATTGTGTCCACTCTCTGATTTTGCTTCAGTTTGGTTGTGAGCTATAAAATTACTGATAAGTAATAAAACACAGGTCAAAAGTATTAAACCTTTGTTGCAAATATCACCAAATCATAACAAGGAAATATCAGCTGAAAGCCGTATTTCCTAGCATTTACCTGTAAAATATAGTTTAAATAACAGGACTTTTTTTTTTCTTCTTGATGTGGCTTATTAAGATTTTACATTGTTCCTATAGCTTGCCATCCAAATGAAAGGAACTGTTTCTACGACCTACTTGGGTAGATTCCACTTGAGAATAAATTATCTTTAATTATTAAATATTCATAGAAGTTTTTAGCCATTTTATTTTTGTCTGGCAAGGAATTGCATGCCATATAACCATGTGTCTCTAAAGTATAATGAAAGAAGATGAATGCTTGTAATACTCCCTGTGGCTAATTCTTCCTAATCCATTGCCCTTCTTTAAAAAAGAACAGTTGTGATCTTATTTATGATGCTTTAAGGCTCCATAGAGCTCTTACAAATGTTCTCTGACTTGTAGTTCTATATAAGACTCTAGTACTCATGCATCAGTCAAAACAAACAGGGGCAAAATAATAAGACATAGGGTGGGGCTTGGTCAAAATAAAAAGAACAAAGGCAAAAAACTATACTACAGTGATTAGGTTCCCCTTTCTTCTCATTACATTATATCTCCCATTAGTAAAAACTTATCAGACCAAATATTTGTTCCACCCTCCTCCTGTGATTTGACATCTCAGTAAATTTATGGCCAGCATTTCTCAACATGCATTTCTAAAGAACAGTTGGTTCAAAGAAATGCTAGCAGATGTTACTTGAAAAAGAGTCTGAGATCAAATAAGTATGGGAAATCCTAAATTATAGAAAGTTAAATAGATTTATTTTCTCTAGGGATTCTCAGAGATTTTAGTATGATAATATTCACTGTGAATCACTATGAAAAACATATAGATTTGCCAAATTTCCAGAATATTTGTCCTGTGAAACTTTTTTCATAGAGTATGCTTATGAGAGTAATGTTCCACAGAACCCAATTTGGGAAACACTGAAATAAGTAACTACAAAGTTACTGCTTGGTGTGTCTTTAAATATGGAAGGCAGACAGAGGGGTGGATAAATGGAAAGCCTACCTCTTTTTCTGAAGAAGAAAAAAAAAAAATTGGCTAGGATACAAAAGGAACCTGAAATTGTCACAGGAGAAACAATTGATACAAAAATGGACACTTTTCATGGAAATACTTACTCCAATGTGATATGATATGACACTCTCTTCACATAGATGGAATTAGCTTTATTCTAGCTTCATGGGGTCAAACTGGTCACAAAAATTGTGGTTTCAGTATAAACGACCTCAAAAAGTGATGAAAGTTCTGTCACTGTAGATATTTAAACATAAACTGAATGACCACCTTATAGCAAGTTGGGGGACACTGGGACTTTGATTGGATGGATAAAATGCTTTAAAGATTCCTTCCAACTTTGACAGTCTACAGTTCTAAGGTTATAACAATCTGTCCCTGCAGAGAATCACCAAGCCACAACTGATAGCACCTGTTTCTTTTAGAGATGCTTAAGATAGTGTCAAGATAGATTATTTTCTTTCTCTCCCCAAAAATGGTTTATTGGTGCTATGGACTGAATGCTTGTGTCCCCTCAAAATTCATATGTTGAAATTCTACTCACCGATGTGATGGTTAGGGGGAGGGGCCTTTGGGACGTAATTAGATTATGAGGGTGGAATCCTCATGAATGGAATTAGTGCCTTTATAAAAAGAGACACAAGAGAGATGATCTTTCTCTTTCTCTGCTATGTGACGATACAAGGAGAAGACAGCCATCTATAAACCAGGATCAGGGCCTTCACCAAGAACCCAACCATGCTGGGACCCTGATCTCAAACTTTCAGCTTCCAGAAATAAATGCTTGTTGTTGAAGCCACCCAATCTATGGTATTCTGTTATAGCAGACTAAACTAACACAAGTGGCTTTCACAATGTGGACACTAGGAATCAGGAGACATCCACAGAGCTCTTCTACCCATACATATTAACAGGGAAAGTTTTTTATATGTGTTTCCCTTATCATGCAGAAAATCTAACAATGCTTTACTCTAAAAATCTGAAAAAACTTCATTGCCTCCACAAATTATAGAATTGAGCATAGTGTTCTCAATTCATGTACTACAAATATAGAATTTTATAATAATGTATCACATAACCTCACAGACATATTTTGAAGGTGAAATAAGTGCCATCATTCATAATGATCTCATGAACTTTTGCAATTTATTTCTTTAATATTTGTAAATGTTCAACGTCAAAATTCTCTCTTTAAAATATTTGATAGAGAGAACAACTTAGTCTGGCAGTGTCTCCCATCCCTCAACCATTTCATTTTTTTATGACCTGGTCCTAATGTTAAAGGACTCCACAGTCTACACACTGCCCAGGAGTTGAGCAAGAAAACAAGTTCAACATTATATGCCTGTGTTAACTGTAGAACAGTATTTCTCTCCATCCAAATGTCTACAGCATGATTGGGAGGAATTATTAGCTCATCTCAACCAAATCGGTGATGCCTTTATTCTTTCATATTTTGTGTTCAAGCCCCATAAATATCCTAATTACCTATTTGAAGAGAATTAAGTCTCCCTAGTTTCTCAGTCTCCCACAATGTCTCTCACTACAGAATTATGTCTTAAAATTCAGTCTAAGAGTATTTATTCAAGTGCTGGATAACTTTTATTATTCTGTTACATTACTTCATTTAATAACATAAGATTTAAAAACATGTGTGTACATATATACATATATACAATTACTTAAGCTCTTCTATTATTCATGTTAATTACTAGTAAGGGTAGATTCCTACTAATTTTCTTCTCCAATGGGTACATGATATCACAAAAGAACCTGGAACTAAGAGTTGGAAGACCTGAATGGGGCCAATCATTTTTAGCCTCTCTGACATTCACCCTCTCTATCTATGAGTAATGGATGTGATCCAGGAGTC
This sequence comes from Cheirogaleus medius, assembly GCA_008086735.1. NCBI lineage: Eukaryota > Metazoa > Chordata > Mammalia > Primates > Cheirogaleidae > Cheirogaleus > Cheirogaleus medius. The sequence continues at coordinate 11,434,556 of VBSM01001562.1, forward strand.
ATAGCTTGGCTCACACACTTGACTGCAGATCTTATTCATTTTTTTCTCTCCTGGATATGTCCAATTATTTCATTCATGCAAATAGAGCCTAGGCATTATTCTAGACACTTAGGGAGCTATATTGATATAGCTCATCAAAAAATATTACAGAATATAGGGGAATGCAAAATAACAGCTCAAGATCCAGTGGGTCCTCTAGTTCGACAAGTCATCATTTTTTGGTCAGAGAAGAGCGTGCTTCCTGGAGCACATCCCCACATAAGCAGCAGTGTCAGCATGGCCAGAACCAAGTTTTGTTGTGTCAGGCTGCCATGCAAGCATCATGTTTTATTTTCCCTTTATAAGGTTGGCTGAATGGTTCTAATTAGTCTCCACCAGAAATGTCCACACTTCATGCCTACTCTCCACTCCATCCTAACCAAACACACGGCCAGTATCCAAGCCAATAGTGACATAATCATAACAATTTTAAACCCAGAGACTGAATTTTGTCAATAATCTGGTGGCTATTTAAGGGGAGTTTTGTTATATGGTACATGAAGCCAGGGAAAGCCCGATACAAGAGAGATTCCCAGAAGTTTCCTCTAAGTACACATCTTCATCTGAAAATGCTGTAATGAAGATCAATAAAATATAAATGTGAAAATGCTTTGAAAACTACAAACAACTATATAAGTATGTAATACTCAAAACTACCTGATCCTCATGATATCCACAAACTTTTAAGTACTGAGTCACTTTTCCATAATTTCCTTATAATTAGAGATTCTTTTAGGTCTATTTGGAAACATACTAATTCCTTTAGTCACTAAAAAAACAGTCTTTCACACACATTATATGCAACATATACTTATAACTCATTTATTACCAATAGTGTAATCCTCTTCAAGACACGCTCCTGAAATTTTAACAAATTCAAGTCCTAAACTGCAAACTTAAGTTGCCAGTAAAACCCACTTTCTAAACTATTATCTTTAAATAGTATTATTTTAAATAAAAAAAAACTTGTTTGATATGGATTGAATTCTTTGTAAAATAGGTAGTGATTTTCCATCTAGATCTGAGTTTTCTACTGAATACATTTCAAATGAATAGAAAATATAAGAAGTAGGTTATATACTTGCTTCAAAATTTGTCAGTGTTCCTTTGGCTCTAGAAAGTTCATAAGATCCATTTCTTTTCCTTAATACCTAGGAAAAGTCACAATATATATAAATATATTAGGTTGTATTTGTGACTTAAGTATCTTTCTAGCTACAAAGGAATTATTTATTGCATGACTTCTTTAATAATGAGTCATGGAAGAGAACTGCATTATAAACATAGAGTTTTATAAATTATCATATTGGGATATAAGTAATTTTCATCATTTTCACACAAATACGTGAAAACATTTCCATGTATTCTTTACTTACTTGATTTATCAAGAGATATTCAATGAGTACCTATGTGCCAGGCCAGATGCTGTCATGGGATCTATATCTCCCCAAAGTCTACAGCACATGAAGAAAACAGAAACATAATTTCAAATAGAGAATTTGTTAAATGGATATTGCAGGACTTAAACAGCAATAAGAAAACATGGTGGTAAGACAGATGTACAGAGAAGAGGTTGAGGGAACCAGAACCTAGAAGTCCAGAGGGGAATCCTACAGAGCTGAGTCTTCTTGAGAAGGGAATGTTCTCCACCTAGTGCTGATACCTCTGAGTGGATATAATCAGGCTGGTTCTAGGAATATGAGAAAGAAGCTAGAAACTGGAACCAATTTCCAATACTCAAGGGGAATGGCCATTTTAAGGGTGGTATTAATAAGCAGATCATGCAAAACAGATGCAAGCAAAGCAAGTTCCTTCTCCTTCCTCCAGTTTTAGAGTTTCCTTTAGTGTCCCCTATTAGCAGAACTTAACAGGGAAACAGCTAGCAAAGGAGAGGTGACTTTGCAGGGTCTTAGTACCAGGATCACAAAGCATAATGTAGAAGAGTAGGTTTGGAGCTAATAGTCAGCACTGGGAACCTGGCAGTATTGATCTGAGAGCAGGAAGAGTATCAGCTCACTTGGAGTGCTCTTGGTGCACCCAGGCTCTTCCCTCTGCCCACCCTCATTCCTAGGGAAACAGTTGCCCCCTGATGTTACTACTTCTCTGTTACTTAGATGTCTTCCCATTGCCTTTCCTGTCCTCCAATACCAGTTTGAACAATTGTCTACTTAAAACTTTCATTGTTGTGTTTTCGTGACAAGGACAGACTTTGCTTGACCTTTTCTGCCTCTAAACTTTACAAATCCCAAAGGGTTTAACACTGAGTGGTGCCAGCCCCTTCCAGGTGCCGTGACTTCTGCTTCTCTGCCTGCCTTAAAAAGTCTCCTCTACCTGAGGCCTGGATCCTGCCAAATTCTTCTAACAAGTGCTTGATCTGACTTTCTTGTCTCTAACTATTCTGACTAGTTAGTCCAATCCTGATTAACATCTTGTGCTTCTATCAAAAGCCATGTTACTTCTAGCTTGATGGATTTCATTTCTGATCAAGGCTTCATTTCAACATAGTGCCATGTCTCATCGGAACTTCCAAAGACATTCATCAGAGAATTGCTGTGTAGCCCTTCCTAGTTAGCCCCTTCCCATGCTGTTTGGAAGGTTGTATGTGGGTGAGTATTTCCTTGCACAGTGGGAAGAGAAATTAAGAGAAAATAATTAACATATATATATACACATACACACACACACATAACTGGTTGTTAACTTGCTCATTAGTTTGCATGCCTTTGCCCACTTAATTTTCAAAATGACCCTGTAAATTCTAATAGTATTCCTACTTTACAGAGGAAGTTTGGCAAAGTGAAGGAATTTGCTCAAAACTGAGCCCATATTCAAACCCAGGTCTACCTGATTGCAAAATCCCTGCACCTGCTGATTTAGTGCTTTTCCATGGAGTACCAGGGTCACAGACTCCAGCCTGCCTGGAACTTACTGGTATAATTTAGATGAAGATGAAATATTGTCCCTATATCTTAAACTGACTGCCCATTTCATATATGATTGAGATTCCAATATCAATCCAATTAAATAAAAATTTAGCTTTTCCTATGTGGATGACATGTGGTAATAATAGCTAATACATTTGTGAGGGCTTATTGTGTGTTGGGTATTATTTCACGAACATGTATGACTCATTTAATTCTCAGAACAACTCAATAAGATAGGTGACATTATTACCAACCCATTTTACAGATGATGTAACTGAGGCCCATAAAGGCTAAGTGACGTGGCTAATATCTCATAGCCCGGAACTGGCAGAGCCGAGATGCAAACCTAGGCAGGGTGACTCTGAAGTCAGAGACTGAAGAGACATAAATGAATAAGACATAGGCAATGAGAGCAGAGCCTAGGTGGTGACACATATCTAGAAACATAAGCAGTGTGATGAGCACCCTTCTAAAGGAATATACATTGCAAAGAAAGTAACAATTATTTTCAAAGAATCAGAGACAATAATTTCGAGAGCTGGTTCCTAAGGAGATGAAAGTATGGATTTCAGAGAATTGGAATAGAATCAATTAATCTTGGTGATATGGCCCAGAGAAGAGGCAGGTGTCCAGGATAGCTGTGTTGGAAAGCAGATCTGAGAAGGTAGATTCAGAGATTCATGTTATTTTTTTAAATTTTCAGAATATTATGGGGATACAAAAGTTTTGGTTACATGAATCACTTTTGTATAGCTTGAGTCAAAGTTGTAAGTGTGTCCATCACCCAGACACAATTAATGTACACTGTACCCATTAGGTGTGAATTTACCCATCCCCTCCTCCTGCCTTCCACCTGCTTGATTTCCGTTGAATTTCACTACCATATGTGCTCATGAGTGTTGAACATTTATTTAGTTCTAATTTAATAGTGAGTACATGTGGCATTTGTTTTTCCATTCTTGGAATACTTCACTTGGGAGGATGGTCTCCAGTTCCATCCAGGTTGTTACAAAAGGTATTAGTTAACCATTTTTAATGGTTAATAAAATATACCACATTTTATTAATCCATCATGTATTGATGGGCACATGGGTTGTTTCCACATCTTTGCGATTGTGAATTGTGCTTTTATAAACATTCAAATACAAGTGTCTTTTTAAATAAAATGTCTTTGTTTTCTTTTGGGTAAATGCCCAGTAGTTGGATTGCCAAATCAAATGGTAGGTCTATCTTTTAGTTCCTTGAGAAATCTCCATACTATTTTCCATAGAGGTTGCATAGATTGTGCTCCCACCAACAGTGTAAGTGTTCCTTTCTCTCCATATCCACACCAGCATTTGTTTTTTGGGGACTTTTTGATAAAAACCATTCTCACTGGAGCTCGGTGATGTTTCACTGTGGTTTTGATTTCCGTTTCCCTGATGATAAGAGATGTTGAACATTTTTTCATATGCTTATTGGCCATTAGTCTATCTTCTTTTGAAAAGCTTCTGTTCATGTCTTTTGCCCATTTTTTAATGGGGTTGTTTGATGTTTTCTTGCTGATTTGCTTGAGTTCTTTGTAGATTCTGGTTATTAGTCTTTTATTGGATGTATAGTATGCAAATATTTTCTCCCATTCTATAGGTTGTCTATTTTCTCTATTGATGTTTCCTTGGCTGTACAGAAGCTTTTTAATTTAATTAGGTCCCATTTGTTTATTTGTGTTGTTGCTGTGATTGCCTTTAAGGTCTCCTTCATAAATTCCTTGCCTAGGCTGATATCTGTAAGAATTTTTCCAACCTCTTTTTCTAGAATTTTTATAGTTCTTAGGTTTAAGTCTGTTATCCATCATGAATTAATTTTTGTGAGTGGTGAGAGAGGCAGATCCTCTTTCAGTCTTCTATATGTGGCTATCCAGATTCCCCAGCACTATTAATTGCATAGGGATTCTTTTCGCCAATGTATGTTTTTGTCTGGTTTGTCAAAGATCAGATGGTATATGAGGATGGTTTTATATCTGGGTTCTCTGTTCTGATCCATTGGTCTATGTCTCTGTTCTTGTAGCAGTACCATGCTGTTTTGTTTACTATAGCCTGGTTGTATAACTTGAAGTCTGTTAAAGTCATTCTTCCCAATTTGTTCTTTTTGCTTAAGGTTGCTTTGGCTGTTCGGGCTCTTTTCTGGTTCCATACAAAGCATAGAATTATTTTTTCTAGATCTGCAAAAAATGACATTGGTATTTTAATGGGGATTGCATTGAATCTATAAATCACTTTGTGTAGTATAGACGTTTTAACAATGTTGATTCTGCTGATCCACGAGCATATGTTTTTCCATTTGTCCTCTGTGATTTCCTTCCTCAGTATTTCGTAGTTCTCCCTGTAGAGGTCTTTTCCCCTCCTTGGTTAACTATATTCCTAGGTATTTTATTTTCCTTGTTGTTATTGTGAAAGATATTTAGTCTTTGATTTGGTTCTCACCTTGATTGTTGTTGGTGTATAGGAATGCTATTGATTTGTATACATTGATTTTGTAGCCTGAGACTTTGCTGAATTTATTTATCAATTCCAAGAGTCTCTTGGCAGAATCTTAGGGGGTTTATAGATATAAGATAATATCATGAGGAAAGAGTGATAGTTTGACTTTTTCTTTCCCCATTTGGGGATACCCTTGATTTCGTTCTCTTGCCTAATTTCTCTGGCGAGGACTTACAGCACTATGTCAAACAGAAGTGGTGACAGTTGGCAACCTTGTCTGGCTTCAGGTCTAAGTGGGAATGCTTTCAATTTTTCTCTGTTCAGTATGATGTTTGCTGTGAATTTATCATATATGGCTTTTATAGAGATTCACTTTGGACAATTTAAGTTTGAGTGAATATAAGAATTAGGCATGAAAAAAAAAGCCTACAAATAAGAAGTGCCCACAGGTTTGAATGAGCTGTCCTAGGAAGAGTTATAGAGATAGAAATAAGATTTTTCTTACTTTTTCTTATAGAAAGATACCCACCATGGTCCACATGGTAGTCGAGATTAAAAGGCATAGAACAGAAAGGAAAAGGCAGCCCCTAACATGAGGAACTGGTGGCCTGGTACTATCAGCTGAGCCTTGGTTTCTCCTGTTGAATATAAAGGATTTCACAGAATATCAATAGCAGAAAAGGCCATTCTGTGATCATGACAGAACCAGACAATAAGAACACTCTATAATCATGTCTGAAAATAGCTACAACATGAATATTTTCCAAGCCAAAAAAATGATCAAGCATTCTCCTATCTTAGCTAATATGAGTGACTGTTGCTTCTTTATCAATTATAGCTCTAACCATCCTCTAGTCTGCCCTGCTGTTAAATAAGAATTATGTAGATGCCCAGCTGTAGAATAGTACACACCTACTGCCAGTACTTGATCCAGAGCAAATCCTCACTTTCTTGGAACCACTCCCAGATCACACAACTAAATTCTGAATCTTATAAATCTTTTCCAACAACCTCTTATTGAGATCACAGTAATAATCACAACTTGTTCAAGTATAGGTGTGTTCCTGGTAATCTTTACTGAAGATCATTGAAAGCAAAGAGAATTCCTAGATTTTTTGCCTATTTTATTGACTTTGTTTTAAGTTACAAATTAAAATCTTGAACACTTTGCATTGCTCCTCTTTTTTACCTGATTCAAAATAGTCAATATATGTACTTACCAGCCAAACAATCTATTGACAAAGTATTTATTTGGTTGATTATTTCACTGTAAAAGGGAATTCAGAACAGTGGAAGCAAAAGAAAATTTTATTGTAAATATGATACAACTTCTCAAATGTTTAAAATAAAAACAATTGATGTTTAGTCACTACTGATTTCAAGCACTCAAACCATAACCATAATTTTTTCAAAATAATAAATCTCTAATAGATCTATACATACATAGAGCTGTAAAAATTTTATCCTACAAGTAACTATAAAAGTAGTTACAATAAGTATGCATTGTTTAAATTGTCATCTATTATTGGTTTCATCCAATTCTTATTAATGTAATATATTTTTGTTTCTATCATTACATGTGAAAAGGAATATTTACATAAGAAATCTGGTGGACCATGAATCCTGCTTCTTTCAATAAAGAGAAAAATATCTTATTTTTCATTGTTTCTTGACATGATATAATGTAATCAAATGTGACTGATGCAATCTGACAAACCCAGTCAAAATATGAAATGTCACAGGAAAACAAGGGAAAGCTACTGTCTTTATCCACACTGAAGAGAAATGAAACTTATCATGAAATACAAAAACAGGGCTTTTGGAAAACAAGCAAATAATACACCTGTGCAGAGTTTGTTCAAATATTTTATGTTTAGCACTTTGAGATATATCCTATCATGGATATTGTATTAATTTTAGAAATTATACTCCCACTGAAAAGTATGGTGGCCTTTTCTGTTTTTAAGCCTCTTTAAATAAAATGGGAACCTGTGCCTTCCAAAGGACCTCTCTTCTGTGGTGTTCATGACTCGAAGCCTGCGATTTCTCATAGGTTCCAAGGTAATTCTAAATGGACTACACTTCAGCTAAGCTGTTTTTCTGAGACTGTACCCTGCCTCTGAACTGTGCTAAAATAACCTTGCATTATCCTAATTAGGATTATTCACAATACACACATATTGCAAAGGGCCATTTTCATTTTCAATTAGTTGAAAAGGATTAGTTGCAGTCATACTCATATGGTCCTGAATGCTATTATTATTAAACTCAATATTTTTTATTGCTGTTAAAATTATACTCCTTACAAATATAACTTAGCTAATGGAGTAAAAAGATGGTCTCTTCCTGACAAATCACTCTCTTCTAAAGGAAATTGTGAAGGTAACAATACATAAACGGAAGAAAATATATGTGTGGTAAAGAGGCTGTTTAATCACAAGCAATGGCAAGCCTAAAATTAGTTCCAATTAAAAGAGAAATGCATGGAAACCAATCTGAACGTAGCAGATAAAGGGTGACATGAAGGAGAGATTATTAAGCAGTAGCACATAACAGGACCCCAGGTGCAGCACTTCCTCATTATACCTATTCTTGAGCAACAATGTATTGAGTGTACAGTAAACCAAAAAAAAAAAAAAAAAAGGAAAAAAAAAACTCCAAGAAATTATTTTACATGGTGGCTACACTTGAGATGAACAAGTACATGTTTTTTGGAAGAAAGACTGTAACAACTTGGTTTTTACTTCCAAAATACAGTGGCATGTTAATTGCTTGATCAGCCAAATGAAACTAAATGTAATTAAGACTAGTGTGAGGTTAATTTGATCCATAATTATGTTATATAAAGTAAATGAAAATTGTTTCTTTCCTAAATTGCAATTCATTAAAATTACAGATATTAAAATAAGATACTATAAAATTACATGAAGCATGTACACATTAATAGCCATTAGTAATAGCTTGATATTTCTATCTAAGCAACAGTTTATTAAAATGCCAAAAGGTGATATTTGACCACTCACATGACTGATTTTTTTACTGTGTTTTTCTTTTTCTGCTCTTCTAAGAAATATTTCTTTTTTCTTTTTTTTTTTTTTTTTGGCTAATAAAGCAAAGTGTTCTAGTCTTTGTTTTTGCATAATATTCTGGATATTTACCATCTGCCAGGAAAGTCTGGATTAATCCCCATTGAATCTTTATTAAAATACAAACACAGGTATTTAATATTCAAAATGGTATACAGGTATATACATTTCTTATGATATCAAATGCATACAGTACAAATAAGGTATTTGGAAAATTTTTGTTTTCAAAGAACAAATTCTGCATCTCTTATAAATCCATTATATAACATTTTGGTTTTAAGCTCATAAAAAGAGAATTGGACATAAAATAACATTAATTGAAGGAAAATGAAAGGAAGTAGTATTTATTGAGTGTTATTTTGAGCATTATGCTATGCACTATAAATAAACTATTTTTATCCCTTTGTGAAGCTGGTGTTATTCTTTGTCTCCCTTTTACAGATGAGAGAACTGAGGCTCAGAGAGATTAAGACTCTTACTCAGAGTTATAGAGTTGTACCATTTACTGTGAGGTGGGGGAGGAGTCCCTTTCTATTAGGAATGTCAAAACACAGGGAAACCAATTAATTTGCTCTGATACAACATAGTATTTTAGTTCTCACTGTATATTCTTACTCATTAATGATAATTTGTTTACTTCTGTGAAAATAAAAAACAGAATGTCATGGTATACTATCTCTGTGCCCATTCATGTGATATTAAGTACAAGTTGGCCAAATAATTCTATCATTCTGAGCTCCCTCAGTAGTGGAGAAAGAAATACTGATGGCAAATGGAACTATCTTATTGAATAGTAGTAAATGTCTTACACAGCTTCTACTACCTGTAGAAAAGGCACATGTTTTGGGGTAAGACGAGAAAGCATCAGCTGATTATTATACTGTTGAACTGGAGAGGAAAGAAGGCTGGGAGAGGATATAAAAGAGTAGAAGGTGTTTCCAGATTCTACTGAAGAGGACTGGCCTTCCCATGTATGATAATGCCTTTTACCTTCACTCATTTTGGGATTGAGGAAAAAAGTTATGATTCAAAGATCTGATACAATTTTAAAAGAAAAGTATTTATAATAGGATTTGGGCACAACATTCAGCAATAACAGTTTATCAGTTAGAGAACCAGAGATATTAAAACCAAGTCTAACTGAACCTTCAGTGTACCACGATGCAATTATTTATTGCTACAAAGCAAAGTATCTGCTACCTTTGAGAATCTGATATAGTTTCTTTGTATGTACAATAAACCATCACTATATCACTATTAATAATAGTATATAGACATTAACAAATATTTCTCAGTAATTGATTGTACTGTACTAATCTTTAAATTTCTTGGAAATCACCTGCATTTCTCTTTAAGTTGAAGCTGTGTTTCATATACAAAAAAATAACAAAAGAATAATCATATTTAACAAGTCGCCAGAGCACATAATTTACAGTAAGCATGTATGCTTAACAAACCAAATATTTAATATTTCATGCATGAAAAATGGGCAGACATAATAGTCATTAGTATTCCAGGTAAGGCAGGACATGCAAATTTACTCAGCTATTAAAGAATGAGTCATATACTATTTAATATAACAAAATAGTTTATGTATATTAGAGTAAACAGTGAAATCACAATAGGAAAAAAATGGATTTGGTTCAGATGTTGAGCTGCTATGTAAACCAATTATCTATCCGGAGGGAAACAGCTCTGTCTACAACTACTTAGGCTCTAGGGCCTATTAGGAACCCTGGAGTGGGCTGTTGTTTCTATTCTCAAGGGAATTTACCACGTCATACTAGAAATAGCTGACAATAATTAGAAAGCCTGCTTCTGCCAGTATTGCACACATTTTTAATACTTTCCGAAGTGTTATGGGAGATAATACATAAGGTCTTTAGAATTCCAGTCATGCAACCACAAGCCATGGAAAGGACAACTAGACAATAGCCCCAAACTGGACTGTGACAGGCTAATTATTGTGGCTTCATTATAAAACCTCTTTTTACATAGGTCACCTGGGAAGTGTAATTAAAAATGCATTATTGGGGTATTTTTTATTGAAGCAATTAAATTAAAAAGCCAAAAAAATAATTATATGAGGAGCAAATAATAATGTTGGTCAACAGCGTTTATCTAAGAAAGAGAACACGTTAGTGGTTCATTAGCAGTAAATGTGTTAACGGGAATCTGTTTGAAAAATGAGCCATAGAATGGCTTTTAAATACGGAGATTAAAGGATTTATAATGTCAAGTTTAACACAGAAATTATAGATAGTATTACATAACCATGAGTAATAGCACCTTTAATCTGACTTAGTAAAATGATTTACATCATACTTTGTGCTGCTTCAATTGTATGAATATTACATGTGCTACATCTCAGATAGATAATTTGCCTTATATTTTTTTAACACACTTACAGATCTGTTCTTCTTGCTTTCTAATTATGTGGTACATCTAAATAATTAGATGTTAAAATATGTATTTTCCAGGGCAGAATGTTTGTCTCTAATATCCAGTCTATGTAGGGATACCAGAACATGACACCATTTATTTAAGAAAATATTTATAAAGCCATAAATATATCATATCAAATCATCCCTCTCCCATCTCAAAATTCTCCTGGTACTTCCTTGCATTATCATCTTCATCATCATCATCACTGCCACCACCACTATAATGATCATAATCACTAATAATTAATGAATGCTTACTGCCTGCAAGGAACTAAACATTGCCTATATTGTATGGACTACTTACTTTTAATCCTACAAATAACCTTAAGAAATTAATATTTTATCTTCATTTTTAAAATGAGGATCAATCTATGTATTCAAAACAATGCAAACTCTTCTTCAATATACTATCTTAAGGTAGCAATAATTTTTTTCTTCTATCTTATGGGAAATCTCCCATAGTTTAAGCCTGCTTATTTTAACTGAGTATTTTTCAGATATAGTAAGAATTTTATGTGCTATACCTTTGATCACTGTGGAGAGGAAAATCAAACTCAGAAAGGTAGAGGAACATTAACTATGGAAATCTGTGAATGCCAGGATGGATAAGTAAGTGAATGAAGGGATAAAAGGTAGAACTGGACCACAAAAGTTTGTTGTTGTATGTGGGACTCTTAACTGAAGAAAAATATTTTTATAGTTGACAAGGGAAAAAGTGTTCTATTTATTTTCTATCTTAAGACTGAGTGTTGGTCATGAGCTAATTATTATCTAGTGACTCTAAATTATATCTTGACATATTATGATTAATTTAATTAATAGTTTTAGTATTGTTGTGATACATTAGAATTTTTATTAGTGTTAATATTTTTCCATATCAGTAGCTACAATTCTTGAATATCTACTGTAAACCAGGCCTTGTGCTAAAGCCTTTATATGCATTATCTCTAAGTGTCCACACATCATTGAATGAAATTATTCTCATTTTAGAGATGAGAAACTTGTAGTTCAGGAGGTCAAGTGACTTTTCTGAGGTCACGTGGCTGATAAATTATGAAGTGCAGATTTGAGCCCAGTCTATCCAACTCCAAATGCATACATTTTCCAGTATTCCATTTTGATTAGGAAAGAATTTGTAGAAGACATTAACATAATTTTGGATTTTTTTTCTTTTTCACATGTTGTAAATCTTTCTTAACCCAAATTTCAAAAATTCATTCAAAATTCATAACGCTCAAATAACCAAAATGGTTTTCTGAGTACTATATATTAATAATTGGGACTTATCAGGATAGCTATAACATTATAGGATTTTAGTTCCCGAAGAAAAAAAAATAGATGATTAAGAATCACTGTGAATTCAGTGTTAAGCATACGTCTTTATAGTATATTATTTAAAAGTTTGAAATCTAAAATCCATGAATGATGTGCATAACTGCGTTACCTTGGCTATTATGTAAATCAGTAGTCTGTGTCCTCAATATTAAATACATGCAAAGATACTGATTTGTCATTTGTAAAATATGACATCATAAAAACCTAACTTTCACTGAGTATTTATTTTAAATAGCATGTTAGTTTTTTATTGTATCCGTGTTTTCATAGTATATTTATTGTTTATTATAGTAGCTTCTCTAAATTTTACAAAACTAATTGCATATGTTGGTTTTCAGAACACTACATACACATTGAATGAAAAGAAGAACTCCTGTTCACTAGAGAGGTCTTCTTTAGAGTTTTTCCTTGGAAACTTCAAACTATTATCTATGTCTTGGAATAAGATGAGCTATAAATTAGAGCAAGGTCTAGGATAATAGAGTAAATACAGTAATGTCAGACCTTTGAAACATATGGCTATAAATTGTGAGATTATAATGAAAGAGAATTAAAGAGCTTGTTTCCTGTATGGTAAATAGCTGGCATTTTAAGAAATTAGGTAATTGGCAAACACTGGGTCAGTGAATTCTCTAAATATTTATCAAACTCCTTTTTACTGCACTGTTCTAGCCTCCTCTAACACAACTGAAAAACATGTATCACTGCTGTAGACAGTCACAGGTTGCATAGATGTTCAAATAGAGCACCCAATGCATTAAGCACTGTAGAAAGTTCAAAATTAATTGTAAAGGACTAGGTTCTGGATCTTTAGGGATTTACACCAAAACTTGAAATGAACACACTTGAAATACACAAAAGTCAAGGTGATTTGTTTATAATGTCTATTTCCCTACTCATCTGTCACCACCAGTGTTTGGTCTTATGCTGATGTTTTATGAACATGTCCCAGGACCAGCCCCCCACCCCCACACCCCCACCTACTCTCACCCATCCCCACCTAACTCTGCTCTCACACACCAAATTGTGCAAAACCGAAAGTTAGTGCAATTAACTGGTGAAACAGCCATTAACACCTTGCTCCATTTATTTACTGTCTTTATTTTTTTGTTGAAGAAGGGGGTCAATTCTGATCACTCCTTCAAGATCTCTGCTTAATTTCTATAGCTCTTCTCTTTGATCTTCAAATTTTATTAATTGTCAAAATTATTTTTGTCATACCAGCTCTGCTTCCCAGACTTGACCTAAATAATTATAAATCCACCTAGCATTTACTACATGCCAGGCAGTACATGCAGTGTGTTTTATATATCTAATTTAATCTTCACAATAAGCTAAGAGATAGTTACAACTATTATCTTTATTTTACAAATGAAAAATTGAGGTTCAGAAAGGTTAAGTAATTTGGGTAGGGCTACACAGCTCATAAGGAGTAGAACTGGGATGAAAAACTAGGTTTATTTGAGTCTAAACCCTTGCTCTTTTTCATTATTTCCTATTACCTCAACTAGACCTCGAAAAAAACAATCTCCTTTCTAGTACTTTAGGCTGACATACCAGGAAGAGATCCTATTCTTTAGAATCCACTTTACAGACAATACTGATTAGGGGAGGCTACCATTTGTCCCAAGCTCAACATTCTCTCATGAAGGTGAACTAAACTAATTCAATTTGTGAATCAAACCGAGTCCCACAGCAATATCTGAGGTCCCCAGGCTGAATCTAGGACCCCATGATTCTTGGAACCTTGATAGGTTGAAGCTAAAAGAAATATTCATTTAAAAACAAAAACTTTATCATTTTAAAGCTGCAAATTTTTTTATCTAACAAGAGATAGAGATTCCAGGACAAATTATTAATAGTTCTGAGAAAACTGTCTAAATGGTCCTTTAGAGATGCAAATAGAATCCAAATACCTTCTTTAGAAATAGAAACCACAACTCCTTCGGGTGGAGAATATAAATATTGTCTATGTTTGAGAGAGAACTTTGGAGGAAATATGTCTCCTCTATGAAGCAGGAAGGTGTTGAAGAGATGTCCTGATATTGATTGAACAGGATTTAAGAAGCATAAGGGCCAGAAGTTGATGGATCTGTTCTCATAAGAAAACTTGTGAGACTTTAGACAGAAGCAGAACTTCATCAAAGTTCAGGCTACAAAGGAAAGAAAGGGAAGGAAGAGTCCTATTAAGGAAAGAAATAGTCTTCCTTCATCTAGTCCAGCACCTTGATACTGGTAGGTCATTTTGAACAGCATCTTTTTTTTTTTTCATTATATGTCCTATAGAAATGCAATTAATTGAAGATTTTTCTTTTTATGTGAATTATTTGTCTTAGGTTTTCTTGGTATAAATTTTATAATCCGCAAATGATGATGAATATGTTTCCTTACTAGCACTCTATAGATTGTACAATACCTTTATTTACATTATTGGTGCTCATATTTTCATCAGTCATTCTATTGCTCAGTTCTAGGGTTTCTATGTTAATTAAAATATATTTGCAATACCAGTACATCAGAATCATTTACTGATCTGGTCTATTGTCTACATGCACAGATATTAAATGTCAATCCATTAAGTTACATTTTTTAATCTGTGCAATTTTTCTGACATTGATGTTCTATATGATGATCATGATCACAGTGTATTTCTAAAAATTGATATGGATGTTTATGATATGATATGATAAGAAAATGCCAAACCATTTTCCAGAGTGACTATACAACTTTACATTCCCACCAGCAATGTATGAGTAATCCAATATCTCTGTAACCTGTCAGCTTTTGATGTTATCATTATCTTTTTAGCCATTCTGACAGTTATATAATCATATCTCATTGTAATTTTAATTGGCATTTCCCTAGTCGTTAATGATGTTAAACATCTTTTTCATGTGCTTATTTGACATCTGTGTATCCTCTTAGGTAAAATGTCTTTTGCCCATCTTCTAAATAGATTGTTTGATATTTAATGTTCAGTTTTAAAAATTCCTTATGTATATTCCATACTAGTTCTTAGTCCAATATGTGGTTCCAAATATTTTCTTCTAGTCTCCAGCCTCTCATATCATCTTCTTCACATGAGATTTTGCAAAGCAAAAGTTTTTAATTTTAATGAGGCCCAATTAATCAATTTTTTCTTTTGTACTCTTGGGCATTTATCTGAGAGAAATGAAAAAAATATGTTCACTCAAAAACCTATACCAAATTTTTATAGATTTATTTGTATTTATTTATTTGATCTTAATGAAAGTCAGAAATTAAAATAGACTTTTTTCCTAGAACTTAAGTCCAAGAATAATTTCAGTCAGTTCTTATATTTCTTTTCATCATTTCTATAAATAGTTGTCTATTCCATGAAATTTAATATAGTTCAAATATATTTAACTAAAGATTTGGTCTAATTAATGTGTGGTTTCTGGTCATATAAAGAATTATTTTGATTTATAACATTTCTTTCAAATATAACAATTATATTTGTTATCAATTCAATAATATTTATGAAGCATCTACTATGTGTATTACCAAGGATAGTGTAGAGGCACCAAATAATAATGACACCTTTCGGAAATTGCAAGTCATTGGGTATGACTGTAGCATTTGGGGTGAGTTGGGAAGCTGTGTGAGATGTGGTTTGTTAAAAAGTCAAACAAAGCATAACATTAGGTTGTTTATTTGTAATCTTTCTTCTTTTAAAAATGATAAATATTTGAGCTGATGGATATGTTTGTTAGCTTAATTTGATCATTTCACATTGTATGCATGTATCAAAACATCATGTTGTATCCCACAAATATTATTTGTCAATTAAAAATAAAACAAAACTTTTTAAAAAGTTATACAAGACCAGATTTCATCTTATAGTTAAAGAGAAATCATGAAAATATATTTGGGTTTGGCAAGGCTATGATTGGATTTAAATTTTTTAAAAAGATACCTAGAATTATCAAGCACAAGAAATTAGGGAAAAGTAAGACTAGAAGCAGAGAGACTAGTTTAAAGACTCTGCTCAAGTCCATGTGAGAATGTGGGATCTATGGAAGTAACAGTTTTGGGGATGTGTTGAGGAAACATTCAAGAGCTATTCAACAAATAGAAATGGCAAAATTGGTGACATCCTAATATGGGATGGGGAGAAAGAGAAAGAGATCAAGAAAGACTCCATGAGTTTCTGACTTGAGTTACTCAAGGGATCCACGGTTCTTCACTCGGGTAGAGAATGCAGGGAAAGGGGTAGTCTTGCTTAGGGAGGAGGCAAGTGTGAACCAGTGGATTTATTTGAGATGTGTGAAGTTTGAGGTACCTCTTGGACATCTATGTGCTCTAGACCAACACTTCTTAAACTTGAATGTGCCTATGAATCACTTGGGGATCTTGCTATTAATAAAACACAGGTCCTGATTTAGAAGCTCTGTGATGTGGGCTCAAGATTTTTCATTTCTCATAAGCTCCCAGGTGATGTCAATGTTATTGATTCTGTAGAGCACACTTTGCAGATGGCATCTTTAAGTGTCAATGAGATTTCTACCGATGATAAGGCGAGATTTGCTGAAAGGAAAAAGAAGAGAAAGAAAAAGGAGAAGGAAAAAGATGAGGAAGAATTGGGACAGGTAGAGCAGAGAGAATAAAGATGCTGCAAGAAAGGTGAGAAGAAAGATGTGGTACGGAGAAAAGAGGTGCTGCTAAGTAGCAATGCATCAGCAGCCATTACTTTTGTTGCATTTAATTAACACCTGTGCCAAAGCATGCCCATTCCTCCTCTGTCTAGAAAATACTGTCATGCGATTTTAAAGAAACTTGTTAGAGACCTCCAGAGTATAGATATCAAAGAGCCAACGTGAATGAGACCTGAAGGCTGTTCTTCAGAACTCAAAGCTTTTATTTTATTGACCCAATCAATGCTATAGAAGGCTATAGTTGGTGCATTTGCAACAAGGATACAGTTGGTACATTTGCAACAGTATCTCATAAAGAGTAATATCAAAACTCAAAATAGAATGAAAAAAAATTGCCAGGAAAAAATTAAAGGAAATTCAAGAGACTCAAACCTATTTCCCATAGATATTAGTTTTTAGCTTAGTTTGTTTTGTTTTGTTTTCAACATTGGGCTAGATTCTCACAGGCTTAGTAGTTTCTAGTGCTATCCTGCCAGAAAGGTGGTAACCTCCCTGACCTCTCCACGTCCTTTCCAACCCTCGAATTCTTTGGCTATTCACTCCTTCGTTTCCCCTTTTATCCGTCAAGGCTTAACTTGTCTTTTCCTATTGCATTCAACAAACGAATACTGCATACATACTGCATTTTGGTAAGTTAATAGTGCATATTCATTTTCATTCAATTATTTTTTTATCTAATTGTTCAAAGTGTCTTCAAGTCTATCTAAAGGTGAAAATAACCACATGCCCACAAATATGTACCATTTTAAGAAGCATGCACTGGTCTATATAAGCCCCTGTCTAGTCATCTAAATGCAATTATAGACAAGGAATTTACTAGGTTAATAGTAGAAAATGACCATTTATCAGGAAAGAATCAATGACATGTTATTTTTAACATTATTTTATTTAGGTAATTTAGTTCTATCAAATATATTTTCTGGTGCCATATAATGCCCTAATAGAAAATATATATAATGTAACTAAACTAGAAAAGAAGGAGTCCATACTAAAATGTAATTATGATTACTGAGACATTTTAGCAAAGCCATAAATAATTATTTCCATTTTTCATTCAGAGATCCCAAAGTGTTATAATATTTCAAAATAATTAACTCATTAATCCTACATTCTCTCTGTAGTACAGGTAAATAATCTGATTAATTTTATTTTGCTGATATTATTATTTTTTAAAATAGATAATTGTAAAATGACTTGCTACACTATTGTGTTTGAGGGGTAAAAACTAACAAATCTTGATTCTTTAGTCCTTACTAAGACCATTTTGCTACCAAGACTCTGTGAATACATTTCTGAGAAAGTGAAATTGACTGAGAGGTTTGTTGTTGTTGTTTAAGCATACCACTTTGTCAGCAATATTTCTTTCATAACTTATTTATTGGGCTTCTTTCTAGTTCACCCCTTTGCCAAAATTTTCTCCTTGGACGTTCTTCCTGGTCGAACATTTTCTGTTAATATTATCACAAATTGAATGCTTCCTTCAAAGATGTGTATCTTATTATTTAATATCAAATTGTATTCCATATTGGCTAATTTTACTTAAAATTAAATTGTTCTTCCCCAAGGTCACTAAATTGAATACTACCACTCTTGTTCCCTTTCTGGCTTTTTTTTCTTGGAAAATCATTCTGGGTGCATTTAAGGAGGAATCATCTACCTCCAACCACTTGTCTGTAAGATGTATCTCTAGATCAGAACACGGTAGCAGTGCCAATTTGTTTTTTGAAAGTTGTAATAATTTTACTTCTTCACATGCAAAACTCATTCATTCTTTGCTTTTCTTCTCATTTTTTAAAATGTCACTGGAGGTATGCCCTTCCCCTCCACAATGCTCACCACATCCTAGGGAGAGGCAAAGATATAAAATGTAACCAAAATGTCAAAAAAAACCCAAACAAACAAAAAAACATGTATTGGGCAGGTGGGAGGGGGCAGGAGGGGATGGGTGTATACTTACATGGTGAGTGCGATGCGCACCACCTGTAGGATGGACGCGCTAGAAGCTCTGACTGGGGCGGGGGGAAGGTGGCAAGGGCAATATATGTAACCTTAACAATATTTGTACCCCCATAATATGTTGAAATTAAAAAAAATGTCACTGGAGAAGAATATCAATGAATTTAACTTTTAGTCAAATAAAGTCTTTCCCCCCCCATCATGGCAAGCCCTTCTAAAGCATTAGCTATCAAGTGTAATGATTAATTACACCTTATCATTTAATCGTAAAGATAAACTTGAGAAGTGGTGAAAATATAAAAGAGAAAGTTTATGCGAGTGTATATATAGTGAGTGAATTCGATTAGGAAAGGAAAAATGACCAGGAAGCATGATGAAAAAAAGCAATACTAATGTGGCATTTCAAATTACCATGGAGTGAAATACTAAAAAGGCCATTGTGAAATATCTTCTTCCCCTTCTCCAAGATGCAGGGAATAGAGAAAATTATTAGAAAGGAGTATCTAGTTTCTTCCTTTTGGGGGGTGGATGAGATGGTGGGGCGGTCCATAGTAGGTTCCTGTTATTCTTATATGAAAAACAAATATGTTTAAAAGGGTTATTTAGATTGGGTTTCATCTGACATAACAATCACTCTAGCCATCAGAAGCCATGTCTTAATGAACAAGAGCGGTGAATGGTTAGAGAGACCAGACTCCCACCAATCATGTCTTGTCTACAGTTCTTTCTAATAAGTAATCAACCATATACTTATTTGTGTACAGATATGTATAAAATACAGGTGCTCCTCAATGCCAAGCAGCAATTCATTTTGTGCCTATGCTATTACATGCTGTGATGTTTAATTTTACATGTCAGCTTGGCTAGGCTAATGGTGCCCAGTTGTTTGGTCAAACAGCACTCTAGATGTTATGGTGAAGGTATTTTTTTAGATGTGATAACATTTAAATAAGTAGACTTTGAGTAAAGCAGTTTACCCTCCATAATGTGGGTGAGCCTCACCCAATCATTTGCACACCTTTAGAGCAAAATCTAATGTTTCTTGGGGAAGAAGAAATTCTCCTCAAGATTGCAATATGGAAATCCTGCCTAAGTTTCCAGCCTCCTGTCCTGGGAAATTCAGAATTCAAGACTGCAAGATCAACTCTTTCCTGAGTCTCCGGCCTGTGAGTCTGCCTTATGGGTTTTCAACTTGCCAGCTATTATACAATTGTGTGAGCCAATCTTAAAAAAATCAGTCTCATTCTTTCTCTCTCTTTCCCCACCCCACCCCTGTTTCTCTGGGGAATCCTGACTAATACATATGATCAAAGAATGTCTCTAGCTGTCTCAGTGCAATTTTGATTCATCTTTAGATTATTTCAATCTAGATTAGAAGAGGAATAATAGTCTAAATTCATTACTCTGTGTCAGCCAATATGAATAGAATCGTTTTAAAATAATTATTTGGCCAGCATGGTGGCTCATGCCTGTAATCCTAGTGCATTGGGAGGCTGAGGCAGGAGGATCACTTGAAGTAGGGGTTCAAGACCAGCCTGGGCAACATAGAAAGACCTCGTCTCCACAAAAAAATGTTTTTAATTAGTTGAGTGTGTTGGCATGCACCTGTACCCCAAGCTATTAGAGAGGCTGAGGCAGGAGGATATCTTGAGCCCAAGAGTTTGAGGCTGCAGTCAGGTGTGATTATACCACTGCACTCCAGCCTGTGTGGCACAGTGACAGAATGAGACCCTGTCTCTAAAAGGTAAAATTAAATAAATAAAATAAGCTAATTATTTGTACAAAAGACCCTGTTACTTCTAGCATTTTCCAAGACAAAGTTCTTATCTACTAATGGCCAAATTGACTACATATCTTTTTCTCCCTTCTACTGAAACACATATATCAACAGGTTATTCTAATATTGACATAAATCTAAAAGTTCTGTAGTATCTAAATAGAGTAAAATCCTATCTGCCCAGTTTCTAGTACTGAAAGCTCTTCACAGTTAGAACTGCCCACTTTGTTATCTTTTTAGTTTCCAGCGTAAATCCTATATACCAACCTCATTTATGTCCTTCCCTTATTTACCCTGTTTTTCTTTCTTCCTTTCAAACTATAATGATCTTACTCTGCTCTTCTGCCTCCCTAAATCTTACCTGTTATTTAAAACCTAACCTATGTGTCATATCTGACTAAGATTCTCATACTATTCTAGTACACGATGAAGACCCTCTTATATGACTGCTATAGTATGTCATAGACTATCATAGTCTCATGGAGTCACAAATTTTTAGAGGATATCAGAAATCATCCATTCCAGCCATTGTCAAAGATATGAATTACCTTTACAACATTCTCAGCAGTGGTCTTTCACTCTCTCTTCCAAACTTCCAGTGATGAAGAATTCACTACCTCCTGCCCATTCTATTTTATGAACGGCTCTAAATACTAGAAAAATCTTTCTATAAACCATATTTCTATATTGAGAGAAATATCTGGGGAATGAAATGTTGTCTATGAGACAGAATTTACAATATAATATGTCAATATATAAACCACCATAGTATATAAAAATTATTATCCCAGTGTGAATAGTATATTTTATCTAAAAATATCATTTGGAACAATTTATAGGGTGAAGAATTTGTTTTCTTTTTGCTATTTTAACATTACCTAATGACTTTTAACGATACTGCAGTCTGGCTACAATGATATGCTCATCTGGGCAGGTTATTTTTTTAATTAATCACATGTTGCTTTACATCCTCCCTTGTCTTCATTGTCCACCACACTGGATTAAATCTCTTTCAGGTCAGACACTGTCATAGAGCCCTCCCTTCTTCCTTTGCACCTACATCAGTGGCAGAAACATCAGTTGTTCTCAAATAATTACCAAATTAAATCTAAGAACTGATTTAAGTAAGCAAAATGTAGTACACAGCAGAAAACATACTTAAAATCCTTCGTAGAATCCAACTTGAGGATCAAGCTCAGAGAAAATATTCCTTGCCTCCTTATTTTTATTTATTTATCTTTTTGCTTTATTTCCTTTGGGAAAAAAAGTATAACTATCAATAAATGGTGCCATTCTTTATTCAAGAAAAATGTGCTTGTCTTTTCTTCTTAACTAAAAATATGGTTTTGGAATAAAATTGACAGATATAAATAGCAGTAAAAAATATTATAAAATTTTGAAATAAGATTATAAAGCAAGCCTACTTATCTATGTATTCCAAATGAAGGGCCAGCTAAAATTGAATCCTTACTTCCATCTGTGAGCTTAAATAAAGGTGGTTCTTGTGTGGTAACCTCTTGATTCCACCCTCTGTTTTACTCCACTTTCTTATAAAAAAAAACTTGACTCTAGTGCTTCTAGTTTTGCAGAACATTGTATAACATGAACATTAGGGTTGCTTTTGCTTGTTTGTTTTTGTCCTCTCTTGTGTATCCTTGCTCAGAGGGAAATTGAGGGAGCCATTCTTTGTACATCTTCTTTACCTTCTGATAGTCTTCAAAGTGGTTGGTTAAAAAAGGAAAGATATAGAATATATAGAAAATTGTTTAAAAAATAGTCTATTTGGAAAATATGCTAAAAGAATAAGGACATTAATTTAACTGTGTTGGACAAGGAAGGAAATAAATAAACAAATAATTGGCAGGATGATTGACAAGATGACCTACTAGGTTATTGCTCCCATCTCTAATTTATTTTATCAAGATTTTTCATGCTACAATTAAAAAAATCTTCCATGTGTCAAGCATTTCTTTTTTGCATGTGTAGCTGGCATGTCAATGTTTCTCAAAATGTCTACCAAGAATCTTTTTGCCAATATAGTCACTCAAGTTTCATTCCTTAATAGTCTCCAAGAAAACCATTTCAGCTTCAGAAATGGACAGCACAGAATGGGAATAAAACCAAAAAGGTAACCAATCTCTCATTTTAATGTTTAAAAAATGCAGTTTTGTCATTATTTAATTTAAGCAGGAAAGCTGGATATGTGCACTTTTATTATATGGGAAACACTTCAAAACTCACTACGATTTCTACAGGGGAGAACACTACTTAACTTTATAAGTTTGAATTTCATAGAAAACAATGACTTGAAGATGTTGGTAGTTTAAGATGGGAGTTTGCCAACCTCCTCGTTTGCTGGCAAATTAATAAACTCCTCTTTCCTGCTCTTCAAAACACTTGTCCTCATTCTTCTGATGCAGCCTCGGGGACAAATGCCAAACTTTCATTAACAGAATTTGGCATTCCAGGCTGGGCCCGTCAGTGCCCTGAAGGAATGGCGCCCCATGACTGCTGGAAGAGTCAGGGAGCAGCCCTAGGTCAAAGCAATGGGCCTTCATGGGTAGGAGCAACTTCTTTTCGAGGTAAGAGAGCAAGGGACAGCCCCGGCTGCTGCCGGAGCCTTAGCTAGGGGGAACCCCCATCTCTGTCTCCCTGATGTAGATGCAGCTCCTCACAACTGAAACTTAGTCAAGGAGAAAGAAATGGATTTGGGAAGTGTCCACACACAGGGCTACTTGTTGGATAAGTTCCCTGGCATGCATGCCCAGACCCTGATTCTACCCATTTGGGGAGGGTTTTGAACCCTCCAGCCCTGCAGCAGGGCATTTGTTTGGGGCCTATTGGGAATTTGTTTTTTAGTTTTTTGTTTTTGTTTTTTTTTTGAGACAGAGTCTCACTCTGTTGCCCGGGCTACAGTGCTGTGGCGTCAGCCTAGCTCACAGCAACCTCAAACTCCTGGGCTCAAGCGATCCTCCTGCCTCAGCCTTCTGAGTAGCTGGGACTACAGGCATGTGCCACCATGCCCAGGTAATTTTTTCTATATATTTTTAGTTGTCCAATTAATATCTTTCTATTTTTAGTAGAGACGGGGTCTTGCTCTTGTTCAGGCTGGTTTTGAACTCCTGACCTGAAGTGATCCACTCACCTCGGCCTCCCAAAATGCTAGGATTATAGGCATGAGCCACCACACCCAGCTGGGAATTTATTTTGAGGTGCCTTTTGGGGGTGGAAGCCATGAGGTTGAGTGGAAGTAGGGAACCTGGTTTGAATTCAGAGCTCATTTGTGGTTCCCAGGGAATGGGAGGAATAGACCATCCATTTGAGGAGGGATTCCCAGGGAATGGGGGGATTAGACCATCCATTTGGGGAAGGTTTTCAACCCCTCAGCCCTGTAGCAGGGCATTTGTTGGAGGCCCAGAGAAGGGGAGGATTAGGCCACCCATTTGGGGAAGGTTTTGAACCTCCAGCCATTTGGGCTGGCATTTATCCCCTTTGGTTTCCCATTTGTGAAACTTCTGGCCCTATGGTGGGGCATTGAAGGCACTGTTGAAGGTGCTATTTAGGGTGGCTCCTGTTCCCTTTGGATTCCCATCCGTTTGATAGGCCCTGGCATTTTTGTGTTGAGGATACACTGTATTGTCTGTTTGTTATTTGTGAGTTCTGTTGCAACATAAGGAAGCTCCATCTCAAAGTCCCTTGGGAAAAACTTTGGCTGAATGGTTAACTTATAGCTACAAATGTATGCATAAGGAGAATGGTGTTATTGTAATCCAGTGTATGTGCTGGAGTGTGAGAAGTGGCCATTAAATGAAAATTCCCATTTGATTGATAGGCCTTGACATTTTAGATTGTTTGTGTTGGGATTTCCCTATATTGTTTGTGAGTTTTTGTCTGGTGAGTTTTTGTACCTAGTTCTAAAGATTATTGCGATACCACTTGTCTGGAATGTGAGGAAAAGTGGAGGTTGATGGTCCATGGTTTATTCTCAGCTGTTGGTTCTTTTAAAATTCAGAGCCCAAATGGCTGACCTGCCAATATAGAGTTAAAATGTTGAGTCTCAAGCTCTCTGCTTGAGATAAACTCATTGTTTATGGTATACAAAATTATCTGTGTTTGTATGATTTTTGATAAATGAGGTCCTCCCACCCCTGCCAGAACCCCTGCAGCCAGCCAGGGTGAGGTGACAGGTGGGGCCACAGCCCAGAGGCAGACCCAGCAGGAGGGAGGACTGCTTCCCACTGCCAAGACGCCTGCAGCAAGGGGGAAGGAACCCCTGCTGCTGCCACCATCTTGGCACCATGGGAGGGGCGGGGAAGGGTGCCGCCTGAACTAACTCTTTAGTCCCACACCCAGTAAATTATAACTTGGGATTCGGAATAGTCTCTCCCATTAGTAAACTCAATTTGGGCCAGAGGGAACCCCTAGCCATGGCAGGGCAATTTACAGCAATATCAGATAGAGGGCTTGAATGTGCGAGAACAGCTAGCAGGGTCCTTTGAGACAGTCAAAAGAAAAGGGTGAAAAAGGCACCACAGACTGACTTTTTGTAAAGAAGAAAGACCTTGAAAGGAACATTGCCCCAAATTGCAAAGGACTCCAGGTGTCAGGAAGCCTCCAGGAGAACAAATAGTTTTTTTAAAGTCCAGGAGGTGTTCCAGAGCCCCCTGCCTCCAAATATCCCCACAGGAGCCCTGGGCAAAACTGACAGTGGGGATTTGATTGGCACTAACTGCATGTACAGAAGCGATCTGGAGGACCGCTTCCTCCACTGCCACCCCATCCCTGGCACTAGCTGTGACTGGTGCTCTGTGAACCAGGCAACGGGTGGCAGGGGAGGGGCCAGGTGGCAGTGAGGCAGCTGGAGATAAGCGGCAGCTGAGAAACTCATCACAGCAGGCCCAGGCAGCAGACCTGGGTGAGCAGCAGGAGCACTGGGGGTTGTTTCGGAAGAGGCAGAAGCTCACCTCTGAGGGCACTGCTAAGCTTCTGCTAGATGAATACCAGGGCCTGGTGAAACATGCAGGAGACTGCCATTATGGAGCACTGCATTTTAAAGTTCAAGCCTCGACAGACCTGCACATCATTACAGCGTTGTCAAGAAGAAAACTACCAAATTGAGTAAGGCCATGTAGGCTGACAGGATCCCATGACATACAGAGAGAATTTAAATTCCCCATACCAGTGCTTGAGCCCAACATGTGGGGGTCCACCCTTTCAACGATTGACAGTTTCACTTGGATGCCTAGGCTTACATCAATACATACCTTTTCAGGCTGGGTAGAGGAGAGAATGTCTGAGGTTCTGAGACATCTGAGGTTCCAAATGGAGAGAACTTCTGAGGATCCAAGATGGGCTGCTACCAGGAGCTGCTGGCATGAGACAGGGCCTCCAACAAGTTCCTGCACATGTACACCAGCACAGAGCAGGAACAGGCCTCGGGGTACAATGGGATAACAGGTATCAGCAGTCCAGAGAAAGAGGCTGAGCAGATGGAGAAATGTGGTGATAGATGCTGTGTGCAGACAGCCACAGAGATGGTTCAGCAACTCCTTCTTCTACAGCGAGGATGTCAACAGACATCCTACGTCAACAGGACCCAGGAGCACACTCCACAGAGCACTGGACATTTCACAAGAGTGATAATAGATCCTCCTTTGTAGCAGAGGTAATCCAGCAAGTAAAAAAAGCCCCACACCTAGAATAGAAATTGTATGCATCCTGGAATTGACATAGGAAACCCATCTAAAGTGAGATAAGATATTGCCACTTTCCCTCCTCTGGATAAGGGTAGCTCTTTACAAACAGCTTAAGTTAAGCCCCTAAGAAATAGTTCATATAAGACCCTTTCTAGCACTCCAAGGTAAATATGGTAATATAACCATGAGTAAAGGAAAATAGAATAAACTATATGTCAAATGAGTATATCAGGTGCTAACCACTATACATGAGTTTGCCTCTTTTAGGTCCTTGCCCCACTTGGAAACAGAAAAGTGGAGGGGACTCTATGAAGTGCCTCTAACAACTCATACCTCATTGAAATTGTCAGAAGTAAAACCTTGGGTCCACCATACCAAAGTAAAGAGGTGTAGCCCCCAGTGGAGAGGCTAGCCTTCAGGCAATCTAAAGTATCTGAGAAAAAGAAAAAAAAAATGAAAATGTTGATATTTTCACGAATCTTTCTTTGGTTATTTGTTCTGTCTATAGGATAGAGAGACAACTCCTTAGTGAGGATTTCCTCAGGCTATTGCCTTTCTGTTGATCTGTCTTGCTGCTGGGTGTGTTATCCTAAACCTTGTTCGGTAAAAGTATTTCTGTACATGATTTCTGAATTTGCAGAAGCTGGTCTTTTGGATCACCTATAGGATGTAATTAATATCTCTGTACTCAGAGGTCTCATGTTTCTTTCTTACCCAGCCCTGTATTAGACATTATATGCAAGGCAACAGGAAGGACCCACAGTCCTCCTGGTGTCTTAGATACCAAGTGGGGTAAAATCTCTTATCTGGTATCCTCCATCTCACCTTGTCAATTCTCATGGTTGTAGTTGTTGTTTATGCCCTTTTGCACCTGGTAACCTGTTGTTATAAATCTACTGCCAAAATGTTGTAATGACATAGTAAGTATAAAGTTTCCATCTAAAACATCACCCCAATTCATCAGGAAGTAGCTTGATTACTATGTTTTCCTTCTCTTAGATATGGAAGGGTAAAAATTGACAGTGGAGAATATGTAACAGAGAAAATAGCCTAGAAAAGGGTAAAAACGTTTTCTGTCTTTTCAAAACTCCTCACTCTTTTTGAGAACTACAAGCTATATCCCTGCCTCAGGACAGTGGTTGGGAGGGACAGGAGGATGTCCATTGCTCTTTGTGCCACAGGGATGGCTCAAGGGAATTGCCCAGGCAGACGTCATAAGGTTGTTTTAGCCAAAAAGGGGATTATGGGATTAATCAGAACCTTTAAAAGCTCTGTACCTCTGCTCAGAGGCAGGACATTGGTACTTTAATCACTTTGGTACAGCGCTCACTGGCCGCGAAACCTTGCCCACAGCTGGCACTCACAGTCCGCACGATAGTTTGTGCTGTGCATTGACGACGAATCCATTTTGCTCTTGTGTGATGAGGAAAGCTTTAAAGCACTGAAAGCTTGCTTTACTTTACAGGCAGCTTTAGGAAAATAACTATAATAACTTCTACTAAGGACTTGTTAAAAGGTCACAGATTTGTAGTAACTTATTAGCTGAACGTACACACTGCAATTGCAGAGATAAAAGCTGTAAAAGTAAAAGCTTTTGGCTGTCGACTAAAGTCGACGCTCGGCTGTGCGCGTTCATATCACGGCTGTCAGCTAAAGTCAACGCTTGCGTTCATCTGTGGCTGTCGACTATAGTTGTCGCTGGGCTGTGCGCGTTCATCTGTGGTTGATGACTATAGTCGACACTGGTACTGAAGTGGTTAAGAAACAGGAGTCTACCAACCTCCTCATTAGCCAGCAGATTAATAAACTCTTTCCTTCTCCTAAAAAAAAAGAGAAAAAATGACTTGCAGAAAAGTCTTAGTCTGGTTTCCCAGATATGGAAAATGGTGGCCTTTAGTTTTTTACAAATATATTCTGGCCGTTTTGCTTATGTCCTCCTCTTCTCAGCCACATTATTTTTCCAATTCCACTATTCAGTGTTGTAACACTTTATTTAGATAATTCATTTTCATAGATTTGTGTCTTCTAAAAAGACACTTTAGATCTACTAATATATTTAAAACTTTATGTGTTTAGTCTCCTATTTGACATTAAATCCATAATCCCCTCTCTCAATAGTTGCTCTAAGTTCACAGTGGGGAGGAAAACAGTTGACCAGCATTTTACCACAGAAAAAAATTAGTACCTTCCCACTGAAATCTCAAATACATACCAAAAGTGAGAAAGTAGATCCTCCCAAAATTCCTGTTAGGAAGCACAAGCAGACTTTGTATACTCTTGCTATCATCCCATATGCAGTTGTTCCTATGTTATGTATATGTGTGTGTGCATGTATATAATACATCTATGTGTATATATGTATGTATGTGTGTATATTTATACACACCTGTGCTGTGAAGCGTAGAATATAACATAAGCAGATATAGGACAAATGCAGAGAGACTTCAGAGAGGATGGACATAGCATGATCCCATATCCTCACTAGCAGGTAATTGTGGTAGCAGCAATGGCAATCCCTTTTGACTTTCCCTGACCTATAACAGAGTGCTAAGAGCAGAGCAGCAATGAAGCAGCACCCCTCTATTTCCCTCAAGTGAAGCAAGGAAGTGGCAGCACACTCCCATTCCCACTCTATGACAGCAACACCTGAATGGTAAATTTCTTTTGACTTTCTCAGCCCTCTTTTAGGTGAGACTCAATAACAAGACTAAACTCCTGCAGCAGCAGGGGCAGCAGGGGCAACTCTGAAGGTTCTCAAACTCTTTGTCTTGCTGTTTTGCCACAAAGAAGGCCTAATCATGGAGAAAGTATGCAATAGCATAGGGAACCTAAAATGCCAGCTTTCTCACCAGAACACCAGGAAGAGGAAATCCTAAGACAGAGACTGGGGATAGGATCAGTAAAAGGAGGCAGCTTGGAGAAAGGAACCCTTTAAATCTGTGTATTATGTTCTGAGATTAGCCCCAAGCTGAGCTGTACAAGAATGAAACCAGTTGGAATCAATGCAGCAAAGACATAAGAACTTAACTGCAGTGTAAACCACTGTACAGGTTCTAGACTGGCCTCTGGGTGGTGTATAATCAGGGAAGACCAAAATTGCTCTGCAGAAATTTTGAAAACTAAACTGACATTGGCACCAAAGTCAACAGAAGAAAGGTCATGGACTTGAAGTTTATACCTAGCTGTACTGACTGCCTGCTTTAAAAAAAAAAAAAGGAAAGAAAAAGGAAACCTTCTCTAGACTTCAACAAGACCCAGAGTCTCATAACAGAATAGAATTTTTTGTTTGAAATATTCAAAATTTTTAGGATACAATCTAAAAATTACTCAATATATAGGGAACCAGGAAAACCTAAAGAAGTTTTAAGGGAAAAGACATTCAACAGATGCCAAGCACAAGATGACCCATATATTGGAATTCTCAGACACAAGCTTTAAAGTACCCTTTATAATAATGATCCAAGAAATAAGAGGAAATACTCTTGAAGCAAATGGAAAAAATAAGAATTATCAGCAAAGAAATAGAACCTATAAAAAGAACCAAATGAAAATACTAGAACTGAAAAATATAATAAAAAATTAAAAATTCACCAAAGAGCTCAATATCAGAATTCAAAGAACTAGTACACCAGAAGATAGAGGAATAAAAACTATCCATTTTGAAATATATTAAAAAAAAAAGTTTAAAAAAGTGAAAAGAGCCTCAGGGACTTGTAAGACAATATCAAAATCTAACATTTATATCATAAGTGTCTCAGAAGGAGAGGAAAAATAGATTGATACAGAAAATATATTTGAAGAAATCATTCTAAAAATTTCCCAAATTAGTGAAAAATATATATACAGATCAAAGAAACTTAGCAATATTTAAATTCCACACAGAATAAATTTTTTAAAAAATGCTTATTTGCAGCCAGAGGAAAAAGAACATAGTACAAAAAAATGGAACTATGATTTGAATGGCTGCATTTTTCTCCTTGGAAACTCTGGAGGCTATAAGACAATGGAACAGCATTTAGAAAGTGATGAAAGGAAAAAAAAATTATTAATCTAAGTCCCACATCTATTAAAATATCTTTCAGTAATTAAAACAAAATAAAAGTACTTTAGGGTGAAGGAAAACTAAGAGAATTTGTCACCAGTAGACATGCTTTAAGAGAAATGCTAAAGGAAGTTCATCAAGTGGAAAGGAAATAATAACAGAGATACCTGAAACATCAGGGCGAAAGTCAAAGTGAAGGTGAAAATCATACAAACTGTGAGACAAAAGCGTAAAGTAATTTACAAAGGAAAACCCATCAGAATAACAGCAGACTTCTCAGCAGAAACCTTATAAGCCAGAAGGATTTTGGGTCCCATCTTTAGTCTTCTTAAACAGAGTAACTGCTGGCCAAGAATTTTGTATTCTGCAAAACCAAGTTTCATAAATGAAAGAGACATAAAGTATTTCCAAGCCAAGTAAACACTAAGGGAATTTGTCACTACTAGACCTACCCCATGAGAAATACTTAAAAGTCCTCTATACATGGAACAGAATAATCAATATCCACCAGTACAAAAAGACCTAAAAATTAAAACTCACAGCTCTTCTAAAACAGTAACACAAGGGAGAAAACTAAGAAACACGGTAACAATCAGCAGGATGACCAGAACAGTATCTCACATATCAATACTAAGATTGAATGTAAATGGGCTTAATGTCCCACTTAAAAGATACAGATCAGCTGAATGGATAAAAAAAAAATACAACCCAAATATTATGGTTTCTCCAAGAAAACCATTTAACTCACAAAGATTCTCATGAACTTAAGGTAAAGGGGTGGAGAAAAATATTCCACGCAGATGGAAAACAAAAGCAAGCAGGAGTAGCTATTCTCAAATCAGATAAAATAGACTTCAAATCAACAATGGTTAAAAAAAGAAAGACAAAGATGGTGATTATATAATGATAAAGGAATCAACTCAAATGGAAGATATAACAATCCTAAATATGTATGTATCTATTAAAAAAGCTCTCAGATTCATAAAAACAAATCCTACTAGATCTAAGGAAAAAAATAAATAACTTCATCATAATAGCTGGGGATTTAAACAATCCACTGACAGAAGTAGACATATTATCAAGGCAAAAATCAACAAGGAAACATTGGTTTTAAATGAGACTCTAGAACAAATGGACCTAACAGACATTTACAGAATATTCTACCCTAAGACTGCAGAATATACATTCTTCTCCTCAGCACTTGGAACATTTTCCATGTATGATAGGCCACAAAACAAGTCTCAGCAAATTTAGAAAAATCAAAATCATGCCATGTATCTTCTCAAACCACAGTGGAATAAAACTAGAAATAAATTCCAAGAGGAACTCTCAAAACTACACAAATACATGGAAATTAAACAACTTGCTACTAAATGATTCTTGGGCCAATGAAATCAAGATGGAAATCAAAAATGTTTCAAATTGAATGAGAAAGGTGACACAAGTTTCCAAATCTCTGAGAACAGTAAAATCAGTGCTAAGAGGGAGGTTCATAACACTAAATGCCTACATCAACAATGTAGAAAGATCACAAATTAACAACCTAATGTCACACTTCAAGGAGCTAGAAAAGGAAGAACAAACTAAACCCAAAGCTAGCAGAAGAAAAGAAATAAGAAAGATCATATAAAACCTAAATGAAAATGAAAACTAAAAAACCAATACAAAGGATCAATGAAACAAAAAGCTGGTTCTTTGAAAAGATAAACAAAATTGATAGGCCATTAGCTAGATCAACCAGGAATAGAACAGAAAGGATTCAAATAAGCTCAATCAGAAATGAAAAGGGAGATACCATAGAAATTCAAAATATTCTCTGAGACTACTATGAAAACCTCTATGCACACCAACCAGAAAATCTAGTGGAAATGGATAAATGTCTGGAAACATACAATCTCTCAAGCTTGAATCAGAAAGAAATAGAAATCCTGAATAGGTCAGTGACAAGTAGTGAGACTAAACCATTAATTAAAAAAAAACTTCCAACAAAATAAAAGCCCAATACCAGACAGATTCAGAGCCAAATTTTATCAGACCTAAAAGAAGAACTGGCACCTATCGTCTAAAACTATTCCATAATATCAAGGAGAGAATCCTCCCTAACTCATTTTATGAAGCCAATGTCACCCTGATACTAAAGCCAGGAAAGGACACAGAAAAAAAAACACCTACAAACCAATATACCTCCTTAACATAGATGCAAAAATCCTCAACAAAATACTAGCAAACCAAGTTCAACAGCACATCAAAAAGATAATTCACCATGATCAAGTGAGGTTCAATCTATGCAAATCAATAAATATGATTCACCCATGAATAGAATTAAAAGCAAAAACCTTATGATCGTCACAATAGATGCAGAAAAAGCATTTGATAAAATCTAGCAGTAATTCACGATAAAAACCCTCAACAAACTAGGCCTAGAAGGAACATACCTCAAAATAATAAAAGCCATATATGACAACCTGTAGCCAACATCATATTGAATGGAGAAGAGATGAAAGCATTCCTCCTAAGAACTGGAAGAAGACAAAGATGCCCACTTTCATTCAACATAGTACTGAAAGTCCTAGACAGAGCAATCAGGCAAGAGAAAGAAAGGAAGGACATCCAAATCAGGAAAGAGGAGGTCAACTATCTCTGTTTGCCTATGATATGATCTTATACCTAGAAAACACTGAAGATTCCACTAAAAGACTCTTAGAATTGATAAATAAATTTGACTATGTTTTGGGTTACAAAATTAATATACACAAATCAGTAGCATTTTATACACTAATAACAGTCAAGCTGAGAGTCAAATCAAGAACTCAATACCATTTACAATAGCAGCAAAGAAAACAAAATACCTCAGAATATACTTAACCAAAGAGGTCAAAGTTCTCCACAAGAAGAACTACAAAACACTGATGAAAGAAATCATAGATGACACAAACAAATGGAAAAACATCCCATGCTCATAGATTGGAAGAATCAACATTGTTAAAATATACCTACTGTCCAATGTGATTTACATATTCAATGTGATTACCATCAAAATACCGCCATTTTTCAAGACCTCCAAAAAACAATCCTATACTTCACATGGAACCAAAGTACCCTAAATAGCCAAAGCAATCCCAAGCAAAAAGAACAAATCTGGAACATTACCTGATTTCAAATTATACTACAAGGCTATAATAACCAAAACAGCATGGGAATGGTATGAAGGGAGACACATAAACCAATAGAACAGTATAGAGAACTCAGAAATGAAGCCATATAGTTACTACGAACTGATTTTCAACAAAGCAGACAAAAAACATACAATGGGGAAAGGACACCCTATTGAATAAATGGTGATGGGAATACTGGATAGCCACATGCACAGGAATGAAACTGGATCTCTATCTCTCACCATATACAAAAATTAACTAATGATGGATTAAAGACTTGAATGTAATATCTGAAATCACAAAAATTCTAGCGGGAATTTTTGGAAAAACTGTTTTGCACATTGGCCAAGGCAAAGAATTTATGACTAAGACCCCCAAAATAAATATAGCAACAACAAAAATAAGTTAATGAGACTTAATTAAACTAAAAAGCTTCTGCACAGCAAAGGAAATAATCAACAGAGTAAACAGGCAACCTACAGAATGGGAGAAAATAGTTGTAAATTATACAACCAACCAAGGACTTATACCAAACAAATCAGCAAGAAATAAATAATCTAATCAAAAGTAGGCAAAAGGCATGAACAGATATTTTCAAAAGAAGATTGACAAATGGCCAACAAACATATTAAAAAATGCCCATCATCAATAATTATCAGGGAAATGCAAATTAAAACCACAATGAGATTCCACCTTACCCCTGTCACAATGGCCAATATTAAAAAGTCAAAAAACAGTAGATGTTGATGCAGATGAGGTAAAAAGGAAACTGTTATACCCTGCAGGTGGGGATGTAAAATAGAAAAATCTCTATGGAAAGCAGTATGGATATTCCTCAAAGAAGTAAAAGTAGACCTAGCATTCAATCCAGCATATCCCACTACTAGGTATCTACCCAAAGGAAAAGAAGTTATTTTCTGAAAGAGATAGCTGTATCCGAATGTCTATCATAGCACAATTCACAATTGCAATGATATGGAATCAACCTAAGTGTTCATCAACTGATGAGTGGATAAAGAAAATGTGGTATATACATACCATGGAATATTACTCAGCCATAAAAAGGAATGAAATAATGTCTTTTGCAGCAACTTGGGTGGAACTAGAGGCCATTATGCTAAGTGAAGTAAGTGTCTCAGGAATGGAAAAACAAATATCACATATTCTCACTTATAAACAGGGCCAAATGATGGGTATACACAGTCATATAGTGGTGTAATGAACATTGAAAACTAAGAAGGGGGAAGAGGGGAGGGGAGGAACTATAAAAATCTACCTATTGGGTACAATGTACACTATTCTGATGACAGATACACTAAAAGCCCAACTTCAGTATTATACAATTCATCCATGTAACAAAAAACACTTGCACCCCCTAAATCTATTGAATTTTTTAAAATTTTATTTATTTTTTTTATTTCAGCATATTACGGGGGTACAAATGTTTAGGCAACAACAAAAATAAATAAAAGGGACCTAATCAAATTGAATTTTTTTTTTTAAAAAAAGGCCAGTAGATAAAAGTGGAAAAGTGGTTCAGGATGCAGGTCTCTGCTATTGCTGGACTTTCTATACACTCTGTGGGATCCAGAAGGCACGTGAAAACATGACCTCTTAAAAAGCATAAAAAAATGAAACTAAAACTCGACAGAGACTAGCACTATAAAAAAAAGTGGCTGTAGCTTGGCTTGCTAAGCCCTTCTGTCCCAGTCCACAACTTCCCAGACATGTCTGACAGTCCACCAGCATGTTGCGGGGCCTGCTTGGACACACTCAGGTTTCTCAACCAGCAGAGGAGCCTTCAAACACTGCCCTTTGCCTTGCATTTTTAAAA
The DNA here is from genome assembly GCA_008086735.1 of Cheirogaleus medius. NCBI lineage: Eukaryota > Metazoa > Chordata > Mammalia > Primates > Cheirogaleidae > Cheirogaleus > Cheirogaleus medius. The sequence continues at coordinate 11,469,979 of VBSM01001562.1, forward strand.
AATGCAAAGCATTCACAAAAAAAGTAGATATTTCATTTATCAAGTGCAACTAGAGCTTGAATTTGGTGAGATCTTATAGGAATCATTATGTAGGTTTAAGGAAAGTTATCCATGCTATACTGTCACATAAACCATAGGTTCCAGATCAGTATGCATAATGGATTCTACCAATGTTGAGTTGCATGAGGCCCTGTCTCTACAAAAAATGTTTTTAAATTAGCCAGGCATGGTGGCACCTGTCCGTAGTACCAGTTATTTAGGAGGCTGAGGCAGGAGGATTGCTTGAGCCCAGGAGTTTGAGGCTGCAGTGAAATATGACCTCACTATTGCACTCCAGCCTGGATGACAGAGCAAAACCCTGTCTCTTTAAAAAAATAATGTTGGGTTATATGTCTAGGCTATGCAGATACATAGGCACAGAGAGATGAGGGGAAGAGTGTTCAGATATACCAACAGTTCTTTCTTCTGTGTGGTGGCATTTGGGGAAATTTGAAAACTTTTTTAGACTTTTACGCATAAACTCAATAGTTTATGATAAGTGTGTGCCATGTTTATAATCAGGAAAAAAAGTTTTTATTAAAGGATAGAAAAGAAATGGCAAAAAAAAAAAATGTGGAAAAGTGGTCATAAATAAGAGAAGTAGCCAAAGGCTTTTCTCATTAATGGCGATTATCTGTTCAATAGATAGAACCTTTTAAGTCCTCATAAAGACTTATTCCAAGTACAAGAAGAAGCCTTTGAAAGGTTTTACATAGGGAGGGGCATGATTTAATTTACATTTAACTTTACATTTTTAAGTAGTGTATCACCCTGGCTGTTGTATGAGGAGGGGCTGCAGAGGGGCCAGGGTGAACGCTGGCAAACCAGCCAGGAGTGTTGGAGAAGCTGAGGCTTGTAGCACTGGAGTGGTTGGCTTGGGATGCATTTTGAAGTTTCAGTTGACAAGATTTACTTACAAATTAGATAGAAATATGAGAAAAAAAAATCTAAGAATTGGTCCAAGGTGTTTGGCCTACATAATTAGGCCAAAGAAACTTTAGAGGGAGAAGATTTGGTGGAAGTATCAATAATTTAGATTTAGACATACAAATTTGGGGTGCCTATTACACATCCAACTGGAGATATCACATAGGCAACTGGATATATGAGTTTAACGTTTAGGAAATAGATCACATGGGGGATATAAATTTGGGAATTATCAGCACATAGAGAGAATTTAGAGCAAAGGATAAGATCTCCTAGCAAGTGATTATAAATTGAGATTACTGAGGCTTAGGGCCCTCTAATTTAGAAGTTTAAGTTAGAGAAAATAAACAGCTAACTTGTTGCTTGGTTACTGATGTTTTCAAGATGTGACAAGGTGGTCAATTAAAAATCAGAACAACAGTAATGGCAAATACCATAGGAACACCCAAGAAGTGAGGTATAACACAATAATGTAGCAGAACAGAGTAAGTTGTCTACATAGAATGAACTCTTGATCGCATTATAAAAACCTCAAATTAGTTTGAAATTTGTCCACAGGTTTTATCCACAAATCCCGGGAAGACTGATGTTTATAAGGCACTCACAAATCATGTCACTATGTAAAAGGTATTGAAAGAAGCATTTTTAAATACATTACTTAATCACCACAGTTCTTTAAGAAAAAAGGTTATTTCTACTTATCCAGGTAATAAAACCAGACTCCCTGAGGTTAAGGGACTTGCCCAATGTCACATATAGATGACATAATAAATGACAGAGGTCAGTAGAAGAAGGGACTGGAAAAAAGAAAATGAAAAAGCAACTGGATGAAAATCTAGGCTATTAAAGTAAAAAGAAGAGAAAATTTTTTAAAAAGTAAATAAATCTGAAGTAGGCATTTCCTGATATTCAGAATTACAGTTTTATGTGTGATCTGTCCCTAGAGAAACAGCTCCCTTTCCAGACAAGCTAGGGTTTGTGTGGTGGTGAATCAGCTATAGCGGAGACAGGAGAGTAGGAGTGGCCACACACCTAGGTTTCTGAGAGCTAGGTACGGGTGTGTAAGAATGGTTGGAGCAAACTTGGTCCTAAATGTCATGGAACCATACGCAGCATCAATTCCAAAGCACACAAACAAGTAGTCATAAAATGGTTGTCTGAAGGTGCAGCCTTCAGTGATCCCCTGAGGCAGTGGTCTGGGGAGCAAAGCACTCTAATAAACTTGCCTGTCTTACTCCTAGGCAGGTAAGTTCTAGGCAGAAAACAGTAATGCTCAGTGCCTGGAAGAATATCTGATATAAGTAGGTACTCAATGTACACTTGCTGAAGTCCTAGCTTCATGGGAGGCTGAGGCAGGAGGATCGTTCAGCCCAGGACCCTGAGATGACCGTGAGCTATGATCACGCCACAGCACTCCAGCCTGGGTGACAGTGAGACTCTGTCTCTAAAAAAATTTATGTATATATGTACCCTTGTTGGAAACTAAATAAATGAGGGAGTGAATAGTGAGAAAATAAAAAGTTGCCAGACTGTGAGTCTCAAGATCTAAGCTTTAATGCTATTTTAATCTCCTAATATGTGAGTTATCTGAGGGTAATCACTAAACCTTATTTTTGAGGAAGTCAAACAAATTTATCAATCAAAACAAAGTACCAGCCAATTTTGAAAGAGAACCTGTAAAAGAAGCAAAGGAAACTCTGATAATAAAAATACTAAATCTGAATCTGTACAAAAATAAAAATCATTATATTTATTATTTGCAATCCATTGAAAAAATATAAAGTGCTAGGTCAAGGAAAGATAAAGGTTTGTGAGAAAAATCATGGTTTTGGTAATAATTCCTCCTGGAAGAAAAAAGTAATGGGAACTAATTATAGTTGAAGGCTTCGTTAATTTAAGTTATGTTATGAATATCAGAATGTTCAAATAATAATGTTAAATGGAAAATAGTAAGACTAAACATACTTTAGATATTTTTATTTCCAAATTTTTTCTTTACTTTTCTCCCTATAAAGTAAGTGAGGTATAAAATAATACTGTGCTAAATTGCCTTATCTCAAAAAGTATAATATAAAATGTAATAAAGTAATATACACCAAGTGATCTCTGATAGTTACATTATATTTCTCATATTTAATTTATATTTCCCCCTACAACTTATCCTTTTTCAGCCTTTACCATTTATAATTTATCAGATTTCTAATGAACCGAATCTCTTCAGTTATACATGGTCTCCAGAAATGCTTGGTAACTATCCAGTTGTTTTCTGCAGAAGCAGTTTTTGAAAAACAGTCAGAGATTCCTAAACATGCTTCTAACAAGTGCCTTGAAACCTCAGAGATGTCTCCCGAGCTGTTGTCCAACTTAACACTGAGGAAGAAGATTTAATGATCTCTCCCTTGAGATTTTTCTGTTGGTTTTCAGGAATGAAGGAAATCTACAATAATCCCTCTATTGAATGCTTGTGCCATGCTTTTTTACTGCTGATGTTTTCAAGAATGGCAATTTCCCATGATTCATAATTTCTTCTGTCTGCAACAATTCTCATAAGAAAAAGAGGATTTCATTGTGCATCCTCTCAAGTTATAGATTGTTGTTATTTATACAGATTCATAAACATACAGAATCCACACATGCTCCCTCCAATATTTAAAAACACTAAATTTCACTTCCTCTAGGAAAGATATTTCTTACACTAAACCATATAACATTTGACACCTATATATACTACAAATATCTCTATCATATTTCATTTTATAATATTACTTTATCTCCATTATATACATTTTTTAATTTAAATCAATTTGTTCAATATTCAATTGCAAGAATGAAGAAGACAGGAATTTATATCAACAAAGCTATATACAAAAATTATGCAGATATGATGCTGTGGCCATCAGGAGGCTTGGGACTTTGCCCCATTCTCTGGCACAAGCATATTATTATGTGGCTTTGGCCAAGGACTCAAGTCAACCAAACTACCATATTTTGAAGTGAAAAATTGTGAACTTTCTGTAAGTATCACCTATGAATCTTCAAGTTGCTCACTAAGAAAGACATGCATTATGTCAGTTAGATTTATGTGATTGCAAACAAAAGAACTGACCACTTAGCTTAAGTAGAAATTAAGTTTATCAGAAAGATATTGTACAGTTCACAGACACTATGAGAGGGTTGGACAAGCAGATTCAGTAAGAGAAGCAGCTTCGATGTTCTAAATAATAGGAAATAAAGAGCAATCTCTTCAGGGAGGCGATGTTTGTTTGTTCTTAATCTTTTTAACATTTAATTCAAAATTCATATTCCCAGAAGAAAGAGTCCCATGGGCCTACCTTTGCACATTATTGGCTGGAGGACATCAAGCCCTTTGATTTAAAGTTTTCCTAAAGAGACTCATAATGAGAAAGAGTTCTTATGCCCAAGAACAAGGGTCTATTATTAGATAGATTAGATTAATTAGAAATTAGATTACCTTAAATTGAATTCAGAAGAGAAGAGTTGATTCTAAAAAGCAAAGGAAACATAAGTATAATGCATTTAGTTGGCCATTTAATATACCATAGCATTAGACTTTTTTAAAAATGTGGGCACATTTTTATGGAATTTAGGATTAATAGTACAAATGCAAGTTCTTTTTCAAAGAGTAGAAAATAACTGAGCACTGATCAAGAGAACTGGTGATTCCACAGAAATTAGGTTCAGGTGCATATCTGTGTTAATAGATTTGCCCTAAAGTACTGAAAATAGCTTAGGAAATATTTAGATATACTAGACGCACTGGATTTTTCAAACGATTGAGAAGACTGGCCTGCTGTTTGTGTCAGTAGAGACAACTTTGATGGCATATAACGTGAGTTTACCCAAAAAGCTCCCCCTCCTCCAAATTGCCCCTTAATTGCAACACTTGAGAACCATTGCTTTGGGATAAGTCTCCCCTCTCTCTTTCCTTTGTATGTTCGTTTGTTTAGTTGTTCATTTGTTTCTTTGTTAGCACACAAAGGCCTCTGCTAGATATATAACCATTTATCAGGAACGCATTAATGTTGAGGGCTAGTTGAATGCCCTTCCTCCTCACAGAAAGCAGCATGGACATGTGGAGTGTGGCAAAACTAAAGTCAACCAGAGGAGCTAAAGGGGCACAGAGAAAGAAAGCACTCTACCCAAAGGGGTACTTAGGTCTCTGGCCTTCGCTTCATAATGGCCACTCCTAAAATCCCTAGTGCTTGATTAATTGAAAACCTACTTCTATATTTATTTGACATAAAAGCTATAGCCCTTGATTTTTTTTTTACAAAATCCTCCCCAAAATTATTTAAATCTATTTTGCTTGAAATATAGACCAAATACTTCATGGCGCTAATTAACCAAGACCTGATACATATGTTGGACACTTGACAAATTATGATACTTTCCCCTCAATAATGTCAGTACCTCTTTAGTTTGACTCCAAACTATTGACTTTATTATAAAAATTATCAGTTCATTCAGAACTCTCTCTTTTTTAATATAGTGTAATAACATCCATTGCTTCTAATAAAACATGGTACATATTTCTAAAATTTTTCACCTATATGTATCACAAACTTCAAGATTAATTACTTTGCAGGACATCACAAAATACAACTTAACATTATGGAATAGTCTGAATTTCTTATGGAAAAATTTTCTTTGGCTGATTGAATTTAAGTGAAAGATGGTAACAAGCTTATGCCTAAACACACAAATCATGCTTAACACTGTCTTCACAATTCTTAAATACCTTTTTAAGAGTGAACAAAATAAGCAACTCTTATTTGTGCACATATTTTTAAAAACTTCTCTTCCTAAGCTGAGTCAACTGATTAACTTTATTTTGTAATAATAAATTACAAAGTCATTATCAGTAATGATAAATATTTTCTATTTTTAAGTACATAAAATCCACAATAAAATGAAAATGTTCTAACATAGATATATATGAAAAAAACTTCTGAATAATATTCTTCAAGAATAAAGACATCCAGGTATGTGTCCTCTTAAAGTTTAGCTTGGTATAACATGCATTGTTCAGATCACTATATTAAACCATACACTGACACCAGAGTAAAATTTCAGTTTAAAAGCAAAGATAAGAAAAAAGAAGTTTAGCAACAGTTGTAAAGTTCCAAATAATTTTAATGTAAGTTTTAACTTGGAAGAGAAGCCTAACTATTTACTGATGGAACATTCCAAACTGCATCGCCCGGGGCTGAGCAGCAGTGCCATTATCTATTGTAGTTTTTCTTCCATCTGTCTCTCACTGTCTAGATTTTGATTTCAGACTTGTCATTTTCTCTTTCTGAGCAGTACACTTTTTTGACAGTAGAGGGCACTTTGAATTTAGACAAAGCCAGAGAAATCTCTTTCTGAACCTTCATTCAGAGAGCTTTTGTTTGACTATAAAGAAATAAAATACAATTTTAGCCTACACTTTAAATGATGAATATTTTTAAACTGTGTGGTGCAAAAGTTTGTTTCTAGCATGTGAAATCATTTTTTTCATTTTATATTATTTTATAAAACACTGTAATATGAATTTCATGCAATATCACTGTGTCTAGAAAAGATTAGTGAATTAATATGGTAACAAATTATGATCAATCCATGAATGAATAAATCTTTGATATTTCTCTAATGAAAAGAGCCAAGAAGGAACAAAGTCTCATACACCCATTTAGTGAAACCTCGAAAAAATACATCAAAATCCAAAAATCACAGTATAAAAATATAAAATGTCTAAATGAAATCAGAGACACAAAAATTCTATTTACCCATCTTGCCACAGAAATATAAATGTTTCATCTTTCTTCCTTTTTTGAAAGAATATTCTTAATGAAATGTAAGTTTCTAAACTCACATATCATTTTCTAAAAATTCCTTTAATTTTGCATTGAAAAAAGTATTAAAGTGATCTGATAGAAAAATCTCTTAATTCTGTTTAAGAAAATTCTTTTCAAATATTTGTAAAATGCTTCAAAGTATTGCTGAAATTTATGCAAAATAATTTACCTAAATGTAGTATAATTATTTTTCTAAGATAAATGAATAACTTGATCATATTCATTTATGTGCCAAATACAATCTTACTTGTAAATATTCCATTCCATTTCAAATAACCAAAAAGTAAAATGTAATGCATTTTACAATTTCAAAATAATTACTTTTTCTATATCCTTTTGTCACCACATCAATAATTATCTCTTTAAATTTAGGCCCTAAACTCTTTTACCCTAAAAAATTTGATTTCCCCAATTAGTTGAAACAAGTTACCATATGAGAACAAACTGAAATTTTGAAGTTTGGCTTATTCAGTCCAACTAAAAATGCACCTACTTAAGGCTCATTGTGAGTCTGGTAGTCTCCAGACTATGGAAAAATTCCCAATTCTGCCCTTAAGAAACTTATAAAAATAGACAAAAAAAACTAAAATAAACAAAAAAAACATTTAGATAAAAAAACTTAAAAAAATAGACAAAAGCCACAAAATAAATCTGTTTAATTCTCCAGCAAGTGAATAATATGCCTAAAATGGTTAAATGTCCAAGCATATAAAGAAATACATGATTTCAGGGCAGAGATAAAGTTCATGTATGTGAAATGTTATAAACTTTTGGGCAGAATTTAAAGATCATATGAGATAGGCTAAATGATGGTAAACAAGATGGCTATAAATGCCAAAAAAGGTACAATTAGATTTGCCTAAATATTTAATAGAAAGAAATCCATACTTTTAAAAAAGGTTTATTGATTTTTGCTTATCTAAATAAGGAAAATAAAGGTGAATGCTTCTACTCACCCAGACTTCCAAAAATATGAGAAAAAAATAATATATAAAGATGTGTGTCTCACACATAACCTTGCCCCGTGTAATTTTCATAAGTGCAAAGCAAATAAACAGCAATTGTCACTATTCTAAATGCGCTGCAGTATTCCGTAATATTTATCCTACTCCTTCCCTCATTTATTATTGCCGGTAAACTATGTGTTTGCCACTAACACTGTCTGAATAGATTTGAAACAGTAAGTGTAACGGGCTCAAATGGACAGTGCCTATTATCTTTTCCCTTTTCTCTCCTGCCCTTGTATGGCCTATAACTTCATTCAGTCTGTAGCTACATTTATGTTCCTTTTACAACAAAAAGGGTCACAATGCTGTCTCTGATAATACTGAAATCGCCTAATTTGTTCATCTTCTTTCAAAGCCTTGGAGCTGGTCACCCTTTCAAGTTACGCCTAGGTTTGTCCCCATCAACTTGGAGAATTAAGGTCCTGTTTAGTCACTGGCAATCTCACCAACAAAACGCTTTAGGGTGTGATGAGCCAACAGAGAGAGATGCGGCCGGGAGGCCCGGTCCGACTGGCTGGGGCTCACCGGGAAGCCGCAGGCACACCTACTGGGACAGACCCGGGTGTCGCGTGCGAGCATCTCCGTGGGGGTGGGGGCGGGCAGTCTCGCCAATCCCCAAAGCGAGGGAGGGAGCAGCCGGTCAGCTGACGCGGAGAAGGCGAGGGTGAAGGAATGAGAAGAATTTGCTTGCTCAGAAGATGGGAGCGATAGGGACTCCCCATTCGGAGCCCGGTGCGGGCGGGCGCGGGGAAGAAGCCGGGCCTCCCCACAGCTGTTGCCACTCGGGCTGTCACCGCGGCGGCTGCGCCGCTGGGACCGTGATTGCTGCTGCCGGGCCGGCACGGCAGCTGCTTCTGCCTTGACTGTTGCCCCTGACCCTTCTGCTGTTTCTTCCTTGATTTTAGCATCAGCTTTTTTTTTTTTTTTATTTATTTTTTATTTTTTTTTTCCTGGCAGCACCTCTTGTAAAAAGCAGAAAATAGCCTCTCCAGTTGCCGGAGAGCGTGGGTGGAGGAGGGGAGGCCGGGGTGGAGTAGTTCAGGTTTCTAAGGAAGCTTGGTTCCTGGGGCCCCTCCTGTCTTTTCTCCCGCTCTGGTTAGCGTTTTCCTTCCTGCTGCAGCAATGCTTTGTCAGCCTCGTGCTGGGAACTAACTCCCCGTGGTCTCTTCCTCCTTTCTGACTTTCAAGGAGGCTTCACCCCGCGGCCCCCTCCAAGGAGGAGAAAAATACCAAAGGCATAGAAGTAAATTCTCTGCGATAACTTCGTATTTTGCATCCTCAATTTTACTGGGATTCACGTAATAGAAAACAGATCTTTTCAAGTCTTGGGACAATAAAATAAAATTCAAGTGGATGAATATGGCAGGTTGGGGAGCAATCAGCTGCTAATTTGGAAGCACACTTCTAGAGGATTTTCCTGACCTGCCCATGCATGTTGCTTCCCTTTCTAAGATCCTCTTCCCCTTTCAAGGCTAAAAGCTGGGTATGATTCAGCTCATAAAAATATGTCACAGCAATTGGAATTTACCCTTTGACCTTCTATTCCCTCACTGCCACCTCGCCTACACATGCACACACGCACACACACACACACACACACACACAGGCTGCAATTCACTAACTAGCTCTGTTTTCACCAGATGGTCGCATTGCTGGTGAAAACTGCCGTTTTGTACAAGATAAAACTTCTAAAATCCTTATGATAGGACCTATTTGCAAATAGAACTCAAAGCCACATTTTCTGTGCTGCATATGTGAATTCTGAGAGAGTTTGGTCAATAAATAGGCAAAGAGATAGAGAGACAGATTTTTATAGGCATAGACACAAAAAGGAAACTGCCAGTAAATAGTAGTAATCTTTCTTTAACACCATTCTTTATGAAATTTGTTTTTGTGGGTCAGATATGGAGGATCATATTCAGTGTTTAACATTAAGAAGCATAATTCTTTCAGGGATCCTAGTGGCTAGATTTAAAACATACAGGAAAGGGGCAGAAAGCTGAGTTTAAAATGTATGAGGAGAGTTTTCTAGTTTTTCTAAAAACCTGTTCACCTTTTCCAAATAATTTTTCTTGCTTTTGTGCAGTGCCCTATTACCAGCTATGAAAAAATAGTGCTAAGTGTTTTATACAATTTCTTTTTGTGTGTGTGAAGCTGGAAAAGCCAAGAAAACGGGCAAAATACTGAATCAGGCCACCAGGGCCAGTTCGAATGCACAGAGAGACATTTTTATTGCATTATTTGAACTATTACTAAATAAAATGCTTTCTTCCTTGGAGCTAGGCTAAGTACTAATTTTCCAAAACATGAATACGACTTCTGGTGAAAAGTTAGAAATAATTTATATGTGTGACCACAACATTGTACCCTCTCAAATTAACAATGTCCCCTTCGCCCCTATCCTGCATACTGAAGATAGCGCACACCCTCAAATTATATTTGGAGAGCCTAAAATGTCCAGGAAGCTTTTGAATCCAGAGACTTGAGAACATAATGGACAAGTTTAAACACTGTATTTTCCATGACTGTGGTGACTAGAAATAATGAATTGAAAACAATTTCTGGCAATTCATTACCAGATGCCTAAGTAATGACTAACTGACATGTTAAAAAATAAATTGCCAGGCAGGAATTAAGTAGTTGTTAATATTAATATAATTGTGCTCTTTTATTTTGAGACAATTATTTTTCCCCTCTATGTTTGAACAACATGCTGCTAATACTGACATAGTTAAACTCAGAGCATAGAACTTACAATAGGAATAACAACATATAAAGAATAAGGTAAAGTCTGTTCTAAGCACTATTTTCCCCATATCTAGAGAAAAACTTCATATTTGCTAATACTATTTCTATTTGGAACAGTATAGAAGATGATAATTTAGCAACATTTAGTCAGTCTTTAGGTAAGGACAATTTCTCTCTATTGTTTCTACATGATAATCAAGGTTTTGAGGGTGGTTTCTTCTTTTTTTTATCTTTTCAGTTTTGTTTGAAGTTCATGGAGCTAAAAATTTAAAGATAAATCTGCAAATATACCTAGATACTCGTTATCATTGTCACTAGCTTAGAAATGGTCTGCCATTTTTCTTGATAGCTAGGCACCAACTGCTAGTTAGAAATATTTTTCATGGAATTTTTTTGTACTTTAAATAAACTACTACTTCAAGATCTGCCGTGTATCATTCATCTTTAAGGCACAGAGTTTCATGTACTTTTTTTGCGAGCTTCGACTCTGAAATATTTGTCTCATATATGCAATCTCTAGCAATCTTTTAACTCAATGCAGGTTTGTTAATGACCTTCAGCAAATTAAGACAGAAACATGTATTTTGAAGGTTTATTCCATGTCATCTTATGCAAAAAAAGATTAATTTTGAAAAACTGAATCTGTATTTATTTTCTGCTCTTTTTACCCCAGCATTAAAAGTCTGTATGTGGGTTTCATGTAATGAACATCACAGAGGGGGAAAAATTGTTTCCTTTGGCATTTCTCATCTGAGGTGATAAAAAAATACGCATCTGCTTTTCCCGTGGAGAGGGAGATAATATGATAACCTTCTGATTATATACATAAGCAGAAACTGATCAGCTTCTCTTGTGGTTCATTTTTTTAAGGGCAAGTTCCAGTTGGATTGTGCTAATGCACATATTCATGAATCTCTCCAAACAGGATTCACTGCTCTCCAGGGAACCCTTGAAGTATGCATCATTGTTTCAATGAAGTATCTTCATTATAAAACATAGGGACTATAAAAGGTGAATACCATTTGCCACAGCTTAATATAATCTCTGGTCTGACTTTCTTCCACTATAATTTTTTTCCTTCCTTCCCTCCTTTCTTCCTCCCCTTCCTTCCTTCCTTCCTTCCTTCCTTCCTTCCTTCCTTCCTTCCTTCCTTCCTTCCTTCCTTCCTTCCTTCCTTCCTTTTACTATTTTCTCTCTTTCTTTCTTATGACAAATAGAAAAAATGATAAAGAATCATTAGGGATATTAGATATTTGACAAAATGGGGAAATTGCTTTTGTTCTTAAAGTCAAACAATCTTTGAAATGTTATGTAGATGGGGTAGGAAACTGAACTCTGAAATCCAAAAAATTCTTATATTTGTATAAATGTTTTATTGGATACAAAAGAGCTTATGGAAATTTTTGGTTTCTGCATATGCATAACTTTCTTGCATTGAAAAAGTGAGGCTAAAGGTGAAAGGTATAGTAAGTAGGTAAACACTTTTAAGGCAGGCAAAAAGAGGCACTATAGTCAGAATAATGTGATGAAAACAACACACAAATTCTTCATTTCATTGGCATTATTGCAAATGGTACGACATCTTAACTGCTCAGTCTTTTATTTATGTTTGCACCAAATATATATCCAAACATTTTCCTCTTTATTCTTGTTAGAGTGCTTCCACAGAACCTGAGATTTAGGGAGTTCTACTAATGCGCATGTTACAAAGAGGCCTTTATTAGAGAGGACATGAATGGAGTTCGGAGACTACAAAAGCCCTACACTGCAGTCGGGTATAATGGGGTGCTTTATAGGGAAGGAACACTGTCTTTTGGGTATGAAGGACAGTTTAATACGACATCTATTGCAAGAGAACAAAGGAGTTATGTAGCTCACAAATTAGGGTATTCATATCGACATATATTAGTGGTGGAGTATACAGAACTTGGAATTCAGTGTAAAATGATCTTGTCATCCAACATAGCACATTGTGGAATGTGGCATTCTTGGATGTAAGTTGTGTAGTCATTAAAATAGATTGTACAAGTCACAAATAACTGACACTCTGTGACTCTATAGCGATTAGCAACCAAAGATAGTGATTCTTAGTGGCACTAAAAATAAGATGAGACATCTATGATTAAGCAGGAAATGACAAATGCAATTCAAGATACTGTATATTCCAATTTTCTTAAGCCTCTCAGTGAAAATTAATTGAGGATAATATTTTTTAGGAGGCATAAGGGGCATAGTACATACAACATGGAGCCAATGATTTATTGTTAGAGTTAAGTCACCATTTCAGACAGACAGTCAAATCTAAAACCTCTATTGTCTGACATGCTATGAGGTGGAGGAGGGAGTGGGAATTGACCAAAGATTCAGGAACTCAGCAGCATGCTACAGAAGCTCTTTATCTAGTGGACAGTCCAACAGGCAAAGTACAGTAATATTCTTCCTCCTTGCTATTGAAATTAGCAAGGTCATGGCTAGTACTATGTTACTGCATCAAGTGGATTATTTTCAATCCTTGATTTACTGTGGCTGTTGCCAACATTTGGTACTATTGACCATACACTGTTATTCCTTGGCTTCCCAGCCCTCCACCTTCATGATTTTTGCCCCAACCTCTTTTAGCTACTTTTATACCCGATTCTTGGATCCCTTTTCCTCAGCCCACTCTTTAAATGGAAGTGTTCATCCAAGTTCTGTCCTCAACCCTTTTTCCTTTGCATTCTAAACCTCTGCTTGGATGATCTCAACTATTCTTGTGGCTTTAATTATCCCCTGATGAGTGTGACTCTCCAACCCTAACCCCGATCTCTGCTCTTAGGCCACACTTATGCAGCCCTCTTTCTCCTGAAAACATCTGGATCCTCCACAAGCACTCTGAATTCAGTATGTCCAAAGCTCAATTCATATTATCCTCCCCCATCTCACACATTCAACCTATTATCTTTCTCCTGTGTTTCCTTATCTCAGAATAGCATAATCACCCAAACTGTTGCTTAAGTCAGAAAGCTATGAATCGTTCTTCTCTTTCATGATTTATTACCCATCAGTCACTAATTCCTATCCTAAAGCCACAGATTTATCTCTATATCCATTACTACTCTCTTAGTTCAAACCACCATGATCTAGCATTAAGATTGTTGCAACAGACTTCTAGCTGGTCTCCTTGCCTCTAGTCATGCTTTCTCAAATACTTTCTAAAATACAAATCTGGCCATAACAGAGACATAATGTGTTTCTCTGAGGTGGAGGAGAAGGTAAAGAAGGTATACAACATTTTGCATGGCATGATATTGTGAATATTCAACCAATCCATGTGCAAATCCTACTGGCGCTGTCTTCAATATATGTTTTAAATAATATTCTTTGCATGAGTTTTTGCAATAGTTCCTGATTGGTCTCATATTTTAGCTCTGTTATCCTAGAATCTATTCTCAGAATAGTACTGTTAATACTTAAGTCAGATTATGTTGGGTGTCTACTCAAAAGCCTCCAATGCCTTCAATTCACTCAAGGTAAAGTCAAACTCTTACTAGCCTACAAGGATCTAGCCCCCTATGATGACCTATCTCATTTCATCCCCTCCGATTCCTCCTCTAGTTCACCATAATTCAGCACTTAACAACTCAGATTATGAGAATTGAAGATTAATGTCAAGGTGATTTGGGTACCACATCAAGGCTCTGCAGCTGTCTGGCTTGGAGACCTTAGGCAAATTATTTTACTTCTCTGAGCATCAGTTTCTTCATCTATAAAACTAGAATAAAATGCTCACTGCAAAGGGCTGTTGAGGAAATTAGATAGGTAATAACATATATACCTATTGTATAAAACGTCATGTAAAAGTTTATTCTTTTTCTTCATTTATTCGCTTTCAGAACCAACTCAAGAAGGATCTCTTACTTTGAACTAATACACAACTAATTCTTCTTGGAAAAAAAGAGTCATATTTAATAATTTATAAAGACAGTGGTTTGTATTATATCCTGTGATAGAAATCGGATTTCCAAAAGAACATTTGCTGTTTATCTTTAGAAAACTCATTGAACTGCCTTCATTTATCAATACAGTTTAAAAATACATAGAATCCTATTATCACTTATAACTTTGTTGTAGTTTTCTCTCTTTTTAAAATGTTCTAAAATATTGTTTAAAAAGAACAAAATTCTGATATAGCACATTGAATCCATTTGAATTATATTGGAATTTCTATAAGTTTCTGTTTGCTAAAAACTGCTAAATCGTATTTATTATACTCTGGAAGAACTAAATTATTAAAGTTATAAACTTGCAGCAATGTCATGAGTTTCATGCCATGCATTTGGAGAGAAAGCAGGCAGGCTTGTGTTCAAATCCTAACACCAGTTTTTACTAGCTTTGTGACCTTGGGAACATTATTTAACCAATCTGAGTCTCACTTTTTATCCATAATACAGAGTTGATAAATGCTACGCACCTTATAGGAGAGTTTTGAGGATTAAACAATATATGCAGGTAAGAGAGCTCAATAGTGGTAACTAACATATCGGAAGTAGTGGTAATAATCATGGTTGTAGTAGTAACATTAGTCTCCCTTACAATAAGATTAGGATTCTTGAAAAGAATCTTGAATAATCTTAAAAACTCTTTATTACTGCCCATTCCATTCTCTTGAGGGAAAAACAAATATTTCATTACTATCTGACTTTTGTAATTTTCCTAACAGAAAAAAAAAATGCCAGCAATATGATGTCACAGACTTTACAAAAATAAAGCAATAGATTTAGAGCATTCTGTTATGGAGTATAAACATGTGAAACATTGTTTATTTGGTATATACTGAAGAAAAATGATAGATAAATCAAACTATAAAAATTTGTGCTGTGAGCAGCAGTAGTTTCTCCTGGGAGACAGTGAGAATATAAAATAGATAAAATAAATATTAAATTAAGCCTCAGATGAGATAACCATGGAAAAAGTCTAATCAAAGAATTATGCTTTCTCTACTCGATTTTGTGTGTGTGTGTGCATGCACTTCTCCACAGCCCAACTTTTTAGTTCATGTGGATAATTGTTATGTGAAAAATATTTTCCTAGTAAAATTGACTATCAGCAAATCAAAACAATCCTGGGAAAGGGAGCAGAGTGGTCAGAAAAATGCCTAGAACAGGATATTGAAACAACTTTTCATCCAATTTTTAGAGCTGGGGACACTGCCAGCCAAAAATGCATTTCTCATCTCCCAAAGAGAATACACAATCATTAATGTGGCAAGGAGCTGGGCTGTGTATCAATAATGTACTCTCTATTTTGCTTGAATTTCACCACAAGCATTGCAATATTTTACTACCAGATCACATAGTTCTTACATATGAATCAAGCATCAAATATATTTTTGATAGAGTCTGGAATGCAGCATGAATGAGATAGCATTTTTTAAAAGTCAAAGGATAGCACTCAAGCCTTTTCAGCCAGATTCTTCTGAGGATGAGATTCATTGTCATATCAAGCAGGCAGCCATGGACAGAGTTGGTTTTAAAGGATTTAAGTTCCATTCTCAGCTCTGACACTCACTAGTTATATGTACCAAAAATAAACCAAAATAAAATAAAAACAAACCAATAAATTCACAAAAGAGCAAACAAAAACTCATTCATTGAACACTTGTTATGTACCCTGGTGTCCAGTGGGGACAGAATACATGCCACATGGTCTCTGACCGCCATGCCACAATGCTGTGGGGAGCACACATGAAGTAAATGCATCTTCACTCATTTATTTCATGCATATTTGTTAAGAACCTTTTCTGTGTCAAGCACTATTCTAGGTAATAGGGACAGAACACCTAACAGAACAGGCCACACAAAAAACAAAAACTTTACCTCAGTGAGCTTCTATCTTAGTGAGCAGAAACAGACAAAAAGCAAAATGTGTAAGTAAGATATGTGGTATTTCTATACTTATAAGTTTTTATGGAGAATATAATGCAGGGAAGGAGGATGAAGTTTCAACTTTTAAATATGTTGGTCTTAGAAGGCCTGACTTAGAAGATGATGCTCCAGGAAAGACCTGAAGAAGGTGAGACAAAACTCAGGCAGATATTTGGAGGAAGAGAATTTCAGGAAAGAACAGAAACTACAAAGCTCCTGGGGTAGGTGCATGTTTAATGTATGTGGGAAGCAACAAGAATGGCCTGTGTCTAGAGCAGTCAGGAAGGGGAAGAGCAGGAGGAGATGAGATCAGAAAAACAAAAGAGGGGCCAGACTGTTCAGGACTTTGAAAATAAGTCTGTGAACAGAATATGACAGGATCTCATTTTGTATTACAGGGACCCATTGTGTTGAGGATAGAGTACAGGGAGAGAAAGACAGAAACAGGGAGACCAGCAAGGCACTATTGCAACAATCCATGAGAGAGGTGATGATGGCTTGGATCACTGTTATAGCAAAGGAAGTTATAAAATGTCATCTGATTCCGGATAGATTCTGAAGGTAGAGCTGACTGCATATACTGATGGATAGGAGGAATCACTCTAATATCATATTATGAAATGTGAAACAGGAGTCTGAGTCTCTGTTTTTCCTTCCCTTTACCCCTCCTAAATATGCATAAAACAGATTAATTTTGTATGAGGAGTTAGGAAAGACTTTGAAGGAAAATGGCTTTTGACACTGAACTTGATCTTGAAGAATGACTAGACATTTTCTAGCTGAAAGAAAGGAAAAGGACATCCCAGGGTTTTGCAATTAACAAATCATTGGAAACTTTAATGAAATCACTATCAGTAGGGGGTGGAAAAATTATGTTTATAAAACATGTCAGGGTGTTGGTTTATGGCCTGGTAGGGTAAGTTGAGTGGTTACATGTATGCATGTGGTCTTGGGCTAGGAAATTTTGTGACAGAATATAAAATCTAAATTCAAATGATTTTAGTTAAAAACAAAAAGGGAAGATGCAAGCATAGCTGCATCCAGGATCAAAAGAAAAAAGATATTTGGTCTCCATTTCTCAGCTCTGCTTTCCTCTATATGTTGCCTATATTCTGCTCATAGGCTTACTCCATGAGGCAAGTAAAATGACTGTCAATAACTTCAGGAAAAGGAGGAATTTGTTCCTCCCATACTCTAATACTTTCTACCCATGGAAGAATTTCTGTTGCATGTGGAAAGTGTAACCTGATTGGTTCACCCTGCATCCAATGCCCATCTCTGTCTCTCACACAGATGCTATAGAATTGTGATTTTCTAAGACAAAATAAATGGAAGTGCCAGGTAGATAAAACAGTAGATAAACACTATAATTGGAAAAGTAGGTTAGGCCAGATAAAGGGTCTGATAAGCTAAGTGAAGAAGTCTGTATTTTATTCAAAAGGCAAGCAACAGATTTTAGGCCTGGAATTGACATGATTGAGTTTATTTTTCTAAGAGTCAGTGGCAATGAGAACAGATTGGGTTGGGAAGAGGCTAGGCTCACTGTTGTAAGTTGCACTACTGGTCCCAATTCTTCATTCATCCCTGTATCTACACTTTTTGCCACATGACATGAGGCAGAATACATTTCTCTACTCCTTGGCTTGGAGTACAAGTCAACATGACTTGCTTTAGCAATAATACTAGGTGTAAGTGATACTGAACAAGTTCCTAGCCTAGAGCTCAAGTGGTCTTTAGAGTTTCTGCTCAGCTTATGTGGTGCTGCCATTGCCAAGCCTGGGCTACACGCTTGTTCTAGGAAGAGAAAGAAAGGGAGAGGCAAACTGCCCCACCTTATCCCAGCCTCGACCAACCAACTACCAGAAGAACAAGCAAGCCCAGCCAAGACCAGCAAAGCTGCCAAGCTGAGCCCAGCATAGACAGCTGATCCACCAATTCATGAAAATAAATCATTGCTGTTTTAAGCAATTAAATAGTTAGTGATTTGTTTTAACAAAAGTGTAAGTTTGGCCAGAGTGAACTGGATACCTTCAGTGCTCTGATCATATTAGAGGCTCTAACAATAACATGCAGGAAAGGACAAGGGCCTACATCCAAACCATTGCAAAGCAGTTGGGAGGGGAAATCTAAGACCAAAGACCTAAGTATCCTAAGTATCCTAAGTACCCTTAGATCCTAAATCTAAGACCTAAGTATGCTAAAGATACTTAGGAAACATCTTAGAAAGACAAATAAGTTTACAATTTAGTATGAAGGCAGAAGTAAAGAGATTGTTTAGGGAAATATAAAACTGGAGGTGGAAATGTCCAATTTGACATTAGAACTAAGGACTTAAGTGAGAGGACAGGAAGTAAATGAAGCTGAAGAAGTTGATAATAACACCAGGAAGAATATGTAGAATGTGAAATAATCAAGACCCTGGAGAGCTCCAATAAAAAGCCATAAAGAGAAATAGCAAAGAGTTGCCTCACTAAAGCCAGTGGAAGAAGCATTGGAATAATGAGATTTTGATTACCATGATTAATTATTACAGGGAAATTGAGTAACATGAGTGCTGAAAAATATGATTAGTTTGGCAATTGAGAAGTATTAGCGACCTTGATGCGATCAATTTTAACACAATGGGAAAGGGAAACCCATTTGGGATGAGTTGAGTGTCACTGGGAAAAGATGGCAGGTAATAGTAAACTACCTGCATGAAGTTCAGTGGTGTTAGAAAGGGAGGATTGGTTTGACATGATATCAAATCCAAAAGGAATGTGATGCAGCCTAATGAGCAGGACAGAAGAAAAGGATAGCAGAGAGGATGACCTGAGGATAAAAACTGGGCTTTTGAAAATTTGTGAGGCTTAAATTAGACAATAATGATGATAACAATAAATAACTATAATTTACTTACTGGGTGTAAGCAGGGAAATATAATAATAGCAACAATAATACTAAGGATACATGTATTGTTACATGTAAAATTCTAAAATGCTGAATGAGGTATAAAAAATTATACGTGAGAAAACTGAGGCTTAGAGATATTAAATACTCTGACCAAAGTTACATAGATCATAAGAAACAGAGCAGAATTTTTGACTTATGGACATTAATTCTTTTTCATTATTCTAAAGTACTTGGTAATTTATAAAACACTATAGCAGTGAATGTGTGTGTGTGTGCATTGTGTATACGTACATACAATCATATACACTTATATGGAAGAAGTAGGCAGATTAATTTTGCTTTGACAAAACAGTGGCCCCTAAATAATTTCCTGTAAGTTAATGAAGAAATTTAAAGGTAAGAAGTGTGAATCATCTGAAGGTTGGAGATGTCATATAGCATTACTCTGCAGATAGCTAAATGGAAGTATTGCCTTGTTCTTTAATAACCATGGACATAGCAAATTCAACTGTCAGAGCCCTAGGTGTAAGGAATTCACATCATAAGTGTTATAAGTTGTCATTCAACTATAGTAGCTGAGTAATTAGAAATGGAGTTATACTTTTTTTTGTATAATACTGCGGTTTTTTCAAAAACTAATAAATATTCATGTACAAATTTACCGCTTAGGAAATACTAATTTTAAAATATTTGTCTATAAACTGACATATTTAACACAAACGGTAATGAATATAAATGAATTTTCTTTTTTGCAGAGAATACAACATGGAATATTGTAGGATCCAGGTTCATACTCTTACTCTTCACTGCACAGCCAAATGGATGGTGTAGATGTTGCAGATGGGTTAGATGTTGCTGACTCCACAGTATACCTTGAAAGCTGCTTTTTTAATCAAATACTGAATGTTCTCACTTATAAGTGGGAGCTAAGCAAGGGGTATGCATGATCATACAAAATAACATAATGGACATTGGAGATTCAGAAGTGGTAGGAGAGTGTGGCATGAAAAATTACCTATTGGTTACAATGTACACTATTAAGAAGATGGGTATATTAAAAGCCTAAACTTCTCTACTATGCAATTCATCCATGTAACAAAAACCATTTGTATCTCCTAAATCTATTTAAATAACTAAACTGCTATTCTTTTTTTTTTAAAAAAAAGACAATTGCTTTTATGTAGAAAATAGACTTTATTTTTAGAGTAGTTTTAGATTCATAGCAAAATTGAGCAGAAGGTACAGAGATTTCCCATAGACTCTCTTCTACATCTGCACAGCTTCCCTCACTATCCACACCCCACATCAGAGTGATACATTTGTTGCATGAGTGAACCTATGTTGACAAGTCATTACCATGGAAAGTCCATAGTTTACATTAAGATTCACTCTTGTGGTTGTACATTCTATGGGTTCTGACAAATGTATCACAGCATGTATCCAACATTACAGTATAATACAAAATAGTTTCACTATCTTAAGAATGTTCTGTGCTCCTTCTCTTTACTCCCCTCTCTTCCCGACCCTTGGCACTTGCTGATCCTTCTACTGTCTCCATAGTTTTGCCCTTCCCAGAATTTCATATAGTTGGAATCATACAGTGTGTAACCCTATCAGATTGACTTCTTTCACCTAGTAATGTTCTTTTAAAGTTTCTCTTTGTCTCTTCATGGCTTAATAGCTCATTTCTTTTTAGCACTGAATAATATTCCACTGTCTGGGTGTACCACAGTTTATTTATTTACTCTCCTACTGAAAGACATCTGGTTGCTTTCATGTTTTGGTAGTTATGATTAAAGTTGCTATAATATAAATATCTGTGTGCATGTTTTAGTGTAGACGTAAGTTTTCAACTCCTTTGGGTAAATAGCAAGAGTGCAATTGCTGGATCATATGCCAAAGAGTATGTTTAATTTTGTAAGGAACTGTCAAATTGTCTTCCAAAGTGGCTGTACCATTTTTCATTCCTACCATCAATTAATAAGAGTTTCTGTTGCTCCAAATAATTGCAAACATTTTCGTGTTGTCAGCATTTAGGATTTTGGCCAGCCTAATCAATAGGTGTGTTGGTATCTCATTGTTTTACTCTGCATTTCCCTAATGATGGACAAGGTTGAGCATCTTTTCATATGCTTATTTTCCATCTGTATATCTTCTTCAGTGAGGTGTCTGTTTGGGTCCTTTGCTCATTTTTGAATAGGTTCATTAAGTTTTCTTATTGTTGAGTTTTAAGAATTCTTTGTATATTTTGACTAAGAGTCCTTTATCAGATATGTCTTTTGCAAATATTTTCTCCCAGTATGTGGCTTATATTTTCATTCTCTTCACAGCGTCTTTTGCAGAGCAGAAGTTTCTAATTTTAATGAAGTTTAGCTTATCAATTTTTTCTTTTATGGGTGGTGTCTTTGGTGTTCTATATAAAAAGTCATTGCCACACTCAAGGGCACTAGATTTTTTTTCTATGCTATCTTCTAAGAGTTTTATAGTTTTTCATTTTTCAATTAGTTCTATGATTCACTTTGAGTTAACTTTTTTGAAAGGTGCGAAGTCTGTCTGGATTCCTTTTCATTTTGCATGTCCAGTTGTTCCAGCATTTGTTGAAAAACTATACTTGCTCCACTTTATTGCCTTTGTTCCTTTGTCAAAGATCAGTTGGCTATGCTTATGCAGGTCTTTTTCTGGGCTTTTATATTCTGTTCCATTGATCTATTTGTCTATTCTTTGGCCAATATCACACTGTTTTGATTCCTGTAGCTTCACGTTAAGTCTTGAATTGGGGCAGTGGTAATCCTCTGAATTTGGTGTTTTTCTTCAATATTGTGTGGGCTATTCTGGGTGTTTTGCCTATCTGTATAAAAAATCAGTTTCCTAATATCCACAAAATAACTTGTTGAGTTTTTGTTTATTTGTTTGTTTGTTTTTTGAGATGATCTCACTCTGTCACCTGGGTTAGAGTTCAGTGGTATAATCATAGCTCATGGCAACCTCAAACTCCTGGGCTTAAGTGATCCTCCTGCCTCAGCCTCCCAAGGAGCTGAGACTACAGGCATGTGCCACCACATCTGGTGAATTTTTTTTCTTTTTTGTAGAGATGGGCTCTCGCTATGTTGCTCAGGCAGGTCTCTAACTCCTGGCCTCAAGCAATCCTCCTGCTTTGGCCTCCCAAAGTGCTGGGATTATACGTGTGAGCCACTGTGCCCAGCTCACTGTTAAGATTTTGATTAGGATTACATTGAATCTATAGATCAACCTGAGAAAAATGACATCTTGGCATTAAGTTTTTCTATCCATGAACATGGAATATCCCTCCATTTCTTTAGTTCTTTTGTAATTTCATTCATCAGTGTTTTAGACTTTTTCTCATATAGATCTTGTACATATTTGTTAGATTTATACTTAGATATTTCTTTTTGATGGTGAAATGTAAATAGTATTGTGTTTTTAATATCAAATTTCACATGATCATTGTTGGTCTATTAGAAAACAATTGCCTTTTGTAAGTTAACTCTGTATCCAACAATCATGCTTATTAGTTCAAAGAATTTTTTGTTGATTCTTTTGGATTTTTTATGTCAAGAATCATATCATATACAAAGACAGTTTTATCTCTTCCTTTCAACTGAGTATACCTTTTATTTCCGTTTCTTGACTTATTGCATTAGCTATGACTTCCAATATGATGTTGAAAAGAAGTGGTGAGAGGGGACATCATTGCCTTAATCCCAATCATAGCAGTAATACTTCTACTTTCTTATTATTAATTATGATGTTAGCTTTACATTTTTTGTAGATGTTTATTATTAAGTGGAGAAAATTCCCCTCTATTCCTACTTTGCTGAAAGTTTTTATCATGAATGGGGTTGGATTTTGTTAAATGCTTTTTCTGCATCTACTGATATGATCATGTGATTTTTCTTTAGCTTGATTTGATGAATAACATTGTTTGATTTTCAAATGTTCAACAAGACTGTGATACATTTCACTTGGTCATGGTGTATAATTCTTTTTTACATTATTGGATTTGATTTGCTAATATTTTGTTGAAGATGTTCATAAGAGATATTGATATGAGATATTGTTCTTTAGTTTTCTTTTCTTGAAATGTCTCTGTCTGGTTTCGATATTAGGGTAATGCTGGCCTCATTCAGTGAGTAAGGAAGTATTCTCTTTGCTTCTATCTTCTGGAAGATATTTTAGAGAATTGCAATAATTTCTTTCTTAAATATTTTTTAGCATTTCCAAGTAAACCCATCTGGGTCTGATGTTTTCTGTTTTGGAAGGTTATTAACCATTGATTCCATTTCTGTATTAGATATAGGCCTATTCAGAGTGTCACCTTCTTCATGTGTGAGTTTTGGCAGATTGTGTTTTTTAAGGAGGTGGTCTATTTCAACTAAGTTATCAAATTTGTGGCCATAGAGGTGCTCATAATAGTCCTTTATTAGTAGTAGATTGTGTAATCCCCCCTTTTTTTTTAACTTTAGTAAGGCTGGTTAAAGTCTAATTCTCTAATCAATTTATGAATCTAATCAATTTATGAATCTTTTTAAAGAACCATCTTTTGTTCTGATTTTCTGTATTGATTTTCTGTTTTCAATTCTTTTATTTCTGCTCTAATTTTTATTATTTCTTTTCTTCTGCTTCTAAGGTGAAAGCTTAGATTATTGGTTTTAGATCTTTCTTCACTTTTAATATATATATATTCAATGTTATAAATTTTCCAAGAACTGCTTTCTCTGAATCCCACAGTTTTGATAAGTTGTGCTTTGCATTTTCATTTATTTCAAAATATTGTTTAATTTGTCTTGTGATTTCTCCTTTGATCTATGTGTTATTTAGAAGTGTGCTACTTAACCACTTTGGTACCGCGCTCACTGGCTGCAAAACCTTGCCCACAGCCGGCACTCATAGTCCTCATGATAGTTTGTGCTGTGCATTGACAACGAATCCATTTTGCTCTTGTGTGATGAGGAAAGCTTTAAAGCACTGAAAGCTTGTTTTACTTTACAGGCAGCTTTACTTGTAATGTAAATCAGAATAGGTAACATATACATATATGTTTTCATTATGTTATTTTTAAATGTTCACAATTTTATTTTGATAAATGAAAAATTAGAAAAGTCATATCACGGCTGTCGGCTAAAGTCGCTGTGCGAGTTCATCTGTGGCTGTCGACTATATTCGACACCGGTACCAAAGTGGTTAATCTTCAACTATTTTGGGATCCTCCAGCTATCTTTTCATTATTGATTTCTAGTTTGATTCCACTGTGCTATGAGAGCATACTTCGTATAATTTCTTTTTTCAAAATTTGTTAAGGTGTACTTTATCATCCAGAATGGTCTATCTTGATGAATGTTCAATATGTGGTTGAGAAGAATGTATATTCTGCTATTGTTGGATTAAGTAGTGAATTGATGTCCACTACTAACATATACAGTTGATTGATGATGCTGTTGAGTTCAACTATGCCCTTACTGATTTTCTGCCTGCTATATCTATTTATTTCTGATAGAGGGGTATTGAAGTCTCCACTTATAATAGTGGATTCATTTATTTCTCCTTGCAGTTTTATCAGTTTTTGCCTCATCTATTTTGATGCTTTGTTATTAGGTATATATATATATATGTCTTCTTGGATAATTGACCCCTTTATTTTTATGCAGTGCTGCTCTTTATCCCTGATAATTTTCTTTGCTCTGAAGTCTGCTGTGTCTGAAATTAATACAGCTACTCTCAGTTTCTTTTGATTAGTGTTAGCATGGTATATCTTTCTCAGTCCCTTTAGGTTTAATCTGTGTACCTTTATATTTAATGTAGATTTCCTTTACACAACATATAGTTAGGTCTTGTGCTGTGATCCCTCCTCACAATCTCTGTCTTTAAATTGATGTATTTAGACCATTGATCTTTAAAGTGATTACTGATATATTTGTATTAATATCTACCATCTTCATTAATGTTTTCTATTTACTATTCTTTTTCTCTTGCTTCTATTTTCTCTTCTACTCTTTTTTTTGGCTTCTGTGGTTTTAACTGAGCATTTTATGTGATTCTATTTTCTCACTCTCTTTTTTTTAACATATTAGTTATACTTCCTTT